>JAWNLL010000466.1:0-655000 GCA_035042425.1 Drosophila flavopinicola | reverse complement strand
TTCGAGTTGTGTAGACAAATTGAACTAAGGGAGTAGTTATGGAGTAGGCTCTAAGGCTCTCTGCAAGGATATTTGAGTGTTGACATTGAGGATCCCACTCACTTGTTGCCCGCCGCGGTGACAACCTGATGCAGATTCGCAGCAGCCTGTTGCTGCTGCTGTTGTTGCTGCTGCTGCTGTTGCTGCTGTTGCTGTTGCACGGCCAGATGCTGGCTGAGCGCTGTTGCTGCCGCATTGTTGGTGTTGTTGTTGGCCTTGGCACCGGCGGCCGTTTGTCCGTTCTCCGTCTTGAGCGTGGGCAGAGCTGGCCGCACCGGCTGCTGCTTGTTGCGCATCTTCGCCTTGAGCAGACTCTGGTTTTGGGCCGTTTGCGTGGACACGGAGCTGGCTGGCCGCACTTGTGCCCCATGTGCCAGGATTGGTGCACCATTGCGCTGCAGCTGTGCCGTCAACTGTTGCTGCTGCTGCTGCAGCTGTGCCGTTGCCACAGCCACTGCCTGCTGCTGCTGCTGCTGTTGTGTGGCCAGTTGCTGCTGTGCATTCGCCTGTTGCTGCTGCTGCTGCTGTTGCTGCTGCTGCTGCGTCTGCTGTTTGGGCGCCAGGGCGTCCAGCTGGGTGCGCGTCTTCGTCGGCGTCTGCGTCACATTGCACTGAATTATCTCTGTGGAGGAGGGAAGCGAAAATAATATTTAAGCAAGAAATCAGATACCGAATGTCCGTCCATCCGAATAGAAACAGATCGACGGTATTAAATATAAAGATTTGAAACTGGGCTAACTATACTTGTAGCTATCTACTTGAGACAAAGTGCTAAGATTATTGCGCCACGTCCACTGGGAGGCTGGCAAATCATGATAACATGTCGATGCAGCTCAAATCTCGAATCGATCTACAAATTTAATGCTAGAGTTATCAAATTTAGTAGGTAGTTTGCTGCTGGAAATGCAACTGGAAATGCTTTTGTGTGCCCAAGTTCTTGATCTAGTATTTTGTAGTATTTATTGCATATGTTAATAATGCTAGTATTATTATATATATTTATACTCTTTTCGAAGAAAATAGTATATTAAGTTTGTGCTGAAGCTTGTAACGCATAGAAGGAAGCGTCGGAGACCCCAAAAAGTTACTGCCACTATGCTTAGAATAGCAAAACAAAATGATCTAGCCATGTCCGTCTGTCTGTCTGTCTGTATGTATGTATGCAAACTAGTCCCTCAGTTTTTGAGCTATCTTGATAAGACTTTGCACAGCGACTAATTATTCAAAGGGACAGCACATTGGTCAGAGCCGGCCGGATCGGATCACTATATCTAGTATCTGCCATACGACTGGAAGTCGGTTTTGGCCATATATGCCATGTTTTTAAAGCTATCGCCTTCTAAGTTTTGGTACACTTGACAATCCTTATAACTAATCTATACACAGACTCGAAAAGAGTATAAAATACCCGGCATGCCGAAGATGTTCCTTCCCTATTTCTTTTTGTATTATTTACTATTTTTTTGTATTTAATCTTTTTGCTACATTTTAAAGTGTGATCAATTGAATGCAAATCTTTTAAGAATTAAATTTGTGTTATTTTGTAGTATTTTTCGCATGTTTTTTTCCTCTAAGAGCTTGTAATTTGTTAAAGTATAACTGCATAATGGAATAGGTTCTAAGCTTCTGATCGAGAATTCAAAGATATTCTGAGCGAGCAATAAAGAAAAGTGCCATTGATTGATCTTCAAGCGATATACGTTTACTTACGATTCTGTTGGGTTTGCAATGCCTGATGCGTAGCCGGCTGCTGGATGAACATGCCGGACGTGTGGTCCGGCGGATTGCGGAATATGATCGGATTCTGCCAGAACCACGGCGTCAATTGCATCTGCTGTGGCTGGCCAGCGCCGGCGCTCTGCAGCGGACTGATCAGCTGTGCGGCTTGGGCGGCACTCACGCTCGGCAGCGTCGACTGCGACACCTGGACACACTGCTGCGTTGTCGTCTGCTGCTGCTGTTGCTGGGCGACGGCATTGTTGTTGTTGTTGTTGTTGTTGCCAGCGCCAACAGCAGCGGCCACATTGCTGGCCGCCTGCACCGTATTCGTTGTGGTGGTCACCTTCTGCACCACCTTCTGCTGCAGCTTGTTGCCCTGGGCATCGGTCAGGCCAACGCCCACATTGACGCCCACCTTGGAGACAGCTAGAGCGGCAGCTGCTGCCGCTTGTTGTGCCGCCGATGCTGCTGTCAACTGTTGTTGCTGCTGTTGCGTCAGCTGCTGTTGCTGCTGTTGTGTCAGCTGCTGTTGCTGCTGTTGTGTCAGTTGCTGCTGCTGCTGCTGCTGTTGCTGCTGCTGCTGGTGCTGCTGGGCAGCGGCTGCCATCGACTGCAAGAGGTTCTGCTGCTGCGGTGAATGCGAGATGACATTGACGGGCGAAATGAGCAACGTTTGCGGCGATTGACTCGAGGGTATCGCATAGGTGCCGCCAGCGAAACCCGCCTGTCCGCCAATCATCTGCTTGGCATTCTGCGTCGTGGTGGTGATCATTTGGGGTCCGCTGTTCTGAAAGTGCTTGCTGGCCGCAATGACCTGAATGGGCTGCTGGCCCAGACCGGCCGGCAACAGATTGCCGGACACAATCATCTGGGGATAGAAGAGACCAGGCGACGGCTGCATCAGTTGCACAGTCCGTCCGTTAGCCCAATCGCCGGGCACACCGCTGGCAGCCAGCATTGGTGACATCGTGCTAATTGCTGTTGTGTGCTGCTGCTGCTGCTGCTGTTGGTTGGCCTGCTGCTGCTGCTGCTGCTGTTGCAGCGCATTCTGCTGTGCATTGGCCGGACTGGCGGCAGCAGCGTTGCTGCCATCGCCTGCCGTCAACTGTTGCAGCTGCAACTGTTGCAGCTGTGTGGTTTGGCTGGCATCCAGCAAGCCTGTCGCATGCTTCAACTCATTGCCGCTGTTGTTGCTGCTGTTGTTGGCGTTGCTGTTGGAGTTGTTGCTGTTGTTGTTGCCGCCGCCGCCGCCGCTGTTGTTGTTGTTGCTGGCGGGAAACTCCTGTTTGACCTGAATCGCTGCATACGGATTGCTGGCGTAGAATTGCTGCAGTTGCTCCGGTGAGATTTGCAGTGGCACCGCCGCAGCGGATGCCACCTGTTGGGCGGGGCTCTGTGATTTCTCCAGCGTGCCGACAGCAACAGTTGCTGTTGCTGCTTGCGCTGCTGCTGATGCTGCTGCCGCTGCTGCTGCTGCTTGTGCTTGTACAACTGATGCTGCTGCTGCTGCTGCTGCCGCTGCTGCTCGCGACGTGGGTGTCCTTGAACGCGAGCGGGAACGTGAACGCGCCGCGTTGCTGTTGCTGCTGTTGCTGTTGGGTGTTGTTGCTGCGCCTGCTGCTGCTGCTGCTGTACGTCGCGCTGTTGTCGGCGTGTGTGCGGCGCCAACTGTTGATGTTGCTATTGTTGCAGGTGTTGAGCCTTTGATCACGTGATTGTTGTTGTTCAGCTGCGTATTGTTGTTGTTGTTGTTGTTGCTGGTGGGTGTTGTTGCTCGTATGCCCGGATGCGGCGGACTGGCAAAATCGTATTTCTCGTCAAAAGTAATGCCCGCCTTTTGGGCCAATGTCTCCAAGCACTTTAAGGGACGCTCAACGCCAACAATATGCTGCTGCTGTTGTTGTTGCTGCTGCTGCTGATGTTGTTGTTGCTGCTGCTGTTGCTGCTTGTGTTGCTGTTGTAGCTGTTGCTGCTGCGTTGCTGCTTGCAACTTGTCACTGCTGCTTCGTATATTCGAGTTGTCCTTTAGGGGTAGCGCAGTTGTTGTTGCTGTTGTTGTAGTTGTAGTTGTTATAGCTGTTGACAATGTCGCTGGTGCTGCTGCTGCTGTTAGTGTAGCTGCTGTAGTTGTAGTTGTTGTTGTTGTTGTTGCTGTTGTATCGCTTTCAGTGTCCGCTCTGCGTTAGAAAGAAAGAGAGAGAGCGCAAACAGAGCATGAGTAAAAACCAAAGTCAACAAACAGCAAAAGCAGACACCACACACACACACACACACACACACACACACACGCACACACACACTTGGAACTCTTGCGACGGCGTGCGGCATGCTGCATTTTGGCACAAAAACAACGGAGCGCACAAGCCACAAGAGGAAGCAGAAAACGAAAAAAAACAGCAAAGGCCGAGAAAAAGCAGAAACCAAAGAACGCAATGAGCAAAAGAAATGCAATTTAGCAAACAGGTTGGCAGCACCCGCCATTTGCATGCACAGGGCAGCGAGCAAATAAAAGCTCAGCCAAAGCGTGGGCGACAACACACAACAAAAGCTCACCGCAGCAAGAGTCACATGCAAAGATCATTCATATTTATACCGATTCATTTTTTGGAAACAAACGTAAAATTCTTTTTATAAATTCTTTACACAATTGCGACAAACTTTCGCCTACAACCAATAAACCTAAGCTGTCAATGTCAACATTTTAATTATTTCTCGATATACATTTTGAAATGATATTTACAAATCGATATAAACAAAATGATATAAACATCGAGGTTTATGAAAAAATCGATTAAGTATCAATAATAAGCAACACTTTATGTGACGAATTTCAAAGGGTTGCTTCAAAATTAAAATTCAAATAGAAAAGCTAAGATAAAATCACTTTCACTACCAAACGATTTGAAAGTTTCTAATTGCTGCAAATTCTCGTCAGCCACTATGGCAAATAGAAGTTGGTAAAGTTTTTTGGGGGTCGTTTCAGGCAAATCCAGCTGCTATCATTGACCCACATAACCGTAAATGTCAGTGTGCAAAACACACACACACACACACACACAGGCATCTTAGGTGCAGCATGAAAAGTCCCGCACAATATACCTATGTATGCATGAGTATATATACATATGCATATATGTATGTATATGTATATATTATGCGCTCACCTATTGACGGCAACTGTAAATTACAAACAAGTGGAAAAGGATTATCTTCGGCGTGCCGAAGATTTTATACTCTTTTCGAACCTTTAGACAATTTTCACTCTGCTAACTGGAGATCCGGCCGGCTCCGATCAATGCTATGAAGGTTTGAATAATAAGTATCTGTGCAAAGTTTTATCGCGATAGCTTTGAAAACATGGGATTTATGGCCAAAACCGACTTCCAGTTGTATGGCAGCTATAAGATATAGTAATCCGATCCGGCCGGCTCCTATCAATGCTATGAAGGTTTGAATAATAAGTATCTGTGCAAAGTTTTATCGCGATAGCTTTGAAAACTTGGGATTTATGGCCAAAACCGACTTCCAGTTGTATGGCAGCTATAAGATATAGTGGTCCGATCCGGCCGGTTCCGACCAATGTGCTGTCCCTTTGAATAATAAGTCTCTGTGCAAAGTTTTATAACGATAGCTCAAAACTGAGGGACTAGTTTGCATACATACAGACAGACAGACAGACAGACAGACAGACAGACAGACAGACAGACAGACAGACAGACGGACATGGCTAGATCAATTTGTTTTGTCATTCTAAGCATACTGGCAGTAACTTTTGGGGGTCTCCGACGCTTCCTTCTATGCGTTACAAACTTCGGCACAAACTTAATATACTATTTTCATCGAAAAGAGTATAAACATGCAGAAGGAGTTGCAAGCGCATGAGAGAGTTGCAGTTAGACGACATGCGTGGGAGAGTAGGTAAGTTCGAAAAGCAGCCTACCGGGCGGGAGAGCGAGAGAGGGAGAGCGAGAGAGGGAGAGAGCAGCGAATGTGTGTGAAAGAAGGATGCAATTGCAGTTGTCGTTATTTGAGACTGACTATAAATTAAATAACATAGCATGCATGCTAAAATAAACAACCGGAACATGCATATATGTACATCGTATGTACATATGTACATATAAGATGTACATGAAAGTGAAATTTGGCAACCAGGCAGGCATTCAACGTTGCCAAACTTCAAAGTTCAGGGACCGAACTGCTGCCGCTTCTATTTCTGCACGGCATATGGTTAAAGTTTCATAACTTAACAAGTCCTGATGATCCCTGACGTTGCCACAGTGCCCCCAACTAATCCACCCCTCCCACACTATGCCCGAGAGGCATATACAAAAACAAAAACAAAAACAAAAAGAAAATGGTAAAAATAAGGAACAAGCACAACAACAGACAAAATGCAAGTAAAAGTAAGACCGCCAGTCGAGAGTGACCGACTGGCAGATGCCCTATGCCCTATAGAACTATTCATATTTAATACATATACAATTTTTGTTTATAAAATTAGCTAATTGTTTATTATTTTATCTTTGTTAAATGAACTGTGCATAAAATGGACATTTTATGTCAACATACACGACAAATCAAGACCAAATACGAATTTTAAAAATATATACATAAACCAGAATAAATTTGAATAGTATGTTTTTTTGTAGATTTTAAGATTTTATAATATTGAAAATTTGTATTTTTAAGTTTTTGATCAACTAAGAATGTTTTTCATACGAGATAAATATCTAGTTTTAGATTTTATAACATTATGTATGCATACACAAAACATGGAGCAATGGAAACTGGTACTATTTATCGGCATTTGATCAGCTAAGTTATCGATAAGCAAAAAAAATTGCATCCTTTATATTATAAATATCTGCCAATATCTGCTCTTGGCCAATTTCTAATGTGGCTACAGGGTATGGACACAAGCGAAACAAGGCAAAGGCAAAGACTATTAGAGACGGCACAGCATTAGGGTTACCCTTGGCAACCGGCCGGATGGGTGCTGAGGAGGGCTGCCGCTGGGTGGAGGAGTTGAGTGCTAGCCACAGAGCGAGCAGTGGGCGGCATGAAATCGGTCATCAGGGTGTTTCATGCAAGCGACAGGGCGACAGGGTTGCTGTTGCTGGCTGGTTTTGAGCTGGGTATGCTGCAAAGGTCGCACGCCCCCACCGAAGCACCGCAAACAGCAAAGAGCAAGCGAAAGCTGGCGAAACGACAAAACAAGCAACAACAGCAACAACCACATCCAAAAGCCGAAGGATGAAAAAAATATAACTGGCGACTAGACATTGTGCCAGACGCAGTAGCAGCAGCAGCAGCAGCATCCTTCTCAACGTCAGAGCAAAAGCAAAAACCTTGCAGCTCAAGACTGGTTTGATGCTGGCGCGTATGTGTGTGTGTGTGTGTGTGAGCGAGGGAGAAAGAGTGAGAGAGCGTGAGTTGTTGAGTGGTTTTTGTTTGGTGTGAGAGCCTGCGGGAGACCGCGTCAGTGCCATTAACAATCATCGAAGAAGAAGAAGCACAAGCAGAAGCAGAACAACAACAACAGCACAACAACAGGCAACACCGAATTTTATGCTCGCTGCTAACCAAATTGAGTTGCAAGAAGATTGATAACAATGCCGACGCAAACAAAAAACGAGCATGCGCCGAAACGAGCTGGCAAAAGAAAGAGTGAGTGGGTGAGTGTGTGTGGGTTAGTGAGTGCGAGCGAGCCAGTGCTAGGCAGAGCTAGCGCAGCTTTCATGCATGCGAGAGAGGGAGAGAGAGCGGGAGCAAAAAAAAACAGCAACAAAATAGAACATAAATTACAAATGCGTGCGAAATTTCGCTTTTGGTGGTTGTTGGGGCATTAAACCTGCACGGACTTTTGTTTTTTTTGTTTTTGTGGGTGGTGGATGGTGGATGGTATGAGACGCAAATAGATGACTACATATTGATTATACGAACGGGTTTCATTTCTGCATGCCAGCCAACAACACGAACGATACTCACTCACATGCACACACACACACACACACACAGCATTGCGAGCACAATTGAGTGCGCGCTATTGCTGTCGCCCTTGTCGTTGGCGCTGCCTCATATCCACAAGTGTGAGCGAGTTGGCAGTAGTTGCTGACGAGCTCAAACACACACACGCACTCACACAAATGCATGGGAGCGCAAGCATGAGTTGGTTTAATATAGAGTTGCCAACATACCATGGAGTAATTGCATACATTTATGAAAAACATAAACAAATAAACGCAAAAAGAGAGCTCATTTCTTGCAATTATCTTTTAACATTAAAATATTTATTGGAACAAATTAAACCTAGTATGCAATACTAAGCTTTATGAGAACTGAATAGACAATAGCTGCTAGGGTCTTAGACTCGATAAATATAAATATTTAGTTTTTAATACTAAATTGCCGTAAAATGTGATTACAGAAAATAGATAATCAAATATTTCCTGAAAATTCATATGCATGCTTAAATTCATTAGTTGAAATTTCTGAACAGTTGGCAACACTACGCAAGCGCCTCGAATTTTGTTTACTTCAGACTGTGGGAGCCCACGCGCGCACAACAGTAAGAGAGAGGAAGCGAGAGAGTGTGCTGCTCTCACTGCTGGTGTTGTTGTTAATGCTGCTGCTGCTGCTATTGCTGCTTCTTCTTCTGCGTTTGGTACGGTGCTCCCGCTGCTGCTGAATGCCGCCTGCAGTTTCGGTTTCGGCAAAAAAATGTTACTTTTGGCTTAGAACTTTTGCTTTTCAATACTGCGAAAAATAAAAGAAAAATCAACCACCAACTAAATTACAAACACACACATGCACATATACACATAGCATGCATTGCGAAAATTGTTTGCGTGTGTGTGTGTGTGTGTGTGTCTCTGAGTGCAGTGTTGTTGCCGTCGTATTATCAACACTGCATATGAGCAAAGCAGATGGGGAAGAAAACTCGTTTTGGGACTTGTGATTTTTGCGTGCTTGCTGTGTGAAGCAGAAGAAGAGCGTTTTAAGTGCAAGTACGATTATGATGGGACGTCAAACAACAACAGCAGCACAAGCCTAAACAGAGACACACACACACACACACACGCACATGCATTTCAAATTTTGTACACATTTGTCATTTGCATCAGTGTTGGAAAACGTAGCACGCTTGAAGTGCGCGCCAAAGGCAACGCTGCAATAATGGGCCATAATGAAAGGAAAAACAATATAATAGCAATAAACGATCCAATTGAAGAGAAACAATCGAAATGTGCTATAAACAAGCGATAAACGAAATCAGTGTGTGCACACAGCACACGAGTATTTCCAATGCCAACGATGGTCACACTCGCAGCAAACCGGAGACGCCGTTGCGATGTAATAATAAACAAATATATAGAAGTAGCAGAGAAGAGCAGACAGTGAGCGAGAAAACAAGAGATTCGTGTGCGGCAGACAAAAAACAAAAACAAAAACGTTTGTAATAAGCAATAATAAACGCGAGTGCATTGACACACATACATATGTATGCATGTGTGTATGCATACACACGCACACACACGCACACGCGGGCGTCTTTTGGCAAATGAAATGTGAATTAGAAACTGAAAGCATAACAAAATGAAAACCAACAAAAAAAAAATACCTTTTTTGCATAAACTTCAATGCACGACGATCCATTATTCAAAATAAAAACAATTTGTATAATAAATTAATAGTATGCATGCGGCGACGTCAGCGGCGGCGGCGACGGCAGCAGCGACGACGACGACGACGGCGGCGACGGCAGCGATGTTCTGTTGTTTGCTAATACGGCGACTGCGACGTTGACTGCGACTGCGACTGCGACTGCACTGCTGCTGCTGCTGCTGTTGCGACTGCTGATTGTTTTTATTGTTGTTGGCAGCATATTGCTGCTGCGTTTTTTATTTTTTTTTGAAGTTTTTGTTTTAGTTGGTTCTTTAGCTTAATATTTTTGTATTTTACATTTAACACAATCGGGCAAAAAACATATGTACATACATATATATATAGACAGGCATAAAACGTAAACGAACAAAAACAACAACACAAGGAAAACATACAAAATTTGTACACAACCAACAACAACAAAAAAAATGTCTCGCCGAGCGTCAGCCTCAGTGTCAGTGTCGTTGTGTGCGTGTGTATTGTCTGTGTATGCGTGTGCGTGCGTGTGTGTGTGTGCGTGTGTGTGTGTGTGAGACTGCGACTGCGGCGTGTAAATGAGCGTTTTTCGTGCACGAGAGCAATATTTAGTACATACTCCACTCAGCTGCAGCGGCTGCCTCGACGACGGCTTACAGTTATTCAATTTATATTTGACTTGTTTATTTTTTGTGATTTATTTATTTATTATATGCACCTGTACACGTGATATGCGTGGGCGGCGTTGGCGGCGGCGGCGGCACAATTTGGGGCTTACATAAAACACGGCGACAACTCTAGCAACATATTTTTTGTTAGGCGGCACAAATTCACTGCGCGCGTCGACAGCGGCAGCGACTGCGACAGCGACGCCGGCAGCATATCTTTTCACTTTGCAGCATGTATCATGTATCTTTTTGCCACTAACTTTTGCGAGTTCAAAACTTTTCAAACACACAAAAAAATATTTAAAAAATCCAGATGTTAAATTGCACTCCCATGTATATCTCTGTGTGTGTGTGTGTTTTTCGTTTGTATCTGTGTGTGTGAGTCGCGCGTCGCGTTTTGTATCTTGTATCTGGCAGATCGACGCGAGCGGAGCGAGCGCTTTGTATCTGTGAGGTTCGCACGAAAACACAATCCGTACGCTGCCAAGTTGAATTTGAGACTGAAACGCGCGCAGACGGCAGCAACTCTGCCGAAACAAAATGAAGCAATAGCGCGCATGGGTGTGTGCGAGTGAGTGTGAGTGTGCGAGGAGGGTTGGCAGGCAGCTGTGCTAGGAAAACCAGTTTTCCACACACACACACGCACACACACTCGCGCGCAGCTTACAACATTTCTCTATAACAAATGTGGGCGTGCGACTGCGACACCAATAGTCAATCAGCAGCCATGACCAGAGAGTGCGAGCGCAATGGCAACAGCCCCACTGCTGCATGCGCTATGGGGGTGTGTGCGAACGAAAGAAAAAATGTACGTGTGCGACAAACACAAAAAACAAAGCAAAAAGCAAAAACGAATATGAAAAAAAAGAAACAAAACCGAGGCTACACAGCTGGCGGGCATGTGTATTGTATTTGCTTTTGCTTTCGCGCCCGTTATAGCATGAGTGTATGCGTGTATGTGTGTTTGTATGTATGCGCGCTGTCAACCACCCTGCCCGCTACCGCTGCCCTGTGCACTGTTGCCCTCGTCCACGAGCGAGAGACCAGTTTTCTGTGTCTCTATACTCGATTGTCGTCTCGCCGTTGTGTCGTGGTTGTTGTTGCCTGCTTGCCTGCTTGCTTGCTTGCTATACTTCATCTTCTTTTTTCGATTTCGCATTTTGCCACCACCATCGCATACACACACACACACATAGATACGTACGTAAATACATACGTACATACCTGAGCTGACTAGCAATCGACAGCGGCTTTATTTTATTATTAGTTTTGCTTGTCGGCCTCAGACGGGACCGTTGGCCGCATCGGTCTCGTGGTGGTGGTAGCGTTGATGTGCATGTGAAGAGCGAGAGAGAGAGAGCGGGGGGAGAGCGCTATCGTCGTTCGCTTTCGCCTGTTCGTACAGTGGTCTGCGTGCCATTATTATGATTTCAAATTGAATTGCATTTGCTCAGAGCTCCATCTTTTTCAAAGCCGGCTACAGTTGTTGTATTGTCGTTTCATCAATTCCATTTGTAATGCTATGCGTTTTGCTGTACCTGATGACACCCGTCGACTTAGTACTGCTTACTCTTTGTTGTTGTTGCCATAGTATTGTGCTGTTGTTGTTTTCGATATGCATGCAGCGTTTATACCGTGGTGCAGGGCTATTACATTATAATACATACATATGTATATATATACAAAATTTTATTTCTTATAAATCTGTAAAATTCTATGTTTTAAGACTTAATATCGTAAAATGTACATATGACAACATTTAAAATTTAATGATTTCTAGCATAGAAAATGCATAGTTTCATAAAATTAATTTGCTATAATTTTTTCAAGAAATGGGATTTTAAGTATATAGGCGAATTTTAAGTTTTACGTGGCTACTGTCTTATTGGCGTATAGTAAACATTTGCAATAGAAAATGGTACAAGCCATTTCAAATATTTTTTCTATTATATACCATATTTTTACATGTGTTATTTATGCATTTTTTTTATACTAAATGTTAAGAAATGTGCATCAATAAAACAAGTGACTACAATTGCGTACGAATTAATTAACTTCTTGTTTTTTTTAAAGCAAATCGTAAAAAACGATCAAATGTTTTCAGTGCGCAAACATAGCACTGGCACCACTGTAGAAGTCAGTCGCTCTGGCATTCCATTTTTCATTTTGTTGTTGCCTGGCCCCGTATAGATGTGAATATCTATGTGCGTGCGCCGCTTTGGGCTGTTCTTGTATCCGACGTTCACAAATGCTCATCATTATATGTGCGTGTGTGTGTGTGTGTGTGCCTGTGGTTGCTGTTGTTGCTTTCAGCCCACTGCTGGCAATGACAGGCAACGTTGTTGTTGATGTGAGACTCGTTGTTGCTCGAAACGAAACCACGAAGGCACGAAACATTTTGGTTCATTTCGTTCGTTCGTTCGCTTGCTTTTATGATTTTTTTTTAATTTTTTTTTTTTTTGCTGCTGCCGCCATATTATTTTTACGCTTGTTAAGTGTTTTTGCCTGCTGTTTCTCTCTTCTCTATTATGCCTTTTATTTGGTTTTTGATTGCGACTCGCTGTGTGTGTGTGTTTGCCCTGATCCGGCTTCATCTTTAGCTGGACTTGTTTGTATGTATGTGTGTGTGTGTATTGGATTTTTTATGGTTGGACTTTTGTGTTTTTTCTTGACGTAGTTTTTTCTTATTAGTTGCGGCACTCTTCTTCTTGCCGTGTCATATTCAACTGTACAAAAAGGCCATGCGGAGCATGCGCTCTTTTTTTATCGTTTCGAATTATTACCTCAAGCTTGTTGGGTCTGACTGTAGTTGTTGTTGTTGTTGGCGCTGGCGCTGGTTGGGGGGTCGTTGTCGTTGGCGCCGCAGTGTGAGCGAGCGCACGAGTGTGTGTTCCATGCTGCTCGCCTGCCTGTGTGTGTGTGTGTGTGTGTGTGTATGTGTGCCTTTGTATATTTCGAACAAAAATGACAAATGTATAATCAGCGTAAATTGCTTTGCGCGTGCTTTTTTCACTGGCATCAATTTGCGTAGTGCGCTCTCGCTCTAACTTGCGCTCATTAGCGCCGCGCATGTATGCATGTGTGTGTGTGTGTGTGTATTGTAATTGCCTCACACTCACACTCACACACATTAGAGCTGGCATTGTTATCGCTGTGCTGTTGCTGCTGCTGCTGCTGCTGCTGCTGCTGGTTGTTGCTATTGTAATTGTTAGAATTTCCTACACCATTTTTGAAAAAATAAAAACCTTGGAATTATCAACATCTGCATACACGCACACAATGGGGTGTCGATCGGGGCGTATAAGATTGCTGCATATGTATATGTGTGTATGTACATACATACATATGTATGTGTGTGTATGTGTGTTGATTTAACTATCAAAATGGGTTGCTTTTTGTTTTGGCTTTGCTTTTGCCTTTCGCTGCAATTGTAATGAAGTCTGGTGCTGTGGGCGTTGAGGCGTGGTCAGTTTACCGCCACGTTTACCGTTCGTTTGGTCAAACTTACCGAACTTGACGAAACTCAGCGCAAAATTACTCAAAAAAACAAAGCTTATTCACAATATGCGAAATTCGCCTGCGTTTCTTTTCTTTTTTTTTCCTTGTTTTTGCACACATCTTTTCCGCCTAATAATCTCTCGTATTTCACAACCCACATACACACGCACACACACGCACATAAAACCCAATTGATCCATGCGGCCAACTCACCCTCAAACTTCGCAAAACGAACAAATTTCGTGTAGCGCACTCAGGCAGTCGTAATTGCCGCTCTCTCGCTGGCAGGCACAGTGGACTCGCTCAGGTTGAATGTGTTTCGGATTTTCGGCCAGCTTGACCTTTGTATGCGCTTTAATCGATTTGGATTGCGCAATATTCACATGCTATGCTTTGTTTTAATGTTAGTTGGCTCTAAATAATAATCTTAACACTGTTTAAAACTAAATTCCATCATATACATACATGTATACCAACTCTAAAAAGAAAATTGCATATGTATATAGTTTCGAGGAAAGCAGATTTCTCAAGTAATACGAATCCAAAATCTAAAAAGCTTTTATATATGCAAATATAATCAGATTTGTATTGTTTTTGTATAAAAGTTTTAATGAAGTACATTCAAGTAGATTTGAACGAATCGAATCTTTTTAAATCTATAAACACTAAAGAGTAAACACTCTGTTCGCTGAACTTCTTTAAAAGTGAGAAAATAATGTCAACAATTGTAATGAGTAAATATTTGTTATCTGATAATAGTATTTTGTGCTTAAATTAGTTGAAATGATTTAGAAATTTGTGTAAAGACATTATCATTTAAGAGCATGAACACCCCAATTTCTATTCGGTCACCGTATCGAGCGTGAACTGTAGCTAACAAATGTCACCAAACCAATCCGAAACCTCTAAAATTATGATATGCTGAAAGAAATATTCAAATTTCCTGTCCTGTCTATAACAATTTTTCCGCTGACCCCCTTGGGAATTAATAATGAACAAAAAAAAAAAGAAAAGCAAACCCAACCCAAACTGTACCCTGCACGAACTGTACCGCCGCTCGAAACAGGGTAGCCGGCTAAGGTGCCGTAAGGGTAGCGGTAGTTGTTAGTTAGTTAGTTAAAGAGTCAGACAACAAGGGTTGAACTTGTGACACTGGTCATGAGGAACATGCGTTGCGACCCTCGACCCTCGACCCTGAACCTTATCCGTATGTAGACCGACGCACTCCCTTCTTTTCTGTGTTCTTTCTTTCTCCATTTTACGCACTATTGCGAATACGTTGGCAAAAGCAAATACTCAACAATTACCCCCAAAAAGGTGCGACTATCAATGTGGCATTTTGCAATTGCAACCCCTAAGCTGGCTAAGGGCGGTTTTTGTCTTTCCAGTTGATCCTGCACCGGAAACTATTCCAGCCGACAACGATCCTCTTTAGTGTGAAATAATTTAGGGGTGGGTAGGGGGTGGTATTTCTTTTTTTTGGGTGGTTTGGCAAGACAGCGTTCAGATTTCATTAAGGGGCGCTTTAACCCTAAGATATGCAAGTTCTTCTACAGGCTGCAGCCCATTCAGAATGACGTTCAACAAGTTTGGAAATCTCTCAAGTTATACACTCAAACAAAGTCGAAAGACGCCATTAGAATGTTATTGTAAGATAATAAAAAAACCCACTTACTATAATTGCCTATGGCTCCTTTTTTATGTCGTTTTTATATTTTGAAGACTTTTGTTTCTGAGTGTATATAAATATATCAGTTTGTTTTATTTTTTTTAATATTTTTATGATTTGAATTTTTATACTCTTTTCGAAGAAAATAGTATATTAAGTTTGTGCTGAAGTTTGTAACGCATAGAAGGAAGCGTCGGAGACCCCCAAAAGTTACTGCCAGTATGCTAAGAATGACAATACAAATTGATCTAGCCATGTCCGTCTGTCTGTCTGTCTGTCTGTATGTATGCAAACTAGCCCCTCAGTTTTTGAGCTATCGTGTTAAAACTTTGCACAGAGACTTATTATTCAAGGGGACAGCACATTGGTCAGAATCGGCCGGATCGGATCACTATATCTTATAGCCGCCATACGACTGGAAGTCGGTTTTGGCCATCAATCCCATGTTTTCAAAGCTATCGCGATGAAACTTTTCACAGATACTTATTGTTCAAACATATATCACATTGATCGGAGACGGCCGGATCGAACCACTATAGCTGCCATACAATTGGAAATAAATTCAATATTTCAATAGAAAATTTAAATTCATATGATATCAATTTTTACAGCTAATGAAAGTGCTGCAGTTGGCAAGTGAAAATTGCCTATAGGTTCGAAAAGAGTATGAAATCTTCGGCACGCCGAAGATAATCCTTCCCCACTTTTTTTATTTTAATTATAATAATTTAGATTTAATTTATGAGTCGAAAATAATTTAATAAAATATCTTCATGATTAAGTACAGTTTTACTTTACTTAAAAACAGAAACGTAACCGACTGCGTAATACTCTGATACCACTGTGGAAAATTAACTTTAATGGCTTGGTCTCTGAAAAGCTTATGACTTAAGCTGTACCTTTTTTGATGGATATACAAAGAGGGGCGGGGCCGGGAAACTTTTCTCACATTTTCGAAGTGATCGACCAGTAAAAACCTTTCAAATTTTTGAAGGTATTTGAAGGTATTTCTGATTATTACGCATATCACATATAAACAAGTAAGAGTGCTCTAGTCGGAGATGCCCGACTAGAAGCTACTTTGAGCCCAGTCCTTACATTCTATTATAATAACTTATCAGTGTACATGCATTTAAGCACACACAAGCTGCAAGCAGTGCAAGCAGTTTAAGCAGTGAGCTTGCTTCTTCACTGGAAAGTTAAATCTTAAACAACTTTTGCGTTTATTGTCCGATCTTATTGAATTTTGTTTGGGCATAAATATTGGCGATAAAATGTGTGATCAAACCAAATTGGATGGTCATACCTTCGGGGTGGTATCCAAAAAGTGAAATATTTGTTACATTTGTATGCTATTCGAGATTATACATGCCAAATTTGTAGCCTCTAGTTCTAAAAGCTTTTAAGTTATGGCCCATAAACGCTAGTCTGAATCGAAATTTATCGATAACTTTAGAACGGAACGAGTGGTATCTAAAAAGTGAAATATTTGTTACATTTGTATGCTATTCTAGATTATACATGCCAAATTTGTAGCCTCTAGTTCTTATAACTTTTAAGTTATGGCCCATAAACGCTAGTCTGAATCGAAATTTATTGATAACTTTAGAACGGATCGAGTGGTATCTAAAAAGTGAAATATTTGTTACATTTGTATGCTATTCTAGATTATACATGCCAAATTTGTAGCCTCTAGTTCTTATAACTTTTAAGTTATGGCCCATAAACGCTAGTCTGAATCGAAATTTATCGATAACTTTAGAACGGATCGAGTGGTATCTAAAAACTTTAGATCGGAATGAAATATACTTGAGCTGTCCCGGAACTACGAGAATGGGTATTTTTCCGTTGGTTTTTTGTCGATAACTAGTTCGGTTCACGGTTCAATTGATAGCATTAAAAGAGTTGGAATTCCGTTTTATTGTTATCCTAATTATTTTGATGTTCAATTCAAGTCTAAGCTTTAATCTTCGTTTTTTAGTCCGTCTCTGTTTTTGTGCCAAATCTTACACAATAAAAAATGAATTTGATATCTGATTTTACTATTATGTATGAACATATAAATATATGTATATATATATATATATGTATACATGAAATATCTTTATCAGTTGTATTGTATACATATATTTATCAAGAAATCGAGATGCAATACAAATCGACTGAAACTAAAAACTAAACCAATCTGAACATAAATTTAATATAAATCAGTTTTTAGCCAAGCTTTAAATGTATTTATTATAAAATTACTTAATTCATCAAATATTTAACAGTTAATCAATTGGAACATGAATTAATTATTTAAGTAAGTTATTATTTACATGCTATTAAGCTTTAAAAGCGAACTTTAATCCTTTTAAGTTAGTTTAATTTGCTAACAAATCTTGAACTAATAACGATGTTATGTATCTTTATAATATATAATACTTTCAGCTTAACATTTGCTGTACAAATAGCCTTAAGATTAATTTGTGTATAAGTCGAATTATCTGATAGCTAAAAGGAATACAAATTTCTTTGGTAATAATCCGCATTCACGTATCAAAATTATGAAATATATTGTAATATTCAAACAATTCTAAACAATTTAATAACATTTCCCATCCCAAATTGAAATTTATAAAGCAAAATTAAACAATTTAAGTGTATTTTCACAAATGTAAAAAATCTTAATATTTCCATGTACAAACTTTGATAATTTATAATATACACTGTATAAAATAATAGTTTAATTTTAAAACATTCACAAAACATCTTTGATTTGATTTCATCATTAAAATGATACATAAATTTTCAGATTTGCCATCATAATACCTACTTGAAACATATTACCTAATAGTTGGAGAACTTTTTCTTGCATATAGGACTTAACGCGTTTTAAATCCGAAGCATTGTAAAAAACAAATTATATTACCATTTTTAAATTACATCTTATACAGATTAATTAGTGAATTTAAAACCATTCTACTTTTCAAAAATAAGATTTAAACTTGTATATTGATATTATTTTAAAATACGGTATATTATTTTTAATAAGACTCAATTATCGTTAGAAATCCTTACTAGATACATTTACATTCGATTAAACTTTTTTTTTTTATACCAACATCATTTGTTCATCATAAAAATCATAAAAATCAAAAGTCATGCTTATATTCCAATATTTATTGTTTTTTCAAGAATGAAAAGCTTTGAATCGTGTTTGTGGAGTTGTTAAAAATTTCAAAAAGAATTATAAGATAAAATTATATAATATATTGTTAAGTTTTTGCAATAATATTCATTTAAACAATTATGTTATTAATTAAAAAAAAATGTAATAAAATAGTTAGCAATGTTTTCAATTCTCATTTTTTACATGAAATTGTACATCTTATATAAAAAACTCTGAAGTCAATTGAAAAAAATCATATTTCAAGATTTTTGATTCCAAAAATCACAATTCTTGAATTAATTAATTAACTAATTTATCTTTAAAGAGCATTTTTTTCATAACGCAAAAAACTCAAACTGTGTAATTTTTAATACAAATCACGTATGCATATGTATTTGTGATTGTTGCATAACGATTGGATAATCGTTAGAGGCAACCGCAGCTATCACAAATAGAAGCGTGTCGCCATTTTGATTTAACTGTTCGCCGCACTGTCGCCGTCTAATTGCAGTTTGGCAACGCGCCGGCGTCCAATACAAAATGCCGACGGCGAAAAATGGGCGCGCTGCCTCGCCGGTTTTGGGGTGGGTGTGTCAACAAAAGCCAACAAGTCGGCTGGCTGTGCAAGCGAAACGGCAACAATTGCGCTAGCTGCGTGCGGCGCGAGCGAGACGACCATAGTATACCATACCACGGCACATGTCGCTGGTGGTCATGTGTGTGCTGTCAGCTGGTGGGCGGTGCCATGGTGAGTTTGCCACCACAAGAATGCTGTGCGCGTATAACAGTTGAAAATGATTGCAATAACATTTAATTCATTAGGTTTTGTTAGCCATTATTGCTCGTTAAGTCGAAAGAAATTGAAAATCTGTACGAGCAACAACTTATTGAAGACCTTAACACATCTTTTGCTCATTGATCACAAAATGATTAAAATAAATTTGTTTTCGCAAAATTATAGGCATAATAAGGAAATTTTATTAAATGTTGCAAGCTTATATTTTCCTGATCAATGTTCATCATTTTATTGAATGATCTATGTATTTATGTAATGTCGACACATGCAAATTTATTAAAATTTTAAATAAATTTTAAGATTCAGAACTTTTTAGAAAATTTCATGTAAATTATTGATTTATACTAAGCCAAATTTAAATTAATGAAGTAAACTTAAGCAATTAAAGTGTATTTTTACAAATGTACAAAATCTCAAGCCTTTTCATGTACAATTGTTGAAAATACACAGTAAAAATAATAGACTAATGCTAAAACTTTGTGTCAGTCATTTGTTATGGGTAAAATTAAATAAGTTAAAGGCCAATTTTGGCAGAATTAAAAAAAAAATAAAATGATTTGTATACAAATATAATAGACAATTTTTCCCTGTGCACTTATTGCAACATTCAAATATTGAAAACTTTTTTGCAATATTCGAAATTATGAATCGAATTTCAACCAAAAATGTATTACTCTTTAAGAAATCGCTTCACTTTTATTTTCTAAATTGCATAAAATTGTAAATTCATGGACACTAGCATAATAACAAAGACATTACGCTTTCAGCTGTTATAATATCAACATTTGCAAGACAATTTGTAAAATAAATACGACTTGAGGCGCTAAATTTGATTTGATTTTGATTTTCATGGGCATACATTTGAAAAGTTGTTGTTGCTGAGCGAAAGCGCTCAAAGCTCAACAGCTGATCGGTGAGCAGCCGAAAGCTTTTTTTTGCGCTCAGTAGCTTTTGCTGATGCTTACGCTCTTTTTGTGCCGCTCTGTGCAACTTTGCGTGCTTTTTCGTATTCGTTTTCGTTGTAGTTTTAGTTTTGTTGTGGTTGTGTTTACGATTTACACGAAACCCAGCGAGGCAATCAGCGAGAACGGAAATATTGTTGCAAGGTGCAACATAGATGTATTGATAAGAAAGAGTGAGTGCCAGCTATGTTAGTTTTTCGTGTTTATGTACATATATGCATGTGTATGTGTATGTGTGTGTGTGTGTGTGTGTTGCAGATGCATAAAAGTCTGCTCAAAGTCTGCTTGCTTTTGGTTATTTTCCATAACAGACCGAAAGCTATGCAAATTGTTGGCGCGTGCGATGTGTGTGTGTGTGTGTGTGTGTGTGTGTGTGTGTGTGTGTGTGTGAACATTCATATGCTTATCTGTGTGTTTGCTTTAGCGCGTGTACGACTAGTGACGCTATTTAAGCACATATCTTACATACATACATACATACATACATACATACACAGTCAGACAATCGTACGTTAGTACACACATATACATACATATGTATATTGACATATTTTCTGCTCATTCTATTATTACGTATTCAATATTGACTTATTAACTTAACTAATAGCCATTTGCCTAAATATGCCGCTTATCAGTTTATATGCAGTTACATTCACACTCACACACACACACACACACACACATGCACGCAGGGCATATGAAAGACACGACAAATGTAAACAAAAACAGAGCAGTAAAGAAAGCTTAACATTCGACGCTTAACACATGACGCTGTAATATTTGCCGTGTGCTTGCTTCATACATGTATGTCATACAGCAGCGATCGACACGCTTTCGGTCAAGTCCATGCGAAAGAGTGAGAGCAGAGAACAGTGCCGTTTGCCGGCACATGGTGCAATTACTAAAGGTGGAGTAAACTTTTTTTCGAGCTGCCACGCCAATTTCACGAAGCTGTCGTTGCTTCGTTTTTTTTTACGAGCGAGCTGCCAGCAGTTGCCAGCCGTTTGGTATGCTTGTGTATGTGTGTATATGTGCTTATGAATGCGTGCATTAACGCTTGTAGAACACATACAAGCACAAATACATTCACGCATACAATCAAACATTTCTGAAAACAAAAAAAATTCATCCGCATGTCGACCTGCTTCAACGACGTTCAGGAAACGACTGGCAAGCTAGGCAGCTGAATAGATTCACCACACTGTAGTTTACTCCACCTTTAGTAATTACACCATGTGCCGGCATTGCAAGTGTCCCTGTTAAGCTCGCAGTCCGAACACTCTCAGACATGTTTGATGGGGCTTTGTTTTTGGACATCTGTAACTAGCAACTGAAAATGTTTACTTCAAATGTGTGATTTAAAGTAATCTGTTAGCAAAAACGTGAAATACTAATTGCATTTTTCAAAATAATTAAATTTAAAAGACAGCTTAAATGTACAGTACAAATCATGTCCAAAATGCATTCGAGCTTGAAAATCGGCTTAGACATTTATTATTGATTTGGTTTATATGCACGGAATCCTTAAAAAATGATTTAAAATGGTATATAGTAAGTTGTGCAAAAGTATGTAGCAGGCAAGCATATGAATGTATATGTATGTATATAGCAAGCATATATATTCTAGATCAGTATCAACAGCCGAGTCGATCTAACCATGTCTGTCTGTATATGAAGGGATATGAAAGACTTTAAGAGATACAGACTCAAAATGACATATATGTAAGTTCACATATCGATAGTTCGTCCCGTTCAAAACTTATCGATAAATTTCGATTTCAGAGTTATAGGAGCTAAAGGCATCAAATTTGGTGTATAAAATCTTGAAATAAAAAATTTACTCCTTGGATCATGATCAAAATGATCAAAAGTACAAAGCACGAATTTTTGAAGGTATGACCTTGCAATTTGCTCTGGTCACACATTTTTTTTAATTTCCAATTTTACGCTGAAAAAAAATGTCACAGAGATCGAACAATAAGCACAGAATTTGTTTAAGATATAACTTTCCATGGTGTGGGGCAATTTAACGGCTTGCACTGCTTGCACTGCTTGCGGTATGTGTGTGTGTCTTTGTATCTATGTGCACTGCTAGGCTAGTATTAATGAATGTAAGGACTGGGTGCAGGGTATCTCGTAATCGGGCACTCCCGACTAGAGCACTCTTACTTGGTATTCATTTAATTCATCCAAGCTTCGAACCGGATAATAGTACCCATGCCGAAATATGGTTAACCTTCTCGTTTTTTGCAATTCAGTTTTAGTTTGAGGCTCACGATCTCAGCTTAAACCCACAAGAGGGAAACAATCGCGAAACTCAGGTAACTAAACGCTCGATTGTCGTCGTAAATGAGTTTATGATTATGCAGTTGCTTCGCTTTTACCCTTATACCTGGAAAACACACACACACACACACACACGCACGCACACACACATGCATTTAGACAAAGTAAACCCGGTCGCTGTCATAAAGATATTGACTTTAACAGCACACTCGTCTTTCTTTTGGCCTGAATCGGAATCTGAATCTGCGGCCGGGTTTGGGATTGTGGAAACAACCTGCTCTCATTGCTTGCCATTTGTCCACATTGGACACAGAGACCAAATGTCGAGCATGCTAATTTTGTTTGTATACCCTATACACATTTCATATGGGGTGTAGTCTGCTTATGCATGCGTACGCGACGCTCAATTCATTTATATTCCATATTTACTTAAATTGGACGATTTTTATACCCTGAACCCATTAAAAAGGGGTAAAAAGGGTATAATGAAGTTATGCAAAAGTATGTAAGGAAACATCTCCGACCATATAAAGTATATATATTATTGATCAGTATCAACAGTTGAGTCGACTTAGCCATGTCCGTCCGTCTGTCTGTCTGTATGAACACACGGATATCAGAGACTACAAGAGCTAGAGACTTCATATTTGGAATATAAGTTCTCCTAATCCCGGGACAGATCAAGTTTATTTAATTTTATCGATAACTCGTACCGTTGAAAAGTTATCGGGACATAACTTCAAAGTTATAAGAGCTAGAGACCCCAAATTTGGCATGTATAATCTCGAATAGCATACACATGTAACAAATATTTCACTTTTTGGATACCACCCCCCAAAAGGTACGACCTTGCAATTTGATTTGGTCGCACACATTATTGACAATTGTTTGCCCCAAAAATTTCAATAAGATCGGACAATAAACACAGAAGTTATTTAATATTTAACTTTCCATTGTGTGGGGCTCGGTGAAAAGCAAACTAACTGCTTAAACCGCTTGCACTGCTTGTACTGCTTGAACTGCGGCATGTGTGTGCTTATATTAGTATGCATGATTGTAAGGACTTGGTTCAGGGTATCTCGTAGTCGGGCACTCCCGACTAGAGCACTCTTACTTGTTGTTCTTGTATTAAACTATTTAATTAAATTGAAAATTTTGTTTAATATTTGTTTTAAAATATACTACTACAGTATTTATTATAATTTTGGATTTATATACATATATATTACATTACATATTTATTATACGACTTTATTCATTAAATTAATATACAATATTTAATACACTATTATTACTAAAATATGGTATTAATTTATTTACTTTGCAATATAATACATGATGCGTTTATATATGTTTTTATATACATATATGTATATATATATATATATATATATATATACTAAAACTTTTTGTTTGCTCAAAACTTCGAATTTTTGATTAAATTCTAAATTTCTAGAAGCTATTTATTTGCAAAAATTTAGAAAATCATTTTTGGAAAATACATTCTTTTAAATATAATAATAATAAGGTATCTATTTCAAAAGATAATAATAATTTAAACTTACATTAGGAATACGCGTCTCGACAACAATTTCGCGATATATATCGATTTCCAGAAATCAGGCTTACAAAATAACTCCCATACAATTTTGACAAATTTCTATAACTAAATCTACAATTTTATAAAAGTATATACATACATATATAGAAGTTTGGAGCTAAGTAGAGAGTATTATGTAGTCGATCATCCTCTCGCTATGAGCACTCTAGAGTTTTTTTGTTGTTGTTGTACTTAGCTGATAGTGGTAAGAGACAGCTCATAAAAAGCTATATAAAAAGCACATTCGCATCGAGTGATTGTTGAAATATATATAGTATATATGCATACATATATTCAAACATATATATGTACATATATATATTTGTTTGGGTTCCCTCTAGGCGCTATCAGTGGCTTCTGGGCTGTGAACCATACAAGTAGCAAAAAAATAAATATTACTGGTGAGAAAGCAGCTGCAAAAGTCAGATAGAATACGGATAAGCTGTAAATGTTGTCTTTATTATTGAATATGATAAATTTTAACTTGAAATCTGAAAAACAGTCGCTGTTAATACGAATACTACGTAATTTATTCAGATTGGAGGTTTTTTTTTTGTTGTTGTTTCTTTTTGAAAATAATAAATTAAATGTTTTTATTCAGTGTTGACTGAAAAATAGTCAGATACCAATAATTAAGTTAAAAGTTATAGGCATTAAAATACAAATATTTATAGATATTAATATTAATAATAATAATTTTAAAAAATTTGAGCTATAAATTTGAGAATATTACAAATTTAAAGTTAAGAATCTCAGGGGGCATTTAAGATTTACACTAATGAAGGATGTAGAAAAAAAACCCAGTACAGCTCCAGTAACACAGAGAGAAATTCACAAATTAAGAAGGAGTGGAAAAGCAATCGGAAGATAAAGCGCGAGCAGGAAAATGGAAACGAGAACGAGCTTACTTAATATGCTGGGCAGTTTGTGAAACGTTTGCGAACACAATACAAAGGCCAGGCACAAAAACCAAGCCAGACAGAAGAAGCTAGCAGAAAATATACAAATGCAAGTATATACATACATATATGGATATCAATCAAATATCAACTTGCCATACGAATGGAAAAGTAAGGTAGAAAGAGCTTACACATTACATATGCTAAATAGTCTGTAAAATCTCTAATTTTGGATTCTTAAAGGTATGATTAGTAGGGTGCTTATTTATCAACTCCAGCTTCCTCGCTTAAAGTACCGTATATCTATCTGATCTGATTACAGCTTTCTCGTCTTCATTTAACTGCCGCATTCCCCACTCCACACCATTCTCACCACAGCCGAGTCACAGACGCAGCCACCATGCGCTTCCAGGGACTGTTGAAAATGCGCAGATATGCGACAATTGCCACCCTGAGACAAATCACACAGACGCACTCAAACACACACACAAATGCAGCAGCGCACACAATGCTGCGTACGCTCGCGAGCAGCGCATCGCCGCTGCCCGAACTCACTCAGGTAAGAGAAGCGAAGAAAGTGCAAGAGAGAGCGAGAGCGAGAGACAGAGAATGAGAGCGAGATTAAGACTTGACTCTGTGGTGAGTATTGTGTCTTTGTGGCCCAATCGCCGTCGACGAAGCGAAGCGAAGCGCTTTTGCAAATGGTGGTTGCACAATTTTTACCGCTATGTACAGTTGCCTAAAACAATTTTCACCATTTTATGGTTGAATTTCAGTGTGTTTTATTTGCTGTTTGCTCTTAATGCTAACAAAGAACTGCTGGAGTAATAGGAAAATTGAATTGCAAGCTTCAGTTGGTTTAAGTAAATTAAATTTTAAATGTTGATTAATTTCAAATACCAAATTTGCTTAGGCTTTAAAAAATATAAGTAATATTGCTTTTAGCAATCGGAGCTTGAGAAGAAAATTATCGCTTTTTATTTCTTTTAAAATCCATTTCTAATTGCTCTAATTAAAAACATACAACATTCGAATAATCATTTGATGTGCTTAGCTGCAAGAAACTTTGCTGTTGAAATAGAATTCCTGAAACTATTAAAAGCTCCTTCGAAATTGAATCTAACTTAAAAGAACCAGGAATTGAAAGTGAACAGTAAGCTCAATTTATATACACATTTATATATTCATTCTTTAAATCAAAAAGAGTTCAAACCGGATAACTACCTAGCATATTTTTCTCACAAATAAAACATTTGATTTTAAATGTCTCATAAAATACCCATATATATTCCATCGATAGAGACTTGCCCAAAACTCAGCTATAACCAGAAATCGAACTCGTACTGCATTATTCCAAATCGTCTTCCACACAGATCACGGATAATGTGCAGCGTGGAAATTACGCAGAGCTCAATGAAAAGGATGTGTCGCACTTTGAGCAGCTGCTGGGCAAGAATCACGTCCTTACCGAGGATCTAGAGGGCTACAACATATGCTTCCTTAAGCGCATTCGAGGTAAATATATAATATATGCCTGAACTACTATATTTATATTATATTTACCGACAAATTGAATTAAATTTATGAAAAACTATTTTCATAATATTCATTTAAGGTAAAAAATGTATTATAATTACATTTTTATACCCTGAACCCATTAAAAATGGGTACAAAGGGTATTATGGCTTTGTGCAAAAGTATGTAACAGGCATAAGGAAACATCGCCGACCATATAAAGTATATGTATTATTGATCAGTATCAACAGTTGAGTCGATTTAGCCATAGTTCTCGTAGTACCGGGACAGATCAAGTTTACTTCATTTTATCGATAACTCGACCCATTCAAAAGTGATCGATAAATTTCGATTTCAGACTAGCGTTTTTGTGCAATAACTTACAAGATATTAAAGGTAGAGGCCCCAAATTTGGCATTTATAATCTCGAATAGCAAACACATGTAACAAATTTTTCACTTTTTGGATACCACCTCCCAATTTCCCCCAAATTTGAAACGCATTTTTTAAAGGTACGACAATTTGGTTTGGTCACACATTTTATAGCCAATGTTATGTCCTACAAATTTCAGAAAGATCGGACAATAAACACAGAAGTTTTCTAAGATTTAACTTGCCATTGTGTGGGGCTTGGTGAAAAGCAAGGTAACTGCTTAAACCGCTTGCACTGCTTGTACTGCTTGAACTGCGGCATGTGTGTGATTATATTAGTATGCATGATTGTAAGGACTTGGTTCAGGGTATCTCCTAGTCGGGCACTCCCGACTAGAGCACTCTTACTTGTTAGTATACGAAATTAACTATTCAATTTAATTTCAAATAAGCCTAAAACTTAGTCTGACATATTAATTATATTTATTATTCCATTTGACTTGCGTAATTGTGAGCAATGAAAATTATTTATTTTGTATTAATTTTAAGCCAAATTTTATATTTTACTAATAATATTGTAAATTATGAACTGAAATTTGGCTTAAACAAAAGTAATATCTGTAGATGAATGAATAGGAATTAACAACAATTAAGAATTAAGTGAGTACTACAAGAAATTGAAAAAATACAAATTAGCTTGTGCAAAAAATAAATAATTTAATTTGATTTGATTAGAGTCAATGGAAATGAAATTAATTACGAATTAAATGAGTACTGAAAGGCATTCTATATGAAACATTTAAGAACAAAACGAAGCCAATTAAGAATTAATGAATGCATGCTGTAAGAAATAAGTTCAAGTCAATAATAAGCAAAACGGTTACTTATAAAAGGAATTCAAAGAATTAAAGAATTCGCTTAGGAATTCAGGGCATACTATAAGTAATGTAATGAAAACGATTCGAATCGATTGCAGGCAACAGCAAACTGGTACTGAAACCGGGCACTACCGAGGAGGTAGCAGCCATATTGCGGCACTGCAACGAGCGACGACTGGCGGTAGTGCCACAGGGTGGCAACACTGGCCTGGTGGGTGGCTCTGTGCCCATCTGCGATGAGATCGTGCTGTCGCTGCAGCGGCTCAACAAGGTCCTCTCCGTGGACGAGGTGACGGGCATTGCCATCGTCGAGGCCGGCTGCATTCTGGAGAACTTCGATCAGCGGGCCCGCGATGTGGGTCTGACCGTACCGCTCGACCTGGGCGCCAAGGCCAGCTGCCACATTGGCGGCAATGTGTCGACAAATGCCGGCGGCGTTCGGGTTGTCCGGTATGGCAATCTGCACGGCTCGGTGCTGGGCGTGGAGGCGGTGCTGGCCAACGGGCAGATACTCGATCTAATGTCCAACTTCAAGAAGGACAATACCGGCTATCACATGAAGCATCTGTTCATCGGCTCGGAGGGCACACTGGGCGTCATCACCAAGCTGGCGATGCTCTGTCCGCATGCCTCGAGGGCGGTGAATGTCGCCTTCATTGGGCTCAACTCATTTGACGATGTGCTGAAGACGTTCGTTAGTGCCAAGCGCAATCTCGGCGAGATTCTCAGCTCCTGTGAGCTCATCGATGAGCGGGCCCTCACCACGGCCCTGGAGCAGTTCAAGTTTCTCAAGTAAGTACACGCCCAGTGCGACAGACAGATACCCTGTTCGGTAGCCCGACAAGCTTACATTTTGAACAGTGGTTAAAGAGTTAATCGTTGTATTTGGAATATTTGTACCTTATTATTGAGATAACAATTTGTTGATTTCATTCAAAACATAATAAAACTTATTTCGATTAAGCTTTTTTCTCTACAATTTTATCCAATTACTAAAAAAGTATGGAACATTTTAATATAATTGTATTACTATAAATTCCCAAATTACTAGAAAATGTACTTAAAAATAATACAAAATATCAATAATTATTGTTATCGAAAAAATGGATGGTAAATTTGTAGACGAGAATCTCTAGAGATATGTATCTCCTCTTCCTGTGATAGCTCGTTAGCAAAAATCTATATTTATCGTTATCGAAAAAGAAAAGAAGTGATAACTACGAGGCATTTTTCCGTAAACTAAACTAAAATCGATTTTAATCGTTATCGAAATGATTAGTGTATTACCTTTACAGCCTCCCGTTTGCGTTTAGCAACTTGATAACTACTAACAAGTAACTTTGAAACTAACATCTTCATCAACAGCTCCCCCATCGCTGGCTATCCGTTCTACATGCTCATCGAGACGTCGGGCAGCAATGGCACCCACGACGAGGAGAAGATCAATCAGTTCATTAGCGAGGGCATGGAGCGCGGCGAGATAGTCGATGGCACGGTGACCGGTGAGCCCGGCAAGGTGCAGGAGATATGGAAGATACGCGAAATGGTGCCGCTGGGCCTCATCGAGAAGAGCTTCTGCTTCAAGTATGATATCTCGCTGCCGCTGCGTGACTTCTATGGCATTGTGGACGTGATGCGGGAGCGCTGCGGTCCGCTGGCCACCGTCGTCTGCGGCTACGGCCACCTGGGTGACTCCAATCTGCATCTGAATGTGAGCTGCGAGCGCTTCAATGAGGACATCTACAATCGGGTCGAGCCCTTCGTTTACGAGTACACGTCCAAGCTGAAGGGCAGCATTAGTGCCGAGCATGGCATCGGCTTCCTCAAGAAGGACTATCTGCATTATTCCAAGAATCCGGTTGCCATCGACTGGATGCGCGACATGAAGAAAATGTTCGATCCCAATGCCATACTCAATCCCTACAAAATGCTTAATTAAATCGACAATAAATCTATATTTTTTTTTTATATTTGTAATTATGAAATATATAAAGCTTATAATAAATGTGTTTGTGTGTTTATAAAACCCGAAATGTGCATATATTATATTTTAAACGCTACATTTGATTATATGAAAGAAATCACAGCTTTATCTCTGTGTTATCGGCGCAATCGATAACAAACAACGATAGACTGAAGGGCGGCTCAAGGTTGACCTGAAATGATTTGTTTGCTTTGCTGCTTTCTGTTTTCCTTTCGCATGCCGCTCTTGCATTTGTTGTGATCGCTTAAAAGCTCCAGGCTGTTAGCGATGAGCGCGAAGGGAGCTTTTTGTGAGCACGAGAGACAAAGTAAAACATAATCTAAGTGGCACACTTAAAATAAAGTAGAAAACTAAAAAAAAAAAACAAGTGGGAAATTTTATACTCTTTTCGAACCTTTAGACTGCAGCACTTTCATTAGCTCTAAAAATTGATATCATATGAATTTAAATTTTCTATAGAAATATTAAATTTATTTCCAATTGTATGGCAGCTATAAGATATAGTGGTTCGATCCCGCCGTCTCCGATCAATGTGATATATGTTTGAACAATAAGTATCTGTGCAAAGTATCATCGCGATAGCTTTGAAAACATGGGATTGATGGCCAAAACCGACTTCCAGTCGTATGGCAGCTATAAGATATAGTGATCCGATCCGGCCGATTCTGACCAATGTGCTGTCCCCTTGAATAATAAGTCTCTGTGCAAAGTTTTAACACGATAGCTCAAAAACTGAGGGACTAGTTTGCATACATACAGACAGACAGACAGACGGACATGGCTCGATCAATTTGTTTTGTCATTCTAAGCATACTGGAGGTAACTTTTGGGGGTCTCCGACGCTTCCTTCTATGCGTTACAAACTTCAGCACAAACTTAATATACTATTTTCTTCGAAATGAGTATAATTAGTTGCAAATCAATTAGTATAATTAAAATACATAGGCCCCAAAAAAAACAAAAGATTTTTAAACACCCAAGTGCTCACTTTTTTTACTTAAAACTGTAATATGATGAGGTATAACATCTCTTTTTACATTTCTATATTAATATTTATCTATTTTTATAAAACTGTCCATACAGCTATTATATGAGCTTTGCATAACTAAACTCATATAATTGAATTTTTTTTGTGCTGTCACGTCGCCTTAGTAATATAATTGGAAAATAGAAATTACTAAAACAAATTTCAACAAACTCACCACATGCAGCTTACCCAACCCTGCGACTGCGTGACAAGCTTAAAGCACGACACGCGCTTTCAGCTAGCGCATGGTGCAATTACTAAAGGTGGAGTAAACTACAGTGTGGTGAATCTATTCAGCTGCCTAGCTTGCCAGTCGTTTCCTGAACGTCGTTGAAGCAGGTCGACATGCGGATGAATTTTTTTTGTTTTCAGAAATGTTTGATTGTATGCGTGAATGTATTTGTGCTTGTATGTGTTCTACAAGCGTTAATGCACGCATTCATAAGCACATATACACACATACACAAGCATACCAAACGGCAGGCAACTGCTGGCAGCTCGCTCGTAAAAAAAACGAAGCAACGACAGCTTCGTGAAATTGGCGTGGCAGCTCGTAAAATAGTTTACTCCACCTTTAGTAATTACACCATGAGCTAGCGAACAGCTTTTCGGCATTTTGCCATTTATCGTGTTCGCTGCGCTCGGCGCACGACAGTTTCAGTCGGCGAGCGCAACGAGCCACAAGACAACGGCAGCGGCATAGAGACAAATACAAAATACAATACGTGAATACAAAAACAAGTTCGCGTAAAATTTACAACTAATTTGGGATATTGTGTTTGTTTGTTGTTTTCTTTTTGCACAAATCATTACTAAGCAAAACGAAAATGAGCGGGTAAGCAGAATTTCGCACATAAATTTGCTGATAATTTCATTTGCAACGTATTCAAATTGTGTTTGATTTTGTTTTTAATTAATTGTAAATGCAGGAAAGCTGATATTGCACTCATTGGTTTGGCCGTAATGGGCCAAAATCTCATTCTCAACATGGACGAGAAGGGCTTTGTGGTGTGTGCGTACAATCGCACCGTGTCGAAGGTCCAAGACTTTCTAAACAACGAGGCCAAAGGCACCAATGTGATTGGCGCCGACTCATTGAAGGACATGGTCGACAAGCTGAAAACGCCACGCAAAATCATGTTGCTGGTCAAGGGTAAGCAGTCGTTGTAATAGACAGACAGGCAGTGGCGTAGGCGGGATTTTGTTTAGGGGGTGGGGGCGCTCACATTAGTTACATATTAGTTCTTAATATCGAAAAGAAGCGAATGATTTCGTGTACTGCCGCAAAACCAGGAGAGGGGCGTGTTTAACCCCTAAGTCACCCCCGGTCTACGCCACTGGGCACATGTGTACATATATTGTGGAGTGTGAGTGGCGTGAAGTGATCGCGCCATGTGTGTGCGTGTGTATGTGTGGAAGTCAAAGCAAAGTCATGCAAACAGAAAAATTGCAAAAGCATTTGTAAGCAGCAACAACAACAGCCGCAAATGACGGCGCAACAGAGAGAGAGAGAGAGAGAGATACAGAGCAAGCGCGCGAGAGAGCGTAAATTGTTTTTGTTTACCTGCAGCGGCACGGTGTCTAAACTATCGATTAATCGTTTTGGTGATTATCGCTTAAGCACGATACGCAGCTTAATGATGTACGCTTTTCTCACTGGTTGGCAACACTCTCAGTGACATTCAAAACAGGTCACACACACGCACACACAGGTGCCTGGCACTTGGGTCAAGATCTATGGGCTTGATAGCCGAACGATCAAATGTTATCAAAATTGTTTGCCATTATCAAAGCGCAGAAACTGGCGACTTTGGCGCTGACCTCAGCTCAAGGTCAACTTTAACTAAACGCTCGGCCCTAACTAGAAGTGGGCGCGTGATCTGTAGTAGCTACCTTTGTTGAATTTAAAGAATTAATATATAAATATACCATTTTGATTTGTCAGCCAACTTTTAAATTATCAACTTAAAATTATAATAATTGATACAAAATTTGTTTTTGTATGAAAAGGATTTTCGTATATCATAAAACAAGCTTAACAAATTGGAATTAGTTCGAATACAAAAATAATTCTGCTAATAAAAGTGCGAGTTAGAAAATTATTTATGCAAATAAGAACAAATATTTTTTTATAAATCGAATTGCGTACTTGCTTGCATTTTGTTGTTAGTTCAAAAGCTTTTCTTTTTGTTTAAATCTCAATTAAATAGTATATATACATATGTATATATTGAAATTTGTTGTCTATTTGCATATAATGTAATAACGTAGTTAAAATTTTACTAAACAAATAAAAAAGCACGTTAGCTTATTTTAACAATTTGGCCTTCCGTTCTATCACGGTAATAGCCTTCTTATTTGTATACCCTGTAGTCATTAAAAAAAAGTTACTTACGTTCTTAAGTAAAAGATATTTAACTCTTTGGGTACCTGATCAAAATGATTGTCAATTAAGTGCCATTTCATGACGATAGAATAAGAAATGCCAAAGTATTTCAAATATAAATTTTCGTATTTAGGGACTGGGAAGAAGAAGCACAGAGAGGAACGACTGTGTGCACTGGGGGTACAGGGCATCGCCCAGTCGGGCACACTCGCCTAGAGTACTCGCTTGTTTTCGACTAGCATTGACTTTCTAAAATTGACCTCGTACAATTCACCTCGACTAATTCACCTTTCTCGCCCCCCTCGCCCCACAGCTGGCAGCGCCGTCGATGACTTCATTGGCCAGCTGGTGCCGCTGCTGTCGCGTGGTGACGTCATCATCGACGGCGGCAACTCGGAGTACCAGGACACGTCGCGTCGCTGCGACGAGCTGGAGAAGTTGGGCCTGCTCTATGTGGGCTCTGGCGTGAGCGGCGGCGAGGAGGGTGCACGGCACGGACCCTCCCTAATGCCCGGCGGGCATGCGGCCGCCTGGCCACTAATCAAGCCCATCTTCCAGGCGATCTGCGCCAAGGCCGACAACGAGCCGTGCTGCGAGTGGGTGGGCGATGCCGGCGCCGGCCACTTTGTGAAGATGGTGCACAACGGCATCGAGTACGGCGACATGCAACTGATCTGCGAGGCATACCACATTATGCAGAGTCTCGGTCTGACGGCGCCACAAATGTCCGAGGTGTTTGGCCAGTGGAACGGCGCCGAGCTGGACTCGTTCCTCATCGAGATCACGCGCGACATACTCAAGTACAGGGACTGCAAGGGCCATCTGCTGGAGCGCATACGCGATACGGCCGGACAGAAGGGCACGGGCAAGTGGACGGCGATAGCGGCGCTGCAATACGGCGTCCCAGTTACGCTCATTGGTGAGGCAGTCTTCTCGCGCTGCCTCTCTGCGCTGAAGGACGAGCGTGTGCGCGCGAGCACGCTGCTCAAAGGACCGGCGGCCAAGGCGAGCGTACCGGACCTCAAGCAGTTCCTCAATGGGCTCAAGTATGCGCTGTACTGTGCCAAGATAGTCAGCTATGCGCAGGGCTTCATGCTGATGCGCGAGGCGGCCAGCGAGAACAAGTGGAGCTTAAACTATGGCGGCATTGCGCTGATGTGGCGCGGCGGCTGCATCATACGCAGCGTCTTTCTGGGCAACATCAAGGAGGCGTACGCGCGGCAGCCGCAGCTCGAGAATCTGCTGCTCGATGCGTTCTTCCGGCGCGCCATCGAACAGGGCCAGGAGTCGTGGCGTCAGGTGGTCGCCAATGCCTTCCTCTGGGGCATCCCGGTGCCGGCGATGTCCACGGCGCTCAGCTTCTACGATGGCTATCGCACCGCCAAGCTGCCAGCGAACCTGTTGCAGGCGCAGCGCGACTACTTTGGCGCTCACACGTACGAGCTGCTCGGCGAGGAGGGGCACTTCCATCACACCAACTGGACGGGCACGGGCGGCAATGTCTCCGCTAGCACCTACCAGGCATAGACCCTAAGCACCTACACATCTGCGCTTATGCATTCCCTATACACTTCATATATACAGTGATAGCTTGCTCATCAGCACAATTGTTTTTTTCATTTAAGATTTGCTAACAAACTTTCAATAATTTGCATTTTTTTAAGAGGTTTTTCTATTCAATTCTGTTACACAAATATATATAGAATATATATTATTATTATTATTTTTTAATATTTTAAAGAGGTTTTTCTCTTCAATTGTGTTTAATAATTATATAGATGTTTTTTTTTTAATATACATCTAAAATGCACTTTGCTTATAAGTTTTCGTAACATTTTTAAAAGAGTTTTTCTATTAAATTCTTTCTTACAATATTATTATTTTTGTGCACAATTGGTGTATTTTGAATTTGTTTTAAGAGGGTTTTCTATTCCATTCTGTTTCTCAAATATATAGAATATATATATACATATATATAAAGGCATCTATATATAAATATTTTTGCAACTATCCTGCAACTGGAATTTTCAGGGTTTGTTTTTCAATTATATACTGTAAAAACATATTCGCCATAACACTATATAGATGTATCTAAACTTTCAATTTAAACCAATAATCTGTTTCCTATGTACGATCTAAAATTGCATCTAAAAATCGGGTTTTAAGGTAATTTGTTCTACTATCTTTATTTTAACAAATTGCATATATTTAATAATCATTATTAATCGAATTCAATTCACAACGTATTTTTTCTTCTATTTTCTTCAGTTTTTAAACATTTTGCAAACAAATGTAAGAATATTCAATTCATTTAGAATTTGAATCTTCAACCTGTTATTTTAAGTATCGACTATTGAAATTTCAGGAAAAGATGCTATAAAATGAATTAACACATTCAATACAATATCCTATGAAATGTCTATATGGTTAAACTAAAAATTGCATCACCTCTTAAAAAAACGGATGTTTTCTACTTAGCAAGGTATCACTGTATATGCCGCTTCTATACTTCATGTGAATAGGCTAACCTCTTAGTGGACTAATTGTATTTCTACGTTTTGTTGATTGAGTACTTTACTTTAGGATAACAGTAATTAATTAAACAATATATTAATAAATATATATATACGCGCATATAATTTCATTGTAATCATTATTAGTATATTATTAAACTGGTGTGTTTTTTGTTTAACTACAATCCAGAATGATTGTTTTGATTTTTGGTTTTTAAGGCGGCACAACTAGCATTAACAAGAGCAACAAAAAAAAAAGCAACATTCATTTATAACGGTGTCTTTCGAGTTTTTGGCAGCCCGCGCCGGCTATTGTCCATAGGTGCCAGATGCCTTGGTATGTGTGTGTGTTTTTGTTGTTGTTGTTGTGTGTGCGATATAGTGATGCAACTCGCTTCAGTCATCTGACGGCAGCAGCGTCTTTTTCTGCTCGATTACCAGCTTATCCGCGGTGTAAAGATGGCCGATAATTACCTGCAAGGGCGGGGGAGTGATATTGACAAATACAATCAGTTCTTGTACATGCACATGCACTCATACGCATGCACATTTACAGCTGTTTTCGAACAGTGTTAATGACCCGGCACAAAACTCACCTGTCGTCTTATCAGATCCAGAGTTTGTTGTGCAGTGGCCATTTGCCGATCGATATCCTTGAAATCATTGAGCACCTTATTAGCCCGAAATGTGTCGCGAATCTTGCGCAAGGCATACATTCTGTCAATTTTTACAAAATTATGTGATGCTATTTCACAACATTCGAGAGCACATACCTGAAGTTGTACGCTGGCAACTTCTCCGATTCACGCAGCAGATTCCGATATAACGTGATGGCCTGGCGACGTGACGACATCTTTGTATTTAGCAAGCAAAATATATAATTTAATGTTGATTTTAATTGATAATAATCGTGTTGATTATTTTGCTTAACCGTACAATTTAGTGATGCTAACAAATAACAAAAATGTGAAAGAACGTAACGATTGCTATCGACATATATCATCGATAGGCACATGTGCTCACTTGTCAGTATTTATTAGAGCTGGAGCGCAATTTAATGGTTAGAAACTATTGATAGACACGGTTTAGATGGCTTTTAGATAAAACATCGATGCCATCGATAGCTCCATGCACACATTTATGCATCAGACAAAACATGCTAGTTACAAAAGGTAACATCAAATTGTGTAAGCAATTTTAATGAAAAATAGCGCCTTATTTAATAATAAATACCAGCGACTGTAGCAAAATTCTTTAGCCATCGATACCATTAATGGGATCATCGATTTTTCTGAAGCTCTACGATATATATTTGCCGATAGCACAGCTGGTAACACTGTCGGCGATGTAAGCATGAACCGTGACCTCAATTTGGAACTATCGGCCTAACAACTTATATCGATATATATATTTTTTGTCAGTTGTGAACAGGATCACGACACAAGTAAGATTGCTGCGAGGCAATACTGGTCAGGAAAACCAAATCATATTTTGTGTCATTTCTGTGTCCGTGGTGCGCTGCCGAACGAAACATATTTAGTCTGTGTGCGCTTGTTAAATTGTGTGAAAACAAACCACATAGCCAGCATGTAAGTAAAGTACAGCCAAATTTCGCTCGCTCACTTTTCGCGTTGTGAAGCATTGCGAAAAAAAAACTTCTCGAATGTGATGCGATGGCGTCGTTTCGTTATTCCAGCGACATTTGCATGCGTATATCTGTGGGTGGTCTGCGCCTCAAATGTGCGCATTTCGATTCAATTCAATATGACAAGATGCACACTTCTGCTCCGCTTTGCACAATCTGTTGCTAATGGAGTATGCTATTGTTGTTGCTTCGAAGGCCGGCGTCGCATGCACGACGTGGTCTCCGCGTGTTTGGCCGGGAATACGGGAGTTTCATGTGGTCCGCGACATCAACATAAGTATGTATGCACGGCTGGGCGCGAGCATTCGCTGAAATGCGAAACAAATGTGTGCAATTCGCATTTTGTTAAATGCCATAAAAGACTGCATTGGTCAGTCGACAAAATTGTGAGGTTAAGCCCGAATTTGCTGTAGGGGAAAAAATTTGCGTCATGTTTCAGACGGTGGCGCGTGTATTGGCGTCTGGGCATGTGTGCGTGTGTGTGTGTGTGTGTGTGTGTGTGTCGGCAATTGTCTGTCTCTGTGTGTGGGTCTGTGCTTGTGTGTGGGCGCTATGCGTTAGCATTTGTTATTTGATTGTGTTTATTAATAAGACTCGCATTTAACAATTGCATTTGCATTAGTTTGTTTTTGTTTTTTTTTCATATGAACTACCGCTGCAAATGCACTTGGTCTGTTCTTTGTGTTTGCTTGGCTTGCATTTTGGCGCGCTTTGCTTGCGTCTGCTGTAGCAGCAGCCGCGGCGGCAGCTCTCCTGCTCGCACTCGCAGGGTTGCTGCTGTGTTAAAGCTGCTCATGCATATGTGTGTGCAAGAGTGCTGATTCAGCTGTGAAAAGCATTTCAACAATATCTGTAATTTGCAGACTGTAGAGTCTGCTGCGGCTGTTGGAATGAGACTTCATTGTTTATATGCAATGCAGTACATTTTGTGATTTTTTTTCTTCTTGTTTATAAACAATTAGTGTTTTGCTACAGCTTGAGAGCTAAGTGTAATTACAATTACTGAATTTTACTAAAAACAGTGAAATGTTTGAACTATTTATTAAAAATGAGTTCAGTAATAACAGTTAACATATATTTTTTTTTAGTGTTTTTCATTTCTGTGGCAATCAACTGCAAACATAAGCTGTTTCAATATCATGTTGACATTAATTTAAGAATTCTGGAAACATTAGTGGTTTATTTTATTGAAATTGTTGTTCGTACCAAAATTTGATTTTCCTTATGTTAAATTTTTTATTTTTTTTTAAATTCAATACAGCAGGCGAGGGGAAATAGACGTTAAAAAAGAATTTTAAGTATTTTGTTTAGAGAACTTTTACTCATATCAAAAACTGAATTCAAACAGAGCAGTGCTCCAGCTACAAAAATAAAAATAGTTGGGTAAATAATAAATACGTTAAAATTATAAAGTAGTGACATTTTTGGCTTTAATGTGTGACAAATGAAATTCGAAAGTGTCATTCCGCAGTTGCGCTTACACAACAAAAACAACAACAGCAGCAGCAGCAGCATCCTCTCACGGCATCGAGGCATGCTACCTGCCTGCATACACACACACACACACACACACACACAAATACGAACGCACAATACGTATTCACTGAGAGCAGCTGCAGTTTTTTTTTTGTTTTTTTTGCGCTGTAAGCGCTTTCTTGCGTTCTGTTCTCTCGCTCTGTCTCGCATCGAGAGACGGCCAAACAGCTGTTGTTGTCCTTTGGCGCGCTTTGCTGCCCGCCTTTGGCATTTACCTTCCTTTTTCCTGCTGCTCTGACCTTTACCTTTTCGTGCCGTTTGCGCTCTCATTCGCATTGCGCTCGTCGCACGCTCAAGACGTATAAACACGCAAAAATAAAAAAGAAATAATACATTCGTTGATATTAATGAAAATTCTCATCTCACATCTCGAAAACAGCAAGAATATCAACATCAACAGCCCGAAGTTAGAGAGCATATAAGAACAGCAACAAAATGGCACAAGAAGGACAAGATATGCCGACGTTCAAGTGCGTTCTGGTCGGCGATGGCGGCACCGGTAAGACCACATTTGTGAAACGCCACATGACCGGCGAATTCGAGAAGAAATATGTGGCCACACTGGGCGTTGAGGTGCACCCCTTGATATTCCACACCAATCGTGGTGCCATCCGTTTCAATGTCTGGGACACAGCCGGCCAGGAGAAGTTTGGCGGACTGCGCGACGGCTATTACATTCAGGGCCAGTGTGCCGTCATTATGTTCGATGTCACGTCACGTGTCACATACAAGAATGTGCCCAACTGGCATCGTGATTTGGTGCGCGTCTGCGAGAATATACCCATTGTGCTCTGTGGCAACAAAGTGGACATCAAGGATCGCAAGGTCAAGGCCAAAAGCATTGTGTTTCACCGCAAGAAAAATTTGCAGGTGAGTGAGAGTTTTGTTATTTTGGTGAGGGAAGGACAAACGCCAATGCAAAATGCGTATGGCGATGCAAAAGGCAAGCATCAACAACGAATTAGACAGAGATAGAGCAAATGCTAAATGGAAGAGGGAGAGAGAGAGAGAGGTTCACAGTTAGAAAGAGACGGGGAGCAATAAGTTGGAACTTCCATTGCACACAATTTCGATTGTTTGCATATGTGTATTTAGTTGGTTCCTTATTGAATATTGTTTACTTTGGTTTTATTCGATTCATCCATAATCAATGAGAATATCAATTGCATATTTCAGTATATTCGAGTTTAAGAAGGAGCATTAACCCATATGGATGTTCTGATTTCCGGGCATCCGCTATGTTTCAATTGTGTTTACTGTACTGAAGCAATGAGCTTATGCAATAACATTAAATTTTAAATGTGCCATTTCAAAAGTTTAGAATAGATATAATTTCCTAGATGCAGTTGTCTAGATAAGGCTGTTCTATTAGGGTTCTCTATCTCTCGCCTATATCTACAAATATCCATACGGATTATAAGCAAAAGAATTCGTTTGTGGATGCTGCTTTGCAGGAGTTTTGAACAATTGTTGCCAATGTTAAACTTAACTTATTGTTTTTATTTGCAGTACTACGATATCTCTGCAAAGTCGAATTACAACTTTGAGAAACCATTCCTTTGGCTGGCCCGCAAGCTGGTCGGCGATCCAAATCTGGAGTTTGTGGCAATGCCGGCGCTGCTGCCACCAGAGGTCAAAATGGACAAAGACTGGCAGCTGCAAATTGAGCGTGACTTGCAGGAGGCGCAGGCGACCGCCCTGCCTGACGAGGACGAGGATCTATAAGCATTAGTTTACAAATAAAACAAAAACACACAACAACAACAAAAAGATGAAGTAAATCAACAAGTTGTAAAAGTACAGAACAGATAAGGAAAGCAGCGGAGCGGTGAATACTACAGTTACTAAAATGGCAAGCGGCAAAAACAGCAACAACAACAGCAACAACAACAGCAGCAGCAGCAGGAGCAGGATTCGCTTCGTCAGGATATGCATAATCAACACACACACAGAACACCACACATTCATCAAGTTGCCCGAATTATTATTATTATATAATGTAACTTAATTATTTTTTTTGGTTTTTTTTCTACCTTTTGTTTGGCTAGACAACAACACCATTTTGTAACTCTCTGAAACTGTCTTTGCAAACAACAAATGAAGAACCACTAGAAAAACGAACACTAGCACTAGGCAAAAGAAAAAAAAATAGAAAAATCTGTCGGGAAAAATATTCATGAAAACAGCAAAAAAACAGCAGCGAAACACATTTCCAGCGGTGTGCAAGTGTAGAGTAAGTGAAATTTCAAGCTCTTAGAAATTGTATACACTTACATTATTTGGTTAAAACGATTAAGTGGAAAATAAATAGCTAAGACAAATAAAAAAAAAAAGAAGAAACAGAACAAAATATTGAATGTGAAAAACAACGTATAGTTTATTATTCAGTTTGCATTTATACTATGCGCTATTTATATTTATAATATGTATAGATATGTGTGCGATATAGTTTCATATATATATATATATATATATATATTTATATCCAGTTGCCCATCTAAGCGCACTTCACACAGCAGGCGGGAAATACGCCCGTATAGCGCTGCTTATTCTGGCAGGTCACTTTGTGCTGGGCGCAGCTGAAAACGGTTAAAACAAAAATATGCATTCAATTCAATATAAGTGCTATATGCAGTCGGCACACTTAAGGATAATTCTAGGATTTCTCTATATTCCGAAGAAACAGCTGTAACTATACGCTGAACCCATTTAAAATGGGTAAAAAGCGTATTATGGCTTTGTGCTAAAGTATGTAACTGGCATAAGGAAGCATCTCCGACCATATAAAGTATATGTATTCTTGATCAGTATCAACAGCCGAGTCGATTTAGCCATGTCCGTCTGTCCGTCCGTCCGTCTGTCTGTCTGTATGAACACGCGGATTTCAGAGACTATAAGAGCTAGAGACTTAATATTTGGAATATAAGTTCTCGTAGTCCCGGGACTCGACCCATTCAAAAGTTATCGATAAATTTCGATTTCAGACTAGCGTTTTTGAGCTATAACTAACAAGATATTAAAGCTAGAGGCCCCAAATTTGGCATGTATAATCTCGAATAGCATACACATGTTACAAATTTTTCACTTTTAGGATACCACCCCCCAATTTCCCCCAAATTTGAAAAACTCATTTTTGGAGCTACGATCTTGCAATTTAGTTTGGTCACACATTTTATTGCCAATTGTATGCCCAAAAGTTCAATAAGATCGAACAATAAACACAGAAGTTTTTTAAGATTTAACTTTCCATTGTGTGGGGCTTGGTGAAAAGCAAGCTAACTGCTTAAACCGCTTGCACTGCTTGTACTGCTTGAACTGCGGCATGTGTGTGCTTAGATCAGTATGAATGATTGTAAGGACTTGGTTCAGGGTATCTTCTAGTCGGGCACTCCCGACTAGAGCACTCTTACTTGTTTTAATCGCCTTTCTGAAAATTGAATGAGCTGGGTGTTAGGACACGTAATTTTTTTGTTCTGAGTCAAGTCGAAACTTGATATTTGTATGTATGTATTTCGTTTATTTATCGTCGACATCCGGCGCACGTAATCGGCAGTGTCGGTACAGTGGACGCTCGTTAAATCGAACAACCGGACAACAAGGACATACATATAATAAGAAATGCTTGTCAGTTAATTCGCTAAAAGTATTTTTTGGAAAAAATGGTCCAGAAAATAGAAATATTTTGATATTAAAGTCGGTTCCAGTTTGCGAGCCTCCACTGATATGTGCTATATGTATACACATATACACATATTTATTTCTGTACAGTACGTGTCTAACTGATTAAATTTCACAAGTCCATACAATAGTACAGCTAGGGCGAACTATTTGTTCGACACAGTTTGACAGGAACAGTCGAGTCGATAGCTTCGAAGCGTAGAGAATTTTACAACTTGGCCGTAACTAATAAATAAGTATATATATATATATATATATAGATAGGATCGCTAGATAATGTCAGCAGTGCAGTTTACCGACATAGAGCTGGTGCATGTGTGTGGATACGACGGCAAGGAGTTTAAAACGCCACATACACTTGGCTATTACCGCGAGCCGAGCTTGGCCGAATATCCCATTGACCTGGCCAAAGGATTTCAGAGCTTCATTCCGGCAGATCCTGCCGTTTACGGCCAGCTTCACTGTCTGCGCTATCTCATGGAATGTCCGGAGGCGCAGCAAGTGGATGTTTGCAGCAATCGCGGTACGCTGCTGAAACTGATGTTTCTATCCAAATACGACGAGGACAAATATCGATTGGTGGTCAGCAAGTTTAGGGACTGCATTTATCTGAAATATGGGCAAGTCACTCCCTATACTCATAGCCAGCGCCAAACCTATTCGTTCAAATTGCGGCAACATTTGTTTGTGGGTAAGTTCGAGCCAATCTTTCATATGTATAGTATATACTATATGAACGAGTTTTATCTGAAACGGACATTTACAAAGTAGCTTCGTCTTGGGACCATTGTAGGCAAGATCTTCGAAAGGTCATGGGACCTTTTGGAACATTCGATACCCAAATATCGAAATATCGATGCATGAAACATTTCTGCCTCATCCTAAATGTCTATTCATTTTTTCCACCTCTCGGTGGAAATTGGGTACATTTTAATTTTCATCCGATTGTCTCCAAGTTTATTTTCAAAGCTACACCTAAAACGCTTTAAAAAAATGTTTTTGTTAACAATTTTTCCCCTCGATGGAAATTGGGTACATTTTAATTTTCCTCCGATTGTCTCCAAATTTATTTTCAAAGCTACACCTAAAAAGGTTTTTAAAAATGCCATTTTTTCGGAAATTTCGGAAAATTTTAACAAAACTATTGCAAACAATAGTTTTTGTCTTTTTTTTCAATCGGATTCAAAATGAAAACATGGTTTTCTACCGATTGGTATAAAACTTAATTTGAAAGTACGAGTATAACTACTACAAGTAAAAACCACATGGCAGATGCACCTGGTAAAATTCCCAATACCGATCAGCCAGTAGATCAAGGAAGGCAAAACTATGGAACGTTCAGGGCGAATCTGGGCAAATTTCGGCTATTGTATGCGTCAGAGATAGCTGGTTTGCTAAACAGCGGACCGCTGGGCGATCTGTGAGTATAATGATATATGATATATTTCAAAACTAATTAGTCATATCAGTGGCGATCCCAAAGTATTAAATCAGTGCTCTTTGACTACGACACGGGTCTTTGTCGATGGGTTGAAGGATTGGCGTCACAACTATCGCCTTAAGTTCTGGCTTCTTCAGTGCCATCTAGCCCGAATAGATCAACTGAAGGTGGCCACCAGCGATAGTAATGGATTGGTTAACACGCCCATTGTCAGCTCATCCTGTGCCCAGTTGCTCAATGTACGTATGCTGATTATATTTGTTGACTATTTTTCAGACATTCATACATACATTCATTTATCCTCGTTTAGGAGCAGTCATTGTCCGTTTCCGACTCAATGCAGCTGCTGCACAATTTTCTCTGTCAGATTAGTGAGGTTATGTCCGAAGTGGATTGTCCCTATACAACATACATCTTCTCCAGCAAGGACAACGTGCTGAGATATGAGTGTCATCAGGGTAAAAACGAAAACACTTTTCTCAACCAGGACTACATACAGTTCGTATTGGGATTATCGTGATGTTTGTTTGACTACACGCTATCATATCCTGATCATCACATCCTGTAGTCTTTTCATTAAATAAATATACAAATGTTCTTTGATAGAAAAACCCTCTAAAGCCCAATCTCAATGGTTCGCATCTGTAGATAAATCGAATTTGTTCTCATTTTTGCGATATTACTTTTAATGTTATGGCGCTATTAAATCAATTTTGCTCTGTGGAAAATAGCCTCTCAGTTGCAAAGACAACTTGATTATATATGTATGTATACTATGTATAAGTCTAAGGTTCAAGTTCATTTGCATTTGTTTTCCCAAGCAATTTAACCAGTTAAGCTGCTAATATTTGAACAAAAAAGGTCAACATTGAAGTACTGTATCAAATAGTTCGGGCTACGAGTGTTCGACTGTACATATATTTATATAGAGACTATATATAGGCTACTTACTCCTCCACGATGGTCTTGAAGGTATCCGTGCAGATGGCGCGCTTGAGGCATGTGCCCTCCTTGCCAAAATCCACATAGTCCTGACCCTTCTTCAGGAGCGGCAAGTACTTGAGAAATATGGTCTCATCCTCGGCATTGCGATACGTGCACACTGGCTCGCTAACTGCGAACATAACCTCACATTTGATAGCTAAGCGGTTTTATTAGCGAACAGAGAACAGAACTCACCGCCCTCGCTAGTTCCAATCATCATCATCAGCGTGATGAGCAGCAGCGCAATTATTGCGCCCAGCAAATTCGACAGGTTGCGCATCTTTTGGCAATTTGTTGGACCGACTGAGTTCCCATAGCTCAACCAGTTTGCTATTTATACCCATTCAACTGACCGAAGCGTCGGGCAGTTGCGTACAATTTGCAATTCTAATTCGAAATTCACAATACAGTGGACGCTCGAATATTTGAACCTTATTCGTTTCAGGGCTTTTTATACCCTTTTCGAAGAAAATAGTATATTCAGTTTGTGCTGAAGTTTGTAACGCATAGAAGGAAGCGTCGGAGACCCCAAAAGTTACTGCCAGTATGCTTAGAATGACAAAACAAATTGATCTAGCCATGTCCGTCTCTCTGTCTGTCTGTCTGTCTGTATGTATGCAAACTAGTCCCTCAGTTTTTGAGCTATCGCGATAAAACTTTGCACAGACACTTATTATTCCAGGGGACAGCATTGGTCGGAGCCGGCCGGATCGGATCACTATATCTTATAGCTGCCATACGACTGGAAGTCGGTTTTGGCATCAATCCCATGTTTTCAAAGCTATCGCGATGAAACTTTGCTAGATACATATTGTTCAAACATACATCACATTGATCAAAGACGGCGGATCGAACCACTATATCTTATAGCTGCCATACAACTGGAAATAAATTTAATATTTCAATAGAAAATTTAAATTCATATAATATCAATTTTTACAGCTAATGAAAGTGCTGCAGTTGGCAGAGTGAAAATTGTCTAAGGGTTCGAAAAGAGTATAAGATCTTCGGCACGCCGAAGATAATCCTTTGCTACTTGTTATACCCTGAAACCATTAAAAATGGGTAAAAAGGGTATTATGGTTTTGTGCAAAAGTATGTTACAGGCATAAGGAAGCATCTCCGACCATATAAAGTATATATAATCTTGATCAGTATCAATAGCCGAGTCGATTTAGCCATGTCCGTCTGTCTGTCTGTCCGTCTGTCCGTCCGTCTGTATGAACACACAGATATCAGAGACTACAAGAGCTAGAGACTTCATATGTGGAACATAAGTTCTCCTAATCCCGGGACAGATCAAGTTTATTTCATTTTATCGATAACTCGTACCGTCTAAAAGTTATCGATAAATTTCGATTTCAGACTTGCGTTTTTCATAACTTCAAAGTTATAAAAGCTAGAAGAGGCCCCAAATTTGGCATGTATAATCTCGAATAGCATACACATGTAACACATATTTCACTTTTTGGATACCACCCCCCAAACCCCCCAAAAGTTAAAAAAAACTCATTTTTGAAGGTACGACCTTGCAATTTGGTTTGGTCACACATATTATTGACAATTGTTTGCCCCAAAAATTTTAATAAGATCGGACAATAAACATAGAAGTTATTTAAGATTAAACTTTCCATTGTGTGGGGCTCAGCGAAAAAGCAAGCTAACTGCTTAAACCGCTTGCACTGCTTGTACTGCTTATACTGCAGCATGTGTGTGCTTAGATTAGTATGAATGATTGTAAGGACTGGGTTCAGGGTATCTCGTAGTCGGGCACTCCCGACTAGAGCACTCTTACTTGTTTTTTGTTGCATTCGTACTATATTTCGACCACTTTCAAAATTGTTGAAACTAGAAACTGTGCTAATAATTTAGCTAATGTCTTTTGATGTCACCTTTTGTTTTTTGCTGTAAATACTAAATGTGTTTTTATTTATTTAAAATTTGCAGTGCTATTTCCTTATGTTTATTGTAATTAATCACTATTTTTATTATTTAATCAGCAATCTAAATGTTTTGGTTTTTTTAGTACGGAAATTATAGCTTTGTTTCTAATTTGTGTACATTGTACTTTTTTTCGAGCGTCCACTGTACTTTATATTGCATTGTGACAGCTTTATCCATTCATTGCGACTGCTTTATATACGCTACACAATATCTACTTTTCCAGCACTTCCAATTGAGCGTAGCGCATTCGGAATACCTTCCAGTCTTGAGTCGTTGAATGAATGTTTATTCGCATTTTAATTGCATAATTGTTCACTATTTAGCAAACAAACAGGCTCTGATTGAGTTAATTGCAGTTTTTCATCAACGATTTTTAAATGCTTGATCCAAAAGCCCCTTTAACTGTCTTTCTTATCGAGATTTGGATAACAATATCTTAATAATATGATATTTTTTGCAAGAATGCGAATGTAGAGGTAATGAACAAATTGGATCTAATCTAACAAGGCCATTTCTAAGGTACTTAAGAAGCACAATTCTCAAACCAACTTTTGTAATTTATGACATGCATTTTTATCGAAAAATTACCCATCCTATAAATTTGACTATTGATTCTGAATTTTGTTACTTAATTGGTTAAATGATTAAACTTTAGAGATAAGATTTGTAAAGACATATGACATATGCCTATGAGATTAAAAACCTTTTTTGCAAACTTGAGAAAGTTCGATTTCTGGAAAACAAATATTTTTAGCAACTTGGAAATCTTTCATTTCGAGGCACAAACAAAAAAGCATTATTTTATTGAAGAGCATCGATTTTGTAAGCGCTTGTTCTTATAAAGGGTGTTTATCAAATTGCGAACTATAAATATAAGAAAATATTTAACGCTTTTCCAGATTTCTAACGAATACTAAAATCATTTGCAAATGAAAGCTGTAAAAACATATTGTAATACAAATCAGAGCAACATTTCCGCATTGAATTTTAAAGCACAAATCTATTTGTATGTTTTAAAATGTTTCGTTCATATTTTGCAACCTTTGTAAATCGAATATAATTGAATTTGCATATATCACATATTATATACATATGCATATAGGTTGTTTTGGTTTTTATTGTATGGCCAGATTGCCAGCTGTGATATCTACAATGTATATATATAGTATATATAGTATATAGATACAGCTGTTTTTAGGAATGTCCAACATAATAAAATGTACGTTAATTAAGGTTACTCATAATGTGTAGGAATAGTAGTACAATATACTAGATATCATTGCTCTCGGGCTCCTGGCAGATCAGCTTGGGACAGCAGTGGGGAAAAATGCGACGCATGTCGGAGCCTATTTTACAGTTCTTTGTGGGCACCAGATTGTGACGACCGCAGCTTGAATATAAGAATAATATACAATATATGTATATTTATGTATAATACATATCAAAACCAAATCGATTTACGAACTTACAAGCCAATCTCGAGGACATAGTCCGGGCGGCAGAAGAAGGACTTGCAGTGGCCCTCGCGATTGATGGGCTTATAGGACTGACTCTTGGGTATCGGCTGCTTCAGTTCATCAAAGTAACACTGCCCCGGATAATCTAGTCGAATATTCCATTACTTCCGTCTCTCTCTCTCTCTCTGGGTTAATCTGGCTCGTTCTCACCTGGATGTATGGCATTGGCGCGATATCCTAAATCAGCAGCGACACCGATGCAGAGCAGCGACAGCAGCAGTAGCATTGGCACTCCACCAAACCCGTTAACAGCTCCGACTCTTATGGGTATTATCATGACGAAATTTTAAATCTTAAAAAAAAAAAAGTAAACAGAAACTGTTTGTAAATTCAACTTTTTGCTCGAGCGCCGAATGTGCGACTGAGTCAGTTACAATTAATTGTTGTTGCTTTTATATAAAATTAATAATAAAAGCTCCGTCATCTGCCGACCCAGTATATGTACACTGACAAAAAAACAAACAAACAAATAATTTCATAGCATAAACAGGAATTTCTCGACACGTTTAAGCCAAACTGCAGCAAATTATTTATTATTTAGTCATACATAATTTATTTAAAATATTTTAGAGCTTTTTACTTTAGATCTATTTTTATACTAAGTGTAAGTATTTGTATTTGTCTACAGTATAATTATTTTTATTTTGATGAACATTAAATTTAAAAAAAAAAATTTTGTTTTAATTTTATATATTAATATTTGAACACATAAGATTTGTATGCTAAAATCAAGAATTTCTTAGATTCTTGAGGAATTGTATTTTAGTTTTAAGGAATGACTACGTCAAAACTTAAGCATAAAAAAAATTTTTTAATTTAATTGTAATAAAAATTTTCTTTTTGTGTAGCTGCAGTTTTGTTGATGTAGTATATGTATATGTAGCTGAATATGGGGCATATGCGTCGTGAGTTTGAGTTTCAGCTTTTTGGATCTAGTTTGACTTAATTAAACCCATGTCAGTCAGCCCTGAAAACACGAGTCTGTTTACGCGGGGGAAACAAAAGCAAAGCACAAATACTTAAAACCACTGTAAAGCAAAAGTAACCGTAAATGGTACAAATTAACAAGATGGAATACTATTTGAAGTGCTGCTTGGGCCGCAAATACCCTGTACAACAACAATTGTGCAGTCGTCAACAATATTTGGATGTATTCAAATGGAATGGCATCAATACAGTTAGAATCCAGGTTTGAAAACTCTCACAAGGCAAAGTGTTATCATTTATAAATAAAAATGTTGTTGTTGAATTTTTGCCAAGTCAATTTGACTGGGATTTACATGTGCAAATCTTATATTTGTCGTTATTTGTATATTTTATCTGTATTGAGACCCATGTTTCTTAAATAATCCCTTTATAACATAATCGTTTTATTTATCGTTTAACTCATTTAAAAGTATTAAATGCCTGTAAAAAGCATTGGAAAAAACAATAGCAAAAAAAATAATAATAAAAATATCATACAAAATATTAAATGGAAAAAACTGAGTCATAGAGAATTTTAATAAAAAACAAATATATATTCAACTAAAGAAAAATGCAGGTGTTTGAAGAATTTCTGAAGAAACAGTGACAGCAGTCTATAAAGATGGATGCTTTTCAAAATATACAAATCCAAATATATGGTACTTAGCGCGTGAATTTGATGTACATTTAATTTTTTGTAAGATTCCTTCATATGCGACTTTTGTTTTAATGAGCGCAAATTTTCACAAATAAACTTGAATTTAACCGGTGTATTCTTTTTAACGTTGCCATAATTCAAATCAATTTGTTGCCGGAGTGGCAGCTCAACAACGATTACGTAAGGCAGTGAATTAAGTCGCCAAACTTATATCGATATTAGCAATAAGCAATATATCGCTAAATTACATCGATATGTCACAAAATAACGATATATCTGTACGTTTCTTTCATCACTATTGTGAGAAGGTGCATTTGCAGCGCGCAGAATTTGTTGACTCATAATTGAAACAAGCAGTAAAAATGTCGGATTTGAGCGATAATGCGTCTTTTAATGTAATGAATAAACAGCAGCAGGACTTGGAGAAGGTCGAGTCCGATCGCAATGCTGGAGACGTCGCCTCACAATTGGCAGTACTGATGCAAAAATTTGCCGCGCTATGTTTTGAACAAACGGTAAATTGCTGCTATTATAAATAATAAATTATTTCGTTTCGATTTACAAACATTTTGCACAGGACTCGGGCAATCAACGTGTGCGCGAGCTTATCGGCTATGATCAAAACGTATCCGCACATATCCTGGATGAGAAAATGCGTCTGCTGTGCGACCTGAACAAGCCCATTGGCAAAAAAATGGCCACAGTGGTGCAAGTAAATGATATGCAACAGAAGTTATTGGATCAGTTTCACAAGTTGTACAATGCCGAAAACGAATATTTGCGTGCTTATACCGCCCACTGTGACGAAGCAATCAAAACGAAGGAGGCACTCGCACAAAAATGCGAATATGATGAATACACCGATAAGGTGAGTAAATTATTAAAATTGTTTAAATGATACAATTCTGATTATTACTTTTGGCTAGCCATTTGACACTATAGTAAAGCTCATTGATGAGCTAAAAAAAGAATCTGTAAAACTGGAAACTTCTATGATGGATAACAAGAACAGATTTCGTATAGATCGCAAGAAATACGATCAAGAATACCAGTGCCTATTGAAGGAGGCGGACCTTTTTGAGAGCTTGCAACAGGAGGCAATGTGAGTCGATTGCTAGAAGTTGACAATATCATTGAAATTTATACGCTTTTCACATTATAGCGAGACGCTCGATCAGCAAAAATTTGAATTGGAACTGCGTAAACGTGCCTCGCACCTGCAAATCAGCTCGGATTAATTTACATTTATTACATATATTTCACACAATATTAATCCGAATCATTTTAAAATGTCTTTACTGAATATTTACTTTTCCAATTGAAGTTTTGGTCTGTTATGTAGCTGGCATTGATTTTGCTGTCATCGAACTTTGATGTATCGATGTTTAAAGGTCTTATTTTCAAATTACGAATTTAAGTCAGAAATTGATATTTTTGCTTTTAAAAAGCAAACGTTCATAAAATAAAGATTTGAAATCGAGCTTTGCAATTATTTATTTATTTGATCATAATATCTTCCTAATGCTACAAGTAAAGCATATGCCACAACAAATATTCTTCCTTAAAATTACTGTTTAGATTTCTTCTACTGGTATTTACATTTAATTGAAAATAACATTAAAGTACTGTTTGATATGATTTACCTTACAATAATTATTTTTCTAATAAGTTTTCATGAAGGTTTCTTAAATATAACGAGTAACAACGTCCGAAATTATATAAATAACGCTAGTCTGTTATTTTTTAAATTTTTTCAAATTCAAAAATAGCGCTCAAGTACATATCGATATATTGCCGAAAGCGTTGGCTGCTTTGGTCGGTTATCGACGTGCTTGTATTCCTACTGGCAGATATAACAGCTGTGAAGCTGTTATCGAAAGTTAAAGGACGTTGCTAACTCGGTAGATAGTGCTCTTTTTGCCATTTGGTTGACATTAGCTTTATTTGTGGAATTGTTTATTAGGCGTGACCCCAACTTCCGGCCATGGATGACTTCTCACGACAACAGATCGACGACTGGCACCTGCGCGCGCCCAGCGATGCGCGCACAACGTGAGTAGAAGCAATTATCGAAGTATCTTGGACTAATAAAGCAACTCTTGCCGCACTTGTGTGTAGAAATGTGCCGGTGGCGCCACGACCACCGCCGGACAACAAATCGCGTAAAACGGAGCTGCACGTGCTGCGACTGACCGATGAGTCACAACAGCTGACAATGGACACGTTGCGTGCAATACACGGCCCTGACTTCAAGCTGGACGACATTGCCAAGTACAAGGATCGCGGTCGCGGCGGCAAGGGCATTAAGCACGCCTACTGGGAGGATCGCGGCACGCTGCAGGTGCAGAGCGTGCAGGGCATCGCGCAGCCCAACAGCAGCAGCAACGCCGACGACGATCGAATGCGTCGGTATGCGCTGCTAAAGCTGGAGAACTATGGCTTCCAGCCGGTGCACTGCCTCGAGGCGTACGATCATTGCGGCCACGACACGGAGGCAGCTCTGTTGCTGCTCTATCGCCGCTATATGCGGGTGCCCAGCGAGGAGGCGACAGCGCTGGAGGCGCCCGACGAGGCCGCTCTGCTGGACATGCGCGCCGACGAGAAGGAGGCCCTGCAGTCCATCTACGATCGGGCGTACGAGGAGCGCGAGCATAACAGTGTCTGGAATCTAAAGTTCAGAATCGAGCATCTGCTCGCACACAGTCCGTCGGAGGTGCGCAAGGCTCGCGAGGCCGCTAACGCGGCTGTGGCTGCGCAACGTCAGGCGGCGCTCGACAAGAAGAAGAAGGCACCGCAACGCTGTCGGAATTTTGATCGTGATGGTACCTGCAAATTTGGGCCCAAGTGCCGTTTTGTTCATGTGCCGCCCCAGCCGGAGGGCAGCGGTACGCCGGAACGTCGACGCGGTGATAATCTGGATGAGAACGAGAACGAGCTGTGGTTCCATGTGGAGGTGCGCTTTCCACCCGGCAGCCGCTATCCGTATGAGGCGCCCTTTGTCTACCTAAAGACCACCTGTCACGATATTCCGCACGAGCTGCGGCTGCGCTTCGCCCGCCATCTGTATCGGGAGGCGCGTCAGATCTGCCGCGATGGCACACCCTGCGTCTACAGCATCTGTGAGCTGCTGCAGACGGATGAGGGTCTGGCGGGTAGTCTGGACACCGCACGCTTTCCCTCGCCCAAACTATCGCTGTTCCACGAAGATCCCGCCAACGGCAGCGATGTGGATGGCAGTGCGAACGGCGTTTCAGACCAGCCGCGACCCAGTCACTACGAGCGTGGACAGACGGCACGCAACGATGGCAGCGCCGGGCAGCGACGCAATGCGTCGGAATTGGCGCGCGAGGATCGTCGTCTGCTGCAGCTGTTCAACGAGCGGCGGCGCGATGAGCGCTATCACAAGCTGATTGAGGCGCGCAGAAAGCTGCCGGCCTTTAGTGAAATGGAGCGCATTCTGGCACTGATTGACAGCTCACCGGTGGTGGTTATCTCCGGCGAGACGGGCTGCGGCAAGAGCACCCAGGTGCCGCAGTTTATACTCGACAATTGGTTCTTCAAGTCGCTGCAGTTGCCTCCGAAATCGGAGCTGCCGCATGTGGAAATACTCTGCACGCAGCCGCGACGCCTTTCTGCTATTGGTGTGGCGGAGCGTGTGGCTAACGAGCGGCTGGATCGCATCGGTCAGCTGGTGGGCTATCAGATTCGGCTGGAGAACAAGATCTCGGCTAGCACACGACTCAGCTTCTGCACGACGGGCATCCTATTGCGCCGCCTCGCCTCCGATCCACTGCTCAGCAATGTCACCCATGTCATTGTCGATGAGGTGCACGAGAGGTCGCAGGACTCGGACTTTCTGCTGCTCATTCTAAAGAACATATTGCGCGAGCGCAAGGATCTCAAGGTGATACTCATGTCGGCCACACTGAATGCCGCCCTCTTCTCCGATTACTTTGGCGGTGCTCCGGTGCTGGATATACCGGGACGCACGTTTCCCGTGCAGCAGCTGTTCCTCGAGGACATACTGGACGAAAGTGGGTTTGTCATGGAGTGCGATACGAAGTACTGTCGCAAGCTCAAGAAAAAGGAGCAGGATGCACTGGAGCATGCACTAGAATTCGCCGATGTTCAGGCATCCAGCGAGCCGCCAGGACAGAAGATTAAGGACGAAAATCTTACCCTGGCAGAGACATATGCACGCTATGCCGGTAAGCTGTGGTTGCTCGCATTCGAGATGTGCCCTGTTTTGATATAGTCTAACGCTTTCCGTTTCTTTTCGCCTACAGACTACAGCAAGACGACGTGCAAGAACATCTACCTCATGGAGCCAATGATGATTAATCCGGACCTAATCGAGTCCGTGCTCAAGCACATTGTGGAAGGCGAGCACGAATGGCCGCACGAGGGCAGCATATTGATCTTCCTACCAGGCTTCCAGGAGATCCAGTCGGTGCACAATGCACTGCTAGACAGCTCCACATTTGCGCCGCGTGCCGGCAAATTTGTGCTGGTGCCGCTGCACTCGGCGCTTTCCAGCGAGGATCAATCGCTCGTCTTCAAGCGAGCACCCAGCGGCAAGCGTAAAATTGTGCTCAGCACCAACATTGCGGAAACCTCGGTGACCATCGACGATTGCGTTTTTGTCATCGACTGCGGCCTGATGAAGGAAAAAGGTTTCGACTCGAATCGCAACATGGAATCGCTCGATCTGGTTTGGGTGTCACGTGCGAATGCCAAGCAGCGCAAGGGTCGTGCCGGCCGTGTCATGCCCGGTGTATGCATCCATCTATACACGAGCTTTCGCTACCAGCAGCACATCCTGGCGCAGCCGGTGCCGGAGATACAGCGTGTGCCGCTCGAGCAGATTGTGCTGCGCATCAAGACGCTGCAGACTTTCGCCTCGCGCAACACACTCTCCGTTCTACTGGAGACGCTCGAGGCGCCCAAGGAGGATAGCGTGCTGGGCGCCTTGATGCGTTTGCGCGATGTGGGCGCCTTGGATGCAGAGGATCAGCTGACGCCGCTGGGCCATCATCTGTCCGCGCTGCCCGTGGACGTGCGCATTGGCAAACTGATGCTGTATGGGGCGATCTTCCAGTGCCTGGACAGCGTGCTCACCATCGCCGCCTGCCTTAGCAACAAGTCGCCGTTCTTGAGTCCGCTGAACAAGCGTGTCGAGGCGGACAAGCGGAAGCGCCAGTTTGCCCTCGATCACAGCGATCATCTCACCGTGCTGAATGCCTATCGGGTAAGTAGCAGCATAGTCAGGAGTTAAGCGCCCCCTATATATTTGTAGTTTTCATTAATTAGAACTTATATAGAACTCAAACTTCTTTTGTGGCAGGTCCAGGTTCGATTTAGAGAAGTTTGACTGTATCTTCTTTTTGCTTTTAGAAGCAAATTTCTACTTTAACGACCTCTTGATAAACCTTATTATTATACCCTGAACCCATTAAAAATGGGTAAAAAGGGTACAGTGGATTTGTGCAAAAGTATGTAACAGGCATAAGGAAGCATCTTCGACCATATAAACTATAAAGTATATATATTCTTGATCAGTATTAACAGCCGAGTCGATTTAGCCATGTCCGTCTGTCCGTCCGTCTGTCTGTCTGTCTGTATGAACACGCGAATATCAGAGACTACAAGAGCTAGAGACTTCATATTTGAATATAAGTTCTCGTAGTGCCGGGATAGGTCAAGTTTATTTAATTTTTTCGATAACTCAACCCATTCAAAAGTTATCGACAAATTTTGATTTCAGACTAGCGGTTTTGGGCTATAACTTACAAGTTATAAGAGCTTGAGGCGCCAAATTTAGCATTTATAATCTCGAATAGCATACACATGTAACTAATTTTTCACTTTTGGGATACCGTACCCCCATCTCCCCAAAATTAAAAAACACTGCTCGAGTCGGGAGTGCCCTACTAGCAGATACCCTGAACCCAGTCCTTACATCCATTCATGCTAACCTGTCAGTGTACATACATACTAATACACACATACTGCAAGCAGTGCAAGCAGTTTAAGCAGTTAGCTTGCTTCTTCACTGAGCCCCACACTATGGAAAGTTAAATCTTAAACCACTTGTGTTTATTGTCCGATCTTACTGAAAATTGGCAATACAATATGTGTCCAAACCAAATTGCAAGGTCGTATCTTCAACTTTTGGGGGATTTGGGGGTTGGTATCCAAAAAGTGAAATAGTTGTTAAATGTATATGCTTTTCGAGATTATATATGCCAAATTCTGAACCTCAATTTTTTTTAACTTTGAAGTTATAGCCCAAAAACGACTGAAATTGAAATTGATCGATAACTTTTGAATGGATCGAGTAATTGATAAAAGGAAATAACCTTGATCTGTCCCGGCACTACGAGAACTTATATTCCAAATATGAAGTCTCTAGCTCTTGTAGTCTCTGATATTATCGTGTTCATACAGACAGACAAACGGACAGACGGACATGACTAAATCACCGAGTCGATTGTTGATACAGAACAAGAATATATATACTGTAGTACAAGGTCGGAGATGGTTCCTTATGTCTGTTACATACTTTTGCACAAGACCATCATACCCTTTTTACCCATTGTTAATGGGTTCTGGGTATAAAAAGTTTGTTTAGTTTTCGATTTCCCGTATCGAGTTCAAAAAATTCCCATCGACCTAGAATTAAGAGCCTTCTGCGTTGTTTGCCAATCAGGTTAAAGTCTTTTGTAAATATAGATAAATATAGCTGCTCTCTGAAATTCGAGTTTTATGTTCCCTAACAGAAATGGCTAGCTGTGGCGAAACGGGGGCACTATGGCGCCAGTCGAAATTATGCCAGCGAGAACTATCTATCGATCAATACTCTGGAGACGATCGCGGACCTCAAGTATCAGTATCTGGAGCTGCTTGTCTCCATTGGCTTTGTGCCGGTGAATGTGCCGCGCAGGCGTGCAAATGCCAGCGACAACATTCTGCAGCTGACAGGTGGGCAAATCCCGAAGCGAAACAATCCAAAGATAAAGCTAAAGCTAATCTCTCTCTCTCTTTCTTTTCAGGCCACGAACAGAATGTGAATGGGGAGAATAATCGTTTGCTGACATCGCTACTCTGCGCCGCTTTGTATCCGAACATTGTCAAGATAATGACGCCGGATCGCATCTATATACAGACCGCTGGTGGCGCTGTGCCGCGCGAGCCCGGTCATCAGGATTTGCGTTTTAAGACGCGCGGCGATGGCTATGTGCGCATCCATCCATCGTCGGTCAACTCGCAGGTGGCTGTCTTCCAGGCGCCGTTTTTCGTCTACCAGGAGAAGGTGTCCACCAGCTCCATCTACATACGCGACTGCTCGATGCTTCCACTAATCGCACTGGTGCTTTTTGCCGGCTCCGATTTCAAAGTGGAGCTGCACGATGGTGATTTTCTGTTTCTGCTCGAGAGCGGCTGGATCATTTTGAAGGCGCACAATCACCAGACGGCCGAATTGGTCCAGTGCATGCGCACTGAGCTGATTAAGCTGCTGGAGGAGAAGATACGCGATCCGTGCCTTAATTTGCTGCACCATAAGAACGGCTGCAAGATAATCGCCAATATTGCCTATCTGATTAGCAACAATTGCTGAAATCGAATTCGAAAACGAATGCAATACAACGTTTACACTCATGCTCATTGTTTTTATTTTGAGTTTGTATTTAAAATTTTTGTGTTTATACCATACGCCAAGTTAATGTATAGCCAATTAAGCCAATTCATAGAGTCATTAACAGCTGCTTCCAATTTATATTTTATACTTTATACACGAGTACAATACAATATACTTAAATTACAAGCGATTGTGTTCACGGAATTCGTTGGTTGTTTTTCTTAACAGGGTCGAATTATTCATTATCTTTTCGTTTTGAAAATTATTCGATTGAGAGTTTATTCAGTATCGATACACTCTTAAAAAAACAAATCTCCAAATACCAATTTAATGATTCCAAGACATAAGGGCAAATGAAACCTAAGCAATAGTGTGAGGTTAATATGGCAAGTATTTCCCAAAACTATACAGTTTTATTAAGAAACAAGTGGGGAAGGATTATCCTCGGCATTCAGCTTGGCTCAATCGATTTGTAATTTAAAACAAGGATGTTCCAAAGTACAAGGAAATTAAAATATGGTATATATGGCCAAAACCGACTTCCAGATATAAGACAGGTATAGGATATAGTGGTCCGATCCGGCCGGTTCCGACCAATGTGCTGTCCCTTTGAATAATACGTCTGTGTGGCAAGTTTCATGGTGATAGCTCAAAGGCTGAGGAACTAGTTTGCATACATACGGACAGACGGACGGACATGGCCAGAGCAATTTGTCTTGTCTAAGCATACTGAAGGTATTTTCTGGGCTTCTGCGACGCTTCCTTCAATGCATTATACACTTCAGCACAAAATTAATATACTTTTTTGTTCGAAAAGAGTTAAAAGATGCATTTAGCTCTGAGCAATAAATAAAATTCGGGAACTCGGTCCCGAGCTATCATATATCGTAGTCATGTTTGTTTATTTGCCATCCATCAGTCAAACGAATGATATATGTAGTATTTTGATTTTGATTTGTCAACTTTTAGGCGCACCTTAGCCATCAAATGGGCATATTAATCATTTCGGGTATCGTCAAGAAGGTTGTACAAATAAGTAATGTATATGTACATATGTACATGTTTGTATGTATGCAAGTGTGTTTGAAATGAAACACTGCCGCCTGGCGATCGTCAAGCATACCTCGATCGATCTATAAATCAGATATGCGTTGAGAACTTCGCGCCCATCAATTACAATTCATTTGAATTTATTTAAATACACTTGATTCGCTTTGGCGCGCTGGTTTTTACCTTGTTTATGTTTCGTTTTTAAATGGTTTTTTTTTTCAATGTGCGAAATATTGATATCAACGTCGATACATCAAATGTATCAAATGCACCTAATACGAGAGTAATTAATTATACTTATCAATGATAAGGCGAACGAAATGTGCGTTAAATGCAAATGAATCACAATCTAAATCAGAATCGGATGTGAATATTAAAATTGAGCAGCATAATATTTGTAACTGCTCTTCATCTTTTCTTTTCATCTCTCTCTCTCTCTCTCTCTTTAAGTAGCTTGAAAAAAATATCCAAGTCTGATATATTTACATATATTAAGTATAACGAAGTTCTTAATAGTTTTCGCTACAGTTACAGCTCCTCTCTCTCTCTCTCTGTCCGTCTTTTGTCGTCTCTCACGCTCTCTTTATTTATTTATCTCAGTTTTGCTCTCAATGAAATTTCGCACTTCTTTTGTGTTGGCTCCACTGCATCTTTTAGCACCTCGTTGAGTTATTTGCACGCTCTGATTTTGGCTTATCGGCTTTGTGCCCTAACCGAAACTAATGCGGACTACAAATCTGAATGTGGAGCTTGTTACATTTCTCATCTGTACTACAACACTGATTTTCAAAATATAAACTGTCTCGAATCGGTCAAGTAGTGCGAAAAATACATCAAAATAACAATTATGCTATTAAAGCAAGTACAAAAAACAAATAAAATATTTCCAAAAAAAATTGAAATAATAAACAATCATTTAAATTATAGTTTTGAAATTATTTTATGGTGCTTATTCTTTTTTTACGCGCTTGAAATCTATAAAAGTTTCATTGGAAATTAGTTGATACTTTTGGTGATTCGATACTTTTGTTAATTCCCTGCAATTATCAAAAGAGTTTTCGTTTGTTTTGGCACCAAATACTTTAATTATTATTTATTATTTAAGGCACTAGTCACTAATAATTTACGTTAAACATTTGGATCTCATTCGAATTATTTTTACATTTCATATTCTTTGCGGGGACTTACTGCTTGGGGACTTACAAAACTTGCCGATCCCAAATTCTTTGCGACACTTGCTTAAGTTGAGACTTTAAAGAGTTCTTACCAAATTATTTTCATATCGTGCGTCATTTGGCACGTGACATTCGCTTGCCAATTGTTGTTCAAGTGCATTTCTTGGCAAATCTTGTTTGAAGATTTGTCTGGTATATACACAGAGCGAAAAAATGATGTAAAATCAAGAAAATATTCTTGATTCAAGAAATAACATACAGATTGTTAACTGAGTGGTAACATGCTTAGGACAGGAATATATTCTTGGATTGTGTAGGATTATACTAGAAAAAAGCTTAAATCTGGATAGTTACAAAAAAAAACGACAAAATATTTGTTTCATTTTATATATTTTTTTAGAATTTAATGGACATTTTATGTCAGTTTTTTAAATTCTATAATACTTCAACAATTTATTAGGCAAATTAACAAATTTAAAATATTGAATTACGTAATGAGCTTATAGCTACGTATTAGGTATAAGCTACAAAAATGCATTGTTGATCTAAATAAAAAAATATCTTTAAAAAAAAAAAAAAATTAATTCGTGAATTGGTATCGGCGGATATTGAAATCTTGTCGTTTATTACGATATTTTTGGCATAACTTTTGGATTTTAGGTTAAATTTCTTAATTCCAGAAAGGAACGATTTTTGCCCTATGTATATGTGGGGACATCGCACCGACGCTTTCGTAGGGTATTCTATGGCTCCGGCTGACCAATTGCCACTGTCATGGTCGGCATTTGCTCCACATTTTTCTTTTTGTTATTTTCTTCTTCTTCGGTTTTCGATTTTGTCTTATTTTTGTATAATTTGGCTACCACACTTAAGCGTGAGTTTTGTTTGTGAGCGCTAAGCTGACGCTGGCGTCGCTGCCGGCGTCGGCAGCGACAGAGGCAGCGGCAGCGGCAGAGGCAGCGGCAGAGGCAGCTGTTATCCAGTCGAATGTGAGCTCTCTCGAGTGTTTGTTATCAACACTATCTTTGCTACAGATGTGCTGCTGCTGTTGCTCTTATTGTTGTTATTGTCACTGCTGATGCCTATAATTATATATATTGGATCGTTTTAAAACTGAGTCAACTGATTAGGGCGCAAAAAGGCAATGCGATAATTCAAGTCGAAATCATCAGCGTCATCCATCTCAGTCAGTCGCATGCGTCTTGTTATTGACAGATGCACAGGGCAGCGGGGGCACAGTGGGACCAAGCCCAATGGTAACATAACCAAAGGATTGGCACTGGCGAGTTGCTTTTGCTTTGAGGGCGGGGTTGAAGGCGGGTCGCTGCGGTTGTTTAAAGTTTGCGCCTCCGTCGTAAAGCACTAAATCCGCAAACAAAAAAAAAAAAAGAAGAAAATGTACGCCGACGTTGTTGCCTTTTGTTGTTGTTGTTGTTGTGGGTGTGTTTGGGTTTGGCAGCGCCGGCATCGACGTCGACGCCACCTGCGCCCGCAGGGGGCGGGGTGCACCGTTATACATTCAGATTGCGGGCGTAGTAGTCGTCCGAACTGAGACCCCGTGTCTGTGGGCAAATACGCTGACAAATTATTTGCTGCTGCTGCTGCTGCTGCCATGCCAGCGAAAATAGCAGCAACAGCAACCGCAACAACAACAACAACAACAGCAACAGCAGCAGCAGCAGCAACATCTAAAGAGCATAAGAACAATATAAAGCCGAAATCAATGCCTCCACTGTGCACAGTGGTACATAGACTGCCTAAAGTGATCGAGTCTGCATCCGAATGAATTACCTACATACATATGTGCATATATTGTTAAGGATGATTTTGTGAGAAACAAGAAATAAATGATATGTTCGAAGCGTCGAATATTATATGTCAACATATGTATGATGTTTTAAGTAAATAATTTTGTTTTATGTTTTTGAACAAGAAAATCATTTTTCGTTTATTTTAATAATGAAAAACAGTAGATTTTAAATTATAGACAATAATATTAAAATATGTATGTAATGTGTTATAATATTGGATTTAACATTTTGAACTTACGATTTACAAAAACTGATCAAGTTTCTCACAAAAAAAATATAAGTAGAGGATAAATTCAGGTATATTGTGCACTTTAGTGATGAATATGATTTTCACGCGCAATTAAAACGCTCCGGGTTATGATTAAAAAATTTTTTAATATTTTGAACGAACACTGGAAACATTTGATATCCTGTAGCCATTAAAAAATGGGTAAAAAGGGTATTATAAAATGATTTGAACATAAATATATGTACATAAGCTGGTCGACATATATATTTCGAATTAAATATAACTTAACTGAACCATCACTTAAATAAAGCCTTGATTCCCAGCTGAGATATGATATATGTATGTATGTATGATCGCCTCATAATACCACATACTTTACCAAGAGTATTGCACCAGTGTGCGATCGCTGTGCTGCCGTTCCATTGGTAGCAAAAACGTAAGTACTGCTCACTGCCCGAGGGAAGGGGGCAAAAGGAGATGGCTAAAAAAAGTGCTCGCGATTTTCGTAGTTGTCTTTTGTCGATCGACGTTTTTTGTTTTTTTGTTTTTTTTTGCGTACACGTACAGTAGCAGTAGTAGTAGTAGTTAGTCGCTAACTGAGCACTTTTCGTTTCTGTGTGTGTGTGAGGGGGTGTAGTAGGTGTAAGGGAGGGGGTGGTGGTTAGGTCGGCGTTAAAGCGTCGCCGCTTGACACAAACCACTCACTCAAAAGGCGAATCCCCCGCACGAATCGCAGTCTGTCGCATTACCCGAACGGAACACTCGAACGTCGAACGACGAGCAACGCGGAAAGACTCCGATCGGCTCACAAATTGAGTGGGCTGCGGGATTACAATAAAGCACAAGAAAATCACACATATTTCCGAGAGACACAGCGAGAGAGAGGGAGAGCAAGCAGGCAAGGCAGTGTGTGTGTGTGTGTGTGTGAGCGAGACTGTCAGCTCGGCGAAGACGAAGACGAAGACGAAGACGGAATATCGGCCGATCAAAGGAGGTGTTGAGTTGAAGTCAGTCGGAGTCCGAGCTTTGGCTCCGCTTATCGAGGCAGTCATATGATGGACGTATCGCGTATCGTAACAACGTAGCGAGCGTTGGCGGCGATATAACCGTTACCGTTTACCGTTTGCCAATCGTTTGCCGTTTACCGTTAAACGCGCATCGAAATTCCAATTTGCAATTCGTCAACGCTGGCTGCGCAGCTGCCGCGAGCAGTGGCTGTGGCCGAGACGTGAGCTGCCAAGCATTTCAATTTAAATCAACGTCACACACACACACACACACACACACACACACCCACACCCACACACCCACACTCGCCGCACACACAAAAAGTGTCAACTCGCCGCCTGCAGCGCTTCAATTTCAATTCAATGCGCGCCGTGTAACGGTAACCGTCCTGTTCGTCGCGATCAACGGTTCTATGCATTTGTTTTCTCGTTCGTTTCTTCCTCGCCTACGTTTTGCGTGTGTGTGTGTCGTTTGTGCAACGGTTTCAAGGAATCGCTAGCGAAAGCGTAGTGCGAAAATTTGTTGTTTTTTTGCTGTGTTGTGTTTGGCTTGCGGATTTAATAAGTGTGGGTATCAAACAAATCATAGTAATAATTACTACATTACAATTTATGACAAAAAAAAAAACAGAAACTGATTGTAAATTGTTTGCTCAAGGAATTGTGTGAAGCATATTCAATTACTGATCCTGTGTTGATATAAACAAATACATACATACATATGTATGTATAAATAAATGAATAATTCACATTTAATAGCAGCTTTTATTATTAAATGTCTCGTTTGATGAGGCTAACGAACCGCCAGCCAGTATTATATGCTAGATCTATTGTATTCCTGCGTTGTCCAATGCTACAGTGCGAGTCTTGAAATGATTCAGTTGTATTATCGTTATTGATGTACTTACAAGTATGTATGTGAATAAGTATGTACATACATATGTACATATGAATGTATGTGTGTACCTGCTGTGCTTGTGGTCACTTGGTGCAGCTTATCAGAGGATCCGCTTTGCTCAATTTCTTCATACACTCAAACATAAGTACATTTACCGTTGCAAACAGACGGACATACATACATATGTATGTATGTAAGTACATATGTACATATTTACAAATTGATTTCGAGTCTCTGAGAAGACAACAAAAAGTAGATCAAGAAAGAAAGCAAAAGTAGAAGTAAATACTGCCTGTGATTGATATTATTGAAACAAATATCAACAGATAATTATTATCTAAAAAAACTGTGTAAAGTTTCTTCTAAAATATCATATATATGTATCTAAGTTAGCCAAAGTTTTAGTTGCTAATACTTTTACCAAGCTAGGCTGATAGTAATAACAATAATGCAGATGTGCTTTTTACTCTAAAAAAGTAGAATGAAAATCTGCAAAAATATTTGTAGCACTTGCTACTTGACTTAAGATTTGAACTTAACTTTTGACTTCTCGCTGTTACGTCAAATTCTTATTTTCCACTTTTAGCACGTTTTATTTCTTGACGTGTTCGATCTTCTTTTTCTTTCGAATTGTTCAATTTTGTTGTTATTATTATTCAAGTTCGACAGCAATCTTAACGATCTTTAAAATGCAACAGTGCTCCAGTTCAGACAGCACGTCTATGTACAGCTTGAAAGCATTACGTACATAGTATGCACATATTTATTTGCACTTATGTTATATCAGTCGGTCGTAAATGGCTGTAATCAATCTATGGGGCCTTTAGCCTCCAGACTCAGATTTCTATAGGTCGACTGTTATTTTGTGAATGAATGCGCCTAATTAGCGAACTTGCTGTATTATGATGCAATTGTTTTTGATGCGATTGTGTCTATATGTACAACATGTCAATTAAGCGAGAGGATCTGGTAAGAAAACCCTATTCTTTAGTGTTTTTTTTTTCAACTGCTCAAAATGGGCACCTTTAGCACAACGAATTGTCCAGAATGGGGAACTATTTAGTATTATTTTGGAAAGTGTTCGAAATCAAAATTGTTGAAAATTATAAATTATTAATTACAGTGCATTCCAGTACAAGGTATTTAATCTTTTTTTTGATACATTCTCTTTTAAATGAATAATATCATATTAAATAATTAACTATTAATAGCTGGAAAATATAAATTTCAATGCATACAATTCTTTTTTATTGAATATTTTATATAGCTCAGCTAATAATTCGTACGTTTTACAATTTTTCACAACAAAAATCATGAATAAGAATTCTGAATCTTGTGTTCTAACTTTCAGCAAAAAATGAAATTCGAATGTATATTTTTATTGATAAACAAAAGTTGCGAAATAAGAAAAAAATTTCTTGAGTTATATAAAATGACTTAAAAATACAGTTTAATTGTGTTTTGAGAAAGTCCCGGCCAAAATATTCAAATTGGTGTAATTCATGTAGCAAACTGTCTTCATAATGTTTGGGTTCAGCTAAAATTGAATGTCATCAAAGTTATTTTCAGATTTAGAAACATGGCGTATACATTTTGCAAATGAATTTGAGAAATCCGACCTTTTGCGAATTTAAATTAGGTGTGGAATAAAATGGAGAATCTTAAATGCTGTATTACTGTATGCAGCTGGTTGTTTTGACTTTCTTATCGGGCTTATTGGCGCTTTCGGTTGTCAGCTGGGTTTCGGGCATTTGTTTTAGTTCTCTGCCATCAATCATGTTGCGCTGGCAACATGTTGCCAGCAACATGTGTCTAAGCTGTCATAGCAATCCTTCAGCGATACATACATATGCACCTGCTACAGTGCACGCTCCATAAGTTGAACTAAGAACAATAAAACGATCAGGCTTTTAAACATCTTTTGATGCTTTAATAATCGAATGTGTTTGCTAACAAGTTACTTAAACTTCAAATGCATTTTTATACTCTTTTCGAAGAAAATAGTATATTAAGTTTGTCCTGAAGTTTGTAACGCATAGAAGGAAGCGTCGGAGACCCCCAAAAGTTACTGCCAGTATGTTTAGAATGACAAAATAAATTTATCTAGCCATGTCCGTCTGTCTGTCTGTCTGTCTGTCTGTCTATCTGTATGTATGCAAACTAGTCCCTCAGTTTTTGAGCTATCGCGATAAAACTTTGCACAGACACTTATTATTCCAGGGGACAGCACATTGGTCGGAGCCGGCCGGATCGGACCACTATATCTTATAGCTGCCATACAACTCGAAGTCGGTTTTGGCCATATATCCCATGTTTTTAAAGCTATCGCGATACAACTTTGCACAGATACTTATTATTCAAAGAGACATCACATTGGTTGGAGCCGGCCGGATAGGATCACTATATCTTATAGCTGCTATACAACTGGCAATGAATTAAATATTCTTAAAACAAAAAACAAAAAAATGTTACGCGTGCAGTTGGCAGAGTGAAATTGCCTATAGGTTCGAAAAGAGTATAAAATCTTCGGCACGCCGAAGATAATCCTTCCCCACTTGTTAATTCTAAACAAATCGATCAGATAAAAAGTGTTCACTTTTTTTGGTATTATTACTATTATTTTATTAATGAGTCTTCGCTCGCTTTGAAATGATTTTGCAACCATTCACTTGTAAGTAATTCGTTGGATAGTTCACCATTTAGTGCGTGCACTGTACTACACCTATTTAGTGGCAGTAGGAGTCACTTATTAGATATTTGGGTCGTTGGATCGCCGTATATTATCGACATTTGCTTGTCGTTGTCAGTTGGCGTTATTAATTGTCGTGTAACCTGTACCCCCGTACCCCTGTACCACTGTACCACTGTACCTGTACCCATTGGCTCTCGACGTCAGCTGACAAGCGGCATCAGAAGTTAAGAGTCTCTCGGATTGTTTCTTATCAACGCAAGAACAACAACATGAGGAAAAGCTGAAGACACGAGCGTAACGAGACATTGATAGATCGAAATGCAATTAATCATGCATGTGAAATGGTTTGTTCAACAATGTCAACATAATTAGCATTGCGTATTCTCCCTAAGTACAGTACAGTACAGTACAATGCATTGCCATTCTATAACTTGGACAATTCGTACAGATTCAGTTTCGGGGGCTAGTCCCAGCTCTAACAAAACACCAACAACAACATCTGGCTACGTCATAAGAACACAATCGGGTTGCTTAGGTGGCAATGTCGTGATTATTTACTAAACGTGTTCATTTCCATTTGTTGCTATTTATTATTGATTATGCGAATGTTTAGCGCTCAGTATATGTAAATATTTTTTATTCATTCATTTCTTTCCACATAATATACAAAAAACAAGTAAGAGTGCTCTAGTCGGGAGTGCCCGACTACGAGATACCCTGAACCCAGTCCTTACAATCATTCATATTAATCTAAACACACACATGCTGCAGTACAAGCAGTACAAGCAGTGCAAGCGGTCTAAGCAGTTAGCTTGCTTTTCGCTGAGCCTCACATAATGGAAAGTTAAATCTTAAATAACTTCTGTGTTTATCGTCCGATCTTATTGAAATTTTTGGGGCAAACAATTGTCGATAATATGTGTGACCAAACCAAATTGCAAGGTCGTACCTTCAAAAATGCGTTTTTTAACTTTTGGGGGGTTTGGGGGGTGGTATCCAAAAAGTGAAAAATTTGTTCATGTGTATGCTATTCGAGATTATACATGTCAAATTAGGGGCCTCTAGCTCTTATAACTTGTAAGTTATATCCAAAAAACGCTGGTCTGAAATCGAAATTTATCGATAACTTTTGAACGGGACGAGCTATCGATAAATTTTAATAAACTTGATCTGTCCCGGGATTAGGAGAACTTATGTTCCAAATATGAAGTCTCTAGCTCTTGTAGTCTCTGATATCTGTGTGTTCATACAGACAGACAGACGGACAGACGGACAGACGGACAGACGGTCAGACGGACAGACGGACAGACGGACAGACGGACAGACGGACAGACAGACGGACATGGCTAGATCGACTCGGCTGTTGATACTGATCAATAATATATATACTTTATATGGTCGGAGATGCTTCCTTATGCCTGTTACATACTTTTGCACAACTTCATTATACCCTTTTTACCCATTTTTAATGGGTTCAGGGTATAAAAAAACAACAACAACTGAAAATAAAATACAAATAAATACAACTAATAAATAGAGCTTGCGTAACTACAAGCTACCTTTTAGTCAGGACATCAATTAGCTGTCTGTAAATGTACGTTAAGAAAATATAAACTGAAATGATAAATATATTTTTGAAAATCAAAAATATAAAATATTAGATTGAGTCTGTTTATTATACCCTGAACCCATTAAAAATGGGTAAAAAGGGTAGTATGGTTTTGTGCAAATGTATGTACGAGGCATAGAAGCATCTCCGACCATATAAAGTATATATATTATTGATCAGTATCAACAGCCGAGTCGATCTAGCCATGTCCGTCTGTCTGTCCGTCTGTCCGTCTGTCTGTCTGTATGAACACACAGATATCAGAGACTACAAGAGCTAGAGACTTCATATTTGGAACATAAGTTCTCCTAATCCCGGGACAGATCAAGTTTATTAAAATTTATCGATTGCTCGTCCCGTTCAAAAGTTATCGATAAATTTCGATTTCAGACCAGCGTTTTTGGGATATAACTCACAAGTTATAAGAGCTAGAGGCCCTAATTTGACATGTATAATCTCGAATAGCATACACATGTAACAAATATTTCACTTTTTGGATACCACCCCAAACCCCAAAAGTTAAAAAACGCATTTTTGAAGGTACGACCTGCAATTTGGTTTGGTAACACATATTATCGACAATTGCTTGCCCAAAAATTTCAATATGATCGGACAATAAACACAGAAGTTATTTAAGATTTAACTTTCCATTGTGTGGGGCTCAGCGAAAGAGCAAGCTAACTGCTTAAACCGCTTGCACTGCTTGTACTGCTTGTACTGCAGCATGTGTGTGTTTAGAGTAGTACGAATATGATTGTAAGGACTGGTTCAGGTACTCTCGTAGTCGGGCACTCCCGACTAGAGCACTCTTACTTGTTTTTAATTCAAGAGTCTCGAATGAATGTAGAATCCTCTTTCCAGCTTTTCCATTTGATAATTAAAACCTCTTGAATCAAGTTTATTTATCCATGTCTGATGTCCTTGTTAGCTACAGTCCCTTTTATTTTATAAAATTTTTACATTTTTCAAATCTGTACATATCGCTTAATGATTTTGATAGTTGATTTTTAAATTGAGAAATACGTTGAAATCAATACTTTGTATTACATATTTTTTAATATACAAAATCAATACCATTTTGTAATAAAATAAATATAATAAAGATATAACGGCTTATTACATATTGCATACATTTTTCGCAGGAGATCATCTTTAAAAAAAATTATTTCTGGATCCTGGTATAAATTTTGGACATGATAAGTTGTTGCTTCAATTGGATTGGAAGTTATGCAATGCTATTAAATGCTATTCTCTCCAACTTACGACCTTAATAGTTGTAATATTTTATTAAAAAATATTTAAGGAAAGGAATTGTAATTCGGTTTTTTGTTAGCCAATATAAAGCACACAAAAGTGCTTATTAACAATAAGGAAATATTCCACACCAATTTGTATTTTCCTATTATATAATCGCATTTTATCTACCCTGTTTTAATATATGTTATTCAAACCTTATGGAATACTAAGCAACTAGATTGTGTTATGAAATGTCCAAGAGAACTTCATTCAATTCTAAACAATATATATATTTATTTAGAATATACTATAATTTGTGAAAACCCATATATGTATGTATATTTAATAGTATATCAGCTGTTGCTTAAAGATTGACTTGAGTTTGATTTACTGTACTGTTTTGGGGTCAGACAGCTAATCAGCTAGATTTGATTTGATCGCATTGATTGTTAGAACTTGATCTTCATCCATTTCTTGAAGATCGATGCGGTTTTTATTGTACGTTGGTTATCAATTAGTAACCTTTATATGGCTATATTAAATGTTCTGTTGTTTTTCGCACTTAAGAAATCAAATATTGAACGAATTCATTTACATGATCATAGATTGTATTTATTTTCGGCTTGGGTCGATTGGGGCCACTTGCTCTCATTTATTGGCCCCGGGTGGGCGAAACAAAAATTTGGTAATGCCCTCTCAGTTTCATGTGGCCACCTTTTTTTTTGTATTTGTTTGTTTTGTGGAATTGCAGAATTTTCCATGCCATAGTATAATGCGGCACGCCCAAAATAATGGCGACAAATAGGGTCATTAATATTGTCTGTTTTTTTTATTTATTGTTTTTTATATCAAATCAAATACAAGATACAATAAATTCAAATACTTCCATTGAATAACGCGTCATCATTGACAATCGCGCCCAATAAATGGCCAATTTATTTTATTTATTATTGTTAACAAAATGCTTAGCCCAGTTGGCTTTGAATAAAAAAAATATTTAAAAGAAACCAAACAAACAAACGTATTTTTCTAGATTCGAAATACTTGTTACTACCATAGAGTTGATAATTGTAATTGAGTAAATGATATTGTATGCGCTGAAACTATTATCAGTTCAACACTTCACTTCAATTGCAAGAGCAACAAAAACAAAAACAATAATATTAATTGTTTGTGCCAGTGGAAGCAGAGTTTGGTAATGTCGCATGTAATACTTAAGTGTTTAGCTGAGTTGTAAATAGCCACAATAATTATACAAATACTACAAAATAAAACAAGACAATCTAGATAGAAATTTCGAATCAATGAACTTGATAAACCAACTAACAAAATTCTTGCAAATACACTTGTTGCGCAATTTTCAAATGTAACACACATTTGTCAAATTTGTGGCTTACTATCAACCATTTGGTAGATTTTGAATCTACTTAATTGGGTTCCAAATTAATTTTAAAAATATCTGAAATTTCGCAGAATTTCTAAAGGATTAATTTTAAATAAAAGCTTTTACTTTAGTAAAAGAGTAGGTATAAAGCTGTACTACACTATTATTTACTCAATATACAAAATTCTTGCTTCTATGCAATTAAAATTTTTTTTTAAGAATTAAATGTTCAAATAGATTAATTACGTTTATAATTCACATAAGTTGGGAATAATTCAAGGATCTGTTTACTTCAGATCTATTTAGAGGATATCTAGTAGTCTTGCACTTTCTACTAGCTGCTGTTCATGTCAACTTTTGTGTAGGTGCTTATCAATGTGAGTTTTTTTTTTTGGGCACTTACGCAGCTCAAACTTAGGATCATATACTTAGTATATATGTTTGCTTGAGCACCTATCGGTGACTCCTACTTCTATGACTTGGTGACAAAGTTCATACGAAATGAAAAAATATGAAAAAAAAGAAATGTATGATATGAGATTCTATTAAGCAGAACTACCTCAACATGAACTAATTACGATTGGCAATAGCTGGCAATTATCTTTATGATTTTGCAAGAGGTACTTCTAGTCATTATCATCATTATCGTCACATTATTATTTCACAAAATAAGTTAAATCGAACTAACGCTTCAGGTGAAAATCAATCTATTTTGGTATACACAGAAAAAAAAAGCATATCAAGGAGTTTATCTTAGACTCATCATATATTTTTAAAAGACCAAATCTGCAGGATAAAATTTAGAAAATTTTGATTATTGTTTTATCTAAGACTCGTCAACTTGATATCATCGAAAATAGCTGCTTCTGTTTTCTCGCACATATCCGAATATTTGCTTTTTAAGATCAAATCTATTATAATATTATTATTAATATGTAAATATTTTGAAAATTTTGATTATTGTTTGAATTTTATTTTGAATATTTACTTAAACATTTATTATTTTATTTTAAAAATGTCTGGCTGAGCTTTTCAAGGTTGTGATCCCACAGAGGGATCAAAAGCAACTAAAGTAAATGAGTTAAATAAGTCATAGCGTATTAATCAATTTAGTTGTCTAACGTCAAGTGTTGCCTAAACAAATACAACAATTATAAATAATTAAAATATCTTAAAGACAAAACAAAAAAAACAGCAAATACGCAACAAAACAAAAAAGATTCCATAAGAAATAAAAACAAAATGCAACTTATATATGAAAAAAGTTCAAATTGTCTTATGAATAGTTAGTTGACTTCAAATATCATATATACTGACAGAAAATACATGATTCTTATATGATATTGAGCTGTGATTTTGTTACGCTCTGTGTATTAGGCACCATCGAGCCGCTAATTAGACGCGATCACAGTACATTTCCAAGTAGGCAGGCAGTCAGTCCAAAGCTGGCGGCATTGTCACCAACCTAATCCCAGACAGATAACAAGCCATGCCCAACGTTATTGTTGCTATTGCTATTGCTATTGCTATTGTTGTTGCCGACTTTGTGCCGCCTTCTTACGTACAAATTAGCAGCAGCAATACTCGACACTTACGCCTTGGCGATATGATTAGATGTGTCAATATGTTAGCCCGAGAGCTGCTTTTGTGCTTCAAATGACGTCGCTTGGCCACATTCTGAGCAATGCCCACAATGACGTCGCACCCACTAGAGGTTTTCGGGGCTGGGTTCAGCCAGTCAGATCATAGCCGCAATAACCATAATAGCCGGCGAGCAGTCCAAACTTTCGGCTAATACACTGTTACAAACTGCTAGCTCAAGTAGAAATCATTCTTGAAATTTAAAATTTTAATATGTTTTAAGAAGTAAATAAAAAAATATAGATATAATTTTGGGTTTGAAGAAATTTAATGATTTTAATTTTCTATATATGATAAGGCTGCACACAAAATACTTTGGTGTACCTTAGAATTAGAAATACATTAGAATACATATATTCATGATTAAGAAATTTTATGATTTCAATTAGCTATGTATTCAAAAGAGATGCTAAGCAAAAGAAATGAGAAGCAATAGATTCAATACTAGAAAATGTGTACATAAAAAATATATATATTTAGATTTTTGAAATATTAATCTTTAAAAACAAAGAAGATAATCAATAAAAAGTATACGCAGAAATACGAATTCTAAGATTTGAGAAAGTACTTTATAAGAATTTATAAATTGGAATTGAATTTAGGAAATTTTCAAATTATAACAGTTTTTTAAACGTTTCTTTTTGTCAGGCAAAAGAATATATTTTATGCTTAATTTCCAAGTTGACATATATTATTTTAATGACAAAATGATATTTAATATCATACTCGACCTATCTTTTCTGTTTGTGTTTAGTGCTTAGATATGATGGTTATATGGCCTAAGGTACACTAGGCTTACTAGGCTCGATGGTAAGACCCACTGATTCGGCTGTCGCAAACTAAGTCCGAAAACAACGTGACTCTATGGCTAAAACCCATAAGACTGGCGACTTTCGAGGTAGCGAAAACGAATTTCATAAGAATACGTATTTCTGTACATATATATAGTACATATATAGACGCAATCAAACGTCGATTAACGTTCATACATACCATAAATAAAAAATATATATATAACAATAACGAAATGGTCGTGAGCTTCAAGTGTCTTGCATTTTCCTCTCAGTTCCTAACTTTATGTCAGCAAACAGTTTACAGAAGGCGATTTGATTTGAAAATAGCGGCTGATTAATTTCTTTTTGCTTCCTGTCCGTGTGTGCCATGTTTGCTTACAGCCTAATCTTCAGCGCCAAAGGAAGCGACAGGACGAGCATGTCGCCAAACCGTTGGATACTCCTGCTCATCTTCTACATATCCTATCTATTATTCGGCGCCGCCATCTACTATCATATTGAGCATGGTGAGGAGAAGGAAGCTCGCGCCGAGGAGCTGAAGGAGCGCATTGAGATCTATGGTGGGTAGCAGTCCTTATACCAAACTAACAACAAATAACACAATACTATCATAATAATAATAATAATAATAGTAAACTATGCTTCATTCATAGTATATGATTTGAAAAATATGTATCATAGACATGAGTTCTTTTATTGTACGTTTATGTGTAAAAACCAACCGCAATTTTTCTCATGTGATATCACAACTAAACTGTCTGCCACGAATTTTATTTAACGCTACTTACGTAGTTCCCAAAAACCGCCCCCGAACCCAACTAAAGATAGCTGGTTTCTTTTTTTAGCGCCCCTGTCTCATTTTTATTTTAGTTTAAATTTAGTTCGTGCGGCAGACAAATTGAGAATTAGCAGCTCACGATTTGCTTGAGATGAGGTCCTGATCTCATTGAACTCAGCGCCCGTTAGAACTAGAGCTAGGAAATTTAATATGTAGACACACATTAACGAAAAGGATGGAACTTAAGCACTTTGAAATGATTTGCAATAATACCAGTCGACATGGGAACAATATATGGATTAAAAAAATAACAAAAGACATGAAAATTAATTGTTTTTAATTTTAATATAATAAAACTGGGGTGCTTAAGTGGAAAATTTGTTCAACATTACACAAAAAATAATAAACTTTTAAAAAGTTAGTAATCTTTCGGTATACAAATGAAGGCAAAAATGATATTGTAAATTTTAACTGTATATAATATAAATACAATTTTATGAAATTACATACTTTAGGAATTGTATTGAAAGTATTCAAATGAATGATCATGAATTACATGGCAAGAACTCATTTCATGCTTTCAGCTATAAAATTGCACATAATATCCTTATCAATTGAACTAAACATGCAATCTTGAACCACAGGCAACTTAATGTTATCATGCATTTCATGGCATGAACTTGGAATCTTATCTATTATTTAGGTAGCCGCCACATAGAGCATACCTTGTTCGGTGTGTGAAACTGCGTCAATATTTACTTAGGTTTATTTCCCATTTGCCAAACGTGCGTAAATGTTGAGAAATGTGAGCTTTATGAGTTAGCAAGTGTGCGAATCTGATTCGTGATTAATTGCATTTATACGAGTGTGATTTACATACCTGCATAGGTATGTACACATGTATATATATACTATGTATGCATATGTGTGGGTGTCTGTCTGTGTCTGTGTGACGGATATCAGACACATACATCGCGTTGCTAGCGTATTTATTTTGAGGGTTATTCCACCATAATTGCAATAAAATCAAAATTTAAATAGCACATAAAATGCGCTAATTACTCAGCTAAATAAACTATAAACTTGAATTAGACACCGACGAACCAAGACGTGCGACGAAACCTATATCTATATACATGTATATATATGTATATATATGTATGTCTATATAAATGTCAAATATCAACAAATTAAAACGGAAACGAGCATTGAGATGCTCTCGAAGCGATCTTTAATCGATCGTACAAGTCGTAGCTCGTTTTTCTCAGGTAAATGACTTTCATGAAAGAAACTCAGCTTCTGGGTTAAATCAGTTAGCAGTTTTCACGATCAACCAACCAGAGACAAAAAAAATGAAAAACACATCTAAAATCAGGAATTTGTTCTTCGTATCCAAACATACCTGGAAAATACTAAACCATGAGTATATTCTTCAATTATTCTTCTTACTTTAAGATGATAACAAACTCAGATCTAACAAAACAAGTGGGGACAGATTATCTTCGGCGTGCCGAAGATTTTATACTCTTCTTGAACCTTTAGGTAATTTTCGCTCTGCCAACTGCACCACCGAAATATTTAATGAATCATATTCTTTGCTAATTGTAACTCAATCGATTTTAAATTTTAAACATTGATGAGATATAAGGATGTTCAAGTGTACAAGGAAATTTAAGGTGATAGCTTCGAAAAGATCGGATATATGGCCAAAATCGACTTCCAGTTGTATGGCAGCTATAAGATATAGTGGTCCGATCAGGCCAGATCCAACTAATGTGCTCTCTCTTTGGATAAAAAGTATCTGTGCAAAGTTTTATCGCGATAGCTCAAAAACTGACGGAGTAGATCCCATACATACATACAGGCAGACAGACGGACATGGCTAGATCAATTTGTATTGTCATTCTAAGCATACTGGCAGTATCTTTTTGGGGATCTCGGTCGCTTCCTTCTATGCGTTACAAACTTCAGCACAAACTTAATATACTATTTTCTTCGAAAAGAGTATAATCATTTTTTGTTTTTTTTTAAATTTTTTTGTTTAATAAAGAGATTTTTTTATGCAATACTGTTTTTACCAATGTATGACCATTTTTTTTTTTTACAGCTAAGCAGTATTATTTTTTTGACTTAACTTTTACTTATTACATTTCTGGAATCAAACAAATTCTTGTAGCTCAGGTTATAAGATATGTATGAGTAGTCGACTAGCTATGTCTTAACACTGAGCCCCATTTGACCACAAGTCTTTAGAGGTCTTAGCCAGGGGGTCTTTATTTAGAATCCCCACACAGTGTTTATCACTAATGTGCATATGATAGTGCTAAAGTCGCAGTATTGATATGCGAATACCAATCAATATCAACATTAATCTATTGGGCTTCACAAGCACTTCAATGGCGCATACATAGCACCCGAATCGCCCAAGACTATATGGATCACTTTTCACTCTCAAGTGGATGTTTGTTTCTGCACAAAACACAAAGCATGTGATGATGACATTTTCTGTTAATCACCAAAAACAAAATAAAAAGAGCAGTTTCTGATAACAGGCAACAAAACCTTTTCTAGTCTAGCCATGCAATGATACTCTTTCCCTATTTATATACAGCCTGGAAAGCATTTTCCGGCTTCACAATTGTCTAACATTAGTAATACCTAATCAGTTTGAGGACAATCGCACAAAAGTTAAACATTTGACCACACAATCTTTTCCTTCGTTCTCCACCCAGTTGGGTGAATTTCAATTTGCAGTCATTTATGAAATTTCATATACAGATCTTTGAAAAGTATTTTTTTGTTTGTTTTGCTGATCGGCTGGAAAACAAAAGAGTAGCATACAACAGTTTTTCCAGGCATTTGATTTTCCTACAATTTGAAAAATACCTGAGTTTGAGTTAACTTTTTCAACTTGACACCCCATTTTCTTTGCTCTACTAAATTATTAATTCTTTCGATATCTGCTCTAACTTGACTTGATTTGTATAGCTGCTTGACATTAATGAAATAAATTGATCAATTTGTTTGCCGCAAATATTTCCGGCACACTTTCAATTCGTCCCCACCCAAGATAATCAAAACCAGCGACAAAAGCGGCATCTAGTTAATCTGATTCAGCGTCAATTTTGTTGTTACTCTCGTTGTTGTTGTCGCTGGGTGCCGTTAGGCACCAAAGACTTACAAGAATTTGTGCTATGATCGACGTCTATGAACAAATTGCCGCAATCACAATCACAGACACAGGGGGACGAGCATCAACAACATCCACAACAATATCACATCTGATTGACGTTGTTGTTCCCGTGTTGTCCCGTTTGTTAAGTGTTGTCAGGGCAAGTGGAGAGATTACGATTAGATTTACATGCACAGCGAGAAAAAGACACGAATGCATTCCTCAGAAATAATTGCGAAAATTGATCAAGATTTTTACTCATTCTGAATGAGAGCAAAATCTACAATTATGAATTTTTAACTCAAATTAAGAACAATGTTTTCAAGTTAAGAACGTTTACTGTTAATGACAATAAACGGTCTTATTGAAGGTTTATTCTTAGTTTGAGTGTGTCCATAACAAGTTATAAGATCAACTGTGAGAAAAAATGATAGACATTCAAAAATATTATTATTTTGCTTATTCTTAAGTGACTTTTAAAACTTATGTGTACAAAATAATATTTCTAAATATGTGATTTTTTGCACCAACAGATCAAGCATATTCCATTTTATCGATAACTCGTTCCGCTCAAAATATCGATGAAAGAGCTATGAAATGTTGAATGCATATTCTCAAAAACTGGTTGTAGGGTATTATCATAGGGTAGCGTACCCTTGCTATATACATTCTTGATTGTAGGTTGTTTTTATTTATTTTTCTCTGTGTAGTGCACTGCGATCGTTTAGCAGCGAATTGCCCGCAATTGCACCCTTGCCCAGTCTCCATCTCCCCACCGTAATCCCTAACCCAAGGCACCACCCACTTGCTGAGTGGTGTTCACCGTGGGAGGCTTTGATAAAATGTCCGGACGCGGAGCATTTATTGAATTATGCAATTCGTTAAAAGATTACTGCCTGAAATTGTTGTCATTTAGCATGTGCTTGCGGCTTTACATTTTATTGAATGATTGCACCCAGTGAATGCCTTGTTAAAAACTTAACTACATATAGCGGCCAGAAACCGCTGCTTGAGTGCACCTTAAACGAGAACCCTTGAATCTTTGATGCGAACTTGCGAATTCGCCAACCGATCTTACTTGCTCAAAGTTCAGTTCGAATAATTGGCAAGTTAAACGTATAATTACAAGTTAAGGGAACACCCTTGAAATAAATTAGTTCATTGCCTGACAATCGTGTCAAATCCAAACAATATCATTTGCATTCAAATTGCTCCATAATACATCTACAGCAGCTCAAGAAACAAACAAACGAAAAAGCCTATCATATCATAGTAGGATCAAAAGTGCGTACGCCGCTAATGATCGTTGTGTTCCACATGCATGCCACACATTGTGGAGCGCATGTTAATCAGAGACGTAGTCGGGATCGGGATCGGGAGGGGGCCAAAAACCACACAACGAAACAAGTAAGAGTGCTCTAGTCGGGTGTGCCCGACTAGGAGATACCCAAACCCAGTCCTGGCATGCGTACATATAAACAAACACACACATTCTGCAAGCAGCTCAAGCAGTGTAAGCAGTTTAAGCAGTCAGCTTGTTTCTTAACTGAAAGTTAAATCTTCAACAACTTCTGTGTTTCTTGTCCGATATAATAGCAAAAATATATGTTGCATGCATATGCTACTTGTGATTTTATATACCAAATCTGGGGCCTCTAGTTCTTATAAGTTTTAAGTTATGGCCCAAAAACGCAGGTCTGAAATCTAAATTAATCGATGACTTGTAAACGGGACGAGTTATCGATCAAATGAAACAAACTTCATTTGTCCTGGGACTACGAGAACTTATGTTCTTTGATATCTGCGTGTTCATAGAGACGGACAGACAGACAGACTTAAATTGAATGCTTAAAATGATCTATTTCAAATGTTCCATTCTAGAATGGAATTTTTCTCTGTGTATGCAACGTTGCACGTTCAACAATCAGTGATCGCTGGATCAGCGGCTTGAGCCAGGGTCAGGTCCCCCTCTATGTGTTTTTCTTTTTTGTCACGTTGACAGTTTCGGTTACTTTCCGGCCCCGATCTGTGTGTATTTTGTTTGTCGGAAAAGCGGAAGGTCAAATGGCGTTTGTAACGCGATCATCGCTCGTCGGCGTTTTTGCTTCCGGAACACGTGTAATAGAACTAATTAAATTTGATTTGATGTTACGCTTCATTGAGCTTTGTATCTCTTTTCAGATGTGTGTGTGTGTGTTCGTGTGTGTGTTTTTTTTGTCACCGTTACTTTATCTATTTTTTGTTGTTTTTTTTTTCTTATATTTATTTTTGGGTTTTTTTGTTTGTGTGTCTTTCATTTGGCAGAGTATCTATCGGATCAGCTGTCGGATAAGAATGCGACCACACAGAACGACATTCTCGAGAGGATCACCGACTATTGCGGCAAGCCGGTGACGAACTACAAGGATGATGAGTATGAAATACCGTATACGTGGACATTCTACCACGCCTTCTTCTTCGCCTTCACCGTCTGCTCAACGGTGGGATATGGCAACATATCGCCAACAACATTTGCTGGTCGCATGGTGATGATTGTCTACTCGGTGATCGGCATACCCGTCAACGGTATACTCTTTGCCGGCCTGGGCGAGTATTTTGGACGCACGGTATGTAGGAGCCGCATGACAAATGCTCATATAGAAAATATGAATCAAATATGCACAGTTGAATTCATTTTGCATATTGTGTTTCAAAGCGATTTCTTTAAAACTTATTCGCTGCTTAATTGATCTGCTCTTCTCTGTCTTTGACTTAATCAAGTAACTCATTAAGGAAGAGGTATGTAACGTAACGCTACTTGTATAAAAAGCAACGTTATTCCAGAGCAGCTCAGCATTCAATGACTCATCGGCTTTTCCGATTCATTTTCTTTTTCATATGCACATGCGGACAGAAATATGTCTATTTTCTGTTACGTAACGTATTACGTTTTTGTTGGTCAATAACTTATAACCTTACATAAGAGAGCTTACGTGTAATATCCTTTCTTAGATTTCCATATATGCATAGAATATATACAACTGTCCCGTGCGTAGCTTTGGTAATACCCATAATAAATGGGCATATTATATCTAAATATATATATGCAAGCAGCCAAGAAAAAAATGAATTCTTTGATTGTCGACTAAGAGGTACGATTGTCACGTGCGTAGCATAGATATGTAAAATAGACAAATATAGTAGTGCTGCTAAAATGCAATGTCCTACTTCTTTGATTTTCATCATATTATAGACGTACGATCGATATGAGAATGCCCATCAGTAATACTATATATATATATATACTATAATCGTTCAATTCACAGTTCGTGGCCATCTATCGACGCTACAAAAAGTACAAAATGTCCTCGGACGATCACTATGTGCCGCCACAGCTGGGCCTGATTACGACAGTTGTGATAGCCCTCATTCCGGGCATAGCGTTGTTCCTGCTACTGCCTGCCTGGGTGTTTACCTATTTTGAGAACTGGCCGTATTCCATTTCGTTGTACTACAGCTATGTGACGACATCAACGATTGGTTTCGGTGATTTTGTGCCCACCTTTGGCGCCAATCAGGTGCGTGACGTGACGAACATTTCATTTCGAGTGATTTCCCAGCAGCGATTCCTTTTTTGTAGCCACGCGAATTTGGCGGCTGGTTTGTCGTCTATCAAATCTTTGTGATTGTCTGGTTTATATTCTCATTGGGCTATCTGGTCATGATCATGACATTTATCACGCGGTAAGTTGACATTATTATTTTCATATACTATTTGTACTGCATGATTTTGGGTGCGTTTTGTTTGCATGCTGGTTCTGCCAACATAGATCGCCTTAACCCTAACCTTATCAATCATCCAGTAAAATATAACATATTCTTCTTATTCCATGCCATAAACTCATTCCAATATACGACACACTCACACACACACACATACAGAGGCCTGCAGAGCAAGAAACTGGCGCATCTGGAACAGCAGCTGTCCTCGAATCTGAAGGCAACGCAAAACCGCATCTGGACGGGGGTTACCAAGGATGTCGGCTATCTGCGACGGCTGCTCAACGAGCTCTATATACTCAAAGTGAAGGTAATGCCGCACAAGCATATCATATATTTGGACTACTTCAACGTAAACTAAATACTTTAAACTGGGCAATATCCATATAAGAATAATAAACATATTTATATATTATTTATAACATTTGAATTAGGTATTTATGTGTAATATGCGACAATTTTTAATTGATTAATTTTTACTAATATCAGTTGCTCGATTAATATTATGTCCCGCAATTAGAAATTTTGTAGGTTATTTTTGATGGTCTGACGCCTTGGAAAATATAATTTGCCCAAATGTCCTTGATATTTTCCTTTTTTGTAAACTAACATTTTTAAAAGTATATTTCCCTATTTAATAATTCAAATTCTGCAACTGCCTTAAGAAATCCATTTTTTTATAATATATTAGCCTTAATCATTAAATGGGATTAATTAAATTGTAAACGTTTAAATTTCGAACAACCACATTTTTACTAATCTAACCCAACTTATGGACGCTGTTTTTGCGCTCCTGCCAATTAAAGCAAAGGCGTTACGTCATGCGTTACGTTGTCCTCGTGCTTACGCAAACAGCACAAGTTGCGTCTGCGTCAAAGCGCTGCACTTGCTAAAAACCGTAGCTCAACTAATAAACTGTACTAATACATCTATCATATAGGATATCAGCAAATTAATTATTAACTGTGTATGTATGTGTGCAGTTATTAATGGCGCGCACACATTTCCGTTGGAATGAAAACAATTTTGGGATTCACTAAATGTGTGACTAAGCGGGTGAACATTAATCTCACTGCTCCGATAAAAAGTTAGTTAATATGCCAATTGTGATACAATTTTCTCCTTTGTAGTTTTGTCGAAAGGGAAATAGAAAGAGCGCGAAGATTAAGATTAAGAAGCAGCAGAAGAAGAGCAGGCGTAAGTAAATCAATTGCTAGGGCTAGCAAAAGTACAACAGAGACAACAACAACAACGACAACAACAAACATAAACAGTAAAATACCAACACTAATGCAAACTCTTGCGCTGCGCTCTCTTTACATGTACAACAAACAAACACACACGTACTCGATGCTAACCGATACTCGCTACTCACTCACTCTCGATAACGATAATTCTGCACACGATACGCAATGCGCACACTTTTCAAAAACCAATCAGCCCGTCTACACCGACACAGAATTCGCCTATACGCTGCCCCGGTCCGCCTCCTGCCCAGAGCTGAGCATGTACCGCATGGAGCCCGCCCCAATACCAAGTCGCAAGCGTGCCTACTCCATATGCGCCGATCTTGCTGCCGCCCAACGCGAAATGGTCCATGCCAACTCGGACACGGAGCTGAGCAAATTCGATCGCGAGAAGACGTTCGAGACGGCCGATGCGTATCGCCAGACAACCGATCTGCTGGCCAAGGTGGTAACAGCCCTGGCCACGGTACAGCCACCGCCGCCGGAGGCTGACGATGCGGCGCTCTATGGCGGCTATCACGGCTTCTCCGACTCACAGATAATGGCCAGCGAATGGTCCTTCTCTACACTCAATGAGTACACGACGCCGCGCCGTCCACGTGGACGCGCCTGCTCGGACTTCAACATTGAGCCGCCACGACGACCGCTGCGTGCGCCGCATCCGCATAATGAATGGACCTGGAGCGGTGATAACCAACAGATCCAGGAGGCGTTTAATAATAGGTACAAGAGCAGTCAGATGAATGGTGCCACCAGTGAGCCGCATGTGGTGCAACTGGAGGCAGAAAAGAGCACGCCACGTCTCAAGAAGTTCTCCATGCCGGATGGCCTGCGTCGCTTGTTCCAGCGCAAGCGATCCTCGCAGGACATCGAACGCAAGCTGTCCGTGGTATCCGTGCCCGAGGGCATTGCAGCGCTGCCCCGCTCACCCTTGGACTACTACAACAACACGGTGACGGCCACAGCCAGTCAAAGCTATTTGCGCAATGGTGGATCACAAGCCACGCCCACCGCCTTCGACTCCACAATGAGTCTGGGCTCGGGCGGTCTGAGCAATCCCGCCTTCCAGCTGGATGACGCCGAGCAGTCGACTATCTATCAGCGCAAGGCTGGCGGCAAGCGACGTCGTGAGTCCATCTATACCCAGAATCCGGCGCTGGCCGCCAGGCGTGGCAGCATGTATCCGCCCACGGCAGCGGCTGTCGCACAGATGCAGATGCAGCGACGCGGCTCCGGCTCAGCTGCGATGGCAGCAGTTGCTGCACGCCGTGGCAGCCTGTTTCCGGCCACGGGTCTGCCCGCCAGTGGTGCAGCCCCGCGTCGCTCCAGCATCTTTTCGGTGACGTCCGACAAGGATATGGATGTGCTGGAGCAGACGACTATAGCGGATCTCATACGCGCCTTGGAGGTGGTGCACACGCATGCCGTGCTCGACGAGCATCAGCAGGCGGCGGCAGCAGCAACAACTGGAGGTGGCAACTCCGGCAAGCTGAGCCGCAAGCAGCGCAAGCTGGGCAACGCCGGCCTAGATCCGCCCCAGCTGCCGCCCATCCTCTCGCTCTTTGCCGGCGATCAGACGCGCTCGCTGCAGGCAGCGGCTGCCAATCGCTTGTATGCGCGACGCTCCACGATTGTGGGCACCATGTCGCCGCTGGCCAGCAGCAGCCAAATCCTTGAGCCACCGCCCAGCTACACGGAGCGAGCTCACACGCCGGCAACCTCCACGCCGCAGTCCAAGTTCCGGCGTCGTTTTAGTGTGCGTCCGACAGCGCTGCAGATCCCACCGGGACAGGCGCCGCCGCCGGGCGTCAATCTCAGCGAGGAGCCCAGTGCGTTGAGCAGCTCGCCCCAGACTGCATTGCAGCGTCGCCTCTCGTTGCGTCCCTCGCCGCTGGCACGCGAACAGTCGCCCACTGTGTCCGGAGCAAGTGGCTCCATTGCCACAGTGGATGAGGCTGGCGGCAGATTGCTGCCCGCAGCGCTGATGAGGCCCAGCACCAGCAGCACCCACTCGCCGCTGTCGCGCATTGTCCAAATCTCGCAGGCGCAGCGCAAGAGTAGCATGCCCGAAGGACTCGCCGCACGCAAGCCAAGCAGTCAGACAGGAAGCGGAAGCGGGGGCGGAAGTGGCAGCGGAAGTGGCAGCGGAAGTGGCAGCGGAAGTGGCAGCGGAAGTGGAAGGTGCCGCTGCCAGTGAAAAGTAATGTCTCTCAAGTGTTTTCTAGTTTTGTAGTTGTTTGTCTCTATTGTTGCCACTAATTTGTATATTTATAAAACCTATGAATTAGTTACATATATTATTGTTATACAACAAATATGATTATTAATGCAGTAATCGCTCGCAATATTGCAATTAAATCCATTTATTATATTTCTAAATTTTGTTTGTCTTGAATTTTTGTTAAAAATATCTAACTAAAATATAAATCATAAATATGTACTATATAACTTACATATATGTATGTATATTTTTTAATTTTTGTTTTTAAAAACTGCAATCATTTATTATTGTAATTGTATTTGTGTTTGCCTATTTTGCCAGAAATTAAAATTCTAATTTTTCGTTTTTTTTTTAGTATGTAAAAAATTGAAAATTACTTAAAATTGTCTTTAACACTCACATTTTCAAGAATTTATTTTGTGATCGAGAGACGTTCTCATTAGCGAGCGATCACCGCATTATATTACGTTTATAATTTAGTCGAAAATAAAATGTATCCCACTTAGTTAACTATGGCTAGTTCTTAATATTTTGCCAAATTGTCTGCCAGCCAAAAACAATGTTGTTAGTCCCTCCACCCAAAAGTCCTAACTATGCTTTGTATAGTATGTTATCTATTATCTATTTTAAATATGTATTTTTTTTTGTTATTATTATATGTAAAATTATTGATAATGTTGATATTCGTTTAGGAGCCACATGAGCTAGCATGCACAAAATTCCATAATTGTCATAAATATATATACAAATAATATGCATAATATTCTGCAGATAAAATTCCATAACTATTTAAAAAACAAGTAAGAGTGCTCTAGTCGGGAGTGCCCGACTACGAGATACCCTGAACCCAGTCCTTACAATCATTCGTACTACTCTAAACTCACACATGCTGCAGTACAAGCAGTACAAGCAGTGCCAGCGGTTTAAGCAGTTAGCTTGCTCTTTCGCTGAGCCCCACACAATGGAAAGTTAAATCTTAAATAACTTCTGTGTTTATTGTCCGATCATATTGAAATTTTTGGGGCAAACAATTGTCGATAATATGTGTTACCAAACCAAATTGCAAGGTCGTACCTTCAAAAATGGGTTTTTTAACTTTTGGGTTTTTTAATATTTGTTACATGTGTATGCTATTATACATGTCAAATTAGGGGCCTCTAGCTCTTATAACTTGTAAGTTATATCCAAAAAACGCTGGTCTGAAATCGAAATTTATCGATAACTTTTGTACGGGACGAGCTATCGATAAATTTTAATAAACTTGATCTGTCCCGGGATTAGGAGAACTTATGTTCCAAATATGAAGTCTCTAGCTCTTGTAGTCTCTGATATCTGTGTGTTCATACAGACGGACAGACGGACAGACAGACGGACATGGCTAAATCGACTCGGCTGTTGATACTGATCAATAATATATATACTTTATATGGTCGGAGATGCTTCCTTATGCCTGTTACATACATTTGCACAAAACCATTATACCCTTTTTACCCATTTTTAATGGGTTCATGGTATAAAAACTGAAATAAATGCAAGTATTAGGAGATATAGGCAATTTTATTTGCAGTCAGATTTGAAATGAAACCGATATCGCGATTGTCCCGACTTGCGCTTGATTCATGTTCTCTGTGGTTTCATTCCAAACCGTTCGCAATGGGAATTTTCATAATTTGGGAATTGGAGCTATATGGCGGTGTTGGTTCAGTGTGCCGCGAACAGGCCATCGTCAGTTGATTGTTGTTCCACCAGAACTGGCTCAATGATATTCGGCATTGGGAGCTGCTCGTTGCGTTCGACAGTTGGCGCCTCCAGGATGTAGGGTTCGGACATTGGCACCTGGACTGCGATTTGTGCATCTTGCGCTTCCTTATTTCTAGCCTCCAGTTCCGCCAAGTAATTGCGATAGGAACGATAGATGAGAACGCCGCAGTATAGGCCAAATAATGTAGCGGCCGTTAAATAATTACGCGGCTTGGGACTCTGCAGCAGTGCACTGCATTGCTGAACACAATTTAATTGTGTCAATGTGATGAAGTCGTCAGATAAACCAGCCATGCCCACAATGTATTGATGTAAATTTCCAAATTATTAACTTATTTTTTTGCTTCCCAAGTTGTTGTTGAGCCGGAGAAAATTTGTTAAATAATTATGAAACAAACGGTAAACAAGCAGTTCAAAGCACACACAGCTTGCTGGGCTTTTTTTTTTTTTGGAAATTTTTTAATGTTTACCGTGTGTATGGTCACTCTGCGAACTATCGGCTGAAATTATCGCATACAGTATCGATAACATGCCGCAGCTACACTGCCAAGCGAGTTGTTTGTTGTTGTTCTATAAATTGCTGAACGTTTCAATTTGCTGCGCTCATTATTTCTGCTGCGGCCAGCAAAGAATTTGTATCTAGATTTTGTTAAGCGTAAATCACAGCGGAGTTGCAAAGCGAATCAATTGTCGCCTATTCATATTGCGTACACTGATCTGGCAATGTCATTTGTCAGAGCTAAATAGATTAACAAATAGAAAAAAACAACACAAACACAAAATGGTCAATTTGACCTTGCTGTTGTTGTGTGTGCTGCCGCTTTGCATTGTAACCGCGGTGCAGCAGAACCTGCTGGAGGATACACAGGATGTCAATATTGTGCACTATCAGCCGGAGCAGGTGCATCTATCATTTGGAGGTATGTCAAATATGTTATTTTAAAGCATATATTATATTTCGTATAGTAGTATGTCTTTGCGTGCGTCAAACTTTTTGCAATTGCAACAAGTTTATGGGTCACACTGCACAAGTGCGAGTTTGTTCACCCTGCAAATATTTCAAACTGTAACTTAAAGCCGAGCCACACACAAATTACCGGCGCTGATATCAGTTAATTAGCTGCTTCAGCGCTTTGTTTCATTTATACATTTTATTACTGTCCAAAACTGCTGCGCAATAGTTGTGGCGGTTGATAGCGTGTGCATATTAACTCCCTTCCCCCTTCCTTTCTCACACACTCGACATGCAGTTACAGTTGCAGTTATTCCCACTGAGCCATTAAACCGCCTCCCAAAACACACGCAAAACAACAACCAAAAGCAGGAAGAACGTAAAATTAGTTGCAGTGTTCTAGCTGAGAGTGTGCGACTATAAAATACCCTATACGAAAGTATTACATTCTTCCACATTTGCATAGAGAGAAACGCACACATACACACGTTAAAATCACCACACACATACACACAAACGGCTTTGGCAATCGCGGCCTGATTGTCATGAAATATTTTTTATCATACAAATAGCATTACAATATAACAACAAAAGTAAAACAACATTTTTTTTTGTTTTCTGAATAAACTTCAATTATTCTTAATATGTGTATTCTATAGAAAATTTAGCTATCGAATTAAGCTTAGGTATTTGCTACTTTAATAACACTAGGCAACTATATAATGTGAACAAAACATAGTAAAACTTTAGAAACAATCATACCAAAGAACCTAATTTTCAAATGGCTTTCGTTAATCAAAAATTATTTGTCTCATAATTATTGTGAGGAAAGGTTTAATTTTCTTGCCTACTGTAATTGAATATCTGTACAAACAATTTATATAAGTTTAATAATTATATTAAATGATTTTAATATAATTCGGTGTTCACACACATACAAGAGTGTTTACTTTATGGAGTGTGTACTGTATAAGACTAACGGGATCGCAAGTGATTCATTTGCACAGATGCAAAATAACCGATTTTAAGCATTTTGAATGGTTACAGAGTATAAAAATAATATAATTATCGTCGGTTGCAGGCAGCCACAAAAGGGGCTAAGGCCGATTTGCTGATAAATACATTATTTTCTAAGTGGCGTACTATATTTAGTATATTAATCGTATGCTAATAGGGTCACTGACTACTGGAGTCTAATTTGGATTTGAGTGTGTGTGTGTGTGTGTGTGTGTGTGTGTGTGTGTGTGTGTGTGTGTGTGTGTGTGTGTGTGTGTGTGGTCGAAAAGCGCGCGATAAGCAAAAACAAGGAGCAAGAAACAACAAATCGAAAAACATGCCATACAAAAATATGCTTTTGGAAGTGCCTAGGCAATAAAAAAAAAATAAATAAAAAAACAAACAAACAACTTTGGTTTACTTTTTGGCCCAAAACTCAAGAATTGTTTTTCTCTTTTGTATTTGTTTTCTCTTCCTGCTAACATTATTGCTGACTGCTGTTTGCCGAATGCTGACTGCTGACTGCTGATTTAGAGCGCACCGCCAGCGAAATAGTTGTCACTTGGTCAACGCGCGGCTTACCGCCAGATGCCGACAGCGTTGTCGAATTCGGACTGGGCGGCGATCTGCAGCAGCGCGCCACAGGACAGGCCGTCCAGTTTGTCGATGGCGGTCCCAAGCAAATGGCCCAGTATATACACAGGGTACGCAACACACACACTCACACACACACTCACTCACACAAACACCCACTCACTCACACACACACTCACTCACACAAACACTCACACACACACTAAAGTTGAGCGTGTGACGGTTGTTTACAAACATGAAAACTTGCCACATATTGGCAAAACGACAACAAGACTCAATAACATAGTTGAATTCCTCTATAGTGACTGCGTTCTATTCGTGTTTGTTTTCTTCTGGAAATTACTATATACATATTTATGTTGCAATTTATTTTCAATTATTCAGTAAGTTTCGTTTGGATTACATTTACATTTTTCTTTCTTAATAATTGAGGGATTTAAAATCATTAGATGAACTTTCTTCTTTATTTCTGTTGGCAATACCCTTATTATGTGCGTAGAAAAAAAGGAGAATTCGATTTGTAGTTGAAATCAATAGAGCATTGGCAGAGCTTCATCGTTTAGAAGTTCACTATAGGCAACGTCGACTGTACTTGAATGTTGATCTTTCTTTGTCAACTGTTAGGTCACTCAAGATCTGCGCTTTGTAATCTTGTTCAGTGTTTACATATTGTCATGTTTTTATTTTTAATTTTCTAATACATATGATTTTGCATTTCATTTGATTCTTATTCCAAAGAAGTAACTTGATTTGATTTGTAATTATTTCAAACTATTTGCCTGAGTTAAACATTTTTAAGTATTTTATTATTTGTGATTTGCAATTGCATTTTCAACATTACATTAACAAAGTTGTTGACCTCATTTTCGTAACCATACTCGAAATATTGCTGTCTTGAGAATCAAGACGAACACGAACACGAACACACACACGAACAGGAATGAAAAGACACGACACACGCCCAACTTGAACGCACACACTCATAGACTCAAGGACTCTGCTTTGCAAATAGGTGACGCTCAGCGAGCTAAGACCCAACAGCAGCTATATGTACCACTGTGGCAGCGCCTACGGCTGGTCGGCCAAGTACCAATTCCGGACGGTGGCCAGCGCTGGTGCTGACTGGTCGCCGACGCTGGCCATCTACGGCGACATGGGCAACGAGAATGCCCAATCGCTGGCGCGCCTGCAGCGGGAGACGCAGCTGGGCATGTACGATGCGATCATACACGTGGGCGACTTTGCCTACGACATGAACAGCAAGGATGCGCGGGTGGGCGATGAGTTTATGCGTCAGATTGAAACGGTCGCCGCCTATTTGCCGTACATGGTGGTGCCTGGCAATCACGAAGAGAAGTTGTAAGTGTGAACGCAAGATTTATGCGCAGCAGCTGAGATTTGCCTCTTGCAGCAACTTCTCCAATTATCGGGCACGCTTCAGCATGCCGGGCGGCACGGAGAATCTGTTCTACAGCTTCGATCTGGGACCGGTGCACTTTATCGGCATCTCAACGGAGGTCTACTACTTCCTCAACTATGGCATCAAGATGCTCATCTCGCAATACGAGTGGCTCAAGAGCGACCTGACCGCAGCCAATCTGCCGGAGAATCGGGCGCAGCGTCCTTGGATTGTGCTCTATGGCCATCGGCCGATGTACTGCAGCAATGAGAACGACAACGATTGCACCCACTCGGAGACGCTGACGCGCGTCGGCTGGCCGTTTGTGCACATGTTTGGAATGGAGCCGCTGCTGTACGAGTACGGCGTGGATGTGGCCATTTGGGCGCACGAGCATTCGTACGAGCGCCTGTGGCCCATCTACGACTATAAGGTGCGCAACGGCACCACGCTGGGATCGCCGTACGAGAATCCGCGTGCGCCGGTGCATATCATCACTGGCTCCGCCGGCTGCAAAGAGGGACGGGAGCCGTTCAAGGGCCAAATACCCGAGTGGAGCGCATTTCACAGCCAGGACTATGGCTATACACGCTTAAAGGCTCATAATCGCAGCCATTTGTACTTTGAGCAGGTGTCCGATGATCAGCAGGGCGCCATTATCGATTCATTCTGGCTGATCAAGTCGCAGCATGGCGCTTACAATGAGCTTTAAAAGGCGGATCATTTTCAAATAGACCCACAACACAAACAACACATTCACTGATGCAACTGGCAGTATTACTAGCGCACATTCTACTAGCTTTATATATAGTACACACACACACACACACACATACACACAACTGCAACTGCAACTGTAGACCCAGTATAAGCCCCGAACAACAACTGTATCTGATAACTGTAGACACTCCTTAGAATTAGCCAATTTTATTCTATGTATGTATGCCGTATCTGTTGACGAGTATACGCATTCGTGTATATATGTATATGTATGTACATCTATGTACTCTATAAGTGGTCTATCTATTAGCATTTACCTTGTACTTTGATATCACTTTCATTTTGAGCACTGTGAACAAAGGGATTGGCTTAACGCCCGCTTTCTTATCTAACTGACATTGTGTCCATAGATATTGAGCAGATAAGTTCTACTTAGATAGCTAATGCATTTAACATATACACATGTTCTCGATCAGAACAATGTACTGACTTGACAAAGCGCTATCTGCCTTGTCTGCTGCTTTAACTTTCTGCAACGAATCTAGACAGTTGTGAAATGCTGCTTTAATAAGCTTACAAATTGGTTGTCGGTGAATCGTTTCACTATGTTGTGAAGCTTATAAACAGCTTCAAAATCAGCTTTGTGTATACGCAAATTGTTTCAATTTAAACACTACTATATATAAATATGTGTGAAGATAGTAATTTGTATATATATATATATACTATTACTGAATCTTTAACACCCTGTATCTTGATTTACTTTTACGTTTGTTTTCAGTTGTAAAGTATTTGGCATTTTACGGTTACATGTAATTTTGAATAAACTAGTAAAAGTGTAGTACAAAAGTTACTGTGTTGAATAAGTAAAATGACAATGGGTATCGTTTATCAACTTTAAAATTTCTGTGCGACCATTCTAACTTATTATATCAAAGTTTGCTTTGGCATTACGGTAACTAGAAGTTATAGCGAATTTGCTAAGCGCGAGCTTCTGAACATTTCCAATTTCGTACAGATGTAAAGGAAAATTTAAAATGCATGCAGTCTTAGCGACAAATACGTTTGTATTTAGTTTCCTTATACATTTCCCAAAGCTACGCTATAAAACTTCTTGTAAATTTTGTTCATAACTTGCAATACAAAAACCGCAATTGGTGTTCAAATAAATGAACGATTAATTGAAAAACGCGATTGTCGCGCCAAACGATTATTCATGATCGATAACACAACTGCAGCGCCCAGCCGATCACCTGATGAGCTAGCTGACTGCCCCTTGCTTGAACATGCAAATACGTGCATACACATGTAGTTGTTGTAGACTGTGAATAATGCTAATGTGCCCAGTGCCGTGTGCTTCTCGCAGAAACTGTGCTGGACATTGTCGTCACCTGGAATACGCGCGACAATACAAACGAATCGATATGCGAATACGGCATCGATGTCATCGACGAGCAGCGCGTTAGATCGCCCCAAGGACCCAGCCAGTTTGTCGATGGCGGCGCCAAAAAGGCCACCCAATACATACATCGCGTGAGTAGCATTGACTACGCACACTTACATATGTACATACAAATGCTGAGCAAGTGCATCTACAGGTGACGCTGCCAGAGCTACGGCCGAATACAACGTATCACTATCATTGTGGCAGCCAGCTGGGCTGGTCGGCCCTCTACTGGTTCCACACCACATTCAATCACAGCGACTGGTCGCCTTCGCTAGCCATCTATGGCGATATGGGCGTGGTCAATGCCGCCTCGCTGCCGGCACTGCAGCGTGAAACGCAACTGGGAATGTACGATGCCATATTGCATGTGGGCGACTTTGCCTACGATATGTGCAACGAGGATGGCGAAGTCGGGGATGAGTTTATGCGTCAGGTGGAGACGATTGCCGCCTATGTGCCGTATATGGTCTGTGCCGGCAATCATGAGGAGAAGTAGTAAGTGTCCATCACGATTGGAAGGCCGTAGGCTATGCAAGAAGTCCGGGTTCTTAAGCTGTGACGTAAAACAAGTGAAATTTACCATGTCGAATTAGTTTATCTGTATCTTACAATGGAAACTAGCCATTGTTAAACTATTTTGATGTAACTTGGACTAGTATATCCGTCTTTGTGCTCCACGTAGTACATATGAAAAACTATATCATATCTTGATATCTTGATCAAACTGAGGTCTTATGACCTCTATAATACTCCTAACAATTTCAATAGCTTCTGTTCAGGCTATATTGACTTTATTACCTATATCATTCATATTTAATGACTCGAAGAACTCAAAGGTAACAGCACAGAAATAAAATGTGACGGCATTCTTTCGGTTCAACGTCGAATTGCGGAACTAACTAGTCAATGATTATCCTATGGTCTCTCAATCGTGAGTGTTCATCTCTGCCTCGCAGTTGCTTAATCTCTGTTCTGTTGCAGCAACTTCTCGCACTATGTCAATCGCTTCAGCATGCCGGGCGGCACGGAGAATCTCTTCTATAGCTTCGATCTGGGGCCGGTGCACTTCATCGGCTTCAGCACCGAGCTCTACTATTTCACGCAGTTCGGCCTCAAGCCGATTGTCAAGCAGTATGATTGGCTCGAGCGGGATTTGATGGAGGCCAGTAGGCCGGAGAATCGTGCTCAGCGTCCGTGGATTATTACGTACGGCCATCGGCCGATGTACTGCAGCAATGACAATGGCGACGATTGCGCCAATCATGAGACGGTCGTTCGCAAGGGTCTGCCTGGCTTGGATTTCTTTGGGCTGGAGCCGCTCTTCTACAAGTACGGTGTGGATGTGGAGCTGTGGGCACATGAGCACTGCTACGAGCGCATGTGGCCCATGTACAACTATACCGTGTATAATGGCTCCCTCGCCGAGCCGTATGTGAATCCTGGTGCGCCTGTGCACATTATTTCGGGCGCTGCTGGCAATCACGAGGGTCGCGAACCCTTCTTCAAGCGCATGCCGCCCTGGAGCGCCTTCCACAGCCAGGACTTTGGCTATCTGCGGCTCAAGGCGCACAACGCGACCCATTTGTACTTTGAGCAGGTGTCCGACGACAAGGGAGGCGCCGTCATCGACAGCTTCTGGGTAATCAAGCACAGTCACGGACCGTATGGAATCGTATAAGCGGCACTCTGTGATATCCCTGTCGACATCTACTTACATACATATATACACGAATACATGTTATATACACAACATATACAATTACATATTTACTATATATTTTGCTACTCATTGTATTAAATAAACCGCCGCATGGACATTCAACTATACAGACTTTTAACTATATAGAATTTCATGCGGAATATACATATGTAAATAAATATTATGCATACGACCTGTGTTACTTTCACAGCGGATGCTCGGCTCTAGTTTCTGAAGGTGTGTGTAAAATGAGCTATTTATGGTAGTTTGTCTTTTAATTATTCTCAATATTTACGGTTTCTAAACGAAAAGCAATATAAAGTTTGCTTCAAGTGAGCAGCACATTCATTTGTATAATTAAGTTGGTCAACAAACAAACGATACTAAATGCCATTTTGGATAAACATAAATATAGCTTTCCATTAACAATCCGTATTAGTATTAAAGCTCAAACAATGTAATGTATTGTAATTTGGTTTAATTTGCAGAGAGAAGTACATATTACTCATACGTCGTGTATTACATGCAAATTGTAACATTTTGGATTAACAGCTGCGCATTTATTGTGAAATTTTCCTTTTGAGGTTTATAATTATACTAAACGTACGTTTATTGATATGTCAAAACATTCTATATGAGGGGTGGCCAAAATGATTTAATGAAAAGTTTTTCTAAACAAAATTAGACAATTTTGTATGCAGTGAACATTGCAAACCTATTTTCCGATTGTTATGAATAAACTTTTTAAAGCAACTAGCGTATTCCTCATACAATAATGGTATAATCTACTTTTAAAATTTACAAACCTCCACTACATACAAATGAATCTGCTCTTCTATGCTCCCGCACAGATAGTCTTCAAGACATTGTTGTGACGTGGTCGACGCGCAGCTCGACGAATCAATCGCTGGTGCACTTCGCCCAGGACTACGTCCACGACAAGCTGACCACAGTCAGCGGCGCCTGGCAGCGCTTCCAGGACGGTGGCAAACAGGCGCGCACCCAGTTCATCCACAGGGTGACGCTGCCCGCCCTGCAGCCCCAGACGCGCTACGAGTACAGCTGCGGCAGCAACCTGGGCTGGTCGGCCGTCTACAGTTTCAAGACGCCGCCCGCCGGCGACAAGTGGTCGCCCTCGCTGGCCATCTACGGCGACATGGGCAACGAGAATGCCCAATCGCTGGCGCGCCTGCAGCAGGACACTCAGCGCGGCATGTACGATGCCATCATACACGTGGGCGACTTTGCCTACGACATGGACACCAAGGATGCGCGGGTGGGCGATGAGTTTATGCGTCAGATTGAAACGGTCGCCGCCTATGTGCCCTACATGGTCTGTCCGGGCAATCACGAGGAGAAGTAGTGAGTACATATACTTCAAATAGTCGAGTGCCATATCTAATGCTTTATTCTTTTATGAGCCCTCAAATTCCCAATTCAAATTTGATTAAATTTTGATTCTTGTAAAGTATACTCAGAGAAACAAAGAATTTGTGCTCATATCAAGTAGAAATGTTTTCAAAATCCGTAAAAGATCCAAAATCATAGATTGGCGAACGAAATTCCCATTTCAATACAACTTTTGCTAGCCCGAAAATTTGAATTTTTTAATAGAAAATTTCAAAAATTTGTAAATGCTTCGGATTGTAATGCAGAATGGATATATAGAGAAAATCATGACCAAAACTGCCTTGTAAACAAAAATATGATACGTTTTGACAAAGTTAAGGGAGGTTTAAATATGGGAAGGGCACTTCTAGGGACTAAGGCGGTTTCATTTTTAATTGATCATTAAATCCGATACTTTGAACGCTTCTAAGAAGTTTGACATATTTTCCAGCTTAAGAGTTACAATGTATATAACTAATTGTGATTTAATAATAGTATATATTATGTAGAAACCTTGAAATATAAATTACTTAAAATTTTTATTTGTCTTTAATTTTAAAAAAGATATACACTTTTTACATTAGCCAATATACATATACTTTTTGATTATTCAATTTTCTGTGAAGTCTGTTACTAGAAGGCATAAAAAAATTATAATTAATTATATTTTCCTTGCAGCAACTTCTCCAATTATCGCTCTCGCTTCAACATGCCCGGAGACGGCGACAGCTTGTGGTACAGTTTCAATATGGGTCCAGTACACTTTGTGTCCTTCTCCACGGAGGTCTACTATTTCGTCAACTATGGCTTGAAGCTGCTGACGAAGCAGTTCGAGTGGCTGGAACGGGATCTGGCCGAGGCCAATCTGCCCGAGAATCGTGCGAAGCGTCCGTGGATCATCACGTATGGCCATCGGCCGATGTACTGCAGCGATGACAAGGAGTACGACTGCAATGGTCAGCTGGAGACGTACATACGTCAGGGATTGCCCGTCCTCAAATGGTTTGGACTGGAGGATCTGTTCTATAAGCATGGCGTCGATGTGGAGTTCTTTGCCCACGAGCATTTCTATACGCGCCTGTGGCCTATCTATGATTTCAAGGTGTACAATGGCAGCACCGAGGCACCCTACACGAATCCCAAGGCTCCCATACAGATCATAACTGGCTCCGCCGGCTGCAATGAGAATCGCGAGCCATTCTCCGATAATCTGCCCGACTGGAATGCGTATCACAGCAATGTAAGTTTATCGAATTGTGCACTTATCGCCTTGCAATATATCGATAGATTTGCTTGGCAACATACTAGCAACAAACTAAAGCTGCAAATGTTGCTAAACGCACTGTTTGATAGTTGATACATATATATACATTTTTGGCAATTTTTTATAGATTATATTGCATTGCAATAATATATATATATATATGTACCTATTTGCAGGCCAACTAGCATTTATGGTTTCCTTTAGTTGTGCAACTGGCAACATTTTGTTGATCGCATTGCAAGCAAGTGGGGAAAGATTATCTTCGGCATGCCGAAGATTTTATACTCTTTTCGAGTCTGTTCATGGTTTTTCCTCTTGTTTTATTTTCAAGTTTTGTACAATTTTGAAATTTTGAAATTTTTTACTGCTTTTCCGAAAAAGCATGTAAAACATTACTGTTTTTGGAAAAAAAAATACTTTAAAAAAGAGAATAGCGCAATGTTATTTTTTTATCGATTGTGGGTGTCACAATTAGTATAAAAATTCACTTGATAACCGATTTTGTGATAGTTAATTTTTTGGCCTAAAAACAGACCGAAATTAGCAAAAATGTTAGCTTGTGAATTGTATTTTTAGTTCTTTGAAAACTTTAAACTGTCAAAACTCAACCGATTTAGCTGTACAAGGAAATTGAAGACAATAACTTTAAAAACATGGGATTTATGGCCAAAATCGACTTCGAGTTGTATGGCAGCTATAAGATATAGTGGTCCGATCCGGCCGGCTCCGACCAATGTGCTGTCCCCATGAATAATAAGTGTCTGTGTAAAGTTGCATCGCGATAGCTCAAAAACTGAGGGACTAGTTTGCATACATACAGACAGATAGACAGACAGACATGGCTAGATCCATTTGTTTTGTTTTTCTAAGCATACTGGCAGTAACTTTTGGGGGTTTCCGACGCTTTCCTTCTTTGCATTACAAACTTCAGCACAAAGATAATATATTATTTTCTTCGAAAAAGAGTATAAATATCGATTTATTTATAGGCAGCAAAGTGTTGACAAATGTTTTTTATGGGAACATATTTGTGATATGGAAATCGTGAGTGTTTCGTTTCAAATTGCATTGTAGAAATTAAAAATATATATGTAATTCTTAAAGGACAACAAATGTCCCAATTGTCGTCCCTAAATACATTCTAAGGAATATACAAATTTGTTGCTGTTTGTAATATTGTAATGTTGTCAAGCTGTGTAACGTTTACTATTTTATTTTATTTTATTTTATATTTGCTTTATCTATTTGCCTGCAGGACTACGGCTACACGCGCCTCAAGGCCCACAATGCGACGCATCTGCACTTCGAGCAGGTGTCCGACGACAAGGATGGCCAAATAGTCGACTCCTTCTGGGTGATCAAGGATAAGCACGGCGCCTACGCTTAAATCTCTCTCTCTCTCTCTCTCTCTCTCTCTCTCTCTCTCTCTCTCTCTCTCTCCGCCACCAATGAGCAACAAATTTGCAGTGAATTATTATTATTTTTTTTTGTTTATTTTTTTGATTGTTTACTTTGCTTATTTCGTTTAACATATTAAGTTAGAAAAAAAATACATACATATATTAGAATGGGTTAAAAAAAAAATCAATTGCACTATGCTCAAATGCGTTCCACAGATTAGTAAACGGTGCCCGAGATGCCGGCGCCATAGTTGTAGCCAGCAGCGCCAGCGCCGCCCAGCGGCGGCACGCCCCCCAACGCGCCCAATCCGCCGCCCACGACGCTGTTGCCGTAGTTGCTGTTGTAATAGCTGGACGGATAGCCGCCGGCGCCAAAGCGTGTGTTGTAGTAGGGATACCCGGTGCCGACGCCGCCAGCGCCGCCCAGCCGTGAATTGTAGTAGGAGAGCGCATAGGGATTTGAGTTGTAGCCGCCGGCGCCGTAGGAGCCATAGCCGCCCAGCGAGGAGCCATAGCCGCCCAGCGAGGAGCCATAGCCGCCCAAGGACGAACCGTAGCCGCCCAGGGATGAGCCGTAAGCACCCAGCGTGGAGCCATAGCCGCCCAGTGTGGAACCATAGCCGCCCAGTGTTGAGCCATAGCCGCCATAACCGCCAGCAGCGCCATCTAGCGTTGGCAAAAGCAGATCAAGTGTTAGTCAGGTGCAATCAATTAGTGTTAAGGTGGTCTCAACTCAATTATCTGATTTGCTCTTCTTAAATTATTTATTTATGAGCAACAGTGGCTCACATTTCACATTTCGTGCAGATTCCTTATTAAATTCCATCTTTCTATTATAACTGCTCAATTCACTATCTAGAAAATATAGGCTTACGAAATTGCTAATCCTGGTTAAATTATTTATGAGAATTGATTATCTTATTGAATCAACTTCTAACATCTGTAAAACAAAAAAAGTAAGCTTACCAAAAAAAAAAAAATTTTTTTTTTAGTTGACAATATTTAAAATTTGCGAATAAAAGTTCATACTATGGAGAAGTTTATACTAATTAAACAAAGCAGACATTTGCTTTTCGTGTTTTAGTTACAAATTAAAAATGGTATTGAAATAGGACATGATGCCTGGCACAACTGGTTTTTACTCCGAAAGTGTGTGTTAAAATGTACTAAATATAGTTTGAGAACCTAACCATCAAAAAATACTTTGTAAGGTAATTGAGTTGACTGAAAGCCCGTTAGACGACAGCGCCACTCACCTAATCCTCCCAAGCCACGTGAGCCATACGGATTGTAGTAGCTGTCCAGGCCGCTGCCATAGCCGCCGGCAGCGCCCAGCGTGGATCCATATCCGCCATAGCTGCCATAGTTGCCATAACCGGCGCCACCATAGCCGCCGGTATAACCACCGTATCCACCGACATAGCGCTTCTCCTGCTTCTTCTCCTGCAGCGGTGCATAGCTGCTGGCGGCGCTCACCTGATCCGCCACAGCCGACGACTCCTGCTCCTGCTGTTCCTGCGCCAGAGCGCCAACGAGCAGCGCAGCTGCTGCAACTAAAACGATCTGCAAATCAAAAGTGTCGGGTTTTCATTTCAGTCTTAATCCGTTCGCAGCTTTTGCCGGCGCTCCTTGCTTACAAAGCACTTCATGTGGTGGCCGCTTGTTTTGGTGGTGGACTCAACTGAATCGAACTGGGAACTCTGAACTGCTTCTGCTACCTGCGCACGCGCTGCTAGACACTTGTCGAATGCTTCTGTTGCCGCCTCGCCACTCGCTTTTATACAGCGCTGCATGCTGAGAGAGCTGCCAGACTGCCAGACTGCCAGAGGGAGTCGGAGTGGCAGTGGGAGCGGGAGCTGGAGTGGCGCTGCCAGAGAGGGAGGCGGGTAGACAACTTGTGGGTGGGTGGCTTCAGCCAACTATGACACATGCCACGAGCTAAGCGCGCTGTGGTCAATCAATTTTATGCTTAGGAAACGATGTTGGGTTTTCGAAAACCAGACAGCTAAATGAGCAAATAAATACAAATAAACAGCCCATTGAAATGTCACATCGGATTTTTGTTGTTAATCAGTTATTAGCTAAAGAAGCAGAACATAACTTGTAAAGAATTTTCAATTTGTATACATAATTGATAAAAACCTGCGATTTCAGTCACATCATTAATCAAATAAATATCTCTCTGAAAAGTCTTGTGAACTACTATTTTTTTTTTTAAAAAAACCTATGTTTATTTAAGAGTTTTTACGAATTTTTCTTTTGTATCGATTTCACTTAGAATAAAAATCCAACAAATTTGGTTTATGAAAACAATATTTGTAAAATTTATGCTGACTCGATAAGACTTAAATACGTTCATATGTTAGAAATAAAGCTAAACTATAGGTCAATAATATTATTGTTTAATAAGAATATATTTCTATCATAGCAACTAATATATGTTAGTATAATAATAAAATTGTTGATCAAATCGGATCGTAGCAAATAATAATTTAAGTTTCAGCTCTTGATAAATGGTTATTTAGCTCAAGATTTTGAACATACATATTGGATTAATTAAGCACATTTGAAGTTAAGCTATACTTATCTTGCTTCTAATCTGTATTAGTTTATTATAATAATAAGTTGACTGACAGCGTTAGTTGAAGTACTATATAAATATATAATATATTTAGCTAAATTCAAAGCTATTTGCTTCTTAAATGTGAAATATTTTTTTTACAGAACTGAAAGTATTTTAATGGAGTGGACTCCTAAAGTATTGTCCACTATAAATAATAATATTAACACACACCTCTCATTATCACTCTCTCTCTCTCGCTCTCTCTCTCTCTCTCTGTCTCTCTCTCTCTCTCTCTCTCTCTCTCTCTCTCTCTCTCTCTCTCTCTCTCTCTCTCTCTCTCTCTCTCTCTCTCTCTCTCTCTCTCTCTCTCTCTATAGCAATGGAAATTAGAGTCCTTATACTCGGAGGCCAACTAAATCGACTATTGACAGGAAAATTTAATTAAATATTGTATTGCAGAAAAAATCCTATGAATAAAAAATTCAACATTTAAAGTAACACAACATATCAATTGGCATAATCTGGGGTATTTAAATTGAAAAGAAAGAGACAGAGAGAGACAGCGAGAGAGAGAGAGAGAGTAAGGAAATGAGCGTGTAGAGAGTAGGTAGAGAGTGAGGGATAGACGGAGTGACAAAGACCGATGCCTTGATAATTGTTCGCACTATGTATGTACATTTCATTTAGAGTAATAAATCTATTGCTTCCTCTTCCACCCACTCTCAACTCCCAATTCCCAAGCGTGCTCTCGCTCCCTCCCTCTCTCTCTCTCTCTCTCTCGCTCACTTTTATTGCTTGATTTGATTTTGACATATATGTATCGTTGACGATCGTTGGATCGCAAACGTTTTTATGACACTGTCATGTCATGGAACCGACGGGTATTATCAATATTCCCACGATCTATGACAATTACGAACTATTGCCAACAAGCGCAGGCAACAACTACAACAACAACAACAAAAGCAAAAGCAACTGCGGCGATGACAAATGCTAATTGAATCATTAACTTGACCCTGGCTCTACTAATTGTCCAACATAAAACAAAACAAAACAAAAACAGTAACAATAACAATAACAATAACAAGTGACTATAATCGGAGTCTTTAAAATGTGGAATCGGTGCCAGAAGATAAATACATATTGCGTCTAGAAACGGATACGATAGCCATGATTCATTTAACGTCGTGCCTTTTCACTTTTCAACTAAATAAAACAAAACAGCAAAAAACTGCAGCCAAAAATCGAAATTTTAGTGAATTTTTATTTGCGTTTCTAATTTGATTGTTTATCGTGTTTCTTTTTTTGCCGTGTACTTTTTATTTTGGCAAATGTCGCACAATGCACGCAATTGTGACTTCAAATGACTTCCAAATTTGAACGGGAATTGGAATTGGAATTGGCACTGGAAGTGGAAGTGGAACGTAAACTGTTAAGCGTTGATCCAATGGCCTGAAAGTGATTCATTGGAAATGTAACAGCAATAACTAAGTAAATACTTGCATACACTATATACATATATATGTACATATCTATGGTTTTACACTAAAAAAAGTGCTCAACTGAAAACATGAATTTAATACATATATTAATGTTATTTGTAGAAATTTTTGGCACATTTTGTAGATTTTTCCATGAACTTTTAACAGGAAAACTTTCTTTGATAAAAAAATTGATAACTTCTGCTTTGGGATACTAAAATATATTTGTATACGAAAGTCTTAACATGTATGTCGCATAGATTTACTAAGAGTGGATTAATGTGGAGTGGAGTCAATGCAAAAATAAAAAAATAAAAGCAAAACAAATACTGAGATTAACAATTTCGATGGTAATTCGATCACATTAGTTCAGTTAGTTCGTTTTCTGCGTGTGTATCTTTAGCTTAGTTGTGTAGAAATCGTAATTGTCATAGATGTCAGCCTATGCATATGAGTGCCGCACATTGTTCGATACATGTGAAAAGTGTTAACTCGCTTTGGGCGGCTATGACTTTAAGTTTGACTTCAACAGCGATTGCGATTGCGCCTTGGACCCGGAGCTTTGGCCATGGGATGAGCGGCCTGAGAGTTTTTCTCTTGAGTGGCCACACAATGATTCTTTAATGCCAGCCCCGTGAATCAGCCTCCGCCTTAATTTCTTTAGCACACACACGCACCTAGGTCGTATACGCAATATGCACTGAGAGAAGCCCAGATGGCACACAATAACGTTTAAGGTTCGTTTAATAATGCACTCTTATACAATTTGCATGCAAGAATTAGTTGCACTTTTCGCTAAGTGTACACAGAGCAAAAAAATAAATTTTAATTTTGATAGATCATTTTTCATTCTGAAAAAAGGTAAGTAATCTGTCGTGGGTTTCAATTTCACTGATAATATTTCAAAACTATGTTTTAAAATTGTTAATTTGCCTAAAAACTATTTAAAAATTGTATGGAATTAATAAATCTCTTCGTTATCGTTAAGTTTGTTACCATACCAAAGTAAGAACTAACAAATTAGATTCAAAGTTCTTCATTCTAACAAAACCAACTCAATCTTGTTGGCAGTGCCCGACTAGAAGATACCCTGTTTTGAAACGTTATGTGCTTGCATATATGTTATATGCAATGATGTTCAGTTTTATTTTGTATTTCGCTGAGTGTAGTGTGCTTACACACAATGGTCAATGGCTGGATGCTGCCGATGGTACCGTTAGTTTTGTTTTATGGGCTAAAGCACTTGGGAGTTTGGTTCTTGCTGCTGTTGTTGTTGTTTTCTAGATGTTTTGGAGTTTAAACTGGGCGTCGACCTGTCTGACTGTGACTAAACAGCTGAACAGCAATTGCGTTGTTCTAATTCAGCTAGCAAATCACGAACAACAACAACAACAACAACAGCAACATCAAGACCAGCAGCAGCAACAACAACAACAACAAGAACAATATTCGCCTCACTATATTCGCTGTCACATTTCGCACGCCCACCAATTATATTTACAAACCCATTTTTAATTATAATTGAACAGCGGCTAAACACAAAACTGAGCAATCCGAGCCGCACTCAATTCCCAAAGCTATAGCAAATGAAGCGGCTAACGAGGGTCGGGCAGTGGGCGGGGGGCAGGGGCAGGGGCGGGGCAGAGGTGTGGTCAGAGGGGGAGGGGGCGGGGTGGCTGTTTGGTTAAACACAAAGAAAATTTTAATGAAAAACTTGTGCGAGATGGGAATGCCTTGATGATTGGCGTTGAACTTGCACTTTGCATAATTGCATAGAGCTGCAGTTGTTGTTGTTATTTTTTTTCAGTTTAAGAAGTTTCACACAATTATCCATTTATATGGGCATAATTCTTGTGCGAAAAACTCAGAAAAACCTCAGAGCCCAGCAGCCACAGACTGCTCACACACTTGGACTTGGCCCTGAGTCAGCGACGACTCCAAGCTTCAAGCTTCAAGCTCCAAGCTCCACCTACAACTGCAATTGCAACTGCAACTGCAACTGCAACTGCATCAACTGCAGCAGCCATGGAAATGCTATTTCGAAAACAAAATCAATTTTTAGCAAAACTCACATAAATTTGACGTTTATACGAGTGTGTTGTGCATGTACACAGAGCGAAAAAAACGACCTAGTTTAAGAGCGACAAAAATCGCAAGCCAAGAATGAATAACCTCGCAGCGAGTTTGTGAGTTTTTACTTTTTTCGATACTTTTTTTCTCATGTATTATAATTAATAATTTACAAACTTTCAATTAGAGAGCATTGCCTGTGCGATTCGAACCAGCGACCTTCTTTTGTTCACTAGCTTTATTCCTTACACATAGAAACAAAATTGTAAGTCTTATATTTTAACCTTAAGTTCACTAAAGTAACTATATATAAACTATTATGACAACGAATCTTCTATTATGGGCAGACGTTAAAGAAACATTAAGATTGTTTGTGATTTTTAAGTATACATATTTGATTAAAGATTTGAGGTTAATATTCTTAATTGAAGATTGTCCATTCTAGAAGCAAAAGCTCTTAAATCAAGATAGGAAATCTCGTTTCTAGAATGCACTTGACTATATGTATTAAGCGAATAACATCAGAGTAGTTTAAGTATATCCCTGATAAAAGAAGCTAGAAGTTATGAAGCTACTAACTACCTTATCATTAACTTAGTGTAGTCCTTGCACCATAATATATACTCATTTTTAAGACTAGGCTAGGTTAAGTGTATACGGCCCCCAATCTTCGACGAGCAAGCCCACCAGCTGTAAAGTGCCACTCATTTTGCCAGCCGAGCGCATTTCAATGGATCGTTACGAGCGCGAACAATGCATGGGGTCTGTCTGGGGTTAAGAGCCAAATGACATTTTCATAAATCTTTTGTCATGATTGTAATGGAACCTGATGCGACGTGATGTGATGGGATGTGATGTGGGATGAGAAGAGCGAGGCGAGCATAAATTGCCATCGCATTGTCTTGACAGTGATCGAATGTCAAGTGTGCAGCAGCGATCATAATTCACAGTTTTGGCGTTTTGCAGCACAACGCAATTGTTGCAAGAGTCTGAAATAAAACTCTGTCAAAACCCGAGCAATTTTCATGCGGTATATGTTTTTGGTTTTTGTTTTTTTGGCCCTGATATGTGCAAACGATTGTTAAAGCATTTTAAGTTTTTAGTTGACAGTAAAATGAAAACAAGTGGGGAAGGATATTCATCGGCATGCCGAAGACTTTGATACTCTTTTCGAATCTGTGGATAGATTCTAAAAGTGATTTTTGGTACCCTTGAAAGACTTGAAACTCACTTAACTTTGCCAAAAATTACCCGATTTTTAAGCTCGGGATCAATTTGCTCGTAAATTTGGCTCAAAATTTATTCTGCATTTAAGTTTTGTTCAATTTCGAAAATTTCATTTTTATTACATTTTTGTGAAAAAAGGATATTCTGATTTCTAAAAAAAAGTGTATTTCAAAAAATAGAATACAATTATTATAAAAATCCACTTGAAAACCGTTTCTGGGATGGTTCATTCTTTGGCCTAAAAAGAAGCTAAGATTAAAAAAAATGTTAGCTTGTAAAATTGATTTTTAGCCCTTTAAAGACTTTAGACTGCTATAACGTTGCCAAAACTGAACCGATTTGGAAGCTCCAGGTCAATTCATGGTTTTTCCTATACTTTTATTCTTTGTTTGTTTTATCTTTTTTTTTTAATTTCATATTTTTAACCTTTTTACATTGTGAGTGCCACAATGAGCATAAGAATCCACTTGAAAACCGATTCGGGAATGGTTCATTTTTCGGTCTAAAAACAGGCAAAAAATAACCAACATTTTGCAATAAGGATGTTCAAGTTAAAAACATGGGATATATGGCCAAAGCCGACTTCCAGTTGCATTGCAGCTATAAGATAAAGTGGTCCGATCCGGCCAGTTCCGATTTACGTGCTGTCCCTTTGAATAATAAATCTGTGCCAACTATCATCGCGATAGCTCAAAAACGGTTGGACTAGATCCATACAGACAGACTGACATGGCTAGATCATACTGGAGGAAACTTTTCGGGGTCTCCGAGGCTACCTTCTATGCACTACACACTTCACCACAAAGTTAATATACTATTTTTTTTCGAAGAGTATAGAAAAATTGGATTGTAATTGCCATTACTTTAGATACAAGTTTGAACAACTTTTTATTCCAAATTTTTTTTGTTTTTCTTTAACTAAATTAGTTAAATTGTTTTCACTTTAATTTGCACAGTAAAAAAAACAGTTTTTGAAATATATATTTTGAATTGCTTGCAGTTATTTCTTAAAATTGAAAAACTTGAGTTCAAGTCTCCAGTTCCAGTACAAGCTGATAGCGAGCGGCTGTAAAGAAATTAGGGAGAAATACTCCCCATCGTAAATAAAAACACAATTTGGCAATTTGAATGCTGTAAAAAATATACATGTACACACATACATATGCATATATGCAGGCATACATAGGTAGTGGATGCAATGCATATACGCTTATGTACATATGTAAATCTTGTTGTATATATCAGTTTTATTAAGTCTTCATCTTTAGCAAGCTGCGCGCCGTAGTCCTTCAAATGGCACACATTAGAACTATGCAATGTTTTTGTGTCTTTGTCTTTACTCTTTTCGTTTGTTTTTTAAGTGGTTTTTTTTTCGATTTTTTTTTAATTTTGCTTTTTTTTTTGTCTTTGCAAATTGGCTCTTTTCTCTCATAAATTGTTTTAGTTTGTTTCTTTGATTTGCTTTTTTTTTGTTTTGTACGTATTTTCATCGCTTTTTGTACACAGAATTTCGTGCTGAAAGAAAATTAGTTTATGTAGAATTTGTTTTGGTTTTGTTAGGTTTTTAGTTTCTGTTGTCACATCTAAATTAACTTAATTGGTGCGAACGAGACGGCACTATGCGAGCCGCAAACAACGCCAAAACATATGCTAGACTAGCTAAGCGATAGCCAAATGCCAGCCGAGCGAAAGAGACAGGAGACGCGCCTCAAACGCGCTCAGCTTGGCCTGATAAAATTTTAGTTTTTAAGGTTAGGTGTTTTTTTTTTTGTTTTTTTTTTTGTTGTTGTTGGTGATGCATTTCTTTTTTCTTGCACAAAAGTAAGAAACAAAATGGGTGGGGGGTGGTGGTGGCGCGGGTTGTACAACAGTTAAACAAACCAAAAGACACTTACAAAAGATAACAAATAAAAATAAATAAGACTAAGTACTAAGCTAGGTAGGGCTCTACAAATTGTAGATACATAGGCTTAAATTATAATTAACGTACGTTTAATTTTCGTGCACACAACGAATTTGCGCTAGTTTATAACAATTTCTTGTTTTTTTCTTTAGTGTTTTTGTTTTTGGTGTACTTATATAAGAATTTTAGTTATCAAAAGAAACACAAAACGAAACGTTTTTGCTACTTTTGAGGTTATGCATATGGCTATGTATAGTTTAAGGTTATGTCACTGGAAAGCGAATCAAAATTGATTTGGAAAATTACTCTTTGCTGATGCAAAAAAAAATTAAATAGATATTGTTTCAAGATGAGGCTGATATACAATATAGTCAAAATGACTGATTGGAAAAAAAATATATATATAGATAATTGAGTTATTAGAGCTACTTACACATAATATCAACTAGTTGTTTGGGTTTATATCACATTTATGTGTGCACTTTGAAAATGTAACTATGGACAACACATAATTTATAGTATAGATATTCATATATATAAATATATATAGATGTGTGTATATATATGTATGTATATATGCAGTTTGTGGATGTTTGTGTGAGTGTATGGGTGTGCTAATTTCATTGTTATAAAGCAACGTTTTGGTTTTTTGTTGTTGTTTGGCTTATTGCTAACTTTGTGTTTAATTTGTTTTTTTGTTTGTGTTTTTTGTTTTTACACGCTTAATAAATAATAAAAAGTATACGAAACGTGTGCGATTTAAACAATTATAACTAAGAGGCAATGGAATTGTAATCGTAATAATAATCATAATCATAATTCGAATATAAAAATTAATCACAGACTCGTTTTGTTGCTTGGATTACTTAAGTCCACTACGATTTGAACGAGTGTTTTGGAATTCGTTCGTATTTTGTTTTGTTTTGTTTTGTCTTTTTTGTTGTTGTTGTCTTACTCGTTACTTATATTGTTTTGTAAATGAATTATTATGCATAAGAGTTATATACAGGTAATGTTTTAAGGTAATGGGTATATTATATATATGCAATATACTTTCGTTTTTATTAGTCCATAATTTAAATATATTTATATTTATTTATATATATATATATATATTATATTATTATTATTGAATATATTAAAATTGTATATGCGCTTTTCAGTTTCGATATTTAAGAACTTTTGACTCTTTGTTGCGTAATATGTGGTGTTTGACATCAAGCATTTAACACACACGCACACCTAATTGCATGTGGAATACATATAGATTTGTAGCGATTGTAATTGTATATATTGACATCAAAGTTTGCATTTTGTGCACTTTCAACATTACATGCAGCACAGGCTGCATTTACAATTGTTTTTGATAGCTGCACATTTGCTAAATATCTATCAGATCAAAGTCTGGGCAAATCGAAGCTTTCACTTAAATCTCTTAAACCGACTAAAGCAAAACAAAAGCTTTTTCAAATTGTTATGACATATGGAGAATGGACCTCACAGCTACATAATATAAGTATTTATGTATGTATATTTGAAAGTTGCCTTGGGATTTGTTCTCTCATTCTCTTACTTTTGTAGCTTACACTAATCTCAAGTTTTGTCAATATATATAATATATGTCTATAGTATTTTATGCTGCGCTATAATTATAATATAATGCTTAAGAATTGATTGTTTCATAATTTGCATTTCTCTTAATCTCTTACGTGTTTAAAAATAATGCTTAAATTTTGTGAATAGATTTGCTTATTTAGTTTTCTATGTTCTCTTTTAAATACTATACAGCTTAATTGGGTTTAGTTAGTTGCAATCAAATTGAGAATATATGCGTTTTAAATAATTGTTGTATCTTGCTTTAATTCCATTTGTATTAATTTAACAGTTTTGTGTCGTTTTTTAATTACATAAGCATATGTATTTCGCAGAGAATGGTTCTAAATGGTTTCTTTGTGTATATGTTTATGGCTTTGCAGATGCCACACACCCACAAACACACACGCACACACCCACACACACGAATGTGTGTGTGTGTACATTAACCTAATATTATTTATATGCATGTACTTATGTTTATGTTTATGTATATGTATGTCTATTTTATTTATCTTTATTGATTCTTTGCATATTTGGATGTTTTTCAGGAACGGAAAAAACTGCGTTACATTGCGGTTCTAACGGATTTCCCTAACTTTTAACAGGCCATTATGGTATTGCTTCTGTGTGCTTCGTATTTGAAGTCACATCGTTTTTTTTTTGTTTTTTGTTTGTTTTGTTTTGTTTTGGTTTTGGATTTAATGGATTATTTATGGAGGCCACTAAATTATGGTCAGTAAAAAAGGGACAAGGACAAGGGACGTAAGAAAAAAAACGAAAAACATTACAATATCATACATACATACATACAAGCAACAACATATTACACTGCGGACAAAACAAACATACAAAATATATTGATATATAGAAAACACTTTAAAAAAAAAAAACGAAAAAATTGACTAATATTTTAAATGTTAGTAAAAAGTCAGACAAGAAAAGTTAAACTTAATATTGGCTTGTTGCGTCGGGTCATACAAAATCATTACGCGACTTAAGACTAGCTCTACATACTATATATAGCAAGATATATATATATATATATATATATATATTGTTCGTTATTTTTGTAGACATGCAACTAAATATTTACGTATTTTGTGTATGCATGTGTGTGTGTCTCTGTGTGTGTGTGTGTGTGTCTAGCTGAGGCGCTTGAAGCGCTCGAATTATTTAATTAATTATTATTATTAATAGTCTAGTATGTCTAAATTAAATATAATTACAAATACAAATACAAGTTTCGTGGCATGGGCGTGGTCGTTATCTAGTTGGGGGCTGTGAGATATATGGAAACTATCCGAAAACATAACAAAAAAAAAAAAGGATATATTGTATACATATATATATATATATATATATAATTAGGGGGGGGGGAGGTATACATATAGTATAGAGATGCGCATCAGTTAGACCTAGTTCTATTTTGTTTTTTGTTTGTACAATTACAGTTAGGCTTAGCTATATATATGCGTGGTATATATATATTTATATATATTTATTAAAGACTATCAGCATTAACTTTATCATCAAACAGGTCAAATTTAAACTATTTTTAATTAAGGGTAAGCTAACTTTCTGTTCTCGTTTTGTCAAATCAGATTTTCCTTTTTAATTACAATTATTGTGGATAAATGTGTGTAAGTGTGTGTGTGTATGTGTATGTGTATGTGTGTATGTGTGTGTGTGTGTGTGTGTGTGTGTGTGTGTATGTATGTGTATGTGTGTGTTAGAGTTATAATTCTATCATTTGAAATACAAAGTACGTTTTGCTATACAATTAAAAAGATCTGCGAGCGCTGCAGCAGCCTCTGCCCGGCAGTCGCCGCCGCCGTTTTACAGATTGCTATACTAGATATATATATATATATATACATGTACATATATATATGAGATATATCTATGTGCTTAGAATACAAACGGATGCGGTTTATGAATTACAAATTAGTTGCTTTGCGGCGCTGCTGCGGCTTAATCGTGCTTCAGGACAATCCGCGCTGGTGGCTGCTTGCTGCGCGGCTTGTTGCCACCACCACCTCCGCTGGTGCTACCACCTCCTCCAGAGGATTGCTGTCGTTTCTCCAAATGCTCAAAGATGCCACTGCCAGATGGTCCAGCGTTGTTGTTGTTGCTGCTGCCACCGCCGGCCTTGCGCTGCATTGGCTGCTCCTCGCGCGCCCGACGCTCCCGCTGTCTGTTGCTGCCACCATGCGAGGATTGTTGATCTGAGCTGGCGCCACCTGCACCAGCAGCAGCGCTGCCACCGTTGCTCGAGTTTGGCTTGAGCACAACACGCCGCTGGGCGGTACCAAAGCTAGCACTGGACGCTGGCGGCGCATTGCCACCGCCACGTACAATCTTTGTGTGACTCCGCTTGGCCACGAGCAGCTCCGGTGTGGCCGAACGTTTGATGGCACGCGACTGCGACGACTGCTGATGCAGTGGCGGTGGCGGCGATGGTGTCGCCAGTAGGCGATCCTCCTCTTCCAGCAGCAGATCATCGTCATCGTAGTCCAACTCCACCTCATCGTCGCTGGGCATGCCCATTAGCATTGGGTCGCGCCCCTTGCTGCTGGTGGGCGGTGTGCCGCCTGCGGCTCGACCGGGCAGCGATCCTCCTCCTCCTCCGCCACCGGCAGAGTGGTGATGGTGCTGCTGCTGCTGTTTGCTCGAGGGCGCCAAGTGATCGGTTATGCTGCGCTTTGCCTCGGGCGCTATTTTCGCCGCAGTTAGCTGCTTGCGACCAGCTCCTTGTTGCAGCTGCTGCAACTGATGCTGATGCTGCTGCTGCTGCTGCCGGTTGCGTCCGCTGCCCGGCTCGGCGTCATCGCGACGCTTCAGCGAGATGAACTTGCGCTCGTGGCTCAGCGCCTGTCGCTGCTTCTGCGCACCACCTGCCGACTGCCCACCGCTGCCCTGATCATGATCGTCGCGTGGTGCCGGACTGTGCTGCTCGGCGCGCTTCTCCTGCAAACGGGAATAAGAGAAACAGCTACTGATTACTTAATCCGGGCCATTACTATCCGGCCAATGCCTGAAATATCAAGATGGGCCGGAAAAAAGGAGAACAAAGACTTATGACAAGGTTTCTGGGCACAATTTACAAACTTTTAATCACTATTAGCTTTGGTTTAAACGTTTATTTTATTGCATTTTAACATTTAAGTGAAACTTCTTGAAAAATGTAAGGCCTTTCAGATTTTTGATTAAAAGTCAAGACATCAGAAGGTTCCCAGGTGCCTACAAATGCACTTCCAAGACTCCAAACTCCCATAACTTTGTCAAAACTCATCAGATTTTCAAACCTGAGGAATCCTTAGCTATTGTTTGGCCTATAAATTAAAACTGTTTTTTAAACTCTTTTCTTTTTTTTTTTTTTTTATTTTTATTTTTATTTGGCAAGCTACATAGGGTGTTTACCCTATTTCCAGGCCGATATAACTTTGAACTTTAAAAACCCATCTCAGTGGGTAGATGACGCTGTTGTCAGCACGGGTATGCTATAATAATATTGCTATAATTTTCTAAAGAAGCCGGCCGTTCCGCGATCGGCCAAGGATCCAGAGGTCCGACGGGTGCTTGCGCTTCAGACGCCTATGTCTCGCCGGTCTTGCGAGTTGTCTAGCCAGGCGGTTAGAGTGGTCTAACAAACGAGCGCGATACCGGTTTGAGCTTTTACTTATGGCCTCACACACCGTTGGTATTTGAAGGTCGTTGAGGATAGTCTCATTTTTGACGTAATGATGCCACTGAATATTGGTCATGCGGCGCAAAGACTTTGTTATTGTAGCTTGAACTCTTCTTAGGGTAGTGTCACATGCAGTCCCCCAGCAAGTGATACCCCAATTTAACGTTGGCAGTATAATGGTCTTAAATAACCGTACTTTGGCTCTTAGGGAAAGACCACTCCCTGGTCTGAGAAGCCAGTCCAATTTCCCCAGTTTCTTGTTCACTGTTCCACATGCTTTTTTAATATGGCTGCTCCATGTGAGGCGCCTGTCCAGGGTCACTCCCAAATAAGTGATGTTATCAGTGTGCGCGATTCTCTTACCATCTAGATAAAGCCGACGTGAGCGCCCAGGCCGGAGTGCAAACGTGGCGTGTTGGGTTTTTTCAATATTCGGCTCTATATTCCATCGCGAGGCCCAGCACTCGAACTCATCTAGGAATCCTTGGACACGTCTTGGACCGAATAGGACGCATTCCGGACCGGGCATCTCTGTATTCGACAGCAAATGCTCTGCCTTCCAGGAAAGAGACAAGCACCTTCCAGAGACCTTCAGGGAGCAGCGGCATTAGCTTGTAGCAGAGGCCCTCGTGCCAGACCCTATCAAAAGCCTGCCGAATGTCCAGGAAAACTGCGGCACAGTATTTTTTCTTTTCGAAGGCGCTGAGGATGTGGCTTACAACACGATGGATTTGTTCAACCGCATTATGGCGTCCTCGGAAGCCAAATTGATGGTCTGGTAGTGCATTTTCAAAAGCGTCAACGGCCAGAAGACGGGTTAAAAAGATTCTCTCAAAGACCTTCGAAAAAGTAGGCAGGAGAAAGAGTCCGGATTGTGGGGATCCTTGCCTTTCTTTGGCACCATAACAATAAGAGCGCGCTTCCATGGGGCCGGGAAATGACCCAAGTCAAGTACGGCATTGAACAGCCGACAAAGCTGTGAGACAATTACGCTGGGTAGAGCCTTGGCCACTTTGCCATCAATAGAATCCATTCCAGGTGCCTTAGAGAGAATCAACCTCTTTATTTGAGAATGAACCTCATCTTCGGTTACCGGCTGGACAAAATGGGAGGGGCCGAAGGATAGGCCAATCCTCGAGACGGTGGCTCTTACCTCTTGTCTGGTCGCGAAATCAAAAGGAGTGAACCGTGCTTCAAGTTCATTCGCAAAAACTTCAGCAATATCGTCATCAGTACGAGCCCATGTACCATCATTACGTCTGAGAGGGAGCCTGCGAAGAGGCTGTCGCTTGATGCTGCGGGTGCACTTCCACAACGCAAAACCATGTTCCTCGTCAGGGTCGATGGCGTTGAGCTTGTTTACAAAGAACTCCGACTTAGCAGACTTAAGCACACGCCTAAGATTTGAGACAGCGGCTTTCCACCGTGCCAGATCCAGCAGATGACGCGTCCTCATCCACTCGCGACGCAGAGAATGCCCTCGTCTAGCCAAAATCGAAATCTCAGGTTTAGAGGATGCCCAAGATGGCGGAGTTGCGTATGGGGTTCCGGTAGCAGAAGGAGCAGCAAGGTGAATCTTGTCAACCAGATCCTGCGCAAAAGCGTCAATGTTAGCAGGAGTGTCAAGAGGGAGAGGGTTAGCAATAGCTAGTGTCGAGAGCCGAGTACCAAAGTCCTCTATATTCGAGCCACGGGGGAGAAGCCTAGGTTTGGCGGTAACCACATAGGCGGACACACAAAAGTAAGCCAGCAACGGGATGTGATCAGAGGATAGACCTGTACACTCTGATATGGCGAGGTGGTTGCAGGGGATGCCTTTGTAGACCGCAAAGTCAATGGCCGTGGGGAGATACCGGGTATTTCCCGGAAAATGTGTGGGTGCGCCGGTGGCCAAGACCTGAAGATTGGAGCCTGATACCAGTGACATCAAAGTATCTCCTCTAATACACGACCGCCTGCATCCCCAAAATTGATGGTGCGCATTCCAGTCGCCGCCAATAAAAAAGTGGTTGCCCATAGAGCCAAATAGGCGATGATACTCTCCAGAAGTCCAGCATTGACGATGTCCAGGTGGGCAATATACAGCAGCAAAAGAAACTCTTCCAATACCAGTGACCAAGGATATAGAAATAGCTTGTAGATGAGGCTCAGCAATAGTACTACTGAGGTGAAAGTCAAACGATGACCGCACGATGACTGCAGCACCACCACGGAGACGGTCACCCGGGTGATTGGCACAGTGAACATCATAACCATGGATGCGGAAGGAGGAGCGGCTGTTGAAGTGTGTTTCTGAAACAAGAAGGATATCAACATCCTTTTCCTGGAGAAGATGTTCGACCTCCAGGGTCTTGCCAATGATGCCATTGGCGTTCCAAATAATGATGTTCAGACCATAATTAGACATCGCGATGCAAAGACGTTGAAATATGTGCACCATTCGTCAGTAAGGATCGCATCATCTCTAAAGTAGATGTCATTATCGACATCATCTGGTCAAAACGCGATAACAGCTTGTCAATCGCAGCCGCTTGTGTTGAAGCACTAGCTTCCTGCTGTCTACGTAGTTCGTCAATGAAGCTATGTAGTCTGTCCTGAGCAGGCTGAGTTGTGGAAACCGAGGGCAAATGTCCAGGGATGCTAGAACCAGGGACATTAGGCTTCCTACTATAGCCCGGTGTAGGCCAGTGGCTTGAATTTAACACCATCGGGGGTGGGACAGGCAGATTCGAGGTCTTTGGGGGCAACTGGGTTGCCGACCAAGCATTCCGAACTGAGACAGGAGTGACAGACTTCCTTTGCTGTAGACTTCGTCCAGTGTTGTTACCATTGCGCTTGCAACCGCCTCCAGATAGGCGGGACAGCGTCTGAAAGCCGCGCTGTGATTGGACCCACAGTTGATGCACTTGTATTGTTCTTCAGTGGTAGCCATACACTTGTCTTTATCACGTGTTTCATGATCACCCGAACACCTGGCACATTTAGCGGGGAAGGAACAGAAATTCTTGGAATGACCAAACTCTTGACATCTGAAACATCTCAGAGCCCCAGATCGCGGACGGGGGGCCTCGATTTTCACGACCTGATATGGCAAAGCTTTTATGTCGTACATCTTCGTATTATTTGCAGCCGGTTCAAGCTCTATGTAGAACGTGTTTCGATTTTGTACACCATTCTCACCTGGTGGGTTGTAAATATTTCGAGGATTGTGTCCTTGAGCCCTTAGCTCAGCCTTTATATCCTCAATGTCGGTTGACGCATGCAATCCCCTGGCAACAACCCTAAAAGCACGGTTCTCCTTCAGCTGGAAGGAGCTAAATGGGATTCTATTTTCGGTAAAAATCTTTTGAATACTTCTATAGGATACACCTTCTGAACAGGTTATCCTGCAAGAAGACTGGCCGGTGATCTTCAGACGGAAGTCAATGGTCGCAGTACTGATCAGGGCAATGAGCCGTTTGATGTTTGGTATACCCCTTAGAAGAAAGGGAGGGGGACGCGGGCCAGAACTCTTTGGATTTGTCAAGCGCGGAGACACAGGCCGTCTAGGGGATGGTTGAGAGGACACTTTATGGACCGGACCCGCAACTACAGGGGCAGTCTTGCCATTAGAAGAAATCGCAGTGATAGGATGGCATCCAGTATCCGATCCAGGGGCACCTAAGGAAAGGGCAGTTATAGGGTTCAGCTCTGAAGATGCGACATCAGGGTGTTGCACATCCATGGCGTCATCGTCATCGTCAGCCAATATGGCATAGCTGTTACCGCGACCGGAGTAGGTTGAGTCTGCAGACCCAGGAGAGTTTGCATCAATAGGGCGAGTAGACAATGAGGGCTTCTTATGAGTAACCGGCTTAGCCGCCAGGCAGACAGTCTTGAAGCGATCCAGGACAGGGCCAAGTAGCGAGGAATTCACTGAGGTGTTATCTACACCAACATGTCCAGAAACATGAGAACAGGGCACTTTCAAATTGTTACGGTTCATGATAGTAAGCCGATCACGGTCAGATGCAGCCTGACTGAACCACTCAGAGCTTATAATGGTGTCTAGAGCCGGCGTGCTGGCACCAGATTTGCGGATGCCAGATAGGAATGTATCATTATTCTCATGAGAGTCATCAAACAACTCTTTATCGCTGTGGGAAGGAATAGCATCCTGGACGCCTTGAGTCCGCAATAGACGACTATTCCTGTGTGCAGAGCCCGGGATCTGACGGGATGGAGCAGAATTTGAAATAGGCTTATCATGCGGGATGATTTGACTAGAGATAGATGCATCCGAATCGTTACTAGATATATTACGCCTTACGTCCAGGGCTTGCTGACGGGTCGAGGGACGTAAGCTAAGGGCCCGTCTGGTGGCAGAGCGAGCCTCTTCAGTCACTTGGTTGGCAGCCTTGGACCTGAGGTGCTTGTTCTTTAGAATTTTTTGATTAAACTTATTCTTAGGGGACGCCATGTATCTATGGAGGGGTCCCCCAAGTTGGGGGGCCGAAAAGGAAATAAATTAACACAGTCAAGAGAAAAACAAAAAAAAAGAAACAAAATAAATCAAAAAGATTTTTCTCAAAATTATTTTTCCTATTTTTTCCGATTTGTTTTCCGAAAATTTGGAGAAAATTTTTGGGAACAAAAAAGTAGTCTGTTCAGTACGAGAACTAGATTCAAACTCTTTTCGAAGAAAATAGTATATTCAGTTTGTGCTGAAGTAAGGACATTTGTAAGACATAGAAGGAAGCGTCGGAGACCCCCAAAAGTTACTGCCAGTATGCTTAGAATGACAATACAAATTGTCTGTCTGTATGTATGCAAACTGGTCCCTCAGTTTTGGAGCTATCGCGATTAAACTTTGCACAGACACTTATTATTCAACGGGACAGCACATTGGTCGGAACCGGCCGGATCGGACCACTATATCTTATAGCTGCCATACAACTCGAAGTCGGTTTTGGCCATATATCCGATGTTTTTGAATCTATCGCGATGAAACTTTGCACTGATACTTATAATTCAAAGAGTCATCACATTAGTCGAAGCCGGCTAGATCGGATCACTATTTCTTATAGCTGCCATACAACTGGCAATGGTTTTAAATATTTTTAGAACAAACAAAAAAAAATGTTACGCGTCAAAACGATTTTCGACAACATATGAAATTTCAGTGGTGCAGTTGGCAGAGTGAAAATTGCCTATAGGTTCGAAAAGAGTATAAAATCTTCGGCACGCCAAAGCTAATCCTTCCCCAATTGTCTATCCTAGAAATGCCCTTCCGGCCTTAACCGACGGCCAAATGAACTAAAAGTTAGGCAATCATTTAGAATTTAGAATCTTAATTTAAGTCCTATCTTGCGGTAAATAATAATCTCTGAAAGTAAACATCTCATTTCCCAACTCACCTCATGCAGTTTCTCCTCGGCGGCGCGTCGCCGTTTCAGCTCCTTGTCACGCATGATTTTCTCACGCAGCTGCTTCTGCTTCTCGATCTCCAGGCGATAGGCGCGCGTCTCCTCATCCTCGTCGGGCTGCACAGTGGAATGACCCCAAAAATCACACAACATGAGCAAATTGAAATACACACAGAGAGAGAGAGAGAGAGAGAGGGGGGAATGGAATTAAATATGTTTTAAATTTGAGATTAGAACATCGTTTGACAAACTACAGGTTAGATGAAGACTTACCATGCTGCGACTGCCGCCAGTGCTGCTTTCCAGCTGCCGACTGCGCGGCTCGCCCGAGAACGGATTGCGCGGCGCATTTGGGGAGCCGCTGCGACGTCGCTTGGCCGGCACGGCGCCACCACTGGCGCTACCACTGCCGCCACCACTGCCACCACCGGCAGCAGCGCCCGCTGCAGCTGCTGCGCTGCCGACGGCTGCACCGCCACGATTCTCGTCGCGTTCTCTGCTGGTGACGCGCCGATAGCCTCGACCGGCGGCTGGGAGACGAGCAGTTGCTACACTTGCAGTGCTACCACCTGCTCCTCCTGATCCGCCACCGCCACCGCCTCCGTAGCGATCACGTTCGCGCTCTCGTTCCCGCTCACGTTCGCGTTCACGCTCGCGATCACGCTCCCTGTCGCGATCCCTTTCACGCTCTCGCTCCGTGCGCTTGAGCGGCGAGTAGCTGCGTCCACGGGACCGACTGCGTGATCGACTGCGTCGCCGTCCCCCCTCACCTTGGACAGAGGTCAAAGTGGCCGTCGAACCACTAGCTGGCGGCGGTGAGCGATCCAGGCGACGCTTCTCAAAGTACTGCTGATTCCTCTTGATGAACTCCTCTTGCTGGCGCAGCAGCTCCGCATCGCTGTTGATGGCTGGCACAAAGTGTGTCTCCTTGATGAACTTGTTGGTCGCTGCTTCGACGCCGCCCTTGAAATTGGGATTGATCAGCACCTTGCTAACGACGCGTGGCACATTTGCTGCTGCTGCTGCTGCCGATGCAGCTGTAGATTGCACCTGTTGGGGCAGTGCTGCCGATGTGGAGATCTGTGCAGCTGCCTGTTGCTGCTGCTGCTGGAGTTGCTGCTGCTGCTGGTGGACTTGATTGCCCTGCTGTGCCGCGTTTTGTTGTTGCTGTTGCTGCTGCTGCTGCTGCTGTTGTTGCTGCTGCTGTTGCTGCAGATGCTGGTGTGGCGGCGCGCGCATATTCATGCCATTCATGTAGCCGGGGCCCGTGGCCATCATGTGCTGGGGCAGCGCCTGTAGCGGTGGCCGCGGCATCCTCGAACCGGGCGCTTCGCCCTGTGGTCGCCAGCCATTGTGCGGACGCATATATTGCCCACCAGCGCCGCCGGGATGCGGCTGCTCATAGCCAGAGTGCGGACCGGGACCGGGACCAGGTCCTTGCCCAGGTCCAGGTGGTCCATAGCCGGGCGGACCGTTGCGATAGGGCAGCGGTGGACGCATGCCCGGTGAATGTGGCGCCACTGGTGGCGGATGCGGTCCCTGGCCCAAGAGCGCGCCATTGCGATAGCCAGCATTGCCGTACGGCAGCTGCTGCAGTGGCAGCGGTGGCTGCAGCAGACCCACTCGCACCTGTTCGTGTGGATGCGGCGGATGCGAGTGCGAATGCGCGTGCGGATGCGAGTGCGGATGTGGCAATAGATGCGGCGGATGCGCCAAGCCATTGTTGTTGTTATTGTTATTGTTATTATTGTTGTTATTATTATTGTTGCTGTTACTGGCATTGTTGCTGCTGTTGTTGTGGTGCAACATGTGTGGATGTGGCGTGGATGCGGCACCGGGACCAGGGTTACTGTTCAAAGGACCTGCATTGTTTGTGTTGTAGGGCGACTGTTGTTGTTGCTGTTGTTGTTGTGTGGCTTGCTGTTGTTGCTGGGGCGTTTGTGATGGTGCATATTGGCCTGGAATGAATGCAGTTTTGTTCAGTGTTAGTGTTTGTTGTTGCTGCATTTGCTGCTGCTGCTGCTGTTGCGGCGGCGTTGCAAGAACGCCCGACGGCACCATCAAGCTGGCCAAATGATGTTGTGTATGGTGTGCATTACCCGGCTGGATCAGGAAACGTGTGGGTGGCATCGACATTCCGCCCGGCATCCGCGGCGGCTGGAACATGTGCGGTCCGGGATTGCGCAGCAGATGATGACGTACGCCCATCACGCGCTTGTTTGGATTATTATTGTTGTTGTTGTTGTTGTTATTATTGTTGTTGTTGTTGTTGTTGCCCGGTATATAGCGACCACCCATGCGCGGTTTGTCTATGAGAAAGAGAGAGAGAGAGAGAGAGAGAGAGAGAGAGAGAGACAGAGAACAATTAGTTGGAATGTATGGAATTATAGGGGTGCCACGGCGAGGACTCATTTCCATTGGAAGCCAATCAAAAACAGTGTTTTTCGTGCAAAAATTCTAATTTTAGGTTCTACCTATATTATTGCGAATTTTTAGAAACCCTGCAGAGCGTATTACATACATAAATACATCTTCGATCCCATTAAGTATATATGTAGATTTATAGTCTTGATGAGCTGCTATCAGGAAACGTAACAAGTATAAGTTAAATTTTTTTAAATTACAAATCAATAGTTATTTTTAAATTTTTCATATGAATTAAAAAGCAACAAAATATATACCATTGGAAATTATAATTACTCTTAAGCTTTCTTTCACATAAATTATGGAATAACTCTTATTTTCTGAGTACTAAATATAAGTTGGCAATATTGGTTATAATTCATTTTTAAAAAAAATCCAATATAATCGCTATCAGTTAAATTTTTTTTTTTTCTTAAGCAAATAAAACCTAAAATGCTATTATTATTGTGTTTCAAAAGCGAACTATATTTCTGTAAAATTTACGCATTTAAAAAACATTTATGCTATTTATTGATTAAGACACATTTCCTCATTTTCCTTGAAAATGAATGTGCTGGTTTTTTGATTGAGTCCCACGAACTACTTATAATCAATCAGTCATAAGTCTGAATTCTTTTCGGTGCCTATATTCATAATAATAAAACAATTTAATCCCAAAACATCCATTCTAATTTCTGGAAGTTATAATTCTTAAATTTTCTGATGTCGGACATTTCGGGAACTTAAGACAGGCGGACGGACATGGTGATATCGACACATTTAGTCGCCCTGAACTATATTATAGATGGGTGTTGTTTTTGTTCTTTTTGGAGCTGCACTCGCACACCTGTTTTATGCACGATTTGGTCGGCAATCTGAATAGCTAGAGTAAAGGGTATTATATGAATAGGGTCGCTGCACGCACCTGTGAGATGTCGCCTTTGCATTTGCTGCTGATGTTGCAGCGAGTGTTGCTGCTGCTGCGCGTGTTGCTGCTGTGAGTGTTGTTGCTGCGAGTGCTGCGGCGGCTTGTTGTGGCTGTCGGAACGTTCGCTGGCTGTTTTGAAATTGGTGCGCTCCTCGCGCTCCTCATCGTCCTCGCGCGGATCGGCCAGCTCCGCGGCGGAACTGGCACTGGGGAGGCTCTCCTGCGAGGACAGTCCACCCACTCGTGATGCATCCTCCTCTGTGTTTAGCTGGCTGCCATTGTTCACAGTTTGACTGCTGTTCGTTGTGGGCGCTGTCATGCTGCTACTCCTATGCTCCACCGTAATCTCCGTGGGCAGCGATGCGGCTGTTGTCGAGGTAGCCGCGGCCAGTTCGGTTATTTGCGTCGCCGTCTCACTGGCAACGGGCGCTGTTGTCGTCTCAGCGGCTGCCACCACAGTTGCGCTGCTCGAATCTCGACTGGCTCTGGCTGCATTTTCAGCTTCAACTGCAATGGCAGCGGCAACTGCTGCTGATGTCTTAGCTGCTGCTGCTGCGGCTGTGGCGGCGGCTGCTGCTGTTGCCGTTAGCTGCTCTTTGTGCTTGCGCAGCTGCTCCTGTGCCCACTCCTCGGCCTCGGCGCGCATCTGCTGCTTCACCTCACTGGTCACATCCTTTTCCAGCTCTGTGAAATATTTGAAATGCATATTTATAAGCTACCAATCAGTTTCGAACTGCCCCAAGACGACTTACCCTCGTCGGAGAGCAGCAACTCATCCTCGTCGGCGCCAAGCAGCGCCTGATCATCAATGTCATCGCCCAAGTCATAGTTGAGTAGATCGTCGCTGCAAGAAACACACAGAAATCAAATTAAATTTATATTTATATGCAAGCACAAATAAATTAATTAAGACGAGATAAATAAAATAAAAAGTTATTTCAACACAAACAAATACATAAATATTAAGTAATATTAAGCAAAATTGTTAATATTAGTTTAAATACATATTATTAAACCTTTTTCGATGAAAATAGTATGTATATATTGTTCTGAAGCGTGTAATGCATAGAAGGTAGCTTAGGATGAAATAACAAATTGATCTGACCATATCCGTCTGTCTCTATGTACGGAAACTAGTCCCTCAGTTTTTGAGCTATCGCGATTAAACTTGAGACGGAGATTTATTATTCAAAGGGACGGCACATTGGTCGGAACCGGCTGGATCGGACTACTACATGTTATAGCTGACATACAACTTGGAGTCAGTTTTGGCTTGAACACTTGAACATCCTTATTACTTATGAATGTTTAAAATTGTAAAACGATGAAGTCATAAAAAGCAAAGATATACGCCATTAAATATCTTGAAAGAACAGGTACATATATACGAGTAAATAAAGTCAAGTGCAAGTTGACTTTCAGCTGACTTCAATTTAATCGAGTTTGTCAGCGATTCGCAAAACGGTTCGGTGGTGTAGAGTGCTGCGCAAACGTAATGGCTGGGAGTCGAGTGATTAAATGTATGTTATTTTGAAAGAAACATATGCCAAGGATATCTGCGCATTAGACGCGAACTTTTCCATAACACATGCATAAAGAGTATGATATCTTCGGCACGCCAAAGAAAATCCTTCCAAACTTTTTTTTTTAATTTAATATTTTTTTTTATATTTAAGTTCCAAACTACTACTTAGAACTTAATGTACTATGATGTGAGTAGCATATTAATTTATATGCAGTCATTCCTGTCATGCTAGCATGTAAACGCAAATAAATAATTATAATAATAACAATACAAGAGCAAAGTACTTTTCACAGCAAATATCATGTACTTTAAATGAGCTTCAATATATCTGTGCTAATTTTATGTTTATCATTTATATTTAACTATATTGTAACGAACTTCAATTGAGGTTAATGTCATGGAATTATTATTTTTTTTTTTTGAGATTTTCCATGACAAACTTTGTGAAATTCAAATACATGAACTTTGATGCAACTTTTTTAACATGTACATATTTTTTCAAATTTGTATGCAGTGATTCGCAGCTTATTTCGTGCTGTTTTCAAATAAAGATAGTTTTAAAAGCATACATTCGAAAAACTGTTCAAGTTATTAAAACAATTTAAATGATGCTTCCATATTTACAAGGGTACTTAGGTATAATTTGTTTGATAACTAAAATAGCCTCGAAACTATGCGTTTTAAATTTTAAGTCTGTTCGAAATAAACTATGAGCCACTGTAAGTGGCCACTGCACTTGCCGGGGGGTATTTTAATATTGACACTAAAAATGTGTCAACCCAAACAGACTATATATAGTAGTGCAGTAGTGCAGTCCCCCAGCAAGTGATACCTTAATTTAACGTTGGCAGTATAATGGTCTTAAATAACCGTACTTTGGCTCTTAGGGAAAGACCACTCCCTGGTCTGAGAAGCCAGTCCAATTTCCCCAGTTTCTTGTTCACTGTTCCACATGCTTTTTTAATATGGCTGCTCCATGTGAGGCGCCTGTCCAGGGTCACTCCCAAATAAGTGATGTTATCAGTGTGCGCGATTCTCTTACCATCTAGATAAAGCCGACGTGAGCGACCAGGCCGGAGTGCAAACGTGGCGTGTTGGGTTTTTTCAATATTCGGCTCTATATTCCATCGCGAGGCCCAGCACTCGAACTTATCTAGGAATCCTTGGACACGTCTGGAGGCAGTCGTTGAGTAACTGCTAGAAGCTAGGAAAGCTGTGTCGTCAGCATATGTTGCCGTCAATGATCCGCGTGTATTGAGGATGGGAAGATCCGCCGTAAATACAGTGTATAGTATTGGTCCAAGAATACTACCCTGAGGTACACCAGCCCGAATAGGACGCATTCCGGACCGGGCATCTCTGTATTCGACAGCAAATGCTCTGCCTTCCAGGAAAGAGACAAGCACCTTCCAGAGACCTTCAGGGAGCAGCGGCATTAGCTTGTAGCAGAGGCCCTCGTGCCAGACCCTATCAAAAGCCTGCCGAATGTCCAGGAAAACTGCGGCACAGTATTTTTTCTTTTCGAAGGCGCTGAGGATGTGGCTTACAACACGATGGATTTGTTCAATCGCATTATGGCGTCCTCGGAAGCCAAATTGATGGTCTGGTAGCGCATTTTCAAAAGCGTCAACGGCCAGAAGACGGGTTAAAAAGATTCTCTCAAAGACCTTCGAAAAAGTAGGCAGGAGACTTATCGGCCTGAAAGAGTCCGGATTGTGGGGATCCTTGCCTTTCTTTGGCACCATAACAATAAGAGCGCGCTTCTATGGGGCCGGGAAATGACCCAAGTCAAGTACGGCATTGAACAGCCGACAAAGCTGTGAGACAATTACGCTGGGTAGAGCCTTGGCCACTTTGCCATCAATAGAATCCATTCCAGGTGCCTTAGAGAGAATCAACCTCTTTATTTGAGAATGAACCTCATCTTCGGTTACCGGCTGGACAAAACGGGAGGGGCCGAAGGATAGGCCAATCCTCGAGACGGTGGCTCTTACCTCTTGTCTGGTCGCGAAATCAAAAGGAGTGAACCGTGCTTCGAGTTCATTCGAAAAACTGTTCAAGTTATTAAAACAATTTACATGATGCTTCCATATTTACAAGGGTACTTGGGTATAATTTGTTTGATAACTAAAATAGCCTTGAAACTATGCGTTTTAAATTTTAGATCTGTTCGAAATAAACTATGAGCCACTGTAAGTGGCCACTGCACTTGCCGGGGGGTATTTTAATATTGACACTAAAAATGTGTCAACCCAAACAACAGACTATATATAGTCATGCATATAGTAGATAATAATCGATAAATATTGCATTGATATCAATTGTTGCCAGCCAAGGAGAAAATCGCATGAACAATCGCGAGTGCAGCAAAAAAAAGTGCATGGGAGAAAGTCTTGGAATCTTGTGCAGAGAAGCGAAAACGGATTGTTGTTTTCTGCATGTTTTTCATGAATCGCAGGTTCTGCTGGGCTCTGCATCCCACCCACACACCCACAAACACACAGTTAAACGTCTTGCGAATATGCAAACACGTATGCGTATGTGCGTGGGTGTTTTTGTGTGTGTATGTAATATGCACAAATATTTAAGTACATATGTACATACATGTATGTATATGAAAATGCTGGACATGCACTGTACTTGTAATGTTTAAAGATGGCCCGACAACATTTGACATTTGCTTAACACACTTGGGCATTTTGCAATATTATTTGTAGTTTGCAGGCGACTTACTTAATGTCCGACATTTTGAATGCGGGAACACCACCACCGCCACAAAGGCAGAGGCAGCGGCAGCGGGAGGCAGCGGCAGCTGTTGACACTCAGTGGCGTGTGTGTGTGTGTGTGTGTGTGCGTGCGTGTGTGTGTGTGTGTGTGTCTGTATGTGCGTCTCAGTGTGTTGGCTACTGGTATGCGTGTGCGCGTTATGTGGATAAAGTAGAACAACGTTTTGTCCACCTTCACATTGACCGTTTAGAACATCTTAGTTAGTCGTTTAATACCGCACTTTTATTTCACATACGCCTATAAGAACGGAGCACTCTTTTTAGCAATTTAAATCGTAAGAATCGCACGGAAAATTAACTGAAAACGCTGCGCTGCCAGCGTTTTCCACACGCAGTTTTTCTTTTTTTCTTTACCTCACTTGACAGACACTGCTCAACACTACAAAAATGGCAGAGCTACCAGATCAATACATGTACGCATGCCTCGACTGTTACTCGATACATCGATAGGAATCGATATGGCGCAATCGATGTTTCGATGCTATTGGCACATCCCTAAGCAGTCCCAATTGGCACACGGTACACAATGTCGAGAGCGCCAGCAGCTGTGCTCAATATTAATTAGAAATCTAAATAAATTCGTTTCGTGCGGAAAAATAATTAAGTAAATTCAAAGTGTAAGCCGATCCGGATATGAACTTATCATAAAACTGGATATGAGCGCCTGATTAGCCAACAGTCTCGCATCGAGCTCGCGTCACAGTGGTCTCAAAATTTAAGCGAAAGTAGTGAAACAAAGTTTATGCATTTAAAAATTTATTGTGCCACAATTAGCCAAGTTACGAACACACATGCACACATAAATCAGTTATTTCGCAAATTTTTCATAAACAAATTTTTTTTCGACTACATGAGCCAGTGCACCGTAAGAAAAACACACAGACGCACTTCGAATTCCAATATCAGCAAGGCAACACCAATCGGAACGCAGCAAACGGTGCAGTGAAATGCAAATTGCAAAATGCCTGACGAGCGAATAACTGCAAATGTCACTGGCGACAGCGAACAGCTGACCGAGCCTGTTGCCGCCCTGGCGTCCGTCCGTCTGCCCATTGTGGGCATGACCTGTCAGTCGTGCGTGCGCAACATCGAAACGCAATTGGGCCAAGAGACGGGCGTGCTGCGAGCGCGCGTCCAATTGGATGAGCATGCCGGCTACTTTGACTACGATCCGAATCGGATTAGTGCCACAAGCATCGCCCACGCAATCGATGAGATGGGCTTCGAGTGCAGCTATCGACCCGATGCGATGAGTGCACCGGCCACGGCCAGTGTTGTCATACGCATTGTGGGCATGACCTGTCAGTCGTGTGTGCGCAGCATCGAGGGACATTTAACGGGTCAGCCAGGGCTGCAGCATATCCAGGTGCGGTTGGGGGAGAAAAATGCACTCGTCAAATATGATCCCGAGCTGCTGACAGATGCGGCCATTGCCGAAATGATTGACGACATGGGCTTCGAGGCGAGCGTTTCACCACAGTCCCCTCCACCGTCCTCCACCGCCCGCAGCACACCTGCAAAGTCCAGTTCACCTGTGCGACAGCTGCCAACGAATGGCGCTGCCACCCTGGTGGCCGTGGAGCAGGAACTGCTCACGAAATGCTTCCTCCACATACGCGGCATGACCTGCGCCAGCTGTGTGGCCGCCATCGAGAAACACTGCCGCAAGATCTATGGCCTCGATAGCATTCTGGTGGCGCTGCTCGCCGCCAAGGCGGAGGTCAAATTCAATGCGAACGTTTTGACTGCCGAGAATATTGCCAAGTCGATCACCGAGCTCGGCTTCCCCACGGAGCTAATCGATGAGCCCAATAACGGCGAGGCCGAGGTGGAGCTCGAAATTGCGGGCATGACCTGTGCATCCTGTGTCCACAAAATCGAGACGCATGTCCTCAAGCTGCGCGGCGTCACGGCCGCCTCGGTGACGCTGCTAACCAAGCGAGGTGAGTGTGTGGCACGACTATTGAATACCCTGTACTTACCCTTACCCTTACTTTTCCAACCCATTTGTTTATTTATTTGACCAGCCGAGTGCTGCAACCTTATAATTTAGTCACTGTGACCTTTTTTTGTTTTTGCTTAAACTCACTTTGAACCTAAGATCTTATACAATATAAGAATATAAACATATTTCGTCACTGTGACGAATTCTAATTAAATTAGTTTGGATCTGCCACAGCGTGCATCTCAACACTGATTTTCTGGTTTTTGACAAATAAGCCGAAAAGCAAACAACTAATTTTTGCCACAGTAAGATTTTTGTAAACAATTTATAGTGTTTATCTTTTTTTTAGAGTTTTTTGTTTTGATTTTTGGTTACTCTTACACTTTTTACATAACAAATATTTGATTTCCATAGTTTTTTTTACATTATTTGTATCCTGGATTCGTCGTTCAAGGAAATAGGCATAGAAGTTTGTACCAGATTATCTCTCTGGATCATTATGTAATTGAAATTTAAATTATTCACTTAAACATACTGTGAATAACCTACCTTAAGCCTTCATATCGCTTGCAGTGTTGCATAATCCGTCTAGAATTTCATAGAGTCTAAAAAATGGGCCAGTCCAAGTCAATATTTGCATTGTACCAACTGATAGCAGCACCTGCTGCCCATGTGCACACAAAAGCACGTCTGTTGCTCTATGGCGTAATATAGTATTTATATATATAGATATAGATATATCAATATATATCCGTGTACCAGTCATTTATATTGTTGTCATCACGTACCGACGATCCTATGTAATGAAACACTTGTTAACCGTTAAGCATCGATCGTTTCATCAAACACAAAAAGGGTTCTGGGATTCTGCATTCAGAGTGCAGTGGCATTTTATATTTTACGTACATATAGTACACATAGTTATTATTAGTTTAATGTTTGATAAGAATTATCCCCAGGGCAATGCTCACAATAACAAAGAATAACAGCACCAACAATCACAAAGAAATGCGATTAAATACAAGTATTTATTTCTCAAATACCAGCGAGTAAGTTATCTGGCTTATTATACAAACTCACAATGTGGGGATAGTAAGTAACGAACGATAGAGAGAAATACGTATGTATGTATGTACATATGTATATGAAAGCTTTGTTCTATGAATATCGAGGATATGTGAAAAGTGAAACGACTTAAATTTTGACTATTTGACTATAGAAAATCGGTTGAATTGTTTGATTATAACCGGATTCATTTTAATAAAAACTTTAGATCTAATCTTTGCAACTTTATTATTTTGAGGCATATATTTTATTCTTTTCTTCTTTTGTATAATTTCCAATATATAGCGGTTTCTGCACTCAGAAAGAAAACGAAGCATTTTGTAAGGAAAGTACAAAAGTTGCCAAAATCCAGATAAGGTGGACAAATTCTAGATTCAAATATATATTTCGCACTTATATTAAAAGCAAAACGGCTTAAATTGAGTATTTTAAGTATTACTTTTCTACTACTCAAATATTAAAGATCGATTTTAAAATAAATAAAACGTTGTAGCAAAAAAAAAACAAGTAAGAGTGTTCTGGTCGGAAAAGCACGCTAGGAGATACCCTGACCCCAGTTCTTACATAAATTTATACTTACCTGTCACAAATATACAAACATTCATTTACTGCAAGCAGTCCAAGCAGTATAAGCAGTTACCTTGCTTCATCAAGCAAGGAGTTATAATGCTTTTTTACTGAAAGTTAAATTGTAAACCACTTTTGTATTTATTGTCCGATCTTATTGAATTTTTTTGGACATACAATTCACAATAAAATGTGTGCCCAAACCAAATTGCAAGGTCATACCTTCAAAAATGGGTTTTTTTTTTACTTTTGGGGTGATTGGGGGTTGGAATTTGAGATTATAAATGCCAAGTTTGGGGACTCTAGTTCTTATAACTTTTAATCTATTGTCCAAAAACACTGGTCTGAAATCGAAATTGATCGATTACTTTTGAATGGGATGAATTATCGATCAAATGAAATAAACTTGATCTGTCCCGAGAACTTATATTCCAAATATTAAGTCTCTGATATCCGCGTGTTCATACAGACAGACAGACGAACATGGCTAGATCGACTCGGCTCTTGATACTGATCGACAATACATATACTTTATATGGTAGGAGCTGCTTCCTTATGCCTGTTACATACTTTTGCACAACTTGATCATACCCTTTTTACCCATTTTTAATGGGTTCAGGTTATACAAAAATTGTTTGCAGCAGCTAAAAATGTTATGAGTAAAATAATATCTTAAGAAGTTGTAAATTTTTGGTCGCAAAAATGAGACCAATTGTTTATGAAACTTTGGGAAACTGGGGAACCGTTTAAAGATGATCGTTATTAGGCCACTTATGAGGCGTAATGAAAATTCTTGAATACTCGTGAGTCATTTTTTACGCGCGACTAATTGCGTATATGTCGATATACATATTTGCATACATATATGTGTGTATGATACATATGTATGTATGTATGTATGCATGTATGTATGCATGTATTATCGCAGACACCCTCAATTTGTATATGCATATTCACAATGGCAAACGAGGGCGCCTTTTGTTTTGTTTTGTTTTGTGTGCTTTCGATTGAGATACATACATACATACATACATACATACACAAGCAGCTACATATGTAGATAAAATAAGCTTGTATATTGCATATACATATGTATGTATCTACAAAATGATATCGACAGCAACAATTGCAATTGATGATTTCGTGGCCTTTTCCCAAAACTGTCTGTTTGCGCTGTCAGCTTCCAGCTCTGAAATTTTCAATATACATACATACATACATCAGCTTAGTGCTTAAACTGAAAGTGAAAGAGTTGCGGGGGACCTCTCTCTCTCTCTCTCTCTCTGTCTCTCTCTCTCTCTCTCTTTCTCTTTGCCACTCGCTCAGCTGCTGTCGGTTTTCCTTTCGTTCGCTTTTGTTTGTTTGTTATACTCTTTTCGAAGAAAATAGTATATTAAGTTTGTCCTGAAGTTTGTAACGCATAGAAGGAAGCGTCTGAGACCCCCAAAAGTTACTGCCAGTATGCTTAGAAAAACAAAACAAATTGATCTAGCCATGTCCGTCTGTCTGTCTGTCTGTCTGTCTGTCTGTCTGTCTGTCTGTCTGTCTGTATGTATGCAAACTAGTCCCTCAGTTTTTGAGCTATCGCGATACAACTTTGCACAGACACTTATTATTCAAGGGGACAGCACATTGGTCGGAGCCGGCCGGATCGGACCACTATATCTTATAGCTGCCATACACCTCAAAGTCGGTTTTGGCCATAAATCCGATGTTTTCAAAGCAATTGCCTTAAATTTCCTTGTACACTTGAACATCCTTATAACTCATCAATGGGTAAAATCGCAAATCGATTGAGTCATAAACAGCGAAGATATGCGTCATTAAATATTTTGAAAAAACAGGTGCATATGAGCAAACAAAGTCAAGCGTAAGAAAGCTTTTGATAGTCTGCTCTTCAAGGTATTTTGTCATCGATCATCAAAACGGTTTGTGGCGTAAGGCGTAAAGAGCCGCGCTAACGAACGCATGTTTCGCAAGTTTAAGTTCGAGCCTCGGCGGCGACTGATTGTTAATTTAATACTTTTTTCTTTTTCTTCCTTTCAAATATATAACTGTAATCAAATTAATTTGCTTCCAATGGCTTAGAACAAAAACAATGCCACGCGAAAAACAAATGCTGTCAAACGCGAGTTGCAGGTTGCAGGAAAACAAAACAAGGAAATTTGTAACAGTCGGCTCTTCAAGCGATTTTGTCAGCGATCATCAAAACGGCTAGTGGCGTAAGGGGTAAAGTTGCGAACTGGTGAGCGAAAGGTCCAGGGTTCAAGACCAGTGGCGACTGGTCATTTATTTTCATTTTTTCTTATTCTTCTTTTCAAATATATAATAGCTGTAATCAAATTCATTTATTTTCAATTTCCTAAATTGTTTCTAATTTTTTTTTTCATACGTAAAGTAGCTTTAGTAGAATAATTCAAAAGAAAAATTTAAATTCATTGGCAAAACCAATGCCACGCGAAAAAAAATATGGATCAGATTAAGTTTTATGACAATAAGGTATAAGAAAGGTATTAGAGAAACAGGCACAAAATTTGGTATGTATATTGTAGTATACATATGTAATGTAGTTTTGACTTTTTGGAAAAACTGAAACTTGTTTATTGTTCAATTCGGTAGCACTTATGAATGCTAAGGGACGCGTCCACGAGCTGCGGATAGTGAAACGTCCCTGTTTACATGAAAACCTTTATATATTTTATTTTATATGTAGGGGTATATGTATGCGACATTAATATCTGCGAATTAAATAAGCAGTCTCGGAAAAATAGTGAAAATTGCTTAAAGGTTCGAAAAGAGTATTTAATCTTCGGCACGCCGAAGATAATCCTTCTCCACTTGTTTTGTTTTGTTTTCCTTTCTTTTTGGTTCGCTGCGCATGCGCAACGCTAACATTCACCTTCAGTTTGCTTTTTGGATTGTGTTTCGCCAATTTGCGATAGATATGAAGATATTAAAGATATACATACATATGTATATGAGTATAAAAGTTATGCAATAGTCATGCGCCCTCTTGGAGATGGGCGCGTCTCAATGACTTGAAACGAAATTTAAATTGACAAAATGATATATATTAACTAAGGAATATTACTTTTTAGTCAGCAAAATATCGACGATTTAGACCAAATATAACTTTTACTAATGCTGAGTATGGAAAAAAGTATATCAGAATTAAATTTGGTTCTGGTAAGATAAAAATATGAAATCACTTACTTTTCAAAATGCATAATCCTAATAAAAATAATTAAACTATTAAAGACGTATTTTTAAATACATAATTTTTAGCATTTTACTACCGGGTTTGTTTGAAATCAAATATATTTACATATATTAAGTTCAACTACAAAATAAATCACATATGATCATTTGAAATCTTCTTCTCTATGTTGAATTATCTAGTATATTCTAGTCTTATTCTTATTTTCAAAAAACAGGCGTTGCGTCTTATATATGTATGCGTATATTTTGACTTGTAATGAAACATATTATGCCAACAAAATATATTGAAAATATGAAACGAATTTAGACTAGAAAGGTAGTACAATAGATATTATGGACGCCATATATAATTGCAATACAAATAATACTAAAAGTGATCAAATACGTTCCATAGCGCATTTTTCGTGCCGTCTTCATAGAAAGAAAGCACGATTCCATCACTAGCCACTTAATAGTTTAACGGATCAGTTCTTCTTGTTGCCATATGCGGATTGTGCACTTGTCTATGATAAGTGCAATAAAACGGGTTTGCTTTAAATTTTGTATCTTTCATTTTCATTTTTGTTGAACTACCAAGAAAAACTGGCAGCACAGCTTTCATTTTTGGCTGCAAAGCACAAAATACTGAAGCGATCCTCAAATCGGATAAATGAATGCATGAAACTTTCCATAAATATTTTACAGAATTTTGTTATGATGATATGCTTGCTAGCTCTATGATATAGGAGCTGCATATTTTTGCTTGATGAAATGTGTGAAATATAATATAGAATACATTGCGTGAAAAACAACAAAACGTACTTCAGACAAATGTATGCACACATTTGTAAGCCGGAATCGAGCCTGATAACAAGCAATCGGGAATCGAACCCCTGGCATGTATCTATGTACTTCATAAGAACGGGTAGAAGCAAATGCAATAACTGTGAAATGAACTCATTATTGACTTTATAAGATCGCAGCCCAAAAACTTATTAAGCAACTTGTTGTGTGTGTTGTTTTGTTGATTCTGTGATTTTTCTTCTCTTTGCTTTCGTTGTTGTTTTTATCAACAACTGCGAAATATTGAAAGTTTTCAAATTCTTGCAATGTTTCATGGCCAATTTGTCAAGTTTTGGCTAACAAGTTGGGGCAACAACAAAATACCACAGTACAAATTGTGACTTACTGTAAAGTTGTTCCAGTTGAGAGCAACATATGTTTTTCACTGGCCCGATGCTTATCAGATAAGTGACGCTGTTAATGGCAATAGCAACGACAACAACAACAACAACAAGAACAACGACAACGACAACAACAGTAGCGACTACAACAATGGGACGTGTTCTAAAAATGAAAATGAATCGAAGCGATAAGATGCAACAACAACAACAACAACAAAAACAACAATGAACGGAACACTAAACAAGCAAATATTGAAATAATGTCTAGTATGTTCAAGAGAGGGAGAGAGGGATAGAGACAGATAGAGAGAGAGAGAGGGATAGAGAGAGATAGAGAGAGAATCCGATTGTATTATTTGTAGTTGTGGGTGCACAAAATAAATCTACACGCATACAGTGAACACACAGTTAAGTGCATTTTCTTGCGATTGAAATATTTATCTACACATACTTATTTGTTATTAATCCTTCCTAATCTTTTTAGCTTATTTTATTTTTTCGAATTATGAGTTTTGGTCGGATTGGGTTGGTCATAAATATTTTCCTATGTCGACTGATTTAAGTTGACATTAAATAAACAAATTGAAATTGAACAGTTAAACAGTTCAATTTTTATATGATCGATGTTTTCTTTATAATAACGATGAATGTTTGGAAATTCGAATTTCTTAGCTTAAGGTTGTTTCCAATTGGCTGCATTTTCGATATCATTTCGATAGTTTTCAGAATTCTTAATGATTCTTTATGTTCAAATTGTTTTATATCATCAAAATATATTTTTATACTCTTTTCGAAGAAAATAGTATATTAAGTTTGTCCTGAAGTTTGTAACGCATAGAAGGAAGCGTCTGAGACCCCCCAAAAGTTACTGCCAGTATGCTTAGAAAAACAAAACAAATTGATCTAGCCATGTCCGTCTGTCTGTCTGTCTGTCTGTCTGTCTGTCTGTCTGTCTGTCTGTCTGTATGTATGCAAACTAGTCCCTCAGTTTTTGAGCTATCGCGATACAACTTTGCACAGACACTTATTATTCAAGGGGACAGCACATTGGTCGGAGCCGGCCGGATCGGACCACTATATCTTATAGCTGCCATACACCTCAAAGTCGGTTTTGGCCATAAATCCGATGTTTTCAAAGCAATTGCCTTAAATTTCCTTGTACACTTGAACATCCTTATAACTCATCAATGGGTAAAATCGCAAATCGATTGAGTCATAAACAGCGAAGATATGCGTCATTAAATATTTTGAAAAAACAGGTGCATATGAGCAAACAAAGTCAAGCGTAAGAAAGCTTTTGATAGTCTGCTCTTCAAGGTATTTTGTCATCGATCATCAAAACGGTTTGTGGCGTAAGGCGTAAAGAGCCGCGCTAACGAACGCATGTTTCGCAAGTTTAAGTTCGAGCCTCGGCGGCGACTGATTGTTAATTTAATACTTTTTTCTTTTTCTTCCTTTCAAATATATAACTGTAATCAAATTAATTTGCTTCCAATGGCTTAGAACAAAAACAATGCCACGCGAAAAACAAATGCTGTCAAACGCGAGTTGCAGGTTGCAGGAAAACAAAACAAGGAAATTTGTAACAGTCGGCTCTTCAAGCGATTTTGTCAGCGATCATCAAAACGGCTAGTGGCGTAAGGGGTAAAGTTGCGAACTGGTGAGCGAAAGGTCCAGGGTTCAAGACCAGTGGCGACTGGTCATTTATTTTCATTTTTTCTTATTCTTCTTTTCAAATATATAATAGCTGTAATCAAATTCATTTATTTTCAATTTCCTAAATTGTTTCTAATTTTTTTTTTCATACGTAAAGTAGCTTTAGTAGAATAATTCAAAAGAAAAATTTAAATTCATTGGCAAAACCAATGCCACGCGAAAAAAAATATGGATCAGATTAAGTTTTATGACAATAAGGTATAAGAAAGGTATTAGAGAAACAGGCACAAAATTTGGTATGTATATTGTAGTATACATATGTAATGTAGTTTTGACTTTTTGGAAAAACTGAAACTTGTATTGTTATTGTTCAATTCGGTAGCACTTATGAATGCTAAGGGACGCGTCCACGAGCTGCGGATAGTGAAACGTCCCTGTTTACATGAAAACCTTTATATATTTTATTTTATATGTAGGGGTATATGTATGCGACATTAATATCTGCGAATTAAATAAGCAGTCTCGGAAAAATAGTGAAAATTGCTTAAAGGTTCGAAAAGAGTATTTAATCTTCGGCACGCCGAAGATAATCCTTCTCCACTTGTTTTAAATACTTTTAATCCACAAATCCAACAATTAAAACATTCGGAACTTATAACTTTTCATTTTATATTCTGCTCGATAACTTCCTAACTTTTACAAGTCCTAACTTTTCGATGTTCTAACCTCACAGTATTATGTTTTATGAACTCAGATCATTTCAATTGAATTGAATAGTTAGTTGAGCACTTCTGATATATATATATATATGAGTTCACTGTATCGAGCGTACACTTTATACATTGCACACAACAACACACATACAGTACACAAAAATGTTGATTATCTTTGGGCCGACTGCGTTTCGAATTGAGGACACAGAATCGATCGAATCGAATCGAATCGAACGAATCGAATTGAATTGAATCGATCGATCGTCGCATTTCGATTTTAGCTGATAATTAGCATTAAAAGTCGAACAGAGCGGATGATATGGTAATCCCCAACGCCTCCACTCGGCACCTATATATTCGCTTTTGCACACGCTTTGACTGAAATCAGTTGCAATGCAGAACGCGACTAAGGCATACCCTGTAATCAGATTTAATCAATTGCTTTATGCTTTCTAAAACCAAATTTAAAATATGATGAAAACAAATAATTTAAAAAAAATTGCGGACCTTTATCGTTTTAGACATTAATTTCAGAATTTCAATCTAACATCTTAAGAATGATAGTAAACTCATTTTACTGTAAGTATGCTTGAGCTGATAAAAGAACTCCGAATTGTTGACCAATCTAGTGCATAAGTGCATGAGTAAGAGAATGTCACTGTTTGTTTATATACCCTGTTTTTTATTCAAAGTCTACAGGGTAAATATACAAAGAGCATATGACTGTCGTTTAATCAGTATTGTCAAATGATTGCACACGATTTGACAAAATATGCACGCATAAAAATGTTGCAAATGTATATATGTATATATAAAAAAATATATATATTGATGGGTAACTGCCAGTCATCCCCCTTTCCGCTCACTTCAGCTTTCATGATGAAATAGGTTGCTGACTTCTGTTATGATTCAGTCCCTTATCAGTTGAGAGTCTGCTTAGCTGAGTGGGGAATTTGGCATTTCATCCCACACAAATGCAAAATAAACTTGTACTTTTTCTGCACCTATTTCAAGACTGCACATGAAAGTACATTCACCCATTAAGTATCCATTTGCCTATGTATATATTTCTGTGATTTAACTGTATAATTATTAAACAAGTAAGAATGCTCTAGTCGGGAATGCCCGATTAGGATATACCCTGAACCAAGTCTTTACAATCATTCATACTTATCTAAACACACACATGCTGTAGTACAAGCAGTACAAGCAGTGCAAGCGGTTTAAGCAGTTAGCTTGCTTTTTCACTGAGCGCCGCACAAAGGGATAGGTAAATCTTTAACAACTTCTTCCGATAAATTTTTAAAATGTGTGACCAAACCAAATTGCAAGAACGTACCTTCAAAAATTTGGGGGGATTGGGGGGTGGTATAAAAAAATGAAATATTTGTAGCATGTGTATGCTAATCAAGATATACATGTCAAATTTGGGGCCTCTAGCTCTTATAACTTTTAAGTTATGACCAAAAAACGCAGGTCTGAAATCGAAGTTTATCGATCACTTTTTAATGGGTCGAGTTATCGATAAAATGAAATAAAATTGATCTCTCCCGGCACTACGAGAACTTATATTCCAATATGAAGTCTCTAGCTCTTATAGTCTCTGATATCCGCGTGTTCATACAGACAGACGGACGGACAGACAGCCAGACGGACATGGCTAAATCGACTTGGCTGTTGATACTGATCAAGAATATATATACTTTATATGGTCGTAGATGCTTCCTTATGCACAAAACCATAATACCCTTTTTACCCATTCAAGCTGGTCTGTTAACTGATTTTAGTTTTGTTTGATTTTTGGGCAAACATGCTGAACTAAAACATCTAGCAACAACAACTAGTAACATCGTTCTTATAGTATCTTATCGTTACGCTATCACGTATCTTAAGTTGCAACAACAATTATGACAAGCAGAAAAAAGAACAAAAATATTATGTCGACTACTAGAAGTTGTGAGCTTTGTCGGCTTTCTCGACTTGCTGGCCAAGTTCAACAGCCCATGTTGGCCCAGACACACACACACACACACACACACACACACACACACACACATACCACACATACACAGATAAACACGCTCATTGAAATTGTAGCTTGCTGTTCAAGTGATTAATGATATCGAGGGGAATGTCGGGGGCCCAGCTTATAGACAACGAACAGCTTCAGTTTTGCAATCGAATCCGGCAATGGAACCGGTTGCCTTTAGGCCAACAACAACAACAACAACAGCAAGTAATACAGAAAGTGGCAAAAATACTGCAGCTAAATGCTTAAGCGCTCCAATTCCGATTCCAATTCCAATTCCAATTGCCAGACAGCCTTTTAAGCTTTTAAGACTTCAGGCAGCACAGGCATGGCCATAATAGCGATGACACCTCAGTCATAGACAAAAACCATACGACACAACTATAATACTCTCTGCTGAAATCAATAAGCTCTTTGGCCAACTATCTCTGAATCTGCACGATATGTACTTAATCAGCTTAATCTGTGTGGCCTAAGGAAATGAGCTCAAGTTGCATTTTCGGTTGGAAACAGCATGTTTATTTGGGGTTAGTTTTTATGACTTTCTTTTGGCAATCTAATCTAATATTGCGTCTACATATAAATATGTTTGCTAATGCGCCCAGTTAGCCCAACATTTTAGTTCTTTGACAATCAAAGCTCACTGAAATGTGTAGAGATGAGCTTATCGTTAGATTAATTGCATTTTGTGAGTACAATCTACTTTCACTTTGGTGTTTGATTCTCTCTCTCTCTCTCTCTCTCTCTGTCTCCCTCTCCCTCTCTTGTTTATATACAGTGACAGTAATTACTTTCCACCATACACTTAAAGCTCCAGGTAGCTGTCGTAGGCAATCTTTTACTGCCAATGAGTCACGCACTGTGCGCTAAGGCATGCCAACTTTTATGGACGCAACTGTCGCAATAGTAAACTGAACAAATAATATACATAGGTAATATCGGTTCTATTACCGAAAATTATGGTAAATTCGAATGTTAGTAAGCCCAGCAAAAAATAATTGCTTTACGTTAGCCTTTTTAAAGTCTTTATTGACTTAATTTAAGCTGTGTTAGCAAGTTAGTAAGGTAACTTCACTGAATATCTGAATAAGGATTTCGTTCCGTTTTCTCATTTTTCTTCTCGCATCAATTTTCAATTATTATCCTTACAACAATAAAAAAAAAACTTAACAAGGAACACGAGAAAACAAGCCTTAGATGACTTTCTATTTATTTTGTATTTCATTTTCGAAAATATTTTTCTTAATTTTCCTTTCAACTTTAAATAATAATTTTTTTTTATATTTAATTTTATCTCAATTAATAATTTACATTTAAAATGTATTTGTTTGGCTTTATTTGGTTGTTTTTTTTTTAAGCCTAGCAACAAAATATTCACATTCAATACTTTAATCTTTTTGTATATTTTGAAGTTATTTATTAAATAATTGATAATTTGAGTTGAGTGTAGACATAAAATAAAAACAAGTGGGGAAGGATTATCTTCGGCGTGCCGAAGATTTTATACTTTTCGAACCTATAGGCAATTTTCACTCTGCTAACTGCACCACTGAAATTTCATAAGCTGTACAAAATCGTTTTGTCGCGTAAAATTTTTTTTTTCTAAAAATATTTATTTCATTCCCAGTTGTATAACAGCTATAAGATATAGTGATCCGATCCGGCCGGCTCCAACCAATGTGATGTCTCTTTGAATAATAAGTATCTGTGCAAAGTTTCATCGCGATAGATTAAGAAACATGGGATATATGGCAAAAATCGACTTCGAGTTGCATGGCAGCTATATCGATATAGTGATCCGATCAAGCCGGCTCCAACCAATGTGATGTCTCTTTGAATAATAAGTATCAGTGCAAAGTTTCATCGCGATAGATTCAAAAACATGGGATATATGGCCAAAACCGACTTCGAGCTGTATGGCAGCTATAAGATATAGTGGTCCGATCCGGCCGGCTCCGACCAATGTGCTGTCCCCTGAAATAATAAGTGTATGTGCAAAGTTTTATCGCGATAGCTCAAAACTGAGGGACTAGTTTGCATACATACAGACAGACAGACAGACAGACAGACGGACATGGCTAGATCAATTTGTATTGTCATTCTAAGCATACTGGCAGTAACTTTTGGGGGTCTCCGACGCTTCCTTCTATGCGTTACAAACTTCAGGACAAACTTAATATACTATTTTCTTCGAAAAGAGTATAATTAAATAGCTGAAATTTAAAGAGCAACTAGGCCAAAAGTTAAGTAAAGTAAAGTATAATTAACCGATTGAAATAGCTCTCAAGTACATTAATATAATAGTTAAAGTTTCTTTGCAACTCATCTAATGAGTGTTCAATCGATAATTGTTCGCAGGCAAATTCCGGTACATAACGGACGATACGGGACCCCGCAGCATATGCGAGGCAATCGAGGCACTTGGATTCGAGGCGAAGCTGCTGAGCGGGCGGGACAAGATGGCGCACAACTATCTGGAGCATAGGGAGGAGATACGCAAGTGGCGCAACGCGTTCCTCATCTCGCTGCTCTTTGGCGGACCCTGCATGGTGGCGATGATCTACTTTATGCTGGAGATGAACGACAAGGGACATGCGAGCATGTGCTGCCTGGTGCCGGGCCTCTCCATGGAGAATCTGGTCATGTTTCTGCTGTCGACGCCGGTGCAGTTCTTTGGCGGCTATCACTTCTACGTGCAGTCGTATCGGGCCATCAAGCATGGCACCACCAACATGGACGTGCTCATCTCGATGGTGACGACCATCTCGTATGTGTACTCCGTGGCGGTGGTCGTTGCTGCCGTGCTCATGGAACAGAATAGCTCACCACTCACGTTCTTCGACACGCCGCCAATGTTGCTGATCTTCATCTCGCTGGGCCGCTGGCTGGAGCACATTGCCAAGGGCAAGACGTCGGAGGCGCTGTCCAAGCTGCTCTCCCTCAAGGCGGCCGATGCGCTGCTCGTCGAGATCTCCGATGACTTTGACATTATCAGCGAGAAGACCATCTCGGTGGATTATGTGCAGCGTGGCGACATACTCAAGGTCATACCGGGCGCCAAGGTGCCCGTCGATGGCAAAGTGATATACGGCCACTCCAGCTGCGATGAGTCGCTCATCACCGGAGAGTCCATGCCGGTGGCGAAGCGCAAGGGCGCCGTTGTCATCGGTGGTTCCATCAATCGCAATGGTGTGCTGCTCGTCGAGGCGACGCACACGGGCGAGAACACAACGCTGGCCCAGATCGTGCGGCTGGTGGAGGAGGCGCAGACATCGAAGGCGCCCATACAGCAGCTAGCGGATCGCATTGCCGGCTACTTTGTGCCCTTCGTGGTTGCCATCTCGAGCGTCACGCTCATCGGCTGGATAATCGCTGGGTTTGTCAATCCCGATCTCGTGCCCGTCGCCATGGAGCACAAGATGCACATGGATCGCAACACCATCGTCATCAGCTATGCCTTCAAGTGTGCGTTGAGTGTCCTGGCCATTGCCTGTCCCTGTGCCCTTGGCCTGGCCACGCCCACGGCGGTAATGGTTGCCACCGGCACTGGTGCCACCAACGGTCTCCTCGTCAAGGGTGCCACAGCACTGGAGAATGCCCACAAGGTGAGTCCTTCTGCACCATTCGCTCACAGTTGGGCTACAAATATACTATTTGCAACTAATAATCGCTCGGCTTTAGGTCAAGACGGTGGTGTTCGACAAGACGGGCACGATCACCCACGGCACTCCGATGACCAGCCGGGTGACGCTCTTCGTGCCGCCGCAGGTGTGCAGCCTGGCCCGAGCACTGACCATTGTCGGGGCGGCGGAGCAGAACAGCGAGCATCCGATCGCGTCGGCAATAGTGATCTTCGCCAAGGACATGCTGAATGTGCCGGCTAGCTTTGGCAAGAGCTCGGGCTTCCAGTCGGTGCCCGGCTGCGGCATTCGCGCCAGCGTCTCCAACTACGAGCAGGCGCTGCGGCAGGCCTGCAACGCTGAGCGCATCATCAACTATGAGAATCTGTGGCGTACGAATCCCAACGGCGCCATTGCCATCGACAATGGCGCCAGCATCGATCAGCTGCAGCTGCAGCACAAGCTGGACCACCACATTGAGCACCAGCTGCTCGCTCTGGACGGAGCACTCGAACTGGAGCTGGAGCAGCAGCAACAGAAGCATGAAGGATCTGCGGAGCTACAGCAACAGCAACAGCAACAGCCACTGATTGATGGGCCCGAGATTCATGTGCTGATCGGCAATCGCGAATGGATGCAGCGCAATGCGATCGAGGTGCCGCTGGAGATCAGCGACTGCATGTCGCGCGAGGAGCACAAGGGACACACGGCAGTGCTGTGTGCCCTCAACGGGCAGCTAGTCTGCATGTTTGCCGTCGCGGACATGGTCAAGCCGGAGGCCCATCTCGCCGTCTATACACTCAAGCGCATGGGCATCGATGTCGTCCTGCTCACCGGCGACAACAAGAACACGGCGGCGAGCATAGCCCGTGAGGTGTGTATACGGCATCGACTTCCTTCCCATACTACTTGAATCAGCTAAGCTGACTGGCCAATTTTTGTTTGCACACCAAGTTTTACAATCAATCTTTTCGGCCACTCAAATTGTTTAATTAATTACCTTGACAAATCGTAAATACTATTTGCAGTGCCTTTTTAGTTTTTCATATTCGATAGCTTTTTATTAATTTTGAACTGCCCTACATTTGATTTTCCTGCCTTATATTTATTTTTCCAAGGATTCCCCTGTATATTTTGTTTGCCACGCCCTCACTTCTCTACACACTTATTATGTTGCCAGGGAACTTGCATACACCAAATAAATCTATCTGGTTTGCTCATTCCAAGTGCTTCAAATGAAACTTATCAAATAGAACAGGAGTCACTAAAAAAGAGATTGTTTCCATGCTCATAGAGAATTTGAAATGAATATTGAGTGTTGTTATTATTTCAGGTGGGCATACGCACCGTTTATGCCGAGGTGCTGCCCTCGCACAAGGTGGCCAAGATCCAGCGGATACAGCAGCGCGGAGTGCGCGTGGCGATGGTCGGCGACGGCGTCAATGACAGTCCGGCCCTGGCGCAGGCGGACGTGGGCATCACCATAGCGGCTGGAACGGATGTGGCCGCCGAGGCGGCGGACATTGTGCTGATGCGCAACGATCTGCTGGACGTGGTCGCCTGCCTGGATCTGTCGCGCTGCACGGTGCGCCGGATTCGCTATAACTTCCTGTTCGCCAGCATGTACAATCTGCTGGGCATACCGCTGGCGAGCGGACTCTTTGCGCCCTTCGGCTTCACGCTGCAGCCGTGGATGGCCTCGGTGGCAATGGCCGCCAGTTCGGTGAGCGTTGTCTGCTCCTCGCTGCTGCTTAAGATGTACCGCAAGCCGACGGCAAAGACGCTGCGCACCGCCGCTTATGAGGCCCAGCTGGCGGCGGAGCGGGCACGAAGGAACGGCTCCGAGTCGGAGCTGGACAAGCTGTCGCTGCATCGCGGCCTCGACGATCTGCCGGAGCTAGCGAACGGGAAACAGCGGATGGCCGCATTCAAGCGCTCGAACACCTCGCTCATCTCGCGCATCTTTAGCTCCAATGCGGTCACTGGCGATGGCAAGCATGAGGAGGGCCTGCTGCAGGACACCAATGGCGAGCGGACGCCAAGGATACTGCAGTCGCGCTATCTGAACGACACCACCGAGCTGCAGAAGCTCTAAAGAACAACAATAGCAGCACAGCGCAAATACAAATTTATCGTAAATTGTATAATTAGAAAGCACATACAATATACATATATCTTTAGCTATAGCTACAATCTGTATATATGCAATAATCAAGCAACAAAAAATTACTTTTACGTACACATGTTTTTTTTTTTGTAATTTTTTATAATTTTCGTTTCATTTGTTGTTAATAATTCTTTTTGTACGGTATTCTGTTTATTCTTTGTTTTTATTATCATTAAGCTCAACTGTGAAAGAGAACAAAAAAAAAAAGAAAGAAAAAGCTTAAAACAAGACGATCACACAAGCAGCATAAACAAATAACAATTATTGACCATACTGTTACTTATTGTTAAGTATACAAAAGAATAAAATCAAATCAAATTAAGTACATAAATATACGCATAACTCATGTAACATTAAACACACATTCATACGATATACACATGCATATACATATATATATATACGCCCATTCGAAACGATCGAGATTTTTCCTTTCCTTGCCACATTTGCATCTGGCATATACGGGCAGAGTTTCCAGTTGGTCTGTTAAATGGTTTAACAAAAGTGCGCATTGTTGTGTAAATATAATCATTCAAATCATAAACGAGCACAACTGCAAAATATAACGAAAATAAACTATTTTTTTTTTTTTAATATATATATATAAATAGCAATTTGTAAAGTTTTGTATATATACATAAATATGTATATACATGCGTGTCTGAATAAAGAACAAGGAAAAAAGATCCCATACCAGCAAAACACAGAGCTCTTTTTAAACGAAGTTTGGTTGTTAAACATATTACGTTCGATTTTTAAGTTAAAAAGTATACGATTATTTCCGAAGTCCATGTCAATGGGGATATTTGTAAGCTTACTTAAAGCAACTACAGTGAACGTTCTGAAATGATAATGATAAATTATAACCAGCCCTGACCTGATATAGATCAAATATTATATATTATAAAGACAAGCGTAGTTTTGAGATGCATATTTTATTTGATGTATTTATTTAGTCCACTGATTAAAGTGTTATTATTATTTTTTTTTCCAAAGTGCCGTCAGTTACAATTCGCGTTGATAAGGCGAACGGATAAAATGCAAATTCTTTTGTTTTACAGTGTCAAGTGTATTGTGTGTTATTCGCTTAAAAGCTGTCTCCTGCATTTTGAAAATGAGACGTCCTTTTGTGTATAGCCGAAATAGTCCTCACTTATCTGCTAGATATTATAAATATGAACATTTCTTGTTGTTGTTTTCTGTTTTTGGTGGTTATGTGTATTTTGTTGTGGGCTGTGTTGGTTGCTGTTGCTGTTGTGTTCACGTGTTCATCATGGCATCCTCGATGAGGCCGCGTGGCTTGATGTCCTCGCGACTGTCGGGCATCATGGGATATAGATCAAGATTCGCTTTGAAATCGGTAATGTCCACAATTGTGGTGGCATCACCTTCTTCGGGCAGAAACACAACATTCAGCTTATTGGCCAGCGCCTCAAACAGCTCATCCTCATCCTCCGAGCAGCTCTCCATGTTCACATCGTCTGCTTCCTCCTCAGCCGAAATCTCCATTTCCTTCGACTTGGATTTCGGTTTCGATTTGCCTGATTTATTCGGCTGATGGCCAATGATCTGAATGGACACCTTGCGCAAGTTGGTGACCTCGTTGTCCAGCAGAAAGGCGACTATTTCACGCTCAGTCAGGGTGCGCAGCACCTCGATCTGCTGGCGACGGCGATCGAACATGTATTCCTCGTTGAGGATTTCGGTCCAGTTGCGTTGCACCTCGGTGACCAGGGCCATGTCGGCGACCATCTTCAGCTTGATGAGCGAGTCCCGCGTGTGATCGTAGTCCTCCGCCGACATATTCTCCAGTATCTGCATCATATTGTTGCGGAACACCTCGATGCGTTTCTCCACATGGCTGGCCGTGGTGTTCGTCTCTTGCGAGTTGACCGTGATGGAGTAGCCGGTGATGCCATAGTTGAGACGCACCGTTGCGCCCACATGGTAGCCCAGCTGCTCCTTAGTGCGCAGCTGATCGAACAGCGGCTCCTCGACGAACATCATCAGCAGATCGAGTATGCACTCCAGGCGCACATTGTTCGGCCCGAGCTGATAGTAGTTGGTGATCACAGTGTTTGTATCCTGCCCGTTGAGCGCATGACAGCGTATGTAGCGAGCGCCCTGCGGCAGCTGTACAGTGCGATCCTCGACAAAGTAGTGCTCCTTGATCGACTTGCAGTCCAGCGTCGAGAGCAGCGTGTTCATCACATTGTGTACCTGCTCCTCCTTGTAGTTACCCTGCACCAGGCACTGCACGTACAGCTGCGACGGGAAGAGGACCGCAAACTCCTGCAGGTCCTTCAGCGTTATCTCGTTCAAGCTCTTGTACTTGTCGATCATCAGGAAACGCAAGTGCTGCACAACGCACAGGCGCACATCCCTAAAAAGGACACAGACAGTGAGTGAGATGCAAGATTGCAAATAAATAAAACAAAACGTTGCTTATGTTCCTAATGTTGCTGCTGCTCTCTCTCGCTCTATATGTCATACCTGTTGAGAGCCCGCGGCTTAATCAGCGTGTTGAAGTAAATCTTGCGTTGATCCTTGACGAATGTGGCGAGCATGTCCTCGTTGATCGTTGCGCCCACATTGACCATGGCCTTGGCAATCGCCTCGACCAGCAGATGCAGCTTCTCGTTGTAGCCGTGCGCCTGCATAATAATGCCCTTCTCGCTCACACTGAACGTGTAGTCGAGGCCGGCACTGGTTGCTGGATACAGTTCCTCGCTCACATGGAACTTGACCAGCTCCACGTAAAGAGCACACATGGCATCGCTGCAAGAAAATACGAAAGACGGGGCAGTTGAGCATCGATAAACAAAATAAGTAAGGGTTGCCTGCTTTACTATTTTCTAAATACGAAACAAATAAAATTGCAACTGTACTTACTTCTTGGCGCTCTTGCGCTGCAGCGGTGAAATGAGGTAGAAGGACATGTAAGCCTCGGGCAGCTCGTACTTATCGTCCGGACGGAACCACAGCTCACAGGTCTCGGTTTGGACGAGCTTTCTGGGCGCCTCCGGCACCTCGGGCTTTCCCTGCTCATGCCAGAAGAGGCTGAAGTCCTGCGTGACAAACCGATTGGCCTCGGGCAGATAGAGCTCGGATATGGCCAGCGCATCCGCCTCGTTCCACAGGCGCTTCCACTTGGCGGGCACCGGAATGCTGGTGTACTCGGTGCCGAACCACTGCTCCCGCTTGTCGTACGACAGATCCTCGTACTTGCGTGCAGTGAGCATAATGTTGAACTTGAACTCGTTGAGGTGGCCAATCATGTCGGCCAAATGCTGTTCGTTGTACTCATAGAACAGATCCTTGCCGGTCAGCACGTCCTTGGGCGGAAAGTATTTGCTATTGAGCACCAGTTGCTGCACATTATCCATAGCCGGTCGTTGCGGCTGGAAGCGAAAACCGGTCGCCTCGATGCCCTGCTGCTCCTCGTAGATAACACGCAAGGCTTTCGGATCGGCATGAGCGAGAATCTTCACATAGCCAAAGGTGGCAGCGAGCACCTGATCAATATTCTTGTTGCCCTCATCCGTGAGATAGATGCACACATTGAACAGACTGTACATCGAGTTGAGATCGAAGCCGCTGTCATCGATGCCAGCGACCAGTTCGAGCGCCCAGAGGCGACGACGCAGATAGGCGCACAGGCTGCCCTTACCCTCGTAGCCAAGGACGAAGGCGAGGAACTGATCCGGCTTGCTGCGATAGTAGGGTCGCACGCTGGGTAGCACCCAGGTCAGCTCCAGCTTGCACACATTCTCCACGGGTCGCACAAAGAAGGCGTGCTCGTAGAACTCGTCACGGAACGCGTTGCGATAGTTGAACGCACTCAGATCGGGTGCAGGGACGGCTAGATTGTCGGGTATGTCGGCAAAGTGGCGCAGCACGAGCGTCTCCAGCTCGTCGATGGGCAGGCGTGCCTGCAGGCACAAGTACATGCGATTGGCGGCATAGTGATCGCGTCGGATCTCGTGCAGCAGCTTGTGCAGCACCGAGTCGTCCACGTTGTCCTTCAGCGTTTTCATGTTGCCCCAGGCGAAGGTGCCATGTGGATAGCCATCGGTGGCCAAACTGGCCAGCAGCTGGTCGCGGCGCGTCTCATCCTCCTGCACGATCTGCTGGAACTCTGAGTCCACGGAGCAGCGTTCGCGCTGCATGGCCTCCTGCTTCATCAACGGATGCTTCATCAGTTCGGTAAAGTAATCGAGGCTCGAGTCCAAATGCTTCTCCGCCACCTCAAAGTAGAAGAGCGTATCCTCGCAGTCGGTGATGGCATTGGTGAAACCGCCACATTTCTTAATGTGCGCGTCGAAGATATTCTCCTCCGGATACTTCTCCGAGCCCATGAATATCATATGCTCCAGAAAGTGTGCCAGTCCCTGGTAGGCGCCCGGCTCTGCAAATGAGCCGTAGTCCATCAGCACCGCACAAGCCGCCAGCTTCTCATCGCCCACCTCGCTGTCAGAATCAAATCCGCTGCGGCGGCTGTTGCCCGATGTCGAGGATGTGACCTCGCTGGAGCTGTTTGTGCTGTCCGTATCCGCGGACGCCTCCTCGCCCATCTCGGCCTCGCACATCGACGACTCCGACGTGGTGAAGCCGTCGTGCGGCATTGGACTCGGATCCGAGATGATCAGCGCGTGTAAACCGTTTGGCAACAGCATTGACCTGTCAAATATGAATTTTAATTGGTTATTCATCTTTTTGCACTATTTATTATATTTGGTCTGATTGGCTTCTTTCTGGGGTTTCCTTTTCAATTTAAATACTTTCGGATAATTTACGTTGTAATAAATTTTTTTATTTTTTTTGCAATTCATATTTGTATGGCCTTCAGAGATTACCCTACAATTTTAAAGCTATTTTCGAGTTGCTAGATGCCGGACATAAATTTTGTTTTGTTGATGGGCAAATTTTTAAAATATGTATAATCTGTTACTTATTTATAGGAACATTTTGCACGTTCCTGGGCCCGTATAGGGTGAAAAAGCTAGTATTTACAATATTTTTTGTTGTCCACCGAATTTTGCAACTACACTCTGAGAAATTGTAAATACTCTTCACTGCTTATGCATATGCTTCGTAGGTTTTGGCTCCCAGCAATGAAGTGCAATATTTGCAATTACTAACTTTTTAATATAAAAAGTGTACAAACGCTGTTTGCAATTACTCATTGAATCTTTAAAAATATTATTTCAATCATCTTTCGTCAAAATATGAGATAGAAGTCTACCCAAACTATTTTCGGTCACCTGCAAGATTTCCGTGTACATGTACAAAAATAGCACAAGTGTAGAAACTACTCGATAAAATGTCTTTTTCTCTGGCAAACCTACATAAGCCTGACTTTGGCAACATTTCCGCTCTTAAATGCATAGAAGCAGCGGAACTTATACTCTTAAAAATTTGTTTACCTGTGCTTATGGCTTGCGCAGCTGTGCACATACATACTTATTTACATACATACGTTGCAAGAAGCGCGTTAAAAACAACAACAACAACTCTAAGTTGACTGACGAAAAGGGTGCAACATATTCGTATATTAGACACTTTTTCCATAGCTTTTACATCCATGTGCTGCCATCTTCAGTTGGCCGGTCCGCCCGGAGCGCCTTGCAAACAAATGCAGAGAATCCGAAACTGCCGCTGCCCCACATACATTTCTATGCAGCTGAGTACACACATGCGTACATGTGTGCTAGTTGTGTGCGTTACTTACTTGTAGTGTTTTTTGTCGTTCACCGACTTGTCGGGTAATTCCAAATATTTGATTTGATCAGACATCGTGAGCTGCGCTTGTTGGTAGCCCCTTATTATGGTTTGTGGTAATTTTGATTTTCTTGGGCGAACTCTCTGCTCGGCCGACGTTGACAATTGTGAATTTGTTCTGATTGTTACTGACGACAACGATGACAATGTTGTTACTGATTGGCAAAGTTTGTAGCACCGACTGCTGCGGTGTAGCCAAATCATGCACACTCTATATACAAAACAAAAACGTAATCGTCGTATTTAACAAAAAACTGCCTAACTCACCGTCCGCCGCGTGGTTACCGGCCAAGTAAATTTTTCTGTGGATATTAACATCAAAGGCACCCCAAGATTTATCGATGTTTCTTGAAGCCGATGCTACTACATTGATACTTGTTAGCCCGCGTTCAGAGGAAAATTTGAAAAATAAATGCAATGTAAAGTAAGGTTTGAACAACATATCAATATTAGTATTATCTTAGATTGTATATTGATGATTTATTTATATTGAAATAACTGCCAAAAGTACGTATTTTAAATAATTTCTTGGAAATGTGCTCGCATATTATCTTAATTTATAACTCTCTGAAAGTCTTATATATTTATTTAGTTTACCAAGCAAGAAATCAAATGTTGAATTAGCAAATATACAAGCTCAGCGTATCGAAGTAAGAAACCTTTCTTCATTGTTACACGCTGCTACATTATTATTTTCCTATTTTTCCAATCAACGTCTAAGTTCATATTGAAGCCCTACTTCAGGGTGACCGTGCGCTATGCAGCAATAAAATACCAAAAAGAATACCAAGTGCTGTGAGGCTGCTGTGCATCGATATCGACTATCGAAATGATTACAACCCTAAGTACGACGCCATTTTACAGAGACACTTTTTTTTGTGACGCAGCGTTGTTGTAGTAAAAAAGTTTGTAAATTTTGCAATTAGCTGGAATAAAAACCACATAGAATCAAAGATGTCGCAACGCTTTGCACCTGGCCAAGCGCCGGTGCAGTCGCGCTACCAGCCGCCGCCGCAGGCGCCTGGTATGCGCGCCTATCCGCCGGTGACCGGCGCCACTTTCCCGGTAAGCAGCCAATCAAATAATCGATTAATTGCATTTTAATGCGAGCGCTTTGTGATTTGTACCTTGCAGCCGCGCGGCTTTCCGCTGCATCCGAACACAACGCAGCCGGTGCCAGGCAGCGTCGTTGCTCCCGTCGGACCCGGCCCTTCGCTGCTGCAGCGCAGCTCGCAGCCCAGTTTTCCCAGCGGACTGCGCGGCAGCGGCTCTGCCGGCGTCGGTGGCGGCGGCGGCGGTGGTGGCAGCAAACGTTCCGCGGAATCGCGCAGCCTGAACAGCGGCCCCAACAAGGGCGACTTTGTGGCCGGCGCCAAGAAGAAGAAGAAGCTGGCGGACAAGATACTGCCGCAAAAGGTGCGAGATCTGGTGCCGGAATCGCAGGCGTACATGGATCTGCTGACGTTCGAGCGCAAGTTGGACGCGACCATAATGCGCAAGCGGCTGGACATACAGGAGGCGCTGAAGCGACCAATGAAGCAGAAGCGCAAGCTGCGCATCTTCATCTCGAACACGTTCTATCCGAGCAAGGAGCCCAGTAATGAGGGCGACGAGGGTGCGGTCGCCTCTTGGGAGCTGCGCGTCGAGGGCCGTCTGCTGGAGGACGGCAAGGGCGATCCGAACACCAAGATCAAGCGCAAGTTCTCGTCGTTCTTTAAGTCGCTGGTTATTGAGTTGGACAAGGAGCTGTATGGGCCGGATAATCACCTGGTCGAATGGCATCGCACACACACCACCCAGGAGACGGATGGGTTTCAGGTGAAGCGGCCAGGCGATCGGAATGTGCGCTGCACCATTCTCCTGCTGCTCGACTATCAGCCGCTGCAGTTCAAGCTGGATCCGCGGCTCGCCCGGCTGCTGGGCGTGCACACGCAGACGCGGCCCGTCATCATCTCTGCCCTGTGGCAGTACATCAAGACGCACAAGCTGCAGGATGCCCACGAGCGGGAGTATATCAATTGTGACAAGTATCTGGAGCAGATATTCAGTTGTCAGCGCATGAAGTTCGCCGAGATACCGCAACGCTTGAATCCGCTGCTGCATCCGCCAGATCCGATTGTCATCAATCACTTCATCGAGAGCGGGGCGGAGAACAAACAGACGGCCTGCTACGACATTGATGTGGAGGTGGATGACACGCTCAAGAACCAGATGAACAACTTTCTGATGAGCACAGCCAGCCAGCAGGAGATTCAGGGCCTGGACACAAAGATCCATGAGACAGTCGATACCATCAATCAAATGAAGACGAATCGCGAGTTCTTCTTGAGCTTTGCCAAGGATCCGCAGATGTTCATCCATCGCTGGATCATCAGCCAGACGAGGGATCTCAAAGTGAGTGCCAGTCGAAGTCCACAAATGTCCTTGCAGACGATATCAATGCATTTCATTAATGTTCTTTTGTTTTGTTGCCTGCAGCTAATGACCGATGTGGTTGGTAATCCGGAGGAGGAGCGTCGCGCCGAGTTCTACTATCAGCCCTGGACGCATGAGGCCGTTTCGCGCTACTTCTTCACCAAGGTTAATCAGAAGCGCGCCGAGCTGGAGCAGGCGCTGGGCATACGCAACGGCTAAGGACGCACTGCGATGCGATAGTGTCCCGTTGGGTGTGAACTCGTGGCTCGTCGACAGCACGGCGAAACTCTCTTTTCCTTCGGCAGTTTAGTTTAAGCTCTAATGCTACTATATACATAATTATATAATTTTTTTTGCGAACAACAAAAAAAGAAGTACGTCTCCAGCTGCAAAAATAAAAACCATCATGCAAATAGACACAGAAAAACGCACTTTGGAAACCTATTTATAAACAGTTTAAGACTACATGCTGTGAAGTGTCTTCGATATTATACAGTGATCCCTCACTAGTTGCAACCTGAAATTAGAATTGCAATTTTCAATGTTTCAAATTAGTTTTTATTCACTTTTGAATATAGAAATTTCTAAAAACTTTAAAATTTGTCTAGAAATAGGGTAATGGTTTATTACATTTAAATTCTTGTCATTGATTTTATAGAAAAATAGTTTCCCAGGAAGCTAGAGTGATTTGCGTATTAGAATTATTGCTGACAAGTGACACGGCTCCGGAATTTTTATGGAAGTCCTTAAGTGAGTGTTGGAACGTGTCAGGATTGGTCGCATTGTCTTAAATAGTTACCGCATCAGCATTTTAGAACAACTCAATGTTCACGTTTTCCAGTAATCGAAACACTTCTTTTTTAAGCATACTCAGTTATATGCTAGGATTATGAACTTTTTAGAATGGTTTGGGAATACATATAGCTACATACAAGTTACTTTTTCAGTTTAATCGAACAGAATGTGATCCCGACCAAATACTATCTTCATAATAGTATCTTTATGCATATTCAATTTAAAATATGAAGATCATTTTTTGTACTTGAAGAAAATACGCTTAGAATATATTTGATGGGCTGGAATGTCAGTCGAATACGTTGAGCAATATGCATATAGGCATATTCCAAGTTTGAAAATAATACTTATAGGAAAATAAATGGCAAATCAAAGAGATTTGTCCGCAGAAACGTTTTACCCAAAAGTATTCAGTGAGAAATGCAATTCCAAAGAGTTATAGAGCAGTTCATAAAATGAACTAAGCATACGTTTTATGGAGTTAAAGATACATTTAATTTTATATTATATTTATGCAGATTATGAATGAACTTTGATTGATTGCGAGCGACGGTTAAACGCGTCTGATAGTAGATTGACTTTAATTTTATCGTATAAATAGAAGAGTACATTTTGTCTTTGCGTGTGTGGAGAGACGCTTGCATATTTGCTACATTTTCAAAATGACACGTGAAGGTGATTTTGATTTTGGGGGGAATCGATTACAGCCTATGGTTGCGACTAAATGCTAAACACAAATCGACGGAAAGTGCAACTACTTAGTTATGCCAGGTTAAAGACGCAACGTTGACTCCAGTTACGCTCCCTCTCTCACTGGCAGTCTCTAATTTCGCTTCTTGCGAGCGGCAGCCGTAGTTCCTGCTGCTGGAGCGGGAGCGGGAGCGGCAGCCAAAGCCGGAGCCGGAGCCGGCGTCTCATCGATGGCCGCGCCCGTATCGAGACGCGTCTTGTCAACGGGATACAGCCAGCGCTGATACAGATAGATGAGGAACACAATGTCGTCGCGCAGACAGGCCACTCGATGCGCTGTCGGCATGGTGATGATGAACGCAAAGAAGTCGTCGATGAACGTATTGAATGCCTTGTACATGAAGGCGCGCCACGGCAGCGCCGCTACGGACTTGAGCTTGTAGTTGACAAACAGCTGCGGCAGCATGAACAGGAAGCCGAACGCATAGACGCCATTCACCAGCGAGTTGAGGGTCCACGAGTACCACGACCGATGCGGCTGATACAGCAGCGAGTAGACCGCTCCGCCCAGGCACAGCGGATAGAGCAGATAGCTGAGGTAGCGCATGCCCTCCCGATCGTACTGTTGCGTCTGCTGCTCGGCCAGCTGGCCATTGCCAGTGCCAGTGCCAGTGCTGCTGCTGTCGGCTCCATTCCGCTGGTCCACCTCGTCCAGCTTGCGATTGATGAACGAACTGAAGCTGAGCTCGAGACGCAGAATCTTCTTGCACTTCCACAGCTCGATGAGGGTGCCGAGGCCAACGGGCAGCAGCACCAGATACGATGTCTCCTCGTCCAGCAGATACAGAAAGATGATGATCTGCGAGAAGGCGCGCCACAGTGTTGTCCGTGTCGAGAGGCCCTCGTAGGAGCGCTTCTTGCGCCAGAACGACACGTCGTTCTTGAAGCTCAGGAAGTCAAAGAGCATCTGTGAAAAGTGCATGATAAATAAAGCAAATGGAGTCAGTAAGCACTCATATTATGAATTCGACTCATTTATGCTGATGAGCGATAAGCCGAATTAACTATTCTATTCCTTCTAGACATATTCGTAAGTTAATCTTAATCTCTTCGAGTACTCTGTACTGATGACAATCGACTCTGTCGGGTTTTCAATGAATAGTCCTCTCTGCTCTATTTTTGATTTTCTATCCCGCTTATAAACAAATTCTTACTAGATGATCTTCATTTCATATTATTTTTGGTCTGATTGGGTTCTTTCTGCGTTTTCACCGATCCTTGGCACAAATGTTCGATCAATTTGTCAATTTAAATATCATTTGAAATTCATTTTAAATTTAAATAAATTTAATGATAAAATTCATTGTAAAATGCAATGAAAAGTAAAAAAACAAGTGGGGAAGGATTATCTTCGGCGTGCCGAAGATTTTATACTCTTTTCGAACCTATAGGCAATTTTCACTCTGCCAACTGCACCACTGAAATTTCATAAGCTGTACAAAATCGTTTTGTCGCGTAACATATTTTTTTTGTTCCAAGAATATTTAATTCATTGCCAGTTGTATAGCAGCTATAAGATATAGTGATCCGATCTGGCCGGCTCCAACCAATGTGATGTCTCTTTGAATAATAAGTATCTGTGCAAAGTTTCATCGCGATAGATTAAAAAACATGGGATATATGGCCAAAACCGACTTCGAGTTGTATGGCAGCTATAAGATATAGTGGTCCGATCCGGCCGGCTCCGACCAATGTACTGTCCCCTGGAATAATAAGTGTCTATGCAAAGTTTTATCGCGATAGCTCAAAAACTGAGGGACTAGTTTGCATACATACAGACAGACAGACAAACAGACAGACAGACAAACAGACAGACAGACGGACATGGCTAGATCAATTTGTATTGTCATTCTAAGCATACTGGCAGTAACTTTTGGGGGTCTCCGACGCTTCCTTCTATGCGTTACAAACTTCAGGACAAACTTAATATACTATTTTCTTCGAAAAGAGTATAAAAAATACATTCTTATACAAACATTTGCCACTCTTGTGGATTGAGTTTTTCAAACCACTTTCTACTGATAATTTACGTGATGAAAATGCTTCAGTTTTCTAGCTATGTTGATTACCAAGAGGTCAATGAGTAAGATCACAAAAATTTTCTGTAAGAGCATTTTCTGTGCCAAGCATATGAATGAAAAATGTAAATACAAATTGTTTGAATTGCTTTCATTTATATTAATAGCAGCTGAAAGAATGGCTTTGGGAGTAAAAATGGTAAACGTGACGTAACAGAAAATAACTTTATGTATAGACTACACCGAAATCAGCAAAAACTATATAGTCTACAAAATTCAACATAAAATGATCATCTACAATAATCCGGAAGGAGCACTATTTACAAAAAACACACAAATATGGCAAATTAGCGAAATTCAAATAAAAAGCAAACTTATGTATATTAAAACTCATTCTTTTAATGAAATGTTCAAAAATTGTTGAAAAGATTGTATAACAATATTTTCAACTCGTTTTCAATTGATTTGTTAAAATGTCACCGCCAACAATCGCTAAAGTACTTAAGACTTGTGATAGGTTATTTTATTGAGTTAATTGGATGAACTTGATGAGAGCCGTTCCGTGCCCAAATGGAATTGTGTGCGAATCTGTGGATTGTTTGTTCTTGATCCCGAAGCTCAAATAATTGTCTATGGATTCTGCTCACCAGATGACTTGGACCTTAGCTTAATGAAGTCTTGACAATAGTTTTTCTCAAATGTGCTTGAACCTAAATGAAAATTGGGTTTACTTAACATTTTCCACATGATATTCACAATCCGAATCCACATTGTTGGATTCGGGAATGGGAGCATGCCCGAATATATTATTATATATATTAAGATTGGTATAAAAGCTATTAGTGAGCTGACAATGAAGAACGTGAAATGTGCAGAGTATGTCACATCACGTACCATATTAAGGGCTATGTGAAAATATGCTAAAGCTACACAAAAATTATGTATCATATTAAACAACGTTACAGTTATAAGCAATTAATTTTCCCGATTTCTGCCCATTTGGTAGAAAATCAAATTAATGTTCTTCTGCATCAAATCAAATGCTGAAAAATATAAATTTTTTTTTAAATATTCGCATGGTTTTTTTTTCATATTGCGGAAATACGATTGTCACGTCACGTAACCTTATCGTTTGACAATATCTAAGGTAGGAAAAACCAATTGGAATTTAACCATGCTTTTCTTCATATTGAAAACAAATTGGAGTTGTCATATGTTTTATCATATTGTGAAAGTATGATTGTCACGTCACGTAACCCTATTGTTTGACAACAGGGCAAAAACCAACGTTGCATGCTTTAAGCAAATTGGAATCGCTCGAAGCTTTTGCAAACGTGTGACTGTCACGTCACGTCACGTGACGCATAAGATGCTTTAAGCGAGAGCTACTCACATGCACGCTGGACACGAAGATGGTGCCACACAGCAGATAGACATTCGTATCCGAGAATATGCCCTTGACCTCATCGATGTCCTTGGTGGCAAACCCGATCGTCATTAGCGCCTGTGTCGCATGCTCCATGAGCAGCATCAGTCGCAGCTTGCCAACGCCAATGGGCTTGTAGTGAAAGCTGAAGGTGTACTCGGTGGTGTTGCTCGTCACGGGCACCAGATCCTTGAGACGGGTATTAAAGCTGTCCGTCTGCACGATGGGCAGGATCTGTTGCATGCGATTCACGCGTATTAGCTGCGCCATCTCGGGCGGCACATCCGCCTGCGACAGCGAGAAGAGATCGGTTAGAAGCGACACGTACACATTGGAGCGTATGTGCGTGCTCGGCTTGACACTGGGATTAGTGGCGGTCTTCTTGCGCTCCGGCGCCGCATTCTCCGCTTCGCCCAGCAGGTTGAAGGCCTCCGCCCGCGGCACCATATAGTCGCACAGATGGAGCGTATGGACGACAGTGGGACCGTCGCGACGCAGCGTGCGCCACTCGAGTGGTTCACCCTCTAGGGCGAGCACCACATGCAGATACAGGGTGCCGTTGCGGCGCGTCTTAAGCGGCACATCCAGCTGAAAGTCGCGATCGAAGGGATGCTGAAAATCGAAGCGCTTCTGCTTGTAAATGTCCTGCACCTCGTTGGCAATGGGATTGCGATGCACCGAGCTGAAGAGCGCTAGCTGCAGGCGCGGCTCATCCGCCAGGAACGAGGTGTAGCAGGGAGAGTCGCTGCATTGGAGCGTCGTGAAGAGCTGCGACATTTGGTAGATGGAGTGCAGGATGTAGGCCAGAAACGCCACGCCCACCAGCGTTGAGATCGAAGGCATTGCCATGACGTGTCCCGTCTCCCTCTCTCGCTGCCTGTGTGATAGCTTGGTGTGGAGCCCGGGAATGGCGCTGCCAAGTAGATGTGTAAAATGTAAAACTATATAAATGTATGATTTATGCACATCGCAGTGCGTTAAATGCCGGCGTGTCTTATTTATATTGGCAGCGTTAATCTGTGTGTGTGTGTGTGTGTTGTCTGGTGCGGGCAGTGTTGTGAAATGCAGATTACCCGTTAACAGCGCGCCAAACCTAATAGCTGTAAAGCTGCCTACGTTGCAGTGCTGCAAAAGCGCATGCGCTATACAAGATGAAAAGCGTTCACACTGGATTCTCTCTGTTAACAGAGCAGCCAACTTACCAGCTAAATAATAACTGCGTTGAGTGATTTGAATGAGATGTTTACTTGTGTGCGTACGATGAAAACTGAAATAATAAAACTAAACAAACTTGAAATACATTTGATGAGCAGAGCAAGGGCTGCTTTGGAGCTGTGCTACAAAATATAATCCAGGCTAGCGTTGAGATCGAAAGAATTAAAGTGATGACTTAGTAAATATGTAATATGTTAAACAATAAACATTTATTTATGCCGACGTAGTTGCCTGGTACAAGCAGTGTTGTGAAATGCACATTGCCTGTTGATAGCGCGCCAAACTTAATAGCTGTAAAGCTGCTTACGTTGCAGTGCTGAAAAACGCCTGCGCTGTAAAGATTATTAGCGTTCACACCGGGCTCTCTCTGTAAACAGAGCAGCAAACTTATTAGCTGAATTACTGCTTTGGGTGATTTGAATGCGTGGTTTATTTGTATGCATGTAATGATATTAAAGACTATAACTGAACCAACTTCATTTCAATTAGATGTGTAGAGTTAAACCAGTAGTGCTTTGAAGTTAAATTCAAAATCAAAAATTTTTACCTGATAAAAAGCATTCTGAAATGCTTGCAAAATATATTCCTAGCACCTGCGACCGGAATCACAAGCGAAATGTAAGATGTGCAGACCGTCTACGTATCTTATTGTTTTACCAAATGCGAGATCGCTTTGGTAAATTATTTCGTTTACGCACACAAATGCGTTTGTAAGGAAGAAGCAGATTTTTGACAATAAGCGGCAAAACAAAATAAACAAGAGCAGGCTTCAACATATATATATATATATATGTAGATATATATATAAATAATATGCGTGTTATATATACAGTAAATAAAACAATATTTTCAGTAAATTCAAACTTACCTAATGTGAACTATATGTTGTGATTAACAAAGTTTTCTTTTTCGGTTCGCTTACATACAATCTAGAATAACTTACAACCGAACATGTTGGCACATAACATAGCCATTTTGAGTAATTAACATTAATGTAAATGATGGAAGGGGTTGATCGAGATTTTCAGCTCATTTCATGTCACTGAAAGTGGGCAGAGGACTTAACAGTAGAAAAAAAAAATATACAAGTGGTTTTGCACAAGATTTTTTCATTTCTGCACGCAGCAATGACGCAAATGACTACCACTTTTCTGGACCTCAACGATGATTGTGTTGCTTGTATATTTGAATATTTGCCAGTTGAGAATCATCTCAGCTTTGCAATGGTTTCCTCGCGACTCCGTCAGATTTGGCAGGACTATAAAAAGACCCTGTATAGGCGACTCGAAATTGGAGACACAACCAGCCAAGGACTTGAGTCGCAATTGCTGCTGCTGCACCAAGTAAGCGTGCATGTTAAACATCTCACTCTAAATGTGAATCGGCACTTTAAATGGGATGACATATTCATAAATGAAGCCATAAGCATTCTGGGCACAATGACTGCTCTGGAGCGGCTCACACTTTGGCAGGATACCATCGAGCCCTGGGAGCGATATGAATGCATTTTGTGGACACTCGAACTGCTGCCAAACATGAAAGGATTCGCCACCTATCAAGACAATTTGCTTACTTCAGGTGAATATGTGAATGCCAACTTGGAGGAGTACTACGATCTTCAGTATTTTCGCATGGGGTCCACGTTGTGCAGGGGCGTAGGAAAGATACGTGTATTGATTTTTCGCCATTCGGGCATTCAACCAACCCTGGAAGACCTTGTGCGGAACTCCACTCATATTGGCAAGCTAACGCTTACAATGTCGCAAAAAGCCACTCACTATAGGCCCATTGCTGATCTATCCAAGCTAATCAAGCTAGATATTGTTGCTGACAAGCCGTATGTGGATTACGGCTCTCTATTGCCGCTGCTTGCGGCGATTTCATCGAAGCTCTCGCACCAGTTGCTCTCTTTGACCCTCCATGCAGCGGGTCTTGGCTATGAGGAAGCCATCGAAATCGTACGCCTACGAAAGTTGCAATACTTAGATATCTTTTTCAGTGGTGCGAAATGCCTGGAGCTGCTAACAACTCTAAAGGAACTTCAGATGCTTCGCGTTGAGATACTCGACGTCGAGCCGATTGATAGTTACATTTTGGACATACTTAAGAATTGTCATGACCTGATATATCTGGAGAAACTTCAACCGAATGTGGGATCCAATTTCATCTCGGAGGCATTAAAAGTGTTGCGGACTGTGCGAGATCCTAACAAACAGAAGCCACTAGTTCTCATGTTTGGGGGGTATAAACGCGGCAGCTCATTGGATGAAGTGAGTACAAATCAGTTAGTTCCTTTAGCCAAATTTACTATATATAATAAATATTTCACTTGCAGGAGATGAACAAATATCTTGAGGTATCCTGTTGGACTAAGTGAACGGCACTCCATGCTAGTGGTGAAGCAACTCGAAGTGTATACTTGAAAATATTCTACGAAAGTCCGATCAGATGGAGTTACATACCAAGATTGTTGAGAACTCATCTGGTTCGTGAGACATAGATGTGTAAATGTTTCTGAAAAAAATGTTGAACTATTGGAGCTGAAAGCTCGAGTTCAGGATTCTCGCATGCATATAATTGTTGTTGTCTCAAATAGTATATAATTTATTCCAATCCAACTTATTAAGATGTTACATGCTTGATGTCCCTCCTCAAAATGAGATAAGGATCTTATTACTTTGCTTGAGTGTTGAAATAACTTTCTGAAACTTTGTGAACTTCTTCCTTATAATGAGCCGCGAAATGTTTGTTCTGTGGCACTTTTGAAAAACCGCTAGCTTAGCGAGAAAAAGCCAAAAATCTACATGGTTTCCATGGTTTCTTTATAACGTTTGAAAGCTATTCTTAAGAGCTATCAGGCTTATCTTGGTAGCTTTTTTTCTTAAAATTCGTTGATGAAAACTTACAGGAGAAATAAATGTTTGCTTGTAATTGGATTATGACAAAATTAATTAAATAATATTGATGTAATAATATTCAATAAATGTAGATGTTCTCGTTGCAAATGAATTTTCCCATTTTTTTGGTATATCGTGTTTGGGAGATATGGAATGTTTAGTATATCTACTCCTGCTTATTTATACAAGCCTTAAAAAGTGTTGGCAGTCGGGTTTTTGTCTCTTTTTATGTTTTACAGTACGGGCAATAACTAGTTGAAATAATTTGAGCTGTTTTCTTGTGCATAAACTTTATAAGAGATTCATTCAAAATATTTTGATAGACTTTAAGCAAAATAGATAGCTCGCTATAAGTTTTTTTTTCGTCTAAGTGCGATTATTATTGTTTTTGGAATAATGTAAGAACTTTACTGTGGAAAAGAATGTGCCTTGAGTGTGTTATGATTTCCTCTTCAACTTTTCAGCCACTGAACTGAGTAAATCAAAGCAGCCATTTCAAACACAGAGTTAACAGTAACCTATCTTCTTCTTATGGTTCGCCGCAGCCTCAGATGCGATCAGCTGTTCACTGACAGCAACTGCTACTGCGTCTGTAACAGATTCTGTTACGTCCGGTTTAAGACGCCTTTGTTGCGGTTAGTAGTGTGACCAGCTATTGTGTTTATTCAAATTGGGGCGACGACAAATCGAAATTTGAGCAAAATGAAATGCGCTCTTTTTTATTTGGTAGCAGTTTTTATTTAAAGGTTTATACATGTATAGTATATATACAACATGAACTTGTAAAATTAGGTACTAGAGTTGTGTTTTTCGTTTTATATATATTATGTAGATAATTATTACTATTAAGTACTATTACTCTTTGTCACGCAAAAAATTTCCAAACCTTTGGAATAAATTAAACGACTAAAATGTACACATTACGAAAGACAAAAAAAAATAACAAGAAGGAGTAGGAGAATACGGGCAAATACAAATCTGTTGGAATGTTAAGCATAGAAAATAGAGTTAGCATATAGTCGACGAAATAGAGATTGGGATGGTTATAGATAGAAAGATATATGTATGGGGATATGAACGATCGATGCTATAAATATGTGGACTTTTTGCTTGCTCGAGACGAATGAGAATGTGTGCTAAACGAAGGAAATATATTCGATTGCAATAGAGTATATAGCATAATGAGTGGGGTATGTATGGGAAGGTTCTCTATATGGTATATGTATGTATGTATATAGTATATATTCGTTTATAGTAACGCATAAATAGAGTGGGACGCCGGCTTAGGCCAAACGCTTTTTTCGACTAGGTGACAAGATTTTCAGCATTGTGACCACGGGCGCCTCGAAGGACATCGAGACGACAAAGGATAGAAAGTAGGAGGCGACCGTCAGTCCAAAGAACATGACGACCTGTAAATGAGAGACAAGAGAGATTTAACATTAGTAAGTGTCAAGTTCTTAAAACTAAATCCATTCTTAAAAGCTATTCTAATTTTGGTCAAGGTTTTTAGGTTTCAATCCATAAAAATCTAAATTTTGGTCAAATTTGAATTTTATACAAAGTTAATAAATATCGATATTTATCGATTTTTATGCAAACAGTGGGAGTTAAAAAAAATGAAATGAGCTTATTACGTAAGCAAAAAGAAAACCCATTAAGCTGATTATTTTATCCCTAGTCCATAATATGTGGAATATGTACAAAAAAATCAGGAGCTGTTAATCGATACTTATCGGAAAAAGACAATTTAATGATAGCCCTGTAAGGAAAGCAGCTTCCTTACCTAATAGCCCAATCCCAAATCGAATATTTTAATCTTTAATAAATAAATTCCTTGAACTGACACATGACAAACTAAAAGACCTCTCAGACACTAAAGGAGAGAGTTGGGCAAGACTTACCATCAAATCACCGCCCAGATGCAGCGGCGCATCCGAGTTGAGCGCCATGGAGCGTATGACGATGGGATGCACCAGGTAGGCGCAGTAGGTGACACGGGAGAAGGGATAGAGGAAGGGCGCCGAGAGCAGCGAGTTGACATAGCCGCCATAGCCCGTCGAGCAGGCGATGGTGATCCAGGCGAGGGACAACGCCCAGGCCGAGTGGCTCAGCGAGCTGTAGGCGGCGGCCGTGAACTGCGAGAGATCGGTGCGATAGAGGCCGAAGACGAGGACGAAGAGATTGAGCATGGCGAGCGCCCAGGCGGTGGCCACCGTCAGCTTGGGCAGACGGATCTTGCAGTTGGTGCGGAACAGTATCCAGCCGACGGCCATGCCGATCAGATAGGGGCCGAGGCGGGTCCAGGGCTTGTCGTAGATCTTGTCGAAGAGCGCCAGCGGATCGTCGGTGTTGGGGCGATGGTTGTTCGTGAAGGCGATCACCGCTGTCGTTATCCAGGAGAGCACCAGGAACACCAGAGTCGTTATCGCCGATAGCTTGAAGTGGCGCACGCCCACAATCAGGATAATCGCGCCGATCATATAGAATTGTGTATCGTTAGCCAGATACCAGCTCCACAACATGCACTGAACAAGCGAAAGAAACGGAGAAAGCAAAATAAAGATAGAGAGAGAGAGAGAGAGAGAGAGAGTGAGAGAATGAGTAAAGTTAATTGAGTGATATGCCGTTAAGAATCCTTGTATAGGAACTTATTAGGAGCTAAAAAAGAAAACAACTCTTTTCGAAACTTTGAAATATTAAATTTATTTCCAGTTGTATGGCAGCTATAAGATATAGTGGTCCGATCCGGCTGGCTCCGACCAATGTGCTGTACCTTTAAATAATAAGTCTCTGTGCAAAGTTTGATCACGCTAGCTTAAAAGCTGAGAGACTAGTTTGCATACATACAGACGGACAGACAGATAGACAGACAGACAGACAGACAGACGGACATGGCTAGATCAATTTGTTTTGCCATTCTAAGCATACTGGCAGTAACTTTTGGGGGTGTCCGACGCTTCCTTCTATGCGTTACACACTTCAGCACAAACTTACTATACTATTTTCTTCGAAAAGAGTATAAATACTTTTCATATCTTTTTAGCCTCCGCATGGGCATAAGCCTGGAAGAATCCTACATTTTTCTTATTCATAAGATTTCATTATTTCTATTCAATTCTACCATATATTTTGTTTAATCTCCTATATATTAGAGCTGATCTTAGCTGAGTAAATGCCAAATGCTTACCATCTCATCAACTGGAAACAGAGTGTTGATGTAGAGTATGTTGCGCCACCAGTAGTCGGGGCAGGTGATGTGATCCATGGTGGGCGGATCGAATATGGAATAGGCGGCTAGGTAGCGCATTGTCACCTGGACGACGCCCAGGACGAACAGATAGGGGGCGGTGAGGCGCATGAAGCGATAGGCGACCAGGCCAAAGAAGTGTGCTGTGCCGGCCGTGAACTCATTGGCGCCCTTGCTCAGCTTGTTCAGCTTGCCCTTGGCATTGGTGCGGAAGTACAGGTAGGAGATGAGGAAGCCCGAGATGAAGAAGAACGTGTCCACGCTGAACGGTCCATTCGTGATGGCCTGAAAGAAGAAGTTCTGTTCGACCTCCTTGCGCATCTCCATGTTGTCGGAGTACTTGAAGACGACAATGCACGTGTGGCCGAGGATCACCCAGGCCATGCTGAAGGCGCGCAGTCCATGGATGCAGGGTATCGTGTCGGCGCCCACATTGCGATCGCAGATCGCATTGAAGTTCGTAATGGCCGAGAAGGACAAGAGCAGCTCCGAGTAGATGCTCAGCTTTTCCGGCTCGTGCAGATGCCCCTCCAGATGCTCATCGGAGGTGCTGTTAGTGTTGGCCGTCTGCAGCTGCAGCTGCAGCTGCTGATGCGGATGCGCCTCGTGATGCTCCAGCTCGTGATCGTCGTGATGATGATGGTGATGGTGCTGGTGCTGGTGCAGTCCATTGCCACTGTCATTGTCCGCCGACGGCGGCAGATCCAGCACCAGCTGATCCAGCTGCTTCAGCGAATCCGCCGGACTCGGGCTCGTCTGCTTGAGTGCCTCGTCGTGGGCGGTCATCGTATCGCTGTAGTCGGAGGAGGCGCAGCCGATGCCCGAGCTCGTCTCGCTGTTGTTCATCATCTCCTTGTCCTGCTGGCGCAGCGCCTCCTGCAGCTGGCGTGTCAGATAGATCTCGTATAGGGTACCGCAGCAGATCAGGCCCAGCACAATGCAGGAAACCACACTAGAGACACGGGTTAGGGAGGAGGGAACAACTCGTGTTAATCAACTGTTTAAATAGGTGGATAGTTTCGCTTTTGCCCACCACGATTCACGTATGCTAATCAGCCAAAAATTCACTCTTTGTTTGCGCTGCCCATTAGCGCATTTATTTCTGAAAGTGACTTTGGCTGCCGATCGGTCGATCGCATCGATTTGGTTTACGGTTTACGGTTTACTTACAGCAACAGGCAGAAGGTCTTGTCCGCCCAAATGTTGAACTCCTTGTCTGTCGGCACGCGTATGTCCAGGACACGCAGCTCCCGGCTGGGCAGCTCCTGGCGTGCATAGCCACTCATCTGATGCACATCCGCAATGCTGCACGTTGACGGCAGACACATTCCCATGTAAATGGTGCGAAGCTGACACACAGAGAGAGAGAGAGAGAGAGAAGCAAATCTGATAAGTTAAGAGGTGGTATTGTATTTAGAGTAGGAGAAAAGCGCTGCTCTTGAATTCAAGCACAACTGCAGTAGAATTCCAGTTTTGTTCTTTCAAATTTCGAAAGCAATATGTTCATATTTTTTCAATCTAACGTTTATTGGAACCCAAATTCTTAAATTAAGTATAGTATGTAAATAGTTTTCTTCCTCAAAAAAGTCTAAACATTTTACAAATCGAAATCAACACTTGAGTTTTTGGTATTATGAAAAACTTGGACTTTCGACCTTGGCCAGATTGTGATAATATTTGTATATAGATTTCTTTTTCTGAGTGTATTGGCATTTTGTGTTCTTGAAATAAGAGTCGTAGCTTAAGAGCTTTTGTTCTTGATTCAAGCTGATTTAGTTTAATGTTAGAATGATAGCGCGTTTAAGGTTTTTGAATATGGAACTAAATATTTTACTTCAACTAATTAAGATATATCATCACATGTTTTCAGTAACTATTTTAAAATATGAACAAATATTTATTATTTTATTTTTTCTTATCAAGCTTTGTCGATATTGGCCAACAAAACTATATTCTAATGGGAATTTGTTATTTATTTCTAACTTAAAGGTTTCAATCGATTAAATATCAATTGCAGATAGTAGTTTGAGCGGTAGTATTTTCAATTATTTCATTTATAGCCAAAATCAACTAACAAAAATAAAAACAAGTAAGAGTGCTCTAGTCGGGAGTGCCCGACTACGAGATACCCTGAACCCAGTCCTTACAATCATTCGTACTACTCTAAACTCACACATGCTGCAGTACAAGCAGTACAAGCAGTGCCAGCGGTTTAAGCAGTTAGCTTGCTCTTTCGCTGAGCCCCACACAATGGAAAGTTAAATCTTAAAAAACTTCTGTGTTTATTGTCCGATCTTATTGAAATTTTTGGGGCAAGCAATTGTCGATAATATGTGTTACCAAACCAAATTGCAAGGTCGTACCTTCAAAAATGGGTTTTTTTAACTTTTGGGGGGTTTGGGGGGTGGTATCCAAAAAGTGAAATATTTGTTACATGTGTATGCTATTCGAGATTATACATGCCAAGTTTGGGGCCTCTAGCTTTTATAACTTTGAAGTTATGTCCCAAAAACGCAAGTCTGAAATCGAAATTTATCGATAACTTTTAAACGGTACGAGTTATCGATAAAATGAAATAAACTTGATCTGTCCCGGGATTAGGAGAACTTATGTTCCAAATATGAAGTCTCTAGCTCTTGTAGTCTCTGATATCTGTGTGTTCATACAGACAGACAGACGGACAGACGGACAGACGGACAGACGGACAGACGGTCAGACGGACAGACGGACAGACGGACAGACGGACAGACAGACGGACATGGCTAAATCGACTCGGCTGTTGATACTGATCAAGAATATATATACTTTATATGGTCGGAGATGCTTCCTTATGCCTGTTACATACTTTTGCACAAAACCATAATACCCTTTTTTACCCATTTTTAATGGGTTCAGGGTATAACAAGTAAGAGTGCTCTAGTCGGGAGTGCCCGACTAGGAGATACCCTGAACCCAGCTCTGACATCCATTCATACTTGCCTAATGTGCATACATACAGACACACACATACTGCAAGCTGTGCAAGCGGTTTAAGCAGTTAGCTTGCTTTTTCACTGAGCCCCACACAATGGAAAGTAAAATCTTAAATAACTTCTGTGTTTATTGTCCGATCTTTCTAAAATTTGTAGGACATAACATTGGCTATAAAATGTGTGACCATACCAAATTGCAAGGTCGTACCTTCAAAAATGCGTTTTTTAACTTTTGGGGGTTTGGGGGTGGTATCCAAAAAGTGAAAAATTTGTTCATGTGTATGCTATTCGAGATTATACATGTCAAATTAGGGGCCTCTAGCTCTTATAACTTGTAAGTTATATCCAAAAAACGCTGGTCTGAAATCGAAATTTATCGATAACTTTTGAACGGGACGAGCTATCGATAAATTTTAATAAACTTGATCTGTCCCGTGATTAGGAGAACTTATGTTCCAAATATGAAGTCTCTAGCTCTTGTAGTCTCTGATATCCGTGTGTTCATACAGACAGACAGACGGACAGACGGACAGACGGACAGACGGTCAGACGGACAGACGGACAGACGGACAGACGGACAGACAGACGGACATGGCTAGATCGACTCGGCTGTTGATACTGATCAATAATATATATACTTTATATGGTCGGAGATGCTTCCTTATGCCTGTTACATACTTTTGCACAACTTCATTATACCCTTTTTACCCATTTTTAATGGGTTCAGGGTATAAAAATATAAGAAGCAAAGCGAGAAGCAAAATAGTCTAATTTGTTAACTTTTTGGTATTGAAGATACAATTTTCTACTCTTCTCGTTGCAATAACGCTTCTCTCTGCTGCTTTTTTTGCTTCACCCTTTACTATGTTGCTTGATAAAACGCATTTGACACCTGAACCCGTTGAAATTTGAATAGTAACAGCAGCTGACACATTCTTAGCGCATTTCCTGAAACAACTGATGCCAAGAACGAAGCGCATAATAAGCAAAGTAAGCTTTTTTTTAGCACTTTGCGGACACTCACATTAGCACATTTAAAGAAGCGCGAAGGCAAAGCGAGAAGCTATTATATTTAATGCGATAAGCAATACAAGGAAGTGGACTTAAATAAGACACTTAATGGGGCAGCGTACAAAACTGAAATGCGTTATTTCATGCAATACGCATCTAGAAGTCTGACTGACTACACAAAGCAGTCCAAAAACATTTCCAAAGGTATCTAACGCTTCTCCCTTCTCTTAAGATTTCGTTTTGCCTCGCTCTAATTTCTTGTCTTTGAACTTTGATGTTACTTAGCTTTCGCTACTCCAAATCAATACTTGGCTAAACTAGTTTGTCGCTTTAAAAGCTTCTCTAGTCGCTTCTCGCTTTGCTTGAAATTTAATTTGAGTTAGGATTGGCTTACCAGCTGCATAGCTTATCTAATCTCTTCTTGCTTTACTTTGAGTGGTTTGCTTTCAGTCGTTTATGTTAATCACTTCTCCAATCGCTTCTCGCCTATCTCACGTTCATTATATCTATTAGGAAATAAGATAAGTTCACTCACCATCTGTGTGGGCATCGTCTCATTCAGCTGCATCTTGAGCACATAGAAGCCAGGCACAAACGGAGGAGGAGCATTGTACACACTGCTGTAGGCCTCAGCGTAGGCCTCGGCGAAGGGCAGCCCATTGTTGCGATTGTCCTTGCTGTCACTTTTGTTATTGCCGTTGCTGTTGCTGTTCGAGCTGGAGTTGGAGTTGGAGTTGGAGCTGCTGTCGAGGGTGCTGCTGCCATCGTAAATGGCTTCGCAAAGGGCCAACGAACCCATCCAATAGTTGTTGCCATAGAAGAAACCGGATGTATAATGACCGGAAGCATCGTCCACTGTGCAACGAAGAAAAAATATAAGAAGAAGAAGGGCATTATTTATGTGCGAATCTTCATTTATGGCTCTCCCTTTCCCGCTCGCTGTCTCTGTTTTTTCTGGCTCTTTATTTATTCGCTATACCCATTAAAACTACTCTTTTCGAAGAAAATAGTATATTCACTTTGTGCTGAAGTGTGTAATGCATAGATGGAAGCATTGGAGATACCCAAAGTTACCTCCAGTATGCTTAGAATGACAAAACAAATTGATCTGACCATAGCCGTCTGTCTGTCTGTCTGTATGTATGCCAACTAGTCCCTCAGTTTTTGAGCTATCGCAATGAAACTTTGGACAAAGACCTATTATTCAAATATACAGCACATTGGTCGAAAACAGCCGGATCGGACCATTATAGCTAATAGCTGTCATATAACTGTAAGTCGGTTTTGGCCATACATTCGATATTTTCAAAGCTATCGCCTTCAATTTTCTAGAACATCCTTATAGATCGTCAATGTTTCGAATTGCAAAACGATAGTGAAATCTATTCATAGACTCGAAAGAGTATCCTTCCCCACTTGTTTCTTTTTGTTTTCTATGTATCGCAGATGAAAAAGTCGCTTGAGCTGCTGTTTCTTATATAATGTTGCTTGCCCCAGTCTTCCCCCTGCGCTGCTTGCAACATGTTGCCAGCGATCGTCTGCCGCTTTGTTCATTACATATATTTGCACAGTGTTGTTTGTTGTTGTTGTTGTTGTGTGCTTGCTTATCTTGTAACCAGTTGACTTGAAGGCCAGTAACCAGTTTACTGTACTCCTAACTGAAGACTTAACACGCAACACGAAAAAACAAAACCGAAGCTGCAGTTATGAGGCAACAAACTGTTGTTGTTATTGTTGTTGCAGGCATTTTGGCATTTTGGTTGACAACATTTTTGTGTGTGGGACTTTACTTCCTTTTAGCCAAAAGCGAACGCAGCACACATTTTTTTTTATATTTAATTTTTTTTTTTTTTTTTGTGTTTGCCTTGACCAAAGCGCAGATTTATGGGTCTTGTGAAGGGGGAGGGGCTGCAAAGTGGGATGCAAAGTGTAGCAATTGGCCTAGAGTGTGTGTGCAGCGTTAGTGGCCATGACCATGAGCAGCTTATTTTGTGGATTTTTATGGGCTTTATTTATATATTTTTTATTTTTATTTATAAATGTAATATATTATTGAAAGCCATTGCCTGATCTGAGATTTTTCACCATCATATTTTCTCAGTGTACCTCAGGTGTTCTATTTTGTTCATTATCCGTTCTTTAGACTTTTTCATCTACTTTTATTAATAAAAATTACAAAATTCACATTTTTTATTTTTTATTTAATGTTTTTGAATATTTTTTTTATTATATATTGCATGTTTAATTTTCGTAATAGATTATTTGTATTAAATTGTCTGTATTAAAAAAAAATACAAATGAACTTTACAACATGAGCCAATAAACAAAAGTGTATATTTCTTAATCAGCACAACAACTTAACGCATTGTTAATAGATTAGGCCATAAGTTAATTATTAAATTAAGCCAATTCTCGGGCAGCTGTTAAAAAATGTGCCAAAATCGTTGACCTATTTTTGGTTTTGTTGCCGTCTCTCCAACAAACTCTTTTCCCTAATGTTTATTATTAGTTTTGTAGTTGTTGTTTCTTTTTTTCATCTCTGCTTTTCAATTTAATTTGCGATTGAGGTCATTTGATTTGTGTTTTGTATTGTTGGCTTGGCTTTTATGTAATTGCTTAGGCCAGTCTTTTCATTTTGGTTTTTTTTGGTGTCTGCTGAAGACCTCTAACTAGTCAGATTTCGGTTTTATTTGTCTATCTCTTTTTGTGATGTCGCCCCATGTTCAATTGAACGTGTCATTCAAGCGTTTAACGTGTCTCCAACAAAACGCGTCCAACAAATAATCAACTGATGAAGACAGACCCCATCAAGGTGATAGCAAGAAACGTACATGACCAAATACCGGAGCAGCAGCCGGAAAGACCCAGAAACCAGGTAGTCACTATGGTCCACGCTCTCAGCTCTACTGTACTCGATTGATTGTTTTGTGTGAACTTGGTCTCTTGACCACCGTTTAACCCCAGCTCTTGTTTTTGTTTGGTTTTTGTCTCATGTACTTTAGACAGTAGTCTGTTGTACCCCGTAATTTAATTCTCGTCTGTTCGCAAGGTCTTCGCTGATCTACAACACTGAGTGAATGACACGGTCAGTGGGAATGTTAGCCACTGATCGGTAGCTTAGCCGTAAACATTTGCCAGCTATTAAAACTGATCTGAATGTAACCCAAAATAAAACAAGAGTGCTCCAGTCGGGAGTGGCCGACTAGGAGATACCCTGAACCCAGTTCCTACATTCATTCATACTGAACTATCAGTGTGCATGCATACAAACACACACATGCTGCAAGCAGTACAAGCAGTGCAAGCAGTTAGCTTTCTTCTTCATTGCGCCCCACACTATGGAAAGTTAAATCCTAAACAACGTCTGTGTTTATTGTCCGAACTTATTTTGGACATAACATTGGCTATAAAAACCTATAAAAATTATATAAACTTGATCTGTCCCGGGATTACGAAATCGTATATTCCAAAAATTAAGTTTCTAGCTCTTATAGTATCTGATATCCGCGTGTCAGACAGACAGACGGACATGGCTAGATCAACTGGGCTGTTGATACTGCTCAAGAATATATATATTCTTTATATTTTTTATTTTAAGCCATAATCAGATTTAAATCGCACATAATATATGAATAATGCCTTAGATTTAAAAAAATCCTAAGTATATACAATGAATCCATTATTCACAGTCTAATATATCGATTCATTTGCATTCAAATTAAATATAATATTTGATAATAAAATAAATGAAATAATTATAAAATATCTACCTAAAAATTAGCTTGCGAAAATAACTAGTATTTTATTAGGAAAGACACACAATTGATTCTCGAAAGTACTTACTTAAATCAAGCTATAAATACTGAACCTTCCAATGATGTTTTTCTTCTACAAGTACCTTCTCCCGAATTGGATACATACAATTTGCTGAATACTTAAATGCCAACATATCAAATGTAAATGGAGTTCGCTTAGAATTGTGGCAATAGGATTTTGTAGATAAACAATTGAATCCAAACAAATCATGATTTCTGTACACCTTTGTTTGTACACACAACATATAGTCAGCTGAATACATTTCAAAGACTTCTGCTTGAGTGATATTTAATAGGCAAAATAATAGCTTACTACGAGTAAGGGGAAGACTAAATGCTCTCATAGGTAGATAAAGCTTAAGACTATGCAAAATAACATTAATAAAGACATTATTTTCACTTATATTCAATATTAAGTAGATCATATTTATTAATATGCTTAATATCTAATCAGAAAATGCAATTGAATTGAAGATTGTATACAATTTAAACTTAAATCTGTTCTAATGGCCACATATGCATAGTTTTTGTGCTATATGATTTATGGTCCACTCTAATAGGGTGGGTATAAGAAGCCTTTTCTTGACTACATATTTATACAAATAATTTGCGTCTAGCTGAGAATCAATATTGTCTATAGGAAGCTACGAATACATTATTATATGATATTTTGAGTTTCATAGCTGGCAGCTATGTGACGCGTTTCGCTTGTTTATGAAGTACTTCTTTTAGCTGCTGCTGGTTTTTTTTATTTTGGCAATAGTTTCATTGTCACTCGAGTGTCAATGAAATCGCCAATTGAAAACAATCAGCGAATTGTCATAATTGGGGGCAAAGATTGGTAAAAGGGGGGCTAGGTGGGGGCGACTTTTGCGGCTTGGAGGTTATGGTAGGCTGTGGAGGTTGGACCAAAGGCATAAAATGAAAAAAGTATATGTTGTATCGCATTGGGGCTTATCTGAATCGGGTCGACGGGGCCTGCGCAACAAAGGTGTTAACACTAAAACCGATTACAGCACAAACGACAACAACTATTTCAACCAATTCAGGTGGAGGCGGGGCCGGGGGGCGTTGGGGACACACCCTCCCATAAATGACAGCGGCAACAGAAAAAAATCAAAAACAAAATATAAAGCTGTTGAAATTTGGTGTGTTTGATTGATGAAACGCTGTACAAAAATAATCATAAATAATGTGCTTAACACACGAACAGCAACAACAACAAATGACAATAACAACAAATAGTTGTGGAGTTGTCTGGCACTTATTATTACTCATTATAAACTGCGGCCCATTGCGAAAGGTTTGCAAAAAAAAAAAAAAAATTACAATAAAAAACCAAAACAAAACAAAGCAAAAAATGCAAAGCGATAAAAAAAGCGTTTTGTTTTTGTTTTTATTGTTATTATTAAATCGCTTTTGTCTACGCCTCGCAAATTTAAAGCGTGCAATTAACGCAACAACAATGAGAAATCTACGTCAGAACCATTTGCACATCCATAAAAAAATATGTTTATTATTATGAGACTTTTTTTATGTTTATAAATTTTTTCTTATTATTTTTTTTTTTTTCATTTTATTTGCAATCGTTTTTCCAGCAATTTAGGAAGTCGTGTTTGGCCAAAAACTGTTTACATGGCACATTTGAGTCTTCAATTTGTTTAATGGGCTTTACGTGTGTGTTACCTTTCGGCTGGGGGCTCCATACCAAAAATAATGCTTACGCCTTGGCCAAAGTTCTGTTTTGTTTGCTTTTTGACTTTGCCACTTGTTGCGTCGTAATCATTTGAGTCAACAGATGCCAAAAAAACACAATTGCTTATCGCTTGTCAACCAACAACTCTGTTCTTAAGATTCAAGACAGCTGGACAAATTCTCAACAAGATTGTGTGAAAAGTTCTTTTATAGTATCTGATGGTCACAAATGATTCCCGAAGACTCCAACGAGAGAGTCAACAGATAAAGTGTGAAAAATGATTGCCTCATGCCGAGTTTCTACTTAAAATTCAACCAGCCCTAAGCAAATAGTCTGCAAATTCTCTTGGAAACTAAGAGCCAACAAATTGTGTTGGTCAAATTTGATCGAAGTTGAATTTCTATGATATTGCAGGTTTTACTATATATTTTATACATTTAAAAATGAATCGATTTAAATTTTGTAGATTTTCATAAATAAAATTCAGTCAAGAGTTTTTAAAATTATTATTTATGATGAAAATCAATAAAAATTTTAATTATATATACAAATTTTCAAAATAACAGGTTTATTGCAAAACAAACATATTATCAATTCCCAATTGTTTTCTATTTTGGATCGGAAACTAGCTCGTCAATGTTTACTTACTTATATGTTATTAATCCTTCCTCATCTTTTTATTTTATTGTTTAATATTATTGTTTTTGTTTCTGATTGGTTTTTTTCCTGGGTTTTCTGCAATCCTAGGAACTATTGTTGGACCAACTTTTCAAGTTAAATTTAATTTTAAAATTTCGTAGTACAGTTTATAAATTTAAATAAATATTTGCCTGTGTCGAGTGAATTTAGTGCTTAACATATCCTAACATGTTTCTAAGCATATCCTAACATGTTTTTCTACATGGACAAACAAAGCCAAAAAGACAATTTTGACAAAATTCCAAAATATGTTTCTTTTACGCAATCTGGGCATAATTATTTAACAGACCAATTTAGTCTAGACTTGCTGCCTTGTTATTATTTATTTATTTTTGTTTGGATTCGATTCGATATGGTTTATTTTTATTTTTTTTTTGTTGACAGTTGGCGATCTTGAAACAGTTTTGCAAATAATTTATGCAGCTTGTGGCCAACGCCCTGGAAAACTCAACATGGTTTGATTACCGCTGGCAAATACTCATATCTGCTATCACAATTGTGTTAAAAACTGTGCATCAACTGTGTATAAAGTAAACTTATACATCATCGATTCTTTATAGATAAATGCTATAATATGATTATCCTGATGCATATATATATGTATATATATATATAAAAAACAATAGAAACATAAAGTTTAAGGTTTTTAAGAGTTTATTCCTCTTTTTGTTTACAAAAATATGTGTATGTTAATTTAAGACTCATAAAATGAACAGTAAGCTAAAAAAAACAAAAATAATTTTTTTACAATTACCAACAATCAAACATAAAGTCTGATTTAAAAAAATACTTAACATTTTTTTTAAAATTTTTTTTATTAAAATAAAAATACATAAAGTTTACAGTAAATTTAGCTACATTATTTAATAAAAAGTTCAAGCTCAAATAAAAAAAATAAAAAGTGTGTTATTTCCAAACAACAACAAAATATACAAGTCTAGTTTTTCAACAAAATGTCTAAAATTTGAATATATATTTTTTTTGTATTGGTTATGTCTTACATAAATATATAATTTGTCCAATAAAGTAAAAATACATTTAAGACTCACACAAAAAATGTGCTGTTAAATCTATTGTTAGCTTAATGACTTTGAAAACCAGAAATGCCTATTAAAACATTAAGCATTAACTATTTTGAGCCATAAGCTTGAATAAGCAAATTATCGATGCTCCCTAATTGTCTACGAAAAAAAATTTCACTTTACAAATAAACAGTTTAGATTTAAGGAACATATAGTATAACAAATTGTTTTCAATGAATATATTTATTTAGGAAAGTATAATAATGCTTAAATGATACTAGGCATAGATTTAATAGAATCTAATTAGCTATAAAAAATGAATTATCATTCTGGTTAGAATTGCCAATTAAGTTAATGAAATCACAAAACTTATAGTTAATCAAGTACCAAAAACAATTTACCACAAACGTAAAAAGCGCTTTAAAAAAGCCGCAAAATTCTACAACTATTAACTATAATAAACGTAAACAACAAAGTGGTAAAGAAATTAATTCTAAGGCCTAGAAATAAATGTAGAACACACGCATCCGATTTAAAGTTTATTGACTCCCAGTTCTAATAGTTCTAACCTTTGAGATGATCAACAGATGCGTGTTTTCGGATACTTAAGTCGAAATCGAAGTCAAAGTTTAACAAATGAACACACTTTTTACATTACTCGCTGATTAACTGAAGCAGCAAAAAATGTAAGCGAAATTTTCGGAATGTACACCTTGAAATATTGAAATAGTAAAATAATCGTACTTGATGTCTCAAATACCACAGTGCTGTTCAATAACAAGTTCAATACTGAGCAGAGATTGTCGAGAATCACTTGAAAACGATTGCATAACTGTTTATATAGATACATCTGTTATATCAGTGTCCAGTATCAGTGATCTTGGCTGCTAAAGTGGCTGGATAGATGTACTAAATAGTTTACCTATACATTTGCTATACCATAGTTTGTAGCGATATAATCTCTACAAATGATATATACATTTATATATATATATACAGCATACAGCATACAGAATTCATCGTAAATTTGAGCATGCCGCCAGCTAATCAACTTGACGATCGAAACTTAACAGTTGAGCTGCTCAAATATCACAATTCAACGCACTCCGACTGGCGAATGGCAATTGTTGTTGTTGTTGCCTAATTGAGGCACGCATTTTGGGTGATTTAATGCTTGGAGAAGCGTCTCAGCACAGATCATCTAAGCTGTCATATATGACAGAGGCGCCATCGCGCCTGGCTGCCTCGCGGCTCAAATCTGTCCATCGGCAGCTGTTGTCTCAACAATTGACTTCCTGCTTGGCAGCAGCAGCAGCAGCAGCGGCAGCAGCAACAATTGCTGCAATGCTTCAGCGACAATTGTTATTCAGGTCTTGCAGCGGAGACATCGCTGCTAGTTGCTGTTGTTGTTGTTGTCATGAGTTTCAATGTCAATGTTGTTGTTGTCGTTGCTGTTGTTGTTGGCGTTACTGTTGCTGGGGTTCAAGTGCAATAGTTGCTGCTGTGTCTCACCCACCAGCAACATTGCCAAACAGTCGACAATGGACGAACTGCTGCTGTCATCATCTATATAACAACAGCAACAATAGCAACAGCAACAACAACTTTATTATGAACCTAATTTGCCGCTGGCGCTTTCGCCGCTTGGCGAACATTGACAGCAAATGTTGTGCTCCACTTTGCAAGTGAGAGCGACAGAGAGAGCGAGAGAGTGAGAGTGAGAGAGTGAGAGGGGCAGAGCTACGATTGTTACGTGTCTCTTTCGCTGTTTTTTGTAGTTTCTGTTTTGGTTTCTTTATAATTCCATTTGGGCTCGCTGCTTTTTTCGAGATTCAGCACAAGGTCAGCTGCATCTTCAGACACAGCCACAGCTTCAGTTTCGGTTTCGGTTTGGATTGGTTTGGTTTGTTCGAGCCATTGCCATTGTCGACCCGTTTTTGATGATGACTAACTGGTATTTCACTTGGCCTGCAACGCCCCCCCTGACCCGCTGCCCCTGTGCCCCCCCTGTCCCCTGACTGTTGGCCTAGCTGCCACATTCCGCTGCGCTCGCTGTCTTCAGCTTGGACACGTGGCAATGGATAATGTTGCGTAATGTGTGTGTGCCAGATTGAATCAGCATATATATATATTTATATATAGATACACATATGCATAAATACAGTGCACGCTCGATACAGTGAACTAATAAAATACAGCAGGTTACTCCAACAATCTGAACGATACAACATGTTAATTTTGTTGTTATTTTCTTTTGAAAAGATGAATATCATTGAATGATCATTGCATGAACATAGATAAAAACAAGTGGGGAAGGAATATCTTCGGCGTGCCGAAGATTTTAAACTCTTTTTCGAACCTTTATCCAATTTTCACTCTGCCAACTGCAACACCGAAATATTTAATGACGCATATCTTTGCTAATTATAACTGAATCGATTTGAAATTTTAAACATTGATGAGTTATATGGATGTTCTAACGTACAAGGAAATTTAAGGCGATAGCTTTCAAAAGATCGGATATATACCTAAACCGACTTCCAGTTGTATGGCAGCTATAAGATATAGTGGTCCGATCCGGTCGATTCCGACCAATGTGCTGTCCCTTTAAATAATAAGTCTCTGTGCAAAGTTTTATCGCGAAAGCGCCAAAACTGAGGGACTAGTTTGCATACATACAGACAGACAGACAGACGGATATATCTAGATCAATTTGTTTTGTCATTCTAAGCATACTGGTAGTAACTTTTACAAGCTTCAGCACAAACTTAATATACTATTTTCTTCAAAAAGAGCATAACAAAAATCAAAAATGTGTTGAGGTTATATTTAGTGTTATGATCTAATTTTATCTTTGCTAAATTAATAAAATTTTTTAACTCATTAAATTTACTATAATTCATCGAATTTTCCATTTATTTGTATCAACCTGACAATAACAATAAATATATTATAAATACTTAACATTAATTAATTTGTTTTGCCCAAATTGACCTATCTTTGTTCGCAGTCAGCAGCAGTTGATATAACATAATAAATAAATCAATTGATTAGCAATTTACGTGAATTTAGTTGAGATTTCAAATGGAAAAAAAAACTTTCATAAAGCTTCCACTTTTCAACTCTTTACTCATAAATTTAAACAATCCTATATCATAAATTTAAACAATTCTTTAATTGCTGTGCGCACAAAATAATGTGATCGCTCTAATGAGTGTGCACTGTACATATATGCACTGTACACAACTGAAGCTGGCGCATTTCAGGGCTGCATTTCGGTGCATATCGGTGGCATTAATAACACTATTAGCACTGCTAATCGCGTTCGTTGCCTCAGTCATTTGCAATGGAATTTCAGCAAAAATTATATAATAATAATTAGCCAAATCAATGAACTTGTAAATGTTCACAAATGCCAGAAGTCATGATGAAAATGCACAAAATTTGTATTGTATTGGAAGCATTTCAGAAAAATCAATCAAATTGTTGATAATAATGGAAACAAACAGCTTCAATATCTAGGCACTTTAGAGCTCTTAACGAATTTCCGAGCTCATGTTGTTTATTTTCTTACATAATGATGTATATGTAAGCGATCTTAATGAATTGCATTCTTATTGAATTTATGGTGTGTTCAATTATTGAAATTGTAATTCTAACTGGTTTTTTTCTTTGTGAAAGTTTACAGATGGTTTTTAGGTTACTGCTTGAATATTGATACTATCACGTTTAGATACATTAAACAAATTACAGACGGTTTTTAGGATACTTCTAGAATATAGATACTATCACTTCTAGATACATCAAAAAAATCAAACCAATTGAAGAGTTTTAAATTAGAAAATTGAATAAAAGTAAATCAAATTTTAAATTTATACATTACAAATGCAATCTATTCTATATATTCTCAATCAATTCTATATGAATTTTGGATCTGTAACTAATACTTTAATTTTCATATTTAATATATCTAATTACATGACTCTATTGAATAATGAACTATAACAAATAACAGTAAAATGAGATAGCAAAAACCTTTCTCTCTCTCGTTTGCTTTTTCGCTTTGCTATTTGTGCAGTTATATAAGCTGCCACGCCCACTAGTTGGAAGCACACAAAATGTAAGTGATTCGGGTGTCCTAAATGCGCCATTCTCAAATGGCCACAGCGAACTGCAATTATGGTCAATAGCCCCCAAATAGAGCGGCATGCAAATTTGCCATTAGCTAATTTTGAATTTCATAACACGTCTCAGACTTTTACCTAACGGAAGTGCTTTTGCACCGATACTTTTACTGGACTGCGAATGCAATTGCAGTCGAATCGAGTCGAGTCGAGTCGAGTGGATATATAGCTATATAGCGGACCTTCAACGAGCGCGACGTAGAAATCGTTTGATTAGCAGCCAAGAGCAGCTGGCGCATTAAACTTGAAAAGCAAACCCAATTGGCGGCGATTTCGATAAACGATTGCAATTACGATCACAATGGCGATTAAGTGCCGGCCCATTCCGAATGCCATATATATGATTATGTGAGCATCAAGCAGCGGCTCTCGGCCATCATAAGTTTACACAACGCAATCGCAGCTCGTAACTCTTAGCTCAAGTCGTAATACCATTTCAGGCGAAACACACAACAGACATGCGACATGAGACATGAGACATGAGACATCAGACAAGCGACAAGGGACAAGAGACAACATCAAATTGTCGTTAAGTCTGACGCTATCTTTGAAAATGTTGCCTTCATTTACGCAGTTTCGCGTTAGTCAGCCTTTTGGGCCAGGCCCAAAGTGCAAGTCAAGTGCAAATATTGTGTTTGCCAAAGAAAAACTGTAACGCTCAGGGCATTCATTCGAGTGAGCTTTCTTATATAAGCTCATATAGCAAAAACATCTGTGGTTATTGCAAAAAAACTAGCCATTATGTAATGCACTCGAAATTGAATGCATTTAATATAAAAGATAAAAGATATATGCTACTTTATAGTAATATGCAAAGCTAACTAAAGCTTACCTTAAATACCTATATTCGAAATAAGGAATTTCTTTAAGCTTTCAGATGTTATATGCCTAGCAATATTATGAGCAATTTTCATCTGAATTCCAAAACTATAAAGCTAGAATATTTTGAGACTTTGGAGCTAAAGATGAAAACAGGCTTCTATTCTTTTTTGAATATTATTCCTGTAGCTAAGATAAATACAAGCATAAAGAGTGCGATATTTAGTTTCGATGACTCTAATATACGCATATAATATATACACAATGCCCACATTTAATGAATCAGATGCTGTATCAGCAAGTCAGTTTCACTTTTATCAATCATCTTAGTTCTTTTAAAAAAAAACATTTTAATTTATGATTTAATTGTATATTAGATATTAAGAAAGACAAATTTCATAGATACTTGTACACTATAAAAAATGTAATGAACAAAATACGAATTTCAGTTTAATTACTTATTGTATATAACTTATTTATTTCCAATTTCCACAGCTATAGTATTGACTTATATTTATGAATTGCCATATTTCAATAATCAAATATTTATTAAAAATGAATTAAGCATTATCAAAAAAATACTTGTAATCTTGTGAACTATTCTAGAAGTTGTATAAGTCACTGTTTTTATATCTAACGTATAAGTGTCAACTATCTAACACAAAGCAAACGCTTGTTTCAACTGGTTTCAAGATGGCCAATTGCCACAGAGTTTTTTTTAGGCCATAATTCATGATCAAATGCCAAGTTGAATTGCGTTAATTGCGCACGAAAATTGCACAGAGCTAAGCAAGTTCGTTGCCTAAGTCATTTGTTTGGCAGGCTGAAAAAAAAAACACCGACTGAAAACAGAAATGAAAATGAAAACAAGAGGAGCGCGTTGGGGGGGAAACTCGGTCAAAGTTGAAAGTGGTTCCACACACACACTGCCACAAATTGACCGTTATTGTTGGCAACAACAACAACAACAACAACAACAACAAGGCGAACGCACATTTGCCTGGGCCATAATTTTGTTTTCGCCAAAGCAACAAAAACGAACAAAACAAAAACAAAACAAAAAAAGCAAAAACTGCAAGACATTGCAACAATCAAATTAAAGTTAAATTACATAAGCTCAGCACTCGGCGTCGGCGTCGGCGTCTGCAGTTGTTGTTGTTGTTGTTGTTAATGTTGCTGTTGTCTTAACATTCCAGCAACAGCAACAACAACAACAGCCAGCGCTGACTTGGCGTGTTTATTTGTTGTGCAATTTTAGTGTGTCTGTCTGCTTCTTCATTTGCTTACTACTTTATTATTGCTATTTGCAGGCAGCAGTAGCAGTAGCAGTAGCAGTAGCAACAACAACAATGGGAAAGCAGTAGAAATTATGTTGCGTGACGTTTCATTTTGCACAAAGACTGTAATTGGTAACTAAAACCCCTCCCCTGTTCGACCAAAAACTCGGCTAAGCATATTGGCCTAAAAATTGCGGCTATTGTGTCGCAGCTAATGACCAACAAAAGAGAAGTATATATATGTATATATATACTACATGTATGTATATAAAACAGGCCAGGCACGAGCCGCGCTTATTGCAAGTATGTTGCCAATTTGGACAGCGGCTGACCAAGTTGAAGTTGGCCAACGACAACAGAAATGCCTTTTGAACATTTTGTCTTTATTGTTTTGTTGGCTCAACCTTTTTTGTTTTTGGAGTGAAATGCAAGACGAGGTCAGCAGCTGGATTCGGATTTGCTAATGGCCAATTGCAAGTGTGGCCAGAAAAACAAAGCTGAAACGCTTTTTGCGCCTCATGTTTCCTGGAAAGCAAAAGCACAAAAAGAAAGCCGCCAGCAGGAAGTTTGCACAACACAAAACAAAAGAAAAAACAACAACACACATTAATGATCATCAGCAAACATTTGCATTTCCTCAACTTGTGTGTGTTTTGGTGTTTTTTTTCGGTTTTGGAGAACTCTGTTGCGTTTGGCTTTTAGCGGCATTTCATTGCCAGGATTTGCGACATGTGCCATGGCCCAGAAGCAGCCAAGCCAAGTCAAGCCAAACCAGCCATGGCTAAAATGTTTGGCCTTCAACTAAGCCGCCAACAGCTAAAAGCGCTAACCAGCAAAACCAAAAAAAAAGAAACAGCTATCAGTAGTGGGAGGGGCGGGGGGTGATTGGGTTGGAAGGGGGCGGTTTGTGTGAGGGGGGGCAGCAGCTGGTGGCAGTTGTTGGCCAGCAAAAAGCAGCCAATCGATTGCAAAGCAACGAAGCGTAGTTGCTACCAAAAAAACAACAAAAAAAAACACGTCAGAACGAACGCAGACTTTGTGGGCAGAAAAAGTGGAGCATGCCCGACTCGGCAGATACCCGAACCTGAACCCAAGACAAGAATGCAACCAAACTATTCAATGCCACACAAATTTCTTATAATTTTGCTTATTTTTCTATGTTTCATATGATTTGCTCAAAAATATAATTAATTTTTCTACATTTAAGTGTTGAGCGTTTTGCTATATTTGTTTTAGAAACTCACAAATTTTTGAGCTGTTGTCTGAAATATAAAAACATAAATGCTGCTGTTTGACTTTAAGAAATTTACAATTTAATCAGCTTGCATTTTGTTCAAGATTTTGTTAACATTTTAAATTTTGAGCATATTTTTATGGAACTCATTAACTCATATGAAATTTTTCTTTTTATTTAGTGAGGAATAAAAAAGGGTTTCAGATTTATTTCACATTTATATAGAAATAAGATGTGTTCAATATTTTTTTAAAATTTGTTTTTGAATATTTCCCTTTATAGAAACTTAAAAGAATGGAAATTAAAACAAGTGGGGAAGGATTATCTTCGACGTGCCGAAGATTTTATACTCCTTTCGAACCTTTAGGCAATCTTTACTGAGGGACTAGTTTGCATACATACAAACAGACAGACAGACATACATACAGACAGACAGACAGACAGACAGACAGACAGACAGACAGACGGACATGGCTAGATCAATTTGTATTGTCATTCTAAGCATACTGGCAGTAACTTTTGGGGGTCTCCGACGCTTCCTTCTATGCGTTACAAACTTCAGCACAAACTTAATATACTATTTCCTTCGAAAAGAGTATAATGAGTGCATCTTTATATATATATAAGAAGATATCCATATATATTAGAAGATGTATATTACTATATGGCAATTGAGAGATTTAAAGTTAAGCTAAGCCGCATTAGTTACTTGGGTACGGGTATGCTAGACAGAGTGCGGCGCCATTGATCTTGGCCACCAGAGGCTGCACAAGCTCTTGGACGGCAACGGGGTCAGCAGTAAATGACAGAATTTAAAAAAAACTAGTCACAAGTTAGAAACCAAAACAAAAAGCCATAGAATATCGGTCTTGAATAATATTTGAACTGGGCGCAAGCTTAAAACAGTTTTTGTTTTAGTCACACTTAGTGAAACTCTTTGAAAGAAACCTTAAGCGAATGAAAAGCAACCGAATTTCGTTGTCTTCTTTCGTTTTATTTTTTATTTTTGATTTCTTTGCTTCGTCTTGAAGGCATTTTGTGTTAATTGATTGCATAAGCGTCGCAAAGAGTGGCAGTGGCAATTCGGACAGCGCACAAACACTCACTCACTCATTCACCCATTCAGTCAGTCAGTCAGTCAGTTGGTCAGCTGGTCAGCTGGGCAGAAAGAGGCGGCGAGAGGGGGCGTGGCATCTGCGAGCTGGCGCAACCGAAAGCAAAAGCCAGCAATCAAAAACTAGTCGCACAACATTTATTCATATTTTTTTTTTGTATTATTGCAGCTGCTGCAAAGCCGATTTTTGCAGCCGATTGCCAAGCAGTGCAAGCAGTGCAGTGCAGCCACTGCTTGCAGGTAGCTCCTGGCAAAGTTCGGGCTAAAGTTGCTTGACATAAACTTTGATCTTCAGGTCTGCTGAAGAAATTCTCAATTTGATTTACAATCAATACTCAGTATTGATTTTTATTGAATTGTTTACTATTCATGTTAACTAACAAGCAGTATTTTGAAATGTATATTTAACCGTCACTTTTAAGTTGATTTAACGCTCAACATTGCCAAATTTGGCAACACCGCATTATCATCCAGTGTCAGATACTTAACAATTAGATGAACTACTAGTCAGCATTTGAAAGACAGCTAGCATGAGTAGACGCAAATCAAGTTGGGCAGCTTTTGAATGGACAGGATTGAATGGTGCGGCGCCTTAATTCAGCATTCAGTATTCAGTATATAGTATTGTATTGAGTGCATTATGTGCAATATCCAATTACTGTTAGGGGCCAATGTTCAAAGCTGACACGGGGTGCTGACATAATGCCCAAACAATTTGCCAAAATAAAACTTGAACTGAGCTACAAATCAAAAAATGAAAAACCAAAATCAAAAACAAGTGGAGAAGGATTAACTTCGGCATGCCGAAGATTTTATACTCTTTTGGAGTCTGTGGATGGATTTGTAGCTTCTATTTTACGCTTATGCATATGCGTTATTATAGTTCGCAATAAGTTAGAAAAATTAATTTGATAATAACTTATATCGCTAGCGGTTTATTTGCTCGAATAAACCGATTCTTTCAAAATATATAATGTTATTTATGACTCAATCGTATATAAATTTAAACAATTGATGTGTTATAAGGATGTTTATGTTTACAAGCATAATTAAGGCGATTGCTTTAAAAACATGGGATATATGGTCAAAGCTGTCTTTCAGTTGTATGGCAGCTATAAGATACAGTGGTCCGATCAGGCCGGTTCCGACAAATGTGCTGTCCCTTTGAATAACAAGTCTCTGTGCAAATTTGTATCGCGATAGCTCAAAAACTGAAAGATTAGTTTGCATACATACAGGCAGACAGACGGACGGACATGGTCAGTTCAGTTTGTTTTGTCCTGCAAAACTTACGACGACGCTTCGTTCTATGCACTACACAGTGCAGCACAAAGTGAATACAATATTTTCATCGAAAAGAGTAGAAGCAAAAAATCCAATTGAGTTGTGTTGCTTGCTACAGTTGTTGTTGCTGCTGCTGTTGCTGCTGTTGTTGTTGTAGCTGCAACAGTTGCTGTGGTCGGGGCAAGAACTAATTGCGACCTTGGCGGCGGCAGCTCGAAACATGCATACATGTAACTATCTATATTTGAACTATGTAGATCCGATCCGATGCTGAGAATGCGCCGCCAAAGCGCGCCACTGCAAACAACACGTTCACCATGCAGCGCTCAATTCAACATAACCAAAAAAAAACAACAAAAAGAGCAACAAGCAGCCAAAAAAAACGAAACAAACCTAAAAAACTAAAGAGTGAATGTGAGTGAGTATTCAACTTAATGGCAGGCGAATTGCCAGCTTGCCAGTTTGCCAGTTTGCCTGATCACTCCGATAATGGATAATGGATAATGGATAATGGCCCGCCCGTTTAATCGACTGCCTCATAAATGTCCAACGAAATTATAAATTATGAGCCATAGACAGTATGAGTAAATATTAAAGTGATAACAAAGTCGTTATATATACATATGTATGTGAATATGGTAGAAGTGGACAATATTTGGTGACCATATCAGTTTTATGGCTTATTTATTGATGAATATTGCTAGCATCATAATAAGGTATTCTATAATGCTTTTGATTAGTTAATAAAGTAATCTACCTAACTGTTTAGTTTAGTTTTGTTAATTGCCAAAGGCATTTGAGTTCAAAGGACTTTCCAAAACAAACTAGGCATGCATTTAAAGTACTTTGTCAAAGTTGTATGCACTTAATTGAATAGGTTAAAAGACTATAATAAGCACATTTTTATACTTAATATATATGGCTATGATCAGTGAGTGCACTTGACAGTTTTTACCTCAATCTTTCATTACCATGTTAAGCAAATCAAATGTGAGTTTAATATTGTAAATCTACTTTCGAGTCAAGAAATGTGCTCATCGTTCCCTTAGTTAGAAATAATTCCAGTCTGATATCGATTGTTCTCCATTCGCAGCATAACATTGTATCATCTGGTAGCATTCCCATTGTGAGCTTATCGTACCTTAAATGTATTCTGTTTTAATCCAGATTGTCGCAACTGCTTAACATTCTCAGCGTACCTAAGCTAACTTATTAGTGGTTTGCCATTCCAAACGCACCTAACACAACTACCCAGCTAAACTTAACTGCTTACCACTCCCATCGTATCTAGCCCAATTGATGCAAATTCGCATCGTACCTAACCCCACTTATCGATTGTTTCCATTGCGTGACTGTACTCACTCTTGACCGCCCACATCTTGGCATCGCTGAGGCCGTGCAAATAACGGCGCATGTCCTTCGTGCAGTTGACGCTCAGCAGGCGGCTGGCCTCAAGGCGTGGCCACTGCGACGCCAGCAGCGACAGATCGAAGACGTTGAGCGCATCGCGCAGTCGCTGCATTCGCGACAGATCAAAGCTGACGCTGCTGCTGCTGCTGTTGTTGTTGCTGCTGCTGCTGCTGCTGTTGTTGTTCTCAGTGTGCAGTCGCAAGTTGATGATATTGTGCTGATCGGGACTGATGATGGTTGGCGAGGACTTGTTGTCCTTGTTGTCGATGGCCGCCTCGGCGAGCGTCGCTGCCAGCGCCAATGCCAGCAGCAGCACGCTTTGTAAGCGCATGGTTTAAATCAGACAAATCAGAGCAGCCGCCAAACAAAAGGTTTATAATAATATCCCAAAGATTGATGGGCCACGTTCGACGTTCGACACTTTCACTGCGCAGACCACAGCAAAAAAATAAACCCGACAAAAACACACACAAAAGTTTCAACAAATGCCAACAAAGAGTAGTTTACAAAATTTGTGCTAATTATGCTTATAATTTCCTTGCGGACACTGTGCCTAAAACATATTCAGCGCAAGCAACAAACAAAAAAAAAAAAAACAATTAATTAACACACAAAAAACTTTTCTTTTCTCTTCTTCTGCGCTTTTGAGGCGCCAGTTGTGTAATAAGCGCTGCTCAAGCGACGCTTGGCTGTTTTAACCGTTAGAATTTCTCAGTTTTTGGCTTGCTTTCTGCTGTCGCTGATTTCGTATTTTGTTGTTGTTGTTGTGGTTGTTGTGGCTTTTTGGCACTTTTACTTTCGTTGCGCACACGCGAGTGAGTGAGTGAGAGAGAGAGAGAGAGAGGATGGGGCGGGGATGCGATGATTGCACTAAGGTTGGGAGCTGCGACAAGCGACGACCGCTTGGCATGAACGCACGTCAACGAATTGCGGCTGCGCGTCTTGGACAGCTGTAAAAATATGCTAACAATTTCAAAAACGCAGCCCAAAAAGTCGCAGCAGCAGCAGTCGCAGTCAGCAGCAGCAGCGCGAGAGCCCAGACAAAACAAATGCGAAACAACAACAATGAACGAAAATCTGAACAGCATAGGCTCAGGCGTCAGCGTCAGCGTCTCAGCAGCAAAGGCGACGCCGACGCCAACGCCGACTGCGGCTGCGGCTCAAGCTCAAGCGCAGCGTCAGCTTGAAAGCGCAAGTGAGCGACGTTGGCGCAGGTAGTGCAAAATTTTACCGTTAACTGCGAGGCAAAGCGCAACGAAAGTGCTGCGCAAAAGAAATGAAAGAAGCAGCCAGAGAGAGGCAGCGAGAGAGGCAGCGAGATTGAGCGAGCCGAAGAGAGCGCGGCGCCACTAAGCAAAGAGAGAGCGACCCACTGCTGCTGCTGCTGCTGCTGCTGCTGCTGGACAGTTGAAATTGAAGAAAAAAAAGCCCTGCGTCATCGTCGATGTTGTAATAAGCATTTTGTTAACAAACGAATGTCGTTGTCGCTAATGTTGTTGTTGTGATCGCTGGCTTATGTTATGCTGCTGCTGCCATGCAAGTATTGCAAAAGTTGGCCGCAAAAAACAAAAAAAAAAAAACGAAAAGGTAATACGAAATAGGAAAGCAAGAAAGAAAGAGAAGAGCCGAAAATAAATGTATTCAAATGCGAGCTGAGCGCTAATCAAAGACTATGGGAGAATGCATAAATAATGCCCACTGAGTGGATAACTAAACTAATCAATTAAAGTCACAAAGAAATAGTGAGTTAAGCTAACAACTAAGCATAAATCACAACAAAATGCTTGATCAAAGCAAAAGTTTGATGAATGTAATAAGCATAAGTGATATCAAATGAGTATATATTTTAATAGCTATAATTCTTTTTTAAATATTTAAATAATTGAATTTTGTGGCATTAAGTAGTCATACAATACTAGTGGAATCAACTAACTTTACATTTTTTTATTCATTTAATTTACCATTTTTATTTACTAATACTTAAATAATAAGTATTTTTCTCTATCTTGCAGAAGTGTTTGAATCCAGATCCTACTAAGTTAATTATTTAAGTCTTAAGTTAAAAATTCAGTGCATAAAACTATATAAATGAATAAATCTATTAGCTAATATATACACGTTAAAACATTAAAAATGAATTTGGTTTCAATACAATAAAACCAAAAAAGATTAAATACAATGAGCGAATGAAAGAATAGGCTATTGAATAAACAACTATTGAATTAAAAGAACAAAAAAAAAAAAAACAACCAATTAATGACTGAGTGAGTGAATAAAGCAAACCTCAAACGAGTAGTACTCACAAATAAAGTCAGCAATTAATGATAATATGCTACTGAATGAATACACTCAAATTATTCAAACCAAGTAGCAAGGTTAATCAATAAGTGAGTTAAATCAATGAACTAAGTAACTTTAACTGATTATAATACCCAAAAATAATCACATTAATCATGCACGCAAAGGGTTTTTTATTCATTCATTCACACACCGAGTGCCATAACAAATGAATCAACTCTTAATTAACATTAAGATCATTAATCTAAACATAAAGAGGCTTTTAGGATTTTTGTACGCCTGGCGATGATTTTTAGTTTGAATACACTCATTGAATGCTTAACAGGAGCAAGAAATGTGGCAACTGTTTCTTGCTGACCTGATTACACACACACATACACACACACACACACACACTCACACACCTACAGTGATGGCAAGTTGAATAGAAATGAAATGGATGTTTGAAAGTTAAAGTGTCAAAAAGAAGGTGTTAAGTATGTTGTTGCTAGAAATCCATCAAGCTTGTTGTTTTAGGAAATCCCATTTGATTCTCTTAACATTTATAAATGAAGTTTTTCAATGCTAACTTTAGCATTAAAAACAAGTGGGGAAGGATTATCTTCGGCGTGCCGAATATTTTATACTCTTTTCGAACCTTCAGGCAATTTCCACTCTGCCAACTGCAACACCGAAATATTTAATGACGCATATCTTTGCTAATTATAACTGAATCGATATGAAATTTTAAACATTGATGAGCTATAAGGATGTTCAAGTTTTGGAGGAAATTTAAGGCGATAGCTTTGAAAAGATCGGATATATGACCAAATTCGACTTGCAGTTGTTTGGCAGCTATAAGATATAGTGATCCGATCTGGCCGGTTCCCAACAATGTGATTTTCCTTTGAGTAATAAGTCTCTGTGCAAAGTTTTATCGCGAAAGCTCAAAAACTGAGGGACTAGTTTGCATACATACAGACAGACAGACAGACGGACATGGCTAGATCAATTTGTTTTGTCATTCTTAGCAAACTAAACTATTTTCTTCGAAAGGAGTATAAACAATATTTAACCGTTTAAAATTGGAGAGATCAAATCGCTTCTATTATTTGTTCCATCACTGTAGACACACACCTGCCTCAGCTGCAAGCTCGGGTAGAAACGTCAATCCCAGTTCCCAATTCGAGTCAACTTGCGAACAGCAACAACAAATACTTAACCGAACAACAACTTTAACAACTTGTCAGTAGTTGCATTGTTGTTTCTTTTTCACTCCCTCTCTCTCCCGCTCTGCCTCTCCCTCTCCCTCTCTCTCGCTCTCCCTCTCCCTCTCTGCATTAGCCGACAACCCATTGTGCAATAGTCGAAAACAAATCCCCTAATGTCGTGCAATACTTTTTCAATTTTCCAAAAAAGGCAAACATGAAAAGTTGGGAAAATACGTTTTAGCCACAAAGCTGAGCTCCAAGCTTTAGCTTTACCGTTAGCCGTCTTGGGTACTTGAGATCCAAGAAAAAAACCAGTTCTTTCAGATCTGAAATGAAAAAGCTGCCAAAAAACTGCAGGCACGACTGGAATTCTCCATAATTACGAGTGTTTGAGTGTGTGAGTGTTTGAGTGTGTGAGTGTTTGAGGTTGTGAGTGTGTGAGTGTGTGTGCAAAGGGCGAACAAAATGCATTTTGGAAGATGTGACCAGAAGCAGAAGCAAATCGAAACAGAATTCGGTGACTGGTTGGGCTCATAATTGAAAACTGGTTTCTTTCGATGGATGCCAGAGGCAGAGACCGATTCAGAGACCGATTCAGAGACCGATACAGAGACAGAGACGAGACAGTTACCAGAGAGAAGGGTACTACGACTACGACTACTTGTGCAGATTGACACAATTCGGAAATCGAGACAAACAGAAGCACACATGTGGGCAAATATCTTGCAGTGCAAAAATATATATATATGCAATTGGTTGCGATTTTTTTAAAAATAATTTTATATCTCGTTGAGTGAAGCGAATGCGAATGAGTAACGAAACATTCAGATATTATTGACAGTCATATGTATATGAAGATACGACAAGTGGAAGATAAGCAAGCGCTAATTGTGATTTGAAAATACTCACTTTTCACATATTTCAGTAATCAAGTAACTATTTTTAACTGAATTCGAACTGCAGACTTATACTTTTATATTTTGAATTCTAATTTAGAAAAGTCAAATTGGAATTTCATATTTTCGATAATTTGTTGTAATTTTCTACTTCGAAAGAAAATATGAAAATGGAAAGTGATAGATATAATTTAAATGTATATACATTCAATTTGTTAAATTCACTTTCTATTTACAATATATTTTTACATTTTTAACTATAATACAAAATTGTAATTATTTTGTTTTTAGTCGACAATAAAGAAATAAATGCGATAATACTAATGTTTACAGCGCATTTTTCTTTTTGCCATCTTAATATTCAGTTAATATGTTCTTCTTCTTCTTACTCTTCTTGTAGAGGCTTACAGAATATTCAAAAATTGTATGAAACTTTTTTTCTCAAAATATACTATTTTTAAGATTTACTCATAGTCAAACTCGACTTACGAAATAAAGTTCCCAAATTGTAATTTGGATTTATAGAGAAGTTCGAGTTAGAAGTTAGAATTGGTACTCAATTTTGTTTTGAGCTCCAGCAAACTTGACTTATGGCAGTTCGAGCTAGAGAAGTTTGACTGTATTTCGAATTATGTATTATAGCTATATTTCAAGTTGATCAACCATTCACTGAATGCATAACCCAAGCGAGCTCATCGCAAGCGAGAGAGAGAAAGAGATGGAAAGAGGGTGTGATGTGACACCAAAAGCAACGGTAACGATTGCAAAGTCGGCGCTTAGAGAGCGGGGGAAAAAGGGCAATAATGAATGAAGATGCAAACGAAATCTCCGAAAGCATACAAACATACAAACATACATATGTATTTACATGTCTTAAGTCTTAAGGTTAGGGCAACGGCGGGCGGTTCAATGTCTGTCACGTCACACGATTCGTATACGTATTCATAATATACATGCCACTATGTATGTAAGCATTCATATTCGTATTCGTATTCGTTTTCGTATTGTAATGCTGTCAGCAGAAACCTGTCGCTGCTGGGTCGACACGGCCCGGTCTCATATTTTAATGAGAAAAGTGAAAGTGTCAAGAAACAAAATATATACATACATATAAAAAAAAAAAAAAAACATAAACGTCCAAAACGCCGCAAGCAACAACAACTAAAATTCAGCTTAACAGTGAATAAATAATAAAGTACTACTAAAGCCCAAAATACAAATACAAATACGAACATTCAGGCAAATATATATATATATATATATATATATATATATAGTTATAAAGACTCTCAAGAGACGCTCTCAGGCCTAGGGCCGTTGGAATTTAGCGTAATCGGAATTGGGAATCGTTGACAATGGCATTAAACCCACCAAAATGTGTGAAAATCAAATTTCAACAAATGCTACACTCGGCGGCACTTTTGCAACACTGTTTGAGCTGCAAGCAGTGCTGTTAGTTGTTCATTTACAGTTAAACACTTAGCAACAGATCAGCTAAAAAAGGAACAGCAATAGGGTTAAGCGCTTAGAAAAATACCATTAACTTTTCCAATTTTAATTATCAATGATCACATTATATATATTGTATTTCTAACTCATTTATTCACTATACATTTTTTCACTTTTTTAATCTGTTCATTATAAAAATGTAAGAATTAATATAAATTTTAGTAAATTGCGTATCAAACAACAATTTTTTATTTATTATTATCAATTTGAAAAGACTGATATTTTCATCTACATGGGATCTGTTTTTTTCTCTATAATTTTGCTTGTAAATTAAGGAAAGCATTTGAAATTGTGCATAGTCCTTAAAAGATTTAATACATTTTACAAAAGTAGTTAGTTGTTATTAACTTTGTATATCGACTTTCTCAAACTAATTTATATTATGTTTGTTATATTTATATATATATATATATACTTACAATTGCAACCGCCTGATTCGAAGTGAAATTTTAAATTTCATTTATTAACTGTAGGACACACCCATAAATGCATATATGAACAGAGTCATCTGGTTTTTTTTTAACAGTTTTTCGTACATATACATTTTTGTGAAAACAATAAATGTTGATACTTAAAAGATGAGAGGCAATATGCTGATTCAAATGATGCAGAATTACTAATACTGAATTATCTATATTGAAATGCTTTTCATAGGCTTAGTTATCGATAAGTGTATCGATACAAAATGCCACATCTGTGAGCAGATAAAGTGATTGAACTTTCCTTGACTCTCAATATGAATGCCAACACAAAATAAGAGATTAATCGATTATTTTGATAAACAAATCGATAGATTCATCGCTGAGCAATGCAAGATTTGTTGTAACAATCACAAGAGACACGTATATCCAATTAAAATGTTGAGCTATAACTAAACTCTCTCTCTCTCTCTCCGTCTCTCATTATGCGTGTAGTGGGGTCAGTGAATAACGTACCGTTACATCACGTTTGACACTTTGACCATGAACGCATTTCACGCCAAGGAAAAAGCTCAGCAATGCAACAACAACAACAACAACAACAACAACAACAACAGCTGTAACTGTAACCGAAACTGAACCAAATGCCGTTAATTTTGCTTGCGTCGTAAATGATATTTTTAATTTTTTTATTTCAGCTGGCCATCCTCGGCCTTTTAGTTTTGTCGTTGTTTTTACTTTACACATGAACATATATGTTTTTTTTATAATTACTTCATTTGCAATCTTTCATGAAGCAATAGAAGAAACCGCCGTTAATTAAAAACGCAAACGCACAGAGGCAAATGAGCGCAGATTGCCTCAAATCTACAATGGAGATGACAGCCGCAGAGTGGTGATAGGTGGGGGGAGGGGGTGGGGAGGGTGAGGGAATTGGGGGGCATATGGGGGAGGGGAACAGATAACTGACGCTACGTTATAAAAGCGGCGCCAAAATATTTTCACTTGACTTTTGCGGGACGGCGTTTTTAATAGCTATGCGAAGTTCACAGAGCGGGCAGCTCGAAGAGTTAAGGGCAGCTGGGCAGAGGGGCAGAGGGTGGGGGCAAGGGGCGAATAGCGAAAGAAGCGGTCACTCTTATGCAATGAAGAGAAAATGTACAGTAAGACAAAGCGCAATGTCACTTACCCATTAATAAAGCCAAGCTAGATGTGCTCGACTCGCAGATGCCCTGTTTGCAGCTCAAACTCTTCTAAAGAATATACTCCTTAGCTTATGTATAAGTTAATTAAGTTACGTATACGTAATGTAAAATTTACAATTTATGTTTAAGATTGCTCTTATTATTAACTAAGCAATTATTGTCCCGGAGAAATACTAAAAATCTGTAGTCCGTAATATTCATATGCATATACCCTTAGCTACTGTTTAAGATATTTAAGTTGCGTGTACGTTACGTATACGTTATGCACAGTTTTAAAATTTAAAGTTTCTGTCGACTATCGATAAAATTGAAATTAGTATATACACTAAACGCGATGTGCTAGACCAGCAGATACTCTGTATGCAGTCCAAAGTATGCTAGTGAAAATACGCCTTAGCTACTGTTTAAGGTAATTAATTACGTATACGTAATGTACAGTTTATTAATTGCATTGAAATTATATTATGGCCCCACTGAAAGCAAACGCATGACAAAAACTAATATGAAACTAAAATCAGTAAAAATACAATGAAATAATTTAAATAATCAAAATCGAATAGCACACAGCTACAAAATTTGTATTATTTATATATTTAGTCGTACCGAATTTGTTGTGTATTTAAGTATATAACATACAGCAGAAAACACGAATATATATTGATAATTAGCAAGCGATTCACTTTAAGAACTTTCAGGTCCTGAAAATCAGCAGGATGAAATTGTCTCCTGACAGACTAATAAGCAAATATTCCAATCATTTTTTTGCTATTTTGTGGGTTGAAGAACTTTATAAATTGTCAAAGTTGTCAGATTGTCGAATTTGAATGAAATTGAAAAGTAACAGCTATGTAGCAGTGCACTGCTTGCAAGCAGTTAGCACACATAGAGCGTTGGCACACTTACAGCTGCTGCCACTAGACCATAGATGGCGCCAGCCCAAAACGAAAAATTCAACTCTTCACAATTCTTTTCAAAATTTCTGTTTAATTCGTAATGCTCTTTGTTTTGCTTATATACATATATATGTGTGTGTGTTTGTGTGCGTGTGTGTGTGTGTGTGTGTGTGTGTGTATATATATATATGTGGGCATATGTAGAGCGATTTCTGTGGTATTTTCAACCAATTTACAGCTATGTAATATAGTTATTATTATTTTTATTTAATATTTTGCTTTATTTCTGTGTTTCTGTTCAACGCAAAAGTTGCGCAACAAAAATGTTTATAACATTTAGTTATTAGTTTTAGTTGATGTAATTACTGCAAGGTTATGTTTTTAGTAGCTAGTTGAGGGGACAGGTTGGAAATCTAGTGCTCAATTTTTCTCATTAGTTTTTCTTTTTCATTTACTGACTGCAATACACAAGCTTTTTGCTGTTGCTTTCATTAATATTATTATTATCATTTACATAATTATTTGGTTTGATTTATTTTGGTTATTTTCTTTCTTTCTTTGGCTAAAAGCAAATTAATTTATTTTTTTTAGTGTTAATTCAAATTTCTATATAGTTTTTTGGTTTTCTTTCTTTCTTTTAATTTAATTAGCTTTTTGCGCAGCATTTGCAACTTTGTTTTATATTTTTTGTCTAATTTTTTGCTTTAATTAACTTATGTTTTTGTTGCCTTTTTACCTAATTATTAATCAACAAGACACAACAAAGAAACGCACTTTATAGTTTCATTTTTTTTTCTTATGCGGTTTACATGATCTCAAAAAAAAAGTGTTACGGTTTTTTTTTGCGTTTCCGTTTTCTTTATCTTCTTTTTTTTTGTTTTTTGTTAGGCTCGAGCCGTTACATTAAAAAATTACAAAAACAAAAATACATTCCAAACTACAGCGCATTAACCTATAAACTGTGTTTAATAGCGGGGCTTAAGCAATAATATTGTTTATTTAATGTGTGTGCGTGTGTGTGTGTGTGTGTGTGTGTGTGTGTGTGTGCGTGTATGTGTGTGTGTGTCTATTAATATGTGTGCATACTCATATATTATTGTTTTAATTCATAAATAGTTTCTCAGTTACGGTTTAGTTCGTTCTCCTCAGATCTGAATGTCAATGTTGCTGTCAAAGTTCATGTTAGTTTAAAGGGAAACTATATATTAGAAATGAGTTTTACTTGCATTATCATTTCAGCTCAATTTTATTCAGTATAGACTTTTCAACAAGAAGTTACTGCATACATATTCAATGATATTATGTAAGCTGCTTTTTATCCACCTGTCAAATAAGATAGGAAACACTGAATTTGACAGCAAATGAAGAAAATCATTTCAGTATCTGTTGCTATTGAATAGTTACAGCGAGAGTGAGAGAGAGAGAGAGAGAGAGAGAGAGATGCAGTGAGCGAGGGAACTAGCAATTGCTGCTGCACTGCTTGAAACTGCTTAAGAGCACAAATGGTGCACAGCTTCTGTCCTTTTTCGGCCTACTGCAAACGAGTTACGTTATACGTGTGTGTCTGTGTATGTGGTACTTGAGAAGAGAGCTAAGCTGCAAAAGTTATCGATAACATTGACTATCGCTATACACATTTCGTTAATATGATTGTTCTTGATTTATGTTGCAACTTACGTTATGCAAATATTTTACTATCGAAAATATGGAAAGTTATCGATCATTTGAACTATCGATAGCCACAAGTCGCAAATAGGTGAGTTAACTGCTAGAATCATTTCATAATATTTTACCATCGATAGTTTTACAGCTCAGTTTCAAAGAGTGGGCGAGATAATTTGAGAGAGCGAGAGAGAGAAAAAGAGAGCGCGTGTATGAATGCAGAGAGTGTAAAGAAGAGCACATGTGAAATAGTATATATAGTATATAGTATTTAGTAAGTATATATCATAATTTGTATTCGCATTGTATATCTACAGATAGTACATATAGTACATAGATAAATACATGCTCGTATATATATTCGTAGAGAAAGGCACAGATGAAATTATTACATAATTAAATTTGTTTCTTCTTGTTCTTGCTGTTTCGTATAAATGTGTCGATTGAGGCCCCGATCGCATACATACATATATAGCATAAAGTTTCTAAGTTCGATTTGTTGCTTATTTTGTTGTTGTTGTTCTTGTTGTTTTTATTGTGTCAAAAGTTTATCTAAATTTGTTTGGGATTCGCTAGAGTTCTAATCTTCTAATCATTTTTATTGTTCTACAAAGAGTGTACAAAATGCGTTATCGATTTAGACCATGGTTTTTGTTTTTTCTTGGAAAATTGACAGTGTTCTGTGTTCCTCTTTTTCATCTTCTTCTTCTTCTTCTTAATCTTCTACTACTTTTTTAATCTATTTCGATATTTTTCTTTTTTAATTATTATTTTTTTCGTGCCTATATAAAGTGTAGCTGATTTTTCTTTTCAATTAGCTATTGTAATTCGTTGATAGTTTCATACACAAGTACAATATACACACACTATATATATATATATATATATATATATATATACTCTATATATACTCTCTATGTGGGGTCACTAAGCTTTTAAATCAACTACTACTTGTTATAAATGCCACGCCATAAAGTTGTTCTGTGTGTGGTTTTCCGGATCGGGTTCTTGTAGATTATTGGAGTTCAAATTACATTCTATCATACGTGTTTTGTATATTTGGGATATCCCTCGACTACCATTTAAAAGTTGACTACGTTTACAGCTACAGTTAACACTAAAAAAAACTTTGTATTATTTAGTATGCGGTATTTTTTGTTGCCCGTTAGCCCGTTGGTATATAAAAATAAACTTGTGGGAACTTCTTCAGCTTCTAGTTGTTGTCCATCTTCTTCTTCTTCTCGCTTTAACAGGTCTTGCGTTCAATTAGTTATTTTTAATTTTTAATACAAGTTTGTTTTTCACTACGCAAAAATTTAACATACGCTAATTACCCTTACTTTATGTGTGTGTGTGTATGTGTATTTGTATTTTTGGCACAAATTTGTTGAAATCGATGAGCGAGACAACGATAGTTGTGACAGCGACAGCGCATGTTTAAGGCCAGTAAGTGTGAAAGAGAGAGAGATAGAGAGATTGTCTAAAAGAGCATCGTGTCTTCTGTATGCTATTGTTGTTGTTGTTGGTGTGAATGTTAAGTACCTACTATGTAAATTCGTTTTTATTAATTTGTATGCGAAAAGTGGCAACAATGCATGTTTGGTATTTTTTTTTAGTATTTTTGTTTGGTATTTTCTTTTAATTAGGTTAGATTACAATCTTAACGAACTAAATTTGCTATTGCTTATCATTGTGTATGTATTAAATATATATAAATATATATATATATATATATACCGAATACTGCATCTGCAATTGTCGTCAGCTTTAGTTTTGTGGACTAGACTATATAAAATACAATAAAATACAATACAATGCAGAACATACATATTAGATGCTCTTATATACATACTCTAGGGTACACACGTATAGTATATATGTATAGTATATATGTATATGGTTTCGTTTGCTTTTGTTTTTTCTTTTATATAAATCTTTTTAAACTTTAAGAGCTAATCACAGAGTTGATGATTTTTGTTCACAATTTCCATCATGTATGTATGCATTTATACTCCTTTTTATATAGTCGTATATATATATTTATGTATAACTGTGTATATCGCATATAACTCTTGTATATATGTATATATATATATATATCATTAATCAGCATTGTAGTTTTTTCTCTTCGTTTTTTATTTATTAGTATTTTTTTTTCTTAGCTGAAACGGAAAACGCTCTAAACAACAATTTTCTTTTCTTTGCTTTTGTTAGATTTTTCTGATACCTTTGGATACTGTTTTGTTGTTGTTGTTGTTGTTTTTGGTTGCTAAACTTATGAAAACCGTAGATTGCACTAAAAACAGTTGACAATTTTTCATTAGAGAACGCTCTATGAGTATTTATCGTTTATCGTAAATCGTTTATCGTTACAGTTATAGTTACAGTTACAGTTACAGTTACAATTATAGTTACAGTTACAGTTAACACCTAACGCTAGTGAGTAATGTTATCGTTAATCGTTATCGTTAACATTAATTGCCTAAAAGCTAACGTTTTAGTTTTGCTTTCTTCAAACTGAGCACTTGGAAAATTCCCTAAAGTTTTTGCACAGGCTACAGTTACATATATACAAATATATGTGTGTGCGAAAGAGAAAGACTCTTTCTTTCGACCTGTTTCGTTCTGGGCTTGTTATCGCTTATCGATTTCGAGTTTTTGTAGTACTTTCTTTCGCGCTCATTTCTATCCTTTGGCAAGCTTCTGTCGATCATAATTTAACTGTTTCATAATGTAAATATTCAAATAATAAACGATTTTAATCAATTTTATAGTGGTATGCTGAACTAAACAAGCATTTTGAGAGCTATTTGTGAGTATTCCTTTTTCTATGGAAGTATTTTATAGCGAAATACTCTTTACGAATTTGGCAACGCTTGGAACGAAACAAGCCTGTAGCTTGTGGATTAGGAGAGAGTGAGGGGTAGAGTGAGAGAGAGAGAGAGAGGGAGTTTGAGCTTAGTTTAATCCGTTGATGACTGTGGTGACTTGACGAGCAGCAGCTCATTGTAGTCGCTATCCTCGTTGCCGCACTGATCCCTCTGATCCATGCGCCGCCGCTCGCTGATGATGCGCATGATGTCCGCCGAGTCGGACTTGCTCAGGGCAGGACCCTCGCTGTTGCTGGCAGCCGAGGCGCTGCTGCTGTTGCTGCCAGTGGTCGCCAGCGATTGCTGCTGCTGCTGCTGCTGCTGGGGCAACTGTTGCTGCTGTGTTGTAGCTAGCTGGATAGCTGCTGATGTCGTTGCTGGCAGCAGCAGTGAGCTCTCGTCCATGTCGGCGTCCTCGTCGAGGGCCTGCTGCTTGAAGAGCTGCTTCGTGCTGCCGCTGCGACTGCGCGGTGGCATCGAGCGCGGCACGGACAGCAGCAGGCTGCTGCGTCCCTGGGCGCCCAGCAGGCAGCCCTGATCCACGGACTGAGACCAGCCGAAGGGGCGACGCTGTGCATGATGCGATGCTGCAACGGTGGGCGTGGGCGTGGGCGTGGGCAGGGTTTGTTGTGGGGTCGGTAGAGTCGGTACGGCTGCCATTGTTGGCAGCACCAGGCTGCTGACCAGCGCCAGCGACGGTTCCGGATCGCGTCGCGTGATCAGCTCGGCGCTGCGTATGCTGCGCACGTCCAGATCATAGCCGGAGTTGTTGTTGTCCGACTCGAGGCTCTCGAAGATGGTGCCGCGTCGATAGTCCAGGGCATCGCCGCCCCACGGCAGCGAGTCGCAGCTGGTGCGCTTCGCCTCGAGGTTGCGCCGCCGGATGGCCTGCTCGTCCAGCGAGCGCTCCTTGGACAGCACGCCGCGCTTGCGGAAGCCGGCGGCGGCTGAGGCGCGTCGCCCACGACGGCCCAATGGCGGCAGCTGCAATGCCGTACCGGCCGTACCGCCGGGCATTCCAGCGGTCGCCATTGCGCCGTCAAAGGGCTCGCCCAGCCGGGCGCCCAGCGACTGAGGCGTCAGCGCACCGCCCATTTCAGCGAGGCTGAGGCCCAGGCCCAAGGCCCCGCCCGGTGGCTGGTTGAAGTACTGCACCGTCTGCCGGCGGACGGTACTCGGTATGGTACTCGCTGTTGACGTGTGATTCAGATTGGTGGCGGCACTGCTGTGCAGACTGACGCTGGGGAACTTCTTGTCCAGCGAGGGAGTGCTGTAGATGAAGTTCTTCGGCAGCGATTTGACCTTGGCGAGTGGGCGTGGCTGTACGACAGCCACCTTGGCTTGCGCCTCCGCCAGCTGCTGGCAGAGTTTCTGCTCCTGTGCGAACTCCTGCTCGCGCACGAGCTCGCGTTCTAGTTCGACCTCCATGTCTAGCTCGTCCTCCATTTGCTTGTGGCTCTCCTCGAGGTGTTTCATCAGTACAGCCACGACGACGTTCACTAACACGAATTGCGCCATAAGAACGAATATCACAAAGAATATGGGAGCGATAACCGAGCTGACGCAGCAATTGCGCACACAATCGGCCGCGTCATCGCAATTATCTCTCAGCGTGTCCTTCATGATGCCGTTCCAGTTGTCGCCAGTCGCTACGCGAAACAATGTGAGGAAAGCCATGCCAAAGTTGGCGAAGTGCGCATGCTCCCCAAGCCCCTGGCAGGGTATCTCGTCGGAGCACTCGAGCCGCCCGAATAGCTCCACGCCCAATGCCGCAAATATGAAGAACAGCAGGAAGAACAGCAGTCCCAGATTGCCCACCTGGGGCAGCGCCTGCATCACCGTGTCCAGCAGCGCTCGTATTCCCTTGGCCATTTTCAGCAGCTTGAGCACCCGAGCGATGCGCAGCACCCGCATCACACGTATGATTGTCGGATTGATCGGTATGATGTTCGTTTCGAGTTCCTCGAGCACAATGCCCACGATGGAGAGTAGCACAATGCCCACGTCCAGCTGATTCCAGCGATCCTTGAGGTAGAGCCGCCAGCCCAGCGCTACCAGCTTCATGTTCGCCTCGAGTATGAAGACGGCGGTGAAGAAATAGTTGAAGATCTTCAGGGCATACTGCAGCGCCATTGGCATCTTGTAGTACTCCATGGCCATGGTGACCACATTCAGGCCGATCACGGCGGCAATTGCCAGATCAAAGTACTTGGAAGTGACCACATTGTGGACGAACATGCGCGTGGGCGAGTAGTTTGTATAGTAGGGTGGCTCATGCATCCGGCGACGCTTCTTTTCCATTTGGAGGGCACGCTTTGCCGCCCGGCGGATCTTCTCCTCCTTCTCCTGCTCCTCGCGACAGCGATGAAAGTTCTCCACGACAACGCCCACGAACATGTTGAGCACAAAGAACCCAACGAGCAGTATGAAGGCAATGAAGTAGAGCAGTCGCCACTCGTTGTAGTTGACAATCGGCTGTTGGTCCACGCCGACAGCATCCAGGCCGGTGTACATGATGTTCACCCAGCCGTCGCGGGAGCTCAGCACGAACAGGGACATCAGCGCCTTGCCCAGGTCGTCGAAGTTGTATTTGCGATTCGTCCAGACGTTGCCGGGTATGCTGCGGCATTCGGCCGCGTTGCGCACGTTCTTGATGTTCTCGCCCTCGCAGTAGAAGAAGGTGCCCTTGAAGAGCTGTACGCCGAGGATGCCGAAGATGATGAAGAAGGTGCAACAGATCAGCACAATGTTCCCAATGGGACGCAGGGACGATAAGAGCGTTTGCACGACTAGTTTCAGACCCGGCGCTCGGTTGATCACACGCAGCGGCCTCAGGGAACGAAGTAGCCGAAACACCTGCGAGACGAAACGTTTAGAATCGCGGCGAGTTAGTAACGGTTATCATTAGCAATGTTTTATATCCAATAAACATCATCATCGCATCACTGAAATAAACAACTCAAACTAAAACTGAAATAGCAACTGAAACTGAAACGACTGCACTCTTGATGTTTAAAAAAGCAAAGCCAAAATGGGAGCGAATGGAAATGGGTAGCTGAATGATGCAAAAGGTGTATGTATATGTAGGCAGTGGGCATTACAACTGGGTCAACATTTTGGGGCAATATATAATAAGTAAGCTGGAACGATATGGAAGTGGAACGGGTATCCACTGTGAGAATTATATGATTGTGTAGTTGTTAACTGCTTCAAGACACAAGCTGTACACTTTGATTTTGGGCAATAGAATTGAGAAAATGAGCTGAAACAATGTGGAATTGGAATGCGTATGCAAAATGAGCGTTAAGTGATTGCGTAGTTGTTAACAGCCCAAAGACGCAAAATGTATGCTAAGATTAATAATAATATAACCACAAAGGCTCGGAACGAATGGGAATGGGTATATTTGACAAGAAGAATGAGGCGAATGTGATTGCAGTATAATTAAAGGTTAGATACAGATAATAAAACCACAAAGTGTTGGAACGAATGGAATTGGAACATATGAATGGGACTTTAATGTTTTCAATAATATATTTAACACCTTCAACTAGATCGGAACTTTAACAAATGTGCAATTTTACAAAGGTGATAACTTGTATGTGATTTATTAGAATCAATTATCCAAAAATCCATACCAAAAAAAAATTTTTTAAAATAAACAGTTTGATTTCTCTTTTCTGTTTAAATATTATAACTGATCGCATAAAAAAAGCATTAAATTGTTATAAAAGCTCTGACTTTTTTCTTAGAAATAACTTGTATGTATCTCAAAGGTAACTGACAAAAACCTAAAGGTCAAATAAATAAAAAAAAATCATCTATTCAAAATCGTTTAGATATAAGATATATTTAGACTTGATTTCAAGCCAGATCCGATAAAAAATAACAATGCAAAATGTGAGATTATGGTTATTGGTGCTGGGTGATTAGGGGATAAGAAATACAAATATTATTGATTAACTGATTATTATATAGGAAATATGTACAACGAGATATGAGAGTGAGCCAACAATTTTACTTTTGGGATGGGTATAAACTTTTTGAAGGGACTCTACACACACAGATAAAAGCGTACGAATAATTTGTATTATTTTTTTGTTGTTATATTTTGATTGCCATTAAATGAAATTAGCAGCGAGAATTTACCTGCAGATCGGTTTTTGGTATATGTTTAGTTAAAGTTAAAGTTACAATATAGCCGTTAATATACATATCGTGTATATCGAATATATAGAATATCAGAGGGAAAAGTTGTTGTGTGAGAGATAGAAAGCGAGAGGCATTAATATTTCTCGATAAATGATAACGAAACATGTGTGAGTTAGAGAGAAACATATAGCAATATGGAGAGACAGAGACAGCAATAAAGCTAGAGCTGGATAGACAAAGAAAGAGAGTGAGAGAGATAGAGATAGAGATAGATACAGAGCGAGAGAGAGACAGAGAGAGAGAGAGAGAGAGAGAGAGAGAGAGCGCGAAAGAGCGAGCGAGCGAGCAATAGCGAGAGCTTTTTCTTTAATGGATCCGCGTGCGCAACAGCAGCTGATAATTATTTTTCTTTTAATTTTTTGGTGGTGCGTGGTTCGTGGTTCGAGTTGTCGAATTGTGGTTCACACATGTTGGGCGCTGTTTGTTCAGTTGCATGCGGCATGTGGCATGTGGCATGTTGCATGTGGAGCCTGCCTGCCATTCTGTTTGGCTGATGCTGCGGTTCTATATATGCCTGTTGCCGTTCAGAGCCCACAAACTTACCCTTAAAATCCCAAATATCCTCGGGCTCGACTCGCTAATCAATGACATTAACAAATCAATTATCGAAATTGTAACCAAAGATCCATCCATTATATTCCAGCCGGATGTGAAATATGCATCCGGGCCATAAAACATGCCCGTGGCAACTACCTGCAAAATTCAACCGAAACATTGTCAGTAACCAAAACCAAAACTCAATTATACGACTCTGGCATTGCATGCAAAATTAGTACACTCGAAGAAAATGTTGGTACAAATTTCTACATTTCTTACAAATTTATTATGATAAAGACAAAAAATTTAAAAAATAAGTTGTGGAATGCAAATTTGTTTTCCTATAAAGTATATAACTTTGTAATATGGTATATTCAAAATAACTTATCGTACTCAAAAATGTTATTTAAGCTTTTGGTCAAAGTTAAAATGAACTAAATATAATTTTCACGTATGTATTCTGAATAAAAATATAAGAAAAAAAAAACCAATCAAATATGGGTTTGATTATTATTTGTGAAATTCAGAATTTAAAAAATTTTCAAACTTTGCTCATAAAATATCAAACTTATCAGAAAAGCAGGAATTTATTTACTTACTACTTCTTTTTTATACAAAATTTTGAACTCTAGAATTATTTATTTATGATTATTATTTATTTATTTTCGAATTTTTCCGAAATTTAATTTTAGCAAATCGAATAAAGCAAAAAGTTTATAAAATTAGAATTCTTCGATGTTGCCCGAAAAATATCGAAGTGTTAAAATCTTCGTTGTGACTCCGAGTGTACTAATGGAAAACGGAAAATGAAAAATTGTGTGTTTTTTGCGAACTGACCTTAATGAACATTTCGACAGTGAAGACGACAGTGAAGACGTAATTGGCTGTTGCCAGGAACACTCTTTCGGTGCTGCTTGGAGGGATGTTTGGTCTTTCCATGGCGAGTGTGATGCAATTGAGCGCTATGAAGAGCAGCACCACATTGTCGAACCACTTCTGGTTGACGAACCAGGTGCAGATCTGCCGGAACCTGTAAGCAAATGCCACCCGAAAGCATGAAAGAAAAGCGCACAGTGATTGTAAATTGTAAATTGTGTGGAGCGGAAGTAGAAGTGCAGGGCAACAATGTTGAAATTGAATTACCGCTACAAAATGAAAATGAAAATCAAATCGCAAATCGCAAATCGAAATGAAAACGAACTGCAAAAGTGGCAACAGCAACTGCGACAATGTTGAGAAAAGTTCATTTTGATGGCAATTGAAATCTGTCACAAAGTCAATTGGAAAATGGGTCAAGAAAATAAAAGTTCAGTTTCTGATAACTGTACGTGATAAGGAAAGCTGAAAGTGCTGATTAACAAACAATGTTAGAAGGTCGATTAGTTATAGACTAATTAAAAGAGAGGGAACTCTAAGGAAGCTTAATTGCTTGAGCTGTTTGAAATAAATGCGTTTTATTCCAATAAACTTAATTTGAATGAAGCTTCATTTCAAATTGAATAGAACTTTAAAGCAACTCAAGTAACTAAAATCTTTTATTTGTATTATTCACATGAGATGTGTAATATATGCTCAAGGTCCAACTTTTAAGCAATATCAGATGTCAAATAATCAAATTAAAAGAAAGTTGTCTTGAGCTCAAGCGAAAAACATAAGTCACTTGGATATTATAGTAAGCCTTGAAAAGTTGCCAATGAGCTTTATTGTTGTAGCTACAAGCAATAAATAAAAGACTTGAAGCTCATCTAAAGCTTTTTCGCTACAATTTTGATGAATTGAGTGAAAAAGCTTTGACATCGCAAATAAGTGTCAAACGAGCTTTGTTATTGTAACTACATATATTGCATTGCAATTGACTAGCTCGCGTAAATCTTACTCAAAGGCAATTTAAAGCTCACTCAAAGCTTGCTTGAAGCTCACTTAAAGCTCCCATAGATACAAATATTATAAAGTGCCGCTTTCATCTTAGACTATTAAAAGCATTTCACGCAAAGCTTACGCATTCTCGGATATCCTTGGAACGCTACGTACCTGTTCTCCTCCGGAAAGACGTACATGGAGTAGGACTCACGTTCAGCGGTGAAATGCTTGGGCGTCAGACGCTGTATGATCATCTTCAGCTTGGACATGCTGTCCCCCCCACAGGACACCATGGAATGTTGCTGTTGCTGCAGCGACAGCTGTTGCAGCTCCTTGGCCAGCTCCTGCGGCGGCAGCTGGGACTCGGACTGCGATTCGAGCTGCTGCTGTTGCAGTTGCTGCTGGTGCAGCTGCTGCAGCTGCTGCAGCTCCTTCTCCTCGAGCCGCTTCTTCAGGTTGTAGTGGCTGATTGAGTTCTTGCGCTTATCGCGCGCCTCCATATACTGCTGCAGCATATCGGGCTCGTTGAGAGTCGTGTACGACTTCTGCCACTTGTCCAGGTCCATCTTGGAGTTGGTGTACGACAGTGACTTGCGATTCGCCTCCAAGTTGTGCAGATTCAAGTGCGATGTCTTGCTGAATGCCAGCTCAATGGAGCTCATCCTGCGCTGTCCTGCACCCGCCCGCAGCTTCGGCGGCTGATTCAGATTCTGGTAGACCTGCGAGTTGAAGATGCAGGCCGAGGCTCGCCTGCTGCCCGGCCCACTGCCTATGCTCAGAGTGTTCGACAGACGCCGGATCGAGTTCTGTGGACTCAGGCGATTCGTGTCCTTGTGCCGCAGCTCAGCCAGATTGCTACTGCTGCTGACGTTGGCGGCAGCAATGCCGCTGCCACTGCGCAGCAGGCAGCTGTTGTCGCTGCCATTGTTCAGCTGCTGTTCGTCCTCCTCGGCAGCGCGAATCTTGCTCTCATCGGCTGAGGGACGCAGACTCGTCGGACGCTTCTTGGAGCTGCTGCGCCGGAAGCGCTGCTTGAAGCTGCTGCTGCTGCTGGCGGGCGCAAGTGGCAGACGCTCGCTGGACGAGCTGCCGCTGGTGGAGGCGACACTAGCACCAGCCACAACTCCACTCGAACTGCTCACGGAGAGATCACTCAGATGACTGTGGCTGTGACTGTGACTGTCCGTTGGCGGCTGCAGCGTTGCTGGCGTCCCAGTGGATATGCTGGGCACATAGATGGGCGTCGCTGCTGCCGTCGTGCTGGAATTCTTCGAGATGTCGTCGATGATGACGCTGTGCATGCTGCTGGCCAGGGCGCTCGGCAGCAGGCTGCTCAGCTGATTGCTGCTGCCACTGGAGATGCTGGCGGAGCCACCTGGCACGCTGCCACTGCCACTGCCACTGGCACTGATACTTGCACCCAGTACCGAACCGGAACCGGAACCAGAGCCGGAGCTAGCGCTGGCATGTCCTTGCAACTGGCTCGCATTCAGGATGTTGAGCGGCTTGTGCGACAGCACCGGCGACGGCGGGATGAGATCGATGGCTGGGATGCCCTCGTCCAGTGTCCTCTGGCCGCCGCTGAAGATGTTCGGCGGCTTCAGCAGCGCTGGCGACGGGGGTACGGGCTGTGACAAAATAGGGCAGGCAGTCAGCTTTTGAGTGATATATATATACAAAACAATACTCATTTTGAACCTTTATTTATTTTTGTTCTTAGAATCGGTGTCATATGAATTCAAAGTTTTCTTTTGAAAAATTAAATTCATTACACATTAAATCATATTTGGAAAAAAAAATTAAAAAAAAAAAATTTTAATTCATGATGTTCTTTCAATTTGATTGAAATTTTAAACATTGATGAGTTATAAAGATGTTCAAGTGTACAAGCAACCTTATGGCAATAGCTTTGAAAAGATTGGCTATATGGCAAAAACCAACTTCCAGTTGTATGACAGCCTGTGCTTTGAATATCAAGTCTCTGTGTAAAGTTTCATCGTCATAGCTCAAAAACTGAGGGACTAGTTTGCATACATACAGACAGACAGGCGGACATGGCTAGGTCATTATAAGCATACTGGAGGTTACTTTTGGGCGTCTCCGACGTTTCTTTCTTAGCATTACACGCTTCAGCACAAAGTTAATATACTATTTGCTTCGAAAAGAGTATAAATATATATTAAATATAAATATTTATGTTTGCAGTTATTCTAAAATCAAAGTATTTCAAAACATTTAAATTAGGAATTTGATGTAACATCGAAAATCTTTGGAAAAACTCCTTTGAACAAAATTGTTTGAATTTAAATACAGAATTAAGTGACAATTACAGGATGGATTTAATAATATTATATCCAAAATGTTCTAGCATTTCTGATAAGAAAATTGAAATATGAATACCATATTGTATTGTATTGTTTTTAAGACTGGAATCATCTGAGTGTTTTAAGGATTGTTGGTAATCATATTTAAATATTTAAAATCTCCAAAAATGGTTTGCTTTAAATTTCATTTCTATGGATTCTATTTTTTATGAGATGAAAATGGTTTTGTTAGCACAAAAGCTGACAAAGAGGCAGTTACCCAGGAATTCAAATCAACTTAGGGCTTATGATTATTGTATCTGATAAGTGATCTGAACTTTTAATCGACTTGAATTTATCATCTATAGCTTGACTCTATGTAGGTAATATGTAATTCTAGAATTTCTACTTTGTTCGTAAAATTTCAAGTACAACTCGTTTTGGAATACTGTGAAAAAGGTAGAAATCGTTCATGATTTCAAACACCACCGCTAATGTTATAAAAATGAAGAACAGATGAGTCATCAGAAGCATTTTCTAGAAATTTAGTTTGTAATATGGCGTTTGAGGGAAGACAACAAGAAAGCGTTCTCGATTTTGGTAAAAACGTGGTCTATTTTTTATTTGATAGTATTATTTCATTATGAAATTTGTCTTCCTGTTTCAATTGTTTGAAGCAAGTGTAAACAACATATTCTATTATTATTTTATTTATGAATAAAAAGTGGTCTATTTCTTATTATTTGATAGTATTATTTCATTATGGAATTTGTCTTCCTGTTTCAATTGTTTACATTTGAAGCAAGTGTAAAGAACATATTCTATTATTATTTTATTTATAAATCCACTTTAAGCTTAAGTACAGCTGCAAGCTTACCTCAAGATCGCCCCACTGGCGAAAGCTCATGCCCGGCTCCATGGTGGTGCTGGGGGAGTCCTGTGGCGTTGCCGCCGTCGTCGTGATCAGCGGCGGGTCACGGATGAGGCGCATCTTGGAGAGGCGTGGCGCCTCGTTGCGTCGCTCCTTAACCGAGTATGTCTGTGTGTGGCATGTGGCAAATGTGTGTGTGACTGTCGTTGTTGTGCTGGTGCTGTGCGGCTTACCTTTTTGAGGCCACCACGAGGCTTGGCGTCCTCGTGCGGCAATAGCTTGCTGCTCGCATCCTTGTCGGCCAGGCCGGAGCCGTCGACTTGCGAGGGCAGCTCGTTGATTTGATAGTCCTGGATGGGCTGCAGGAGGCGCTGGCGGTGCATGTTGCTCTTGCCTTCGATGGTCAGCTCGGCTGAGTCTTGCAGCTGCTGAGGCGACAACGGACGACAGACGACACACGACAGACGATAGGCGATAACGATAACGATAACGGTAACGATAGACTACATGTGCATACGATACATACCGTGACAGACTCTCTAGCGAACACACACTCATTCACTCATTCACTCACTCGATCAGTCACACGATCACTCACTCGATTAATCGATATCATTCAATGCGTGCCGCAGAGTCGCTTTCTGCTCGGGAGTATTTTCTTGCTCTCTCGCTCTTATTGGGGTTGTCTCTTTTTCACTTACCTTGCGCACATCCTCGGCACTGCGCCAGCGATTGCGTACTTCGTAGTAACTATCGTTAGTGGTCGATGAATCCGCTTCGCTGCGTGATTCATCGTACATACCATCGCTATAATTTTCGGCCAATGTCTCTTCGCGCAGTTTCTTAACCAATTCGCGCTGTTCGCGCTCGCGACGTTCATTTCGCTGAGGGAATCAAAATTTCAAAATTAGACTTTTTCGTCAACGTATCGTTAATGCGTCGGATTTGTACACGAACTATCGTTTGCGATATTCGACAATGTTTCAAATATCGCTTATCGATTACTCAGTTGTTACTAGTAATCGATATCAGTTGTAATTTGAAAGTTGTAGTCATTTCAATTGCTTATCGAATGCATTTCGATAACGTATCGATTATTTTGCGAATTTGGTAATTATAATCCAGCGATAATTGAAACATTGCTTAGTGACTTTCGTCGCTTATCGAATCGCTTTCTCAATGCCAATTAAATCGTTAATCGATCAATTTAGCTTGAGCATCGTTTCAATTATGTTGCTTATAGATTGTTTTTTGTTGAGCAATTCAAGTGAAACGATGCCCAAATTGGCGAAAAATGTGAATTACTTTTGTGATTTTTTTTTATTGTTATTTTAGGTTAATTTTGATATTTGTTGTTGGCAAAACTCTACCTCTGAACTGAATCCCTCAACCAAAATGGCCACCAATAAATTAAATAGCACATAATTGCCGAAGGTCATTAAAGCCACAAAGTACAATGCGGCCCAATGACTTGTCTTTTCCATGCCATTAAATAGAACCACGTTCCAATCCTCTTGCGTCAGTATCTAAAAACATTTTTGTTGTTTTTGTTGTTGTTGTTGTTGTGGTATTTATTTTTTTAAACGATGGTTGTTGTTGAAGTTGTAGATGTTGTTGTTGTATCGGTTGTTGTTGATGATTTTTTTTGTATTTTTTTTTGTTGTTGTTGATATTGGTTGGTTGCAGTTGCAGGTGGTTGCGGGCGGCAAAAACGTGGTGCAGTTTACGTTTATATTGGATATATGTATAAATATATATATTTATATGTATATATATATATATATATATTTGATATATATGCGTTATATTGATATTGAAAGAAGCGGATAAAGAACAAAATACAATAAACATATGTTGTGTGGGATAAAAAGAAATGTAAGAAAAAAGAGAGCACAAAGAACACATCATGTTGGAGAAGCAAAACGCCAAAGTGTTAGATATTTTGTTTGGAGTATCATATATAAGTATTATAATATTCAATATATATATGTTAAGGTATTTATAAATATATATATATTTGATAATTATTTATTTTCTTTTCCTATCATTATTATGTTTTCACCTAACTGGTATTTTTGCGCATTTTTGTCTAGTATTTTTAGCTTAAGAACTTAAATGTGAAACACAAAACGCAATAATATTTTTTTAATATTATCTATTTTCCCCCTTTCGGACAGCTACTCTAAATTTTCATTTTAAGTCTTACGGCTTTTAGAAACTGTATATCTTAGAATTGAGTAGAACAAAAATATATTTTTATGCAAGCGAAACCTGAAATTTCTTTAGCTGTCCAAAATTGATATTAACTTTTTTAGTATTTTGTGAATTCTAAGCTTTCAAAACACATAATCAAGTTCCCCGTCTTACATAAGTTCAACCCATTTTTTGTTTTTTTTTGTTGGTTGTTAAAGATCTTAAATATTAAAAGCACATTCAACATAGAACAAGTGGAACGATGAAACGAAAAGTTTGCCATAGCGCAGTGAAAGCAATTGGCAAATGAAACTATAAAGAACTAAAGATCAAAGACACGCACTGTAAGGAACCCAGGATAAATAACGAATCTAAGTACAAGGAATACTCGTAATTCGTGGTGTGGTTAAAAACGCTTGAAAAGCAACGCAAAGCACTCGAAAACTTGTTGAACTCAAAAACAAACTTCAATTCCAGAAAATACTTAAAATATAAATTAAATTCTTAAAAGCTGCAAAGCGCGCAAAGTCTTGCATAGAAATTCAAATTTTGATAAACACTAAAGTGGTATTTTTTTTTGTTACGTATTGATTTTTTTTACACGACGTGCCAATAAATAGTTGTTGCTATAGGTTTCATATACAATGCGAATATATTGAGTATTTTTTCGGTATTTTTTGTTGTTTTTTTTTTTTTGGTATTTTTTGGGCGTGACTGTACATGAATAATATGCAATTTGAATTTTTATATATAGTATTTTGTTTTTGTATTTGGCAAAAGCGCAAAAAGCAGCATGAAAGCAAATGAGAATTGGTAGCTAGGCAAAAACAAAGAGAAAAGAAAACTAACGAAGAAGATGAAGAACAAAGCAGCTGCATTTGAAAAATGGGCGGGGGGAAACAAGCCAAAAAACGAGGCAACAAACGAAGCGCTTTCCAAAAAAACGTAAACACAAGGCGTTTATATATGGCCTAAAGATATGGTTCTTATATACTATTTATATATATAGTATCGTATATATGTATGTACGTGTATAGGTGTGTGAGTAAGTATTTAGAACAAACGCAACGTAGCACATAGTAATTGGACTGAATGTGGAAAGCAAAAGCCAAAGAAATCGAACAAAACTGAAGAATTCAAATTGAGGAGAAATCATGCATGAAAAAATAAGCAAGTTATGTTACAGGTGAGAGCTGTGTGTGTGTGTGTGTGTGTGTGTGTTTATATGCGTATGTGTGTGACTGAGAGAGAAACAGATAAAGATAGAGAGAGAGAGAGAGAAAGGAAGAAAGAACCAAGTGAGCGGGAGAGAAAGATATAGCATTGTCAGAGTAATTGCTGGAGTAACAGAGAGAAGCGATTAAAGTTGGGGCGTGTATGTGTGTGGGTGTGAGAGAGAGAGATAGAGAGAGAGAGCAGACCTTGCTCACTTCGATATACCAAAGATTTAGAATATAACCTATTCAGCTGAAAGGTTATCTGTACTATATAAATACTAGGATTATTATCCTTTTGCTCTTATAGTTTCAATTTCAATTCGTTCTGGAATATTGTGAAAACAGGTTAAAATCGTTTTTGATCTGTTAATGTTTTGAAAATCAAGGAATAAATACGCATCATCTGCATTTTTGTAGTCAAAGAAGTCTTCTTGAATTGAGCTCAAAAATCTACATTTATTATTTAAGAGTACATCAATACTGAATATTGTATGTGGTATATCAAATTTGATATTCTACATTTTAAACAATTGTAAAAATGGTTTACTCATCTTGTCAACATTGTCAACATAATATATTATTATTTAAAATAGGAAAACTTTATTTTTCGTTTGTCTTTAGATTTTGTTGAGTTTCTTAAAAACAACAATTTGGATATCAATTTTTGAAAGTACGCAAAAATTGATAAAAAGTTAGTAAATTTATGTTTTTACTCAAAACTTTAGAAAGTTCATTTTAAATGGTTATTCGATTTGCGTGTATGTTGATAACTTTTGTGAAGTGGTGTGTGTATGTGTGTGTGTGTGTGTGTGATGGTACATTTATGTAAATATATCTAAAGCTACTTGTAAAAAGTAATCAGAAACTAAGCAAAAGTTGTGATAGAAGAAAAACTCAAGAACTGAAACCTGGTTTGAGGCAAACACAACTAAATCAATAATAGCTAGAACAAGTGGAGAAGGATTATCTTCGGCGTGCCGAAGATTAAATACTCTTTTCGAACCTTAAAGCAATTTTTACTATTTTTCCGTGACTGCTTATTTAATTCGCAGATATTAATGTCGCATACATATACCCCTACATATAAAATAAAATATATAAAGGTATTCATGTAAACAGGGACGTTTCACTATCCGCAGCTCGTGGACGCGTCCTTTAGCATTCATAAGTGCTACCGAATTGAACAATATACAAGTTTCAGTTTTTCCAAAAAGTCAAAACTACATTACATATGTATACTACAATATACATACCAAATTTTGTGCCTGTTGCTCTTATACCTTTCAAGGCTGCTGTCGGAAATTGAATTGTCATAAAACTTAATCTGAACATACGAGAGCTTATATTCAGAATTTGAGATCCATATTTTTTTTCGCGTGGCATTGGTTTTGCCAATGAATTTAAATTTTTCTTTTGAATTATTCTATTAAAGCTACTTTATGTATGAAAAAAAAATTAGAAACAATTTAGGAAATTGAAAATAAATGAATTTGATTACAGCTATTATATATTTGAAAAGAAGAATAAGAAAAAATGAAAATAAATGACCACCCGCCGCTGGTCTTGAACCCGGGTCCTCTCGCTCACCAGTTCGCAACTTTACCCACTACGCCACAAGCCGTTTTGATGATCGCTGACAAAATCCCTTGAAGAGCAGACTGTCAAAAGCTTTCTTGTTTTGCTTTTTACTGCTTACACCAAGCAGTTTTAAGAATCGCTGACAAACTCGATTTTACTGAGCTTTTGTTTTTTTGCGTGGCATTGTTTTTGTTCTAAGCCATTGAAAGCAAATGAATTTGATTACAGTTATTATATATTTGAAAAGAAGAATAAGAAAAAATGAAAATAAATGACCACCCGCCGCTGGTCTTGAACCCGGGTCCTCTCGCTCACCAGTTCGCAACTTTACCCACTACGCCACAAGCCGTTTTGATGATCGCTGACAAAATTGCTTGAAGAGCCGACTGTTACAAATTTCCTTCTTTTGTTTTCCTGCAACCTGCAACTCGCGTTTGTCAGCATTTGTTTTTTCGCGTGGCATTGTTTTTGTTCTAAGCTATTGGAAGCAAATTAATTTGATTACAGTTATATGTATATTTGGAAGGAAGAAAAAGAAAAAAAGTATTAAATTAATAATCAGTCGCCGCCGAGGCTCGAACTTGCGAAACCTGCGTTCGTTAGCGCGGCTCTTTACGCCATACGCCACAAACCGTTTTGATGATCGGTGACAAAATACCTTGAAGAGCAGACTATCAAAAGCTTTCATGCGCTTGACTTTGTTTGCTCAGACTATCAAAAGCTTTCTTGTGCTTGACTTTGTTTGCTCATATGCACCTGTTTTTTCAAAATATTTAATGACGCATATCTTCGCTGTTTATGACTCAATCGATTTGCGATTTTACCCATCGATGAGTTATATGGATGTTCAAGTGTACAAGGAAATTTAAGGCAATTGCTTTGAAAACATCGGATTTATGGCCAAAACCGACTTTGAGGTGTATGGCAGCTATAAGATATAGTGGTCCGATCCGGCCGGCTCCGACCAATGTGCTGTCCCCTTGAATAATAAGTGTCTGTGCAAAGTTGCATCGCGATAGCTCAAAAACTGAGGGACTAGTTTGCATACATACAGACAGACAGACAGACAGACAGACAGACAGACAGACAGACAGACAGACGGACATGGCTAGATCAATTTGTTTTGTTTTTATAAGCATATTGGCAGTAACTTTTGGGGGTCTCAGACGCTTCCTTCTATGCGTTACAAACTTCAGGACAAACTTAATATACTATTTTCTTCGAAAAGAGTATAAAAACGAGTAACGTTTCGCATTTAAGTAGAAGGGAAAAAGATATATATGTATATATGTATAGGAAAAACTAAACTAAAACTAAACGGGTTTGGTTTTTGTTCGTTTAACAAAATGTACGCAAAAAACTAGAGTTATAGATAAAGTGAAAAGAACTGCACTTGTTGAGTATATTTTTGCTATTGTTTTTATTTTATTGTAATATTTTTTTGTTTTGTTTTCTTTTTGGACGTTTGCTGTTTTTAGGTTTTGTACTTTGATAAATAGATATAGGTAAGTATATGTGGGTAGGTAATTGGTATTTTTTTTATATATATATATATATATTTTTGGGGTGTTTTTGTTTTTGCGATTGTTACTGGTTCTTACTTGGAAAACTGTGACAGTGGCCCACAAAATGTTGTTGAAGTGTTTGCGATCGCATTCACATTGCGGATGTCGGCTGATTATTTCGGGACACGTGCATTCGCGTTCGAGTCCTGATTCGTCCAAAAATTTACAAAACTTACCGCCAAACAGATACATGCCGAGTATGCTGTAGGTTTATACGTATATATGTTTTATATATGTATGTATATCATATATAAATATATTTAGATAGAGATGTGTGTTCGTTGTATTTATAAGTAGTATATAGTATATGTAGTTGCGATTCGATTATGATAATATAAACGAGTATAAGTTAGGTTAAGTAGTACGAAGTAGAGCTAATGGCCCCTCGATTATCGATTTCTTGCTTTATATATATATGTATGTATATATGTGTGTTGTAATACATAGATATACATATAGATATATGTTGTTGTTTTTGTATATATATTATATATATAGAGACAGTTCTGTGTCATATTTATATACGTAAACAAAAGATGTTTCAGTTTCAGATATCGTGAGTTACTTGTTCAGTGTTTGTTGTTATTTGGTATTTGGTATTGTTGTTGTTGTCATTGTTGTACTTGGCCCAAGTTTATAAGAAACATAGAGCTTAGGTGGGTGTGGGTTGGGTGGGTGGTTCTTTTTGTACAGAGTGAATAGATCTGGGATACTTTCATTTGTTGTTGTTGTTTTTCAATTGTTTGTGTCTGTTTTTTTTATTTTTTATATATAGTAAAAAGTTGAGTAAAGAAAAAAAAACTGTTTTATTTTACAGAGTTTAGAGAGAGTTTATATATATAATTTTTTGCTGGGAACCTCAAATATGAATTGACAAACTCTAGAGACTGTATATGTATAATATGGTTGTATGTGTGTGTATGTATGTGTGTGTGTATGTGTGTGTGTAGTTTAAAGTTTCAGATGGTCAGAGTTTAGTGGTTTGGCATAGTTTACAGTTAGAGTTAAGAGTTTGTGAGAGTGTGTAGAGTGGGTTGGGGCTTGGAGTAGGGGAACTCGAATTCTAAACAACTTAGAGACTAGAGTAAATGTAAGTAAGCACCATATATACAGACATAAGTACACGGATAAAGATATATATACTTAGTGAATAGAATAGTATGCACAATAAATAGAGAAAGACAGAGAGAGAGAGAGAGAGAGCCAGAAAAAACTGTGTGTGTGTGTGTGAGTGTGGGTGTGTGTTAACGAGTGGTGTGTGACAAGAGGCAAACGGCGAGTGACATTCGAGAAAAGAAAACAAACGAGTACAAGTAAAAGAGTCAAGAGTGAAGAGTATTGCGAGTATGCATATATATATATATTTATAGTGTCGAGCAAGCAGGGAGTGTCAAGCAAAATAATCGACAAGTCGCCTATCGATCGCTAGCATGCCAAGGCAAGACGAAAAAAGCAAACGAAAAGAAACAAATGAACACAAATAAATAGCTATTGCAGGCGATTCGTCGAACTGGAATGCTTACCTGTGCAATGTATGAATATCTGCCTTATCAACTATGTTACTTTAGTTACTTTACAGTCTGTATTATCTAGTGGCTAACAAGCTGATCTTTAGACTATTTGAGGAACGGCATGCGTATGCGCGATGTTTAAGCTAAGTAAGTCAACGAATAAGTCGCATGCAGCACTCGTTGCACTCGTCTAACGAGCAGGCATCGCAGCGAACGAACGGAACGAAACGTAACGGAACGTAACGGAACGAAATGGTATGAAACACAATGAAATAAACACCACACCGAAGTACTACACACCACAAATTAGTGCGAGCGAGTGAGCAATCGATAAGTCTATCGAAATAATAACGCACAAACGATAAACGTAAAAGCAGAAGAAGCCAAAAAACAATTTCTCCGTTTCGCAGGCGATTCGTGGGGCCAGATTCGATCAAAAACACACACACGAAAACAGAGACAGAGAGAGAGATAGGCAAAGAGAGAGAGAGAAATATAGAACAAGTGGGGAGTTTGATAGACGGATAGAGCGTGGGGGAACACAAAATAAAGCACAACAATTATAATTAAAGTTATCGTTATCGTTATTGCTATCGGTTATCGGCAAGCCTAGCACATTATTGATTGTCATTAACGAACAAACAAACCAACATAAAATTTCAACATAAGCTATAAAAATAACCGAAAAACAAAATGCTTACGTTTTGGTATTTTTTTTTCAAAAACTTTTTTTTGACATTTAGTGTTAGTTATCGGTAGAGTAATATTATGGCATAAGATTAGGTGGTATATATATATATTTAAGCATATTTGTATAGTGGTAGTTTTATTATATATATATATAGTATATATAAATATATAAATAATTAAATGCTGATAGCAATAGGTCTACCTGAAACACTGTGACGAGCGCCCAAAGCAGGCTGTCGAAATTCTTACGATCGCAAATCTTCTCTCCGTTAATTTTCTCGCAGAATTTACATCCGAACAGATTCATGCCGAGTATACTAAAGTGATGGTTTGGTATTTGTTGATATAGTATAATATGATATACATATATATATTTCGATAATATAATATTCTTATAAATTTTTTATTATGTATTATTGTTAATATTATAATTATTTTTTTTTGGTTGTGTTTTCGGTTTGGGGTTTTTGTAGTGTTTTTTTTTAGCATACAATTTTTTTTTTAGTTTAGTTTTGATTAAGTTATTTTTAGTATAGCAATTAATTGGTATAGCAATTGTGTGGTTTGAGAGAGAGAGAGAGAGAGAGAGTGAGAGAGAGAGACAAAAGAGAGAGAAAGAGATAGTTAAGGATGAAAGAGAGAGAGAGAGAGAGCAGAGAGAGAGAGAAAGAGAGAGAGAGAGAGAGTATGTGTCCGTAAGTGAGCAGCAAGCGAGCGGTAATTGAAAAATAATATATAAAATACTATTCAAAGAGTTTCAAAAAGTGGCGTTAACTCAAAATAGAATCGTAGTCTAAATAACGAAAATACTGAGAGCTTTCACACAGACACGGCTCACGTACAGGGAAAAGCTGCTCTAAATGAAAGCTGCAGTGCTGGGCAGGCTGGAGCTTTGCCAAAGCTCACCCATACAGACGCACTCAATCAGACAACTGAACAAAAGTGAAACACAAAAGAACGCCGCTCGAGAGCGTTAGCTGAAAAGTTAAAGCTGAAGCCTAAAATGGAGTTGCAGAAAATATTTGTAGTATTCATTAAAGTATTAGTATGTTTTTGTTTTTGTTTTTATTTTTTATTATTCGGGGTCATTTAGTTCAAGCGTTTGATTTAGTTATTTATGAGAGTATGTGTCGTTGATTTTAAGTCTGGGTCACTAGGGTAGACTTCTCTAAGTATATGTTTATCCACTGGGGTTGTATGGTATGTGTCAAATATTTTTTGGTTATACGACTGTAGTTGTAAGTTTATGTGGTATATATATATATATATTGTTTTTTTTTTCATTTTAAAATATTTATTTTGGTTTTCTAACTACACAAACGTTTACGACTTTTAGTTCAAGAACAGAGCAACTAAGCTAACTAAACTTTGGTAAAAAGTTTTGTTTTGTTTTATTTAGTTGGAGTACTTAGTATTTTTTTTGGCTGTTGGTATTTTGTGAAATCAAGAGCATAAAATGTAAAATGTACTTTTATAAATCGAATATTAATAGTAGATAGAGATAGATAGCATGTACGAGTATGTAGTATATCTGTTACGAGTAGTTATTATTAGAGATATATCTATATATTTAAGATATATATATATATAAGTAGTATATAGTAAGTATCAAACTGTAGCGACTGCAACTACACAATAAGCTTACGACTTTACAGTACTTTTATTTGTACTATTTTTTTTTTTTTTTTTTTTTTGTAGTGTTGTTTTTGTTTATTGTTGCCGATTCTGTTGTTTGGAAATTTGAACTAAAGATTTCGGGTGGTGCGTGTTTAGTATTGGACAATCAGTGTTGTAGCAAAAAAAAAGCGTGATCGGAGCTTGAACGCTAAAAGTGTTGTGAAATTTTGGAGTTTTGCTTGTGTTGCTTGGGTTTGTTTTCAGTTAAGTGTTGGTAAATGCTAAGACTCTAATACACACATTTAATTGTAATTTGAAGCTTTTGTAGCCTTTGAACTAACTAATTGTTGAAACTGTGTTGTTCTTGTTGTTGCTGTTGTCGAAACGAAAGTAAAGCAAGTGTATTGAAAGCAATAAATTGAAAGATGGCCGGTGACGTTTTAGTATTTCGGGTCACGTGAAAGGAGCAGCGAGTGACGAGTAAGTAGAAAAAAGAAAAACAAACTAGTTCAAGAACGAGCTTATGAAGGAAGCTTGCAAACGCAAGACCTTTGCGAGTAGTTCGGGGCTCGTGAAAAGAGTAGCGAGTGGCGAGTGACGAGAGAAGAAAAGAACAAACGAGTAGAGAAGTAACGAGTTTAAGAACGCAAATCGTTTGCGTGAGCTAGCCGTAAATTTGGTTTGTTTGTATGTGTGTGTGTGTTTGTGTAAGAGAGAGAGAGAGAGAGATAGGGAGAGAGAGTGAGCAAATTGATAGGCAAAGAAGTAGAAAATCACTCGATTACTTAGTATTTAATTGTGTGAGGCTGTGTCTTGAGAATTTCGAATGCAAAGTGAGCGAGCGAGCGAGTCAAAGTGTACGACAACTTACGGCAGCAAAGGATTGTGTAATATAAAACAGACAGAGAAAGAGAGACAGAGAGAGAGACATAGAGCGTAAGAGAGACGGAGAGAGACAGGTGGTGAAGAGTTGACTGAAAGAGCAATACAAATTTGTTCAACTTGGACGTACGACTTGGATTTTGATTGATTGTAAAACTCTAACTACGATTCGAGATAACGAGTACATTTAAGTTAAATGAGAGAGACAGAGACAGTAAGAGTTAGAGTGTGTGTGAGAGAGCGAGAGAGAAAGAAAGTCTTACGCAATCGTTTACTCAAATGGTACGCAATGGGTATTGTTTTTTTTGTTTTTTGTTTTTTTTTTAACTATTATTATTTTGTGTTAGAGCATAAAAACGAGCACAGTTATTACCATGGCTTTATAATAATTACTATTGTTGTTTTCTTTTATTTATTTTTTAGGGGTTGGTACGGTTTTTGGGGCAAGTGTTTGGGTGTTGTATGACGCAGAAGAAGTATAAGACGAAGAGAGAGAGAGAGAGAGAGAAAGATAGAGCGAGAAAGACATCTGTGTTGTAGATGAGAGAGCGCTTTGGCTGATGTGAGTGTGTATGAGTGTGCAAAGAGAGCAGTCGGGTCTCAGCAAGAGACAGCAACGAGAATTAAAGGGACAGAGAGAGAAAGAGAGAGAGAGAGAAAGAGAGAGAGAGAGAGCGGAAGCACAACTGCACATATCTAGAGCTATAAATAGTTTGCTCAATATGAACAGATGCGTATGTGTGTATGTGTGTGTGTGTGTGTGTGAACGATCTGTTCTGTATGTGTGTGTGTGTGTGTGTGTGTGTGTTTTCTCTTTGTTTCGCTTGGGATTGAGCGGCTAGCGGAGAGTGGGTATTATTTGTGTTACGCAACTATATACTATATATACATATGTTAACATATGGATAATAGCTAGACAAATGTTTTATCAGAGCTCTAAGAGCTGTTTAATGTTAGTCGTGAGTCGTGAGTCGTAAGTCGACCGAATACTCTATGGGCTAACACGCACTCAACTGGTTTGTGGTTTAGTGGGTCAATGATTCAGTGGGTCACTTGTTTAGTGGGTCGCTTTTTTTGGGTGCTTTGTGTTTGTTAGTGGGTTTTAAGATTCTGTACAATTTCCAGGAGTTTTAGTTGGTTTATGGCAGTGCTCACTTTTGGCCAACATCAAAATGTCACATGAAATGGGTCTCAAGAGATTCGTTACAAATTTTTCTCACATTAAAAAAAACAAAAAAGAAGCAAAAATTTCCTTAGACTTTTTTCTGTCTGTTTCCCTAATTCTTTAAACAAATGTTATACAAACGTATATTTAAAATGATCTGAGATTCTTGAATTTAGAATATTCAACTATTTATTAGTTTAGATTTTAGTTTTTAAATATTTAGTATATTACTTTTAACCATTTATTTTCCTTTTTTCATATAACTTTCAAATTAAATTTTTTGTGTCCAGTCGGCAGTAAAATAAATAAATAAAAAATTTTAAAAACTGGTAATAAATACAATGTTTTATTGCCTATTGCAAATATTGTTAAAAATCAATGTAAATATTATTTTTAGAACCAATATATGTGTGTGCAGAAGACATAAAACACACTTTGAACACATTGTTAAAAAATTAAATTATTTTTTAATATGCGTGCATTATATGTTTGTCATCTACAAAAAAATAAATAAAATGTATGCATGAAAAAAATTCTTTTGAAATGTATTAAGAATAATTGCAGCTGAACTTTTGAGGCCGATTAAATATGTTTTATTTTTTTTCCTTCTTTTGCCTGCCAGTGATATCAATGAGCCTTTGTTGAAATTTTTTTTTTCCTTTTATATTCTTTTTTGTTGTGTGTGTTTTGTTAGATGTACTCTGTCATTTGCAGGGTTTAGTTTTTGTTACAGAGCGAGGAGGTCAATTGCAGACGTACAACCTCCAGGCAATTGTTTTTCTTGTTGTTGTTAGTACACATACATAAATGTATAATTGTGTGTGTGTGTGTGTGGGTGTGTGTGTGTTGTAAGTATTGTTGTTCGTAATGCGGCGGGCGGCAACAGTGGAACTCACCTGAATATGAATATAAAGAGCACGAGCAGGGAGAAGAAGACAGCGACATTGTCCATGGTGCGAAGCATGACAAATAGCTGACGCCTCAAGTTGGGCATGAACCGGACCAGTTTCAGGATGCGCAACAGCCGAAAGGTGCGCAGCACGGACAGACCGGAGCCACCACCACCAGTTCCATTGCCGGCAAACGTCTGACAGATCTCAATGGCGCTAACAGAGAGAGAAAGAGAGAGAGAGATAGAGAAAAGGTGGTCAGTCAGAGCTGCAGGCGATAGAAAGAGACAGACAGAGAGAGAGAGAGAGAGAGAGAGAGAGGGAGCGGGACACCGGCTCCGCTCACGGCTCGAACTAGTTGGGCTCGGTTCGTGAGTGTTGGTACCCAAGTTCGAACCTTGGCTAAATGGATTTTTTATTTCCCATTTAAAAAAAAAAAAAACCTTGTTGATTATATCCTGAACCCATTTAATATGGATAAAATGGGTGTAGGCATAAGAAAGCATCTCCGACCGAATAAAGTGTATATATATGCTTGATCGGTGTCAACAGCCGAGTCGATCTGGCTATTTCCGTCTGTCTGTATGTCTGTCTCTCTGTCCGTCTGTATAAACACACGCAAATATCAGAGACTAGAAGAGATAGAGACTTCATATAAGTGGAGTATAGGTTTTCGTAGTCTCGGGTCAGATCAAGTTTATTTCCTTTTATCGATTGCTCGACCAGCTCTAAAGTTATCGATAAATTTCGATTACAGACCAGCGTTTTAGGACCATAGCTCATAAGTTATAAGAGCTAAGGGCACCAAATTTGGTATGTAGAATCTCAAATAGCATATACATGTAAAAAATATATAACTTTTTGGATACCAGGCCCCCATCCCCCCAAAAATGAAAAACCCAACAGCATACGGAACAAAATGTCTAATTTCAAAAACCAAGCCGATAGCCTTGAAAGAGAGAGAGAGAGAGAGAGAGCTGCCATTGGCGACTTACCTGAGTATGACAATGATGCCATCGAAGACATTAAAACCATTGGCTATGTACCGAAAGGGTCCCTCGGCAACGACCTTGAGCAGCATTTCGACAGCAAAGATGCCGGAGAAGACGACATTGCTGGTCTCCACAATGGCCGTCAGCTCCTCGGGCTGATCGTGATACTCGATGCCCATGGAGAGTGTATTGATCAGGATGGCCAGCAGTATACCCTGTTGGAAGTACTTGTGCTCGACCAGTCGCTTGATATACCTGCGCACAAAGCTGCACACTCGCATCAGGCAGCGATAGACGGCGATGATGAGCCGCAGGATGCCCGAGCGAGGACGACGCCGATCGTCGAGGGGCGAGAGTGCGTTCTGGTAGAGATCGTAGCAGCAGGCGTAGTCCTCCATGTAGTTGCCGGTGGGGGCGTGGCCGCCTCTGCCCTGCCCCCGGCCGCCCACATTGTTGCGATTGTTGTTGTTGTTCATGTTGCTGTTGTTGTTGTTATTATTGTTGTTGTTGTGGTGGTGATGGTGATGATGATGATGATGCTGCTGCAGCTGCTGCTGCTGCGCATCCTTGCGACGACCCTGGCCGGCTGCCTGTGTGGGCGTCGGTGTGGGTGTGGGCGTGGCCAGCGGCAGCGGCAGCGCCACTGTAGCCAGCTCGAGACTCATCGTCTTCGGAGGCTGATGCCCAGCAGCTGATGTGGATGCCTCAGTGCCGTCCAGGACATCGACAACAGTTAGCGCTGTGCCTGCTGCCCCACTTGCGGCACTTGCTGCAGCGGCAGCAGCTCGCTTCTGCTGCACCTTGTTGAGTGCCTCAACGGTGTGGGGATCGCAGCGGGCGAGCGATGTGTAAAATGACTCGAGCGTGCTTTGACCCGTGGGCAGTGCCGCTGAAAAGGCCACAGAGAATGCTAAAAGCTCTTGACAAGTCATCGCGTCGTGTATACCCAGTTCAGAGCAATCGGCGTAGGGATTGACAATGGTGCCGATGGTCTGCGGTAGGTTCACCTGCAATGCCCCAAATATCATCATACAAATATATACAAAATCCAATTTATATGTCAATTTCATTAAAATTTACTCATTAAAGACAAATGCTAAGTCTTAATCACAATTCTATGTAAATTTCGGGAAAAGTGAAATATAAGCTTAGGCCTTTAGCCTGGAAATGGCAATAAGAAAACAATGCAAACACTATTATATTAATATTATAATTTTTCAAAATGTATTCAGTATGGCTAAAACCGACTTCGAGTTGTATGGCAGCACTAATAAAGGTGTCCAATCTTGCCGGTTCCGACCAATGTGCTTTCCCTTTGAATAATAATGCTCTGTGCAAAGTTTCATGGTGATAGATTAAAAAACATGGGATAGATATATTGCCAAAACCGACATCGAGCTGTATGGCACCTATAATATATAGTGTTCCGATCCGGCTGGTTCTGACCAATGTGCTTTTCCTTTGAATAATGAGTCTTTGTGCAAAGTTTCATCGCGATAGCTCAAAAGCTGAGGGAGTAGTTTCCATACATACAGACAGACAGACAGAAGGACATGGCTAGATCAGTAAGCATACTGGCAGTAACTTTTGGGGGTCTCCGACGCTTCCTCCTATGCGTTACAAACTTCAGCACAAACTTAATATTCCATTTTTCTTCGAAAAGAGTATAAAAGCTATAATTATAGTATAGTGTATTTGCTTCTACACTCTTTATGGGCAGGTTTAACACTCACCTGCCAGATGCTGCCATCGCCCGCCTGTGTCATCTTCTCCGTGGAGTGAATGTTGTTCTTCTCCAAGTTGGCGATCAGTTGATCTGATCTGCTGCCATTGCTGGTTGTTGTTGTTGTCGCCGCAACAGTTGCTGCTGCTGCTGCTGCTGCTGCTGCTGCTGCGCTCGTTGTTGTTGCAATTGTTGCAATTGTTGTTGCAGCAGCAGCAGCAGCAGCAGAAGCAGATGAGCCACTGCCGCCGGGCTCGCCACTCAGAGCCGGCGGCGTATGTAGCAGGACATATTCGTTGAACATCACCGAAGGACGACGACTGGCCGAGGTGGGCGGACTTAGGAAGCCCGATGTGCAGGGATGGCTCTAGAGAGGAGCAGAAAGGATCCCAGGGAAAGAGAAAACGTATATTAGCTGGGACATAAGTTAAGCTTCAAAAGGTGCATAAATATAAAAATTTACATTTTAGGGTTAATCAATTCGAAAATGGTCTATGTACAGTGGAGACTAGTTAAGAAGGCTCTTTACATCAAGGTTGACCGGGAAACGAGAGTCGGACAATAATTGGTTGCATTCTTAGGGCGATCTTAGCTCATCAATTGAAAACTTAAGTTGGACAGCAATTATAATAAACTGAAGCATTCTACTGCATATTAAAATTATGTGTACTATATTTTTACTGGGACATCGTTATTTAGCGTATTCTTATTAATAAATTAAAATATTTCAAATTTGCCACATTACTTTTTCTCTTTCTAGACTTTTTGAAAATGTATATCACAAATTTCGATTTTATTGTGAAATGGTTTATAACTGGTTCTAAAGTTGATTGACATATTATTGAATATGACAAAAGATATATAAATTTTTATTTGGTTAATGTAAAAATATAAAAATGAGATTTTAAATTCTATAGCCTAAATTTGTATTGTTTTTTAGGTAATATCTCAAATCTTTGCTGATCAATTTGCACGAAATTCTCGAAAATAAACGAAAGTATATTTTCTAGGGGATTCTATCGTTAACACATATTATACATAAGTAGACATATATGAAAATATGTTATGCAATTAAGTGATTAATATTATATCTAGTTTCAGTATCAGTTAGCTTATGCAAGAGATTTATGAGCTGGAATTATATAGGTAATGTATGTACAAACTCATATTTTTTCTCCCTTTGCCGTTTCATAACCCAATTAAATGAATCTCAATTGTTATTTACATATGTAATGAAATGAAACAACTATTTGAATAATTAAATGACATTTTAACAATGTAGGTTATTCGAACAACGGCCCAAAAGCAGAAAGGGTGGGTGTGTTAAAGACTTGTTTTCATTTTAAAGGGTGCCATTGTCTTTTATGCTTCGAGCATTTATTGTTTTATTTTGAGGTTTGTTGGGCGTGTTAAATGTATTATTGTGATGCCCTTGCAGAAATAAAAAATTGTTTTATTTTGTTGGGGAATATTAAACAAATTGCACATATTACATTTTAATAGAACGCTTTTGACGGGAGAGCCAAAAAGTATGCTATGAATTATATATATTTTATATATGTTTACTGAACTTTAACTAATAACGTTCAATAGTATGCAAAATTTATTGCTATACTATTTCAAAGAAATTTAAAATCTTACGAAATATATATTTGTTTTATATATATTCAGATTTTTGGCTATAGCATCCTTAGTAGAATACATATTTTGAATGTGAACTAATTTAACAGATTAATTTCGTTGCATTTATATTTCCGCTTGGGCTGCTTCGATAAACCGAAGGTCTCTTGTGGCATTCATAGTCTTGTTTATAGTATTTATGGTTTTTATAGGTTTTAGTTATGATGGATTGCAATACCTTGCCTAAGTTTCCCAACTGCAGCTACAAGATGTGCAACGTTCGTGACAAATATGAAAGATCATTATTAGAGGTATTACATAGTAAGTAGGTAAGTTAGTAGATTGTCACAAGTATGTACATTATTGGACTTGGTTTATATTGTCTGTTTGTGGATTGTGATTTTAATTTGGATGCTTTCATTTCTTATACGAAACTAAACGGTTCTGTTTGCATATCGTATATGAAATATCGTTACTGGACTAAATGGAATTTATTCGTTTTAATACTGTTAGAATTGAATATCGTATTTTTGTTTCGTGTATCGTATATGTTATTCCGTTATCGTATATGTAGATCGTACATATTTGAGTACCGTATTTGGTATATCGTAATTGGTGTACCGTATTTGTTATATCATATTTGGCATGTCGTATTAAGTGTATCATATTTAGTATATCGTATTTGGTATAGTGTGTATCATATATGTTATCTGATATCGCATTTATCATATCGTATTCAGTGTATCGTATTTGATTGTGTGTGGTATGTCGTATTTATTATAAGTACATATATCTTGTATGGTATCTGATATTGCAATCATGAGATCGTATTTTGCTTATAGTAAATGTTATCTGATGTCACAAGTGGCATATCGAATTTGGTATATCGTTTTTGGCATATTGTTTCAAGTATATCGTATATAATATATACAAGCATCTTTATATTGCATATTGTATTTGTTATATCATATATTCGTGTATCGAATTTGGCAAATCGTTGATGTTTCTTTTTTTGTATCGTATATGTCTTATCGAATCATGTGGCCTACAAATCTGACCTGTGGTGCAGTTTATCTTTGGACAGTTTTGCAATTTGGAGTTCTCTTAAATAGTATATATGTGTACTTACGATCAGTTGCTCGGAGTCAATAACCTGCTGCGGCAACTTCAACAGAATTGTCTTCTGCTGCTCGACACCAGCAACAGCACCACCTGCACCACCAGCGACGTCCGCCTTTATGCTGTGGTTGTGATGGGCAGTCGGCTTCTTCAGAGACGAGGTGCGACGGGCAATGCCCGATACCCCGCTGCCCTCGCCCAGCGACTGTTCCGTGTTGTCCGACGAGGACAGCTGGGTCGCTGCACCACCCGCCGCACCACCCACAGCCATCGTGACGCTGGCTGCGCTGCCATTGATGCCATTGATCAGCGCCACAGTGGTGTGATTGTGGTTGTTTGCTGCCCCAGCAGCAGCAGCAGCGCTGCCATTGTTGCTGCTGCTGTTGTTGTTGCTGTTGTTGTGATTGTTGTTGTTGTTGTTGGAGTTGGAGTGCAGCGGCACCATAACGGTAATCATCTGATCCTGTATGCTGGATGGCTTGCGATTACTGTACTTGGGGCAATTCGGATGGTGGCACTTGATCCTCGAAGGCGAGAACGTCAGATTGTCAGCATTGGGCAGCAGACCCTCGCGACGCTGCTGCCGCTGATACCTGGATACAGCAAGGACGAAAGACGCAGGACGAAGGACGAAGGTCGATGCAGTAGCAGCGCAGCAGTTGGGGTAAGAGGGCAAAGGGCAAAATGACATATGATTAGTATGCTGTCAGTGGGCAGATACATGCGTATAACACATACAGATACACACACACACATACACACATACACACATGTGCACACACACACACACACACACACACACACATTGCTGCTGTTGAATGGGTAATACGTGCGATTTCGTGTGTGTCTCATTGGAGTCATTAGACTGTGTAGCCTGTGTGTGTGCGTGTGTGTGTGCGGGTGTGTGTGCGGTGTGTGTGCTTAACAATTAGACAACAATTACATAATTCAATCAAATGAACAACGCAAATATAAGCAAGAGCAACGACAACCACAACAAGCGAGCCTCGAACAAGATGAGAAATCAAATTAAAATCAGTCTGGAAGATTTCACTTTGGTTCAGTCCAAAATGCAACTATCCTTGCAGAAAGCAGTTTAAATATTCATTTATAGCTCTTTTGAGACAAGAAGCATCTTATTTTAAATTTAAAAATACTCACTAATAAACAGAGATTAGACTGGAAACGATTTATTCTGGAATAAGCAACTTGTAATCCATATTGTTGTCATCTCAAAAATAATTAAAAATCGTATATTTTTATATTATTTTGTTTGTTTTATTTAGCGTAGAGGCTTTCTATCCACTGCATGCAAAAATAACTGCTTTAGTGGACAGACTCAATAGTATTGCTTTTGTTTCTAATTTTGAAGAACATATGCTTGATTCGCTATTGCAGATTTGAATTAGATTTGTCCGTTTGCTCGAGATGAGATAAGAAGAATGGTAATTAATCTTCAAATGACGTATATTCATAGCTACAAGAGCATTTTGCATACTGACGGACGAACAGCTGATCAATATATGCATGTATATATTCTTAACCCTCTGCAAGGATACATATGAGTAGGACAGAGTCGATAGGGGAGAGTCGCAGGGCGGAACATGGGCAGTAGGTTGATAAGGTGGTAATGTGTGTGGGCTGGTCTAGAGCTACGTGTTAAACGAGTTAAAGCTGATGCTTTAATATGGTCGCAAGCCAAAACGTAAATGAGACTAGCTAAAAGTGGCACTTAAACAGATTCGAAATAAAAAGCAAGAGAAACGTTAAGCTGCAATTAAATACAGTGTTGCTTATCCGGATTTAGGAGAGCCATAAAACACTTGAGTAGTTGTTAATTAAAGCAAACGCGTAAATCTCTCAATTGCTCTAAAAGTGTTTGCGTTGTTCAAGTGCCACAAGTGACAACTATGCGTATGCGTAATATTTCGAGTTTCCACGCTGTTTCAAAGTTGTACATGCGTTTTTCAGTTGCCTTCAGGCAAACCCTAGCTATATAGAAGCTTTAACTACAATTCCAACTCGCCAACTAACCTACATGAGTATCTATCATAGCTTGCTGCATTCTAACATCACTCGCTCCACATTCTATATTCGCATCGATATTTCATGACTAAGCAACTATTTGTTAACTCTATGCACTGTTCAATAGTTTTTTGTATTTTGGAGCGAGAGAGAGAGAGAACACACACAAGACCAGATGCAAGTGCAAATAATTGAAAAGCAAAAGCCATAAAAAATGCACAACCCAAAAGTTGACAACTGTAAATGAATAAAAAGAAGCTAAAAAAAAAACACAAATAAATAAAACGAATGTACAGAGAAAATACAAAAAGGAGGCGAAACGCATAAAATACGAGCGCCAGGATACGTGCGCTGCAGGACGCAGGACGTGAGAAGCGGAACGCATGTGAAATGAATTTTTAATAAATCAAACAAAATACGTATAGTACACATGTAAAACCGTAACGAGAACAAGTCGAAGGCCGAACTCGAATTCAATTCGAAGTGCCGCAAATAAATTGCAATAAAATCAAACGACGCGACTGTGGAAGGGCGGAAGGCGGGGGAGCGGGGGGCAGAAAAGGGGCGTGGCTAGTCCTGGCTGAGCAAATAATGCGTATACACTACAGAACAGGGTGCCGGCTGAGATCGAGAGCTCAAGTACAAGTTTTCAGCTTGACAGTTCATTTCTTTTGCATTTCATATCGTAAGTAGTTTTCTCAGGTATATATACTATTTATATAAAGTTTTTTACTAGATAAGTTGAGCTTTAGGAGGACTATCCAGATCACACTTATCCTACACACTTAGAAATATATGCTATATAAAAAAGCTAGTGTTTCATTTTCATTTCATTTCATGTTCATTTGCATTTAATATCTTGAGTAGTTTTTTTAAGTATATATATTTATATATAGTTTAAGGTGAGAAAACTAGATAAGTTGAGGTTTAGAAGGACTATTTACATCACACTTATCCTACACACTGAGAAATACCTGCTATATATATTCAAGCAATTTTGGTGTGGATTGTAAGCCAAATATATAACGGAAATAAAAATTCCATTACCTTCAAATTAGCTCCCGTATATATTTAAATTAATGGTATATGGTATTAAAATTCAACAATTTTGAAAACAAGTTTGAATTTGATCCATAATAGTTTAATATCATTGATAATTCTACTGCGTATAAATCTAACTGCAAAGCTCGAAAGCAACTCTTGAAGAAAGCTGTTTAAAAATGGATGGATATGTGTGAATAGGCAACATCAAATTGCACTCAGGTGGGACTTCAAATTGTGGTGTAATCAACAATTGGGCAAATGCGAAATTCCTCTCAAAACTGAGCTTAGAAGCTCAATCAGTGGGCTTAATCCTTGAAATACTTGTCTAAAAAGCGAAATCCTGTGTGGCAGTTGCCGTTTTTATACCCTGAACCCATTAAAAATGGGTAAAAAGGGTATTATGGTTTTGTGCAAATGTATGTAACAGGCATAAGGAAGCATCTCCGACCATATAAAGTATATATATTATTGATCAGTATCAATAGCCGAGTCGATCTGGCCATGTCCGTCTGTCTGTCCGTCTGTCCGTCTGTCCGTCTGTCTGTCTGTATGAACACACAGATATCAGAGACTACAAGAGCTAGAGACTTCATATTTGGAACATAAGTTCTCCTAATCCCGGGACAGATCAAGTTTATTAAAATTTATCGATAGCTCAGTCCCGTTCAAAAGTTATCGATAAATTTCGATTTTAGACCAGCGTTTTTTGGATATAACTTACAAGTTATAAGAGCTAGAGGCCCCTAATTTGACATGTATAATCTCGAATAGCATACACATGTAACAAATATTTCACTTTTTGGATACCACCCCCCAAAACCCCCAAAAGTTAAGAAAACCCATTTTGGAAGGTACGACCTTGCAATTTGGTTTGGTAACACATATTATCGACAATTGTTTGCCCCAAAAATTTCAATATGATCGGACAATAAACACAGAAGTTATTTAAGATTTAACTTTCCATTGTGTGGGGCTCAGCGAAAGAGCAAGCTAACTGCTTAAACCGCTGGCACTGCTTGTACTGCTTGTACTGCAGCATGTGTGTGTTTAGAGTAGTACGAATGATTGTAAGGACTGGGTTCAGGGTATCTCCTAGTCGGGCACTCCCGACTAGAGCACTCTTACTTGTTTGTTTTGTTTTTGTTAAGCTAAGCAATTGTGATGCTGATATGTTAAATATTTGATGGCGATTTGTACAGTGAGAGGAAACCAGAACGATTAACGGTAGAACGCTAAACGGTAGAACAGTTAACCAAAAACATAATTGAATCAACTGAAAATGGACAAGCAGCATACTTATATAATCTGTACTTCTTTAACATTCGTCTCTTGAAGCGACGCCACAGATGAGCTATATATTTGACGATCTCCGCATAGCAGGTCGCCGGCTCCGAGTTGTTCGTGCTGCTCGCCAGGGTCGAGGTGGACGTGTAGCGGGCCCTCTCCTGGCGCATCCTTTCCATTTCGCGCTTCTTCGTCTCCGAGAACTGAGTGGCAATGACGACTAGGCACAGATTTATCATGAAGAACGAGCCGATCTGGAAAGAGAGAGAGAGAGAGAGAGAGAGAGTGAGTGAGTGAGATGGTAAAAAGTAGTGTTCGTTTAAACAAGTTGAATGCAAGATGTGATCGGTTTTATTCTTTATAGCTTTTCCTTAATCATAGCAACAGTTTCTGGAAAAAAATTTCAATTTAAATACTCCTTGAACATTTTTTTAGTCGATATTATATAAATTAATAAATACATACAAATATAAATGAGATCTTTAATAAGTATGTAATTTAGAGAGTACAAATGAGAACTTAGATAAATAAATAAATCCACTAAGAAAGAGTATGACTGAGCGTTCAGATAAAAGAAATGCATCCATTAAGTAATCATAAAAATTCGCAAATGTTGTGACTTTAAGAAAATATTTTAAAAATGAGAGTTTACGTATAGAAACAAAGTTAAAAGAGTAAGCTCAGATATCTTCTCTGTGAATCCATGGAAAATATGCTAGTTCCGATTAGGACGTGAATCGAAGAAATGAGAATTTCCATGAAATTTCAGATAAAGTATTGAATGAAAAATTGTAAGAACATGAAAAAGATGCTAAACATAAAAGTAGATATTCAAAATTTAGCAGAAAGTAACTCAGTTATATAAGCTTATAAGTTTAAGAATGATCTCAGGACGAAATAAATAAAACCAAATTTAAATCTATAAGAGTTAGTAGAAATTAGATATAAGAATTCTTAACGCATCCAGTAATGAATGAAAAGAGAGTACATGAAAAATTAATAAAAATAAATGCTTTCACATGAATAAATAGCCATAAAGGCAGCTACAAGTAATGAATTGAAAAAGGGGATTAAGACTTAAGGTAAGTCCTTATATGTGAATCCAAATAAACAGTGCACAAGTGAAAGCTTAGATAAGGAAATTGCTAATTTGCTGTACGATTAATGGCTACAACTTTTTACATTTCCATTTCGTGGTTGTGTCTCCGACAACAAGTTTGTGCCACGAATTGAGGCAGCTGGGGAAGGCAACTTGCAACATCCAAGAGGCAACTGCAAAGTCCTTTAACTTTTGATTTGTTATGCGTTCAATGGCTGTTCTGCAAATTAGTTGAGCTGCCAATTTGTCTCACTCTCTCCCTGTCTCTCTGTCTCTTTCTGTATCCCTCTCTCTCTCTCTCTCTCTCTCTCTCTCTCTATAGACGGCCATCCATTGGGTGCTGTTGCATTTTAATAGCTTTCTGGCAAAACAAATTTGCCAACTTTAAATTGAAAACATATTTCAACAACAATAGCAAAAATAGCAACTAAAAGCAGGAAATAATGCCGCATGCGCAAGTGCACAACTGGTAGATACCCTGTAAGCTACAATACATCGCTGCCAGAGATCGTTAAACAAATAAATATTCTATTAAAATTTACAATTTCTTAACATAGAAAAATAAAATAAAATTTAATGATTGCCAAAAGCTACAAAATATTGCTCAACGATAGAAATTAATTTAATTAATTTCTAAAAAAAAAAAGATTGAAATTTCCAAGGTTTCCTTGTACAGAAAATAAACACACAAGAAGTTATTTCACAAAAATCTCGAATTCTATATTTACGAATGCGTGTTGCATACCCAACCGTTTTAGTGATTATGCAGGATATACTGAGAAAAATGTTTCTAATTTTGGTATTTGTGTGGTGCTCCTGCTGCACAAAATGCTTCTAAAAGCATAAATATGCAATTTCCTTGCTAGCAACAAGCGACTTTCAATAGCCAAAGTACAGAGGGGGACTGCAAAGACTGTTAGCTATTTGCATATCAGAAATTGTTGCTGTTGCTGTTGCTGTTGTTGTTGTTGTTGTTGTTGGCTGGGCAATATACCAAAAATCATTTTGCACATCAAATGAGCAGCAAGCATTTGTGCGAGAGAGAGGGAGAGAGAGAGAGCGAGAAAGAGAGAGCGCTAGATGTGAGCAGAACTTTAAACATAAATAATGAAATTGCTCACATGTGTGTTTGTATATTTGTGTCTGTGTGTGTGTGTGTGTGTGCAAAAGGCTTCTTAATTAGACCAAGGACACCTGTCTTAGCACACACAAGAGCACACAATCCAAGATACAGCAGCTTGCAACATGTTGCCAGCTGGTCAGTTGCACATTCAGACGACTCTCGACAACTGGCATTTCAAATATTTTATAGACAAACTTTTGCGGTTAGGTCAGATCTCAGTGTGTGTGTGTGTGTGTGTGTGTGTGTATGTGTGTGTGTGTCTGGTTACAGTTGAAAAAGTAATTTACTTATTTACATTTTCAAATTGCTTTAGCTGCAGCTTTCTGCACCCAACTTAAGTCGACGCGTTCAGGAACAAAAGCCAAACAAGTAAAATGAGCTATTTTCTTTCAGCGCATGCCGAGCTTCAGATACTCTAGTATCTTATCCACTAAAGAATTTTTGTTATATTAAGAATATATGCATTTTTAAATGAAATGAAAAGCTTGAAGCAATTTTACTTTATTTTTCTAGTTATTAACCTAAAATAGTATTTTTATAAATTATAAATTCAATTAAAGAGTATTCAAATTTAATGGAATAGTGATATATTTTGTTGAAAAAGAGTACAGAAATGTTAGCTTCTTTGAAGAATGAATTATAATAAGCATTTTAAAATTGAATTCAAATTTAAATATAGAATAATGCAAATTTTTTACTCATTTCAAATAAATTTTTTTTTGTTATTTTAAATTATAGAAATTTGGTTATACTCTTTTCGAAGAAAATAGTATATTAAGTTTGTGCTGAAGTTTGTAACGCATAGAAGGAAGCGTCGTAGACCCCAAAAGTTACTGCCAGTATGCTTAGAATGACAATACAAATGGATCTAGCCATGTCCGTCTGTCTGTCTGTCTGTCTGTATGTGATGCAAACTAGTCCCTCAGTTTTTGAGCTATCGCGATAAAACTTTGCACAGACACTTATTATTTCAGGGGACAGCACATTGGTCGGAGCCGGCCGGATCGGACCACTATATCTTATAGCTGCCATACAACTCGAAGTCGGTTTTGGCCATAAATCCCATGTTCTTAAAGCTATCGCGATGAAAGCTTGCACTGATACTTCTTATTCAAAGAGACATCACATTGGTTGGAGCTGGCCAGATCGGATCACTATATCTTATAGCTGCTATACAACTGGCAATGAATTAAATATTCTTAGAACAAAAAAAAATGTTACGCGACAAAACGATTTTGTACAGCTTATGAAATTTCAGTGGTGCAGTTGCAGATTGAAAATTGCCTATGGTTCGAAAAGAGTATAAAATCTTCGGCACGCCGAAGATAATCCATCCCCACTTGTTTTTATTTCAAACATCTTGAAACAAATTTCACAATTTCACATTTTAGCTTGTGTCCGACTGCTAATGAATTATTTTCTGGCACTGTAAGCTGTCACTTTGTTAACAGTTTGTGCTCTATATAATTCTACATGGACAATATATAATTTCCAAACAAAATAAATTTGTTCTTGCTTGAACTGTTGGCCAAGAAAAAAGGTGACAGATGATAGCTGAAAGGTTTTTGTGTATTCGTGCACTTACCACAATTAGCAGGACAAAGTATATCCAGTCCCAGAAGCTATGTGCATCCTGCACGTAGTACATAATATCTGTCCAGCCCTCCAGCGAGATGACCTGCAAAAGTAAACCAGAAGGTTTTTGGGGTTGTTGTTTTTTTGTGTTGTTGTTTTTGATTTTAGCGTAATTAGCAGGGAGTACCAGCTCAAAGGTCGCCACCAGCAGCAGCAGCAGCAGCAGCAGCAGCAGCAGCAGCAGCAACAATAACAATAATAATGATATTTCCCAGTTTTGTACCACGTCACGTATGCGTAATATTTGTATACAGCTCTCTGTGCAGTCGTAACGAGTCCTATCCGCGCCGCAGCTGGTTTAATGCGTATTTGATTTGCGTTTAATTGCAGAGCATTTAAACAGCCCCGCCCCCATCGCGGCCGCCCCTTGCCAATTCCTATTAGCAACCCCTAATGGTCAAATATCAAAGTCACAAATCAAATCAGCCACAAACTGTTGACCGAGTGGAGCGAGAGAGAGAAAGAGAGAAGAGGCATGAGGTTGCATTTGTTTAGCAACAGATGTATCTGTATCTATTTATCTGCATCTCAGTATTCTGTAATCGGAAACTGCTAAATGGATTCTGCTTTGAGACTTAGAAGCTCACTTTGTATATCTAAATATATGTTTCCGACTACATGTATCTTTATCTACTTCTTATCTTACACCTATATCAATATATTGTTGCTATAAATTGTATTTATATATATTTATATCTACACCAAAATCTATATCTAAATTCATTTAATAGAATCTACAGTTTCTATCTGTATCTGTATCTTTATATGTATTTTGTATTTGTATCTTCTCTTCGTATCTATATCTGTTTGTATATTTAGTCTGAATCCACAGCTTGTAACTGAATATGCTTTCTGTATTTGCATATCTTTCGTATATTAAACCCTTATATCTGTATCTCTATGCGTATCTTGTATTTGTATCCTGTATTTGCATCTTTAGTCCAACCATTTCAATTTCAACTGATGTATATGCCCCTTGCTATTGTTAGAGAATGACGACCACAATAAGGGCTGACCAGAACCAGAGAGCGATGCAAATTGACAATTAAAGCTGCAAATCTGTGGGTCCATAAACGCTTAATTTTCGAAACGATTCAATCAAACCCTAATGAAGTTTGGCTCGTTTTGCGCTAGTGGCTGCGGGCAACATGACGCTGACTATTGACACATTGCGCATACGCCGCATTGTACCGAAGGGGAATAGGACAAGCTCCTGCTATGCAAATGGCCAGCTGTTGTTGTTGTTGTGGTTGTTGTTGTTATTGTTGTTGTTGATTTAATTGAAAGCGATGCCAAAAGTGGCAGCTGCCACCGCACTTGACAACAGCAGCAGGAGCAGCGCAAAATTAGCATGCAGCTGGGCGAGTCCTGTGCAGAATCCTGTGTCAATGTTGTCATTGTTATTTGTTTAAGCGAAAGTTGAAGCGCTAATTGGTAAACTCGCTGTTGGCTGTGGGCTCTGGGCTGCGGGAGCCAAGTGCAAGCAAAAACAAAACACTCACCAGGAATATGGCCACCCACGCCATGCCGATGTTGTCGAAGGAAATAGTGCCCTGGAAAGGATTCTCGCCGCTCTGCTTGCAGCTCGTATAGTACTGATTCCAATTGACGCACGACGAGTTCGTTGGCTCGTTCAGGTCCAGCAGCTTGGCCTCCTCTGCGGTAGTAGATACCAGATGGTTAGTGTGGGGATAGTCTGCGTCTGTTTGGGGGTTGGGCTTGGGATCGGGCTGGTTGCTAAGTTGCAAAGTTGAGCAGCGCGCGAAAGCAATTAAAATTGCCATCAAAATTTGATTAACACGCGCCGTTTGCACCTCATTTAGTTGCGAGTTGGGGTTGGGGTAGGGCTTGGTGTTTGGTGTTTGGTGTTTAGCTTCGGTTGATCACTTACCGCTGCAGACCTGCGAGCCAATGCGATAGGGCGGAAAATTGCCGCACAGATGCATGCCCGAATCCTCGGGCGTCGAGCATATATAGTCCTGATCCTTGGAGAACTCATAATATTGCGAGAGACTGCGAGTTACGAGTTTTTGTCGTTTTTTATTTTATTTTTTTGTGGATAAAGAAATAGTTTCCGGTTGCGAATGGTTAAAAAACAAGTGGCGAAAATCAGACAGACGGAAAAGAAACATATATATATATATATATATAGGGATAGAGATAGAGAGAGAAAGAGTCGGACAATGAGTTTAAGTGAAGTAGAGAGCAACATAGAGAGAAAGAGAGAGAAAGAGAGAGCACAAAAAGATTCGTTTTTTAACAATCAAAGTTCACATAATATTTTGTATCACATAATATATATATATAGATATATATATATATATATATATATATAATAATAATTGAGACGTAGAGTAAATGCCATTATGCGATTACGAGTATTGCAACATTTACATATACAAATATATATATAGATGGACAATTTTAGAGTATGTTGAAAAGATCTATGATAAATTTATAATTTTAATTGAATTTTATTCTTTTTTTTTCTTTGTATGATAAATTTGGTGCATAAATTTTGAGAAATTTGCTCAATGACTGATGCAGAGCGAGACAGTCATAGTGAGAGAGCACATACCACTAATTCGAGTGAGTAAGAGAGAGAGAGAGAGAGAGAGAGAGAGAGCGAGCCAATTGATAAGAAACTAAGGTGACACAAGTGAGACATGTTGATCCAATGCAAATTCCAATACAACAGTGAAGTGAAGAGTGAGTGAGAAAACAGTGAGTCAAAGCGAGAGCGAGCGAAAGAGCGAGAGCGAGCGTGAGTTAGTGAGATTGAGAGCAAGCTCAAGGTGTAAGCTTGTGAGCGAAAGCTAAGAGCTTTTTAGAAAAAACGTGACTTGAAAGCTTGTGAGCGAAAGCTTTGAGCTTGTCAAAGAAAGTGTTGAGGTTCAGCTTTGAACGTTGTTATTAATATTTTTTTATTTTTCCTTTTTATTTTCATTTATATCTTATTTTTTGTATAGCAGCCAGCTTTAAGCTTTGAGTTTTTTTTTAATTATTTTATTTTTTTGTGTTTTTATTTTAGCACGAAGCTTTAAGCCAAAAGCTAAAGGCTGATCATCAATAGAGAAAAAGTTGCGCCAAGCTTTGAGCTTACCACTAGAGCCTGAAACAGAAAGCGTTTGAAATGAAAAGCTTTAAGAAAGAGGGAGAGAGAGATATAGAAAGAAAGAGAGAGAGAGACGCGAAGCTTTCAGAGAAACAGAATGACAGTAAAAGTGTGAAAAGAGGCAAAGCGCAAAGCTTTGGCAAGATCAAAAGCGCCACACAGTAAAGTACAGTTAATGCACACAGGCAACAAACACAACTGCAACTGCGAGCCAAAGACAGAGAGAGAGAGAGAGAGAGAGAGTGAGTCCTCGAGTGCGACAGTGAAAGAGATAGCGACAGCATTTCGAGAGCGTACAAAATTGCGGCTAAGCCGAAAACGTCGAAAACGCAAACATTAAAAAAGTGCGCACTCAAAAGAAACAGCCATGAAATTAAAACGTAACACGTAGGAATTAAGAAACAACAAAAACAAAAAAGAACAACAAAAAAGAAGATCCAAAGAAGATAAAACAGAAGAACAGGAAGAAGCGACAAAAGCAGCGGCAAAGCAATTAAAATTAAACGCGCGAAGCTGACGCAAAATGGACAAAGGGGTCGCAGGGGGGGGCGTGGCAAGGGGGCGGGGCACCGCACAAAAAATGTCAACGTAAATGTACGTGTGTGTGTGTGTGTGTGTATGACAATAAAATGTGTTTAATATGCACGTGCGCGCACCAGCAACAAACCCAACAAAAAAATAAAACATATAAAAATAAGGAAAAATTGTTTGCGCCCGCAAAAGTATGCAAGACTTTGATGTGTATATATGTGTGTGCGTGTGTGTGTGTGTGTGTGTGTGTGTGTGTGTGTGGAGTATGTAATGTGACTTTAATTTTGATTATTGTTGTAGCTTCCATTTGTGGCAAGCTGTGTGTTGAGAAGAGGGGCGTGGTTAAGCTAGGGGCGGGCAGCTTTAAATACCTTTGCAATAGAAACTGATGGTTTTTCCTGTAAAAAGAGTTGAGCTTACAAAAGATGCACACACATACACAGTTGTTAGCTTGTGGGCATGTGCGTGCGTGTGTGTATGTGTGTGTAAGTAAAAATAATTGCAAATAACAAAAACATTATAGAATTTGCTTGCCAGGGAACTGCTTGCAGAATTAGCTACGAATACGCTATAACAAACACATAACATGTTGTGTGTATGTGTGTGTGTGTGTGTGTGTGTGTGTGTGTGTGTGTGAGGGTATTGGCTAATTGGTGTGCTTCTTGGGATTTTGTTCACATGTGGTATTTGCTATGACTTGATTCTATTTCTTCTTCTTTTGGTTAAACGCTTCTTGGGAAAAGTTGAAAAAATAAATTTGAAAACTGAAAGCAACAGATAAGAGAAATAGGGAGAGACTCACACATACACACACATATATATATATATATATGTATAGACAGAGACAACATGTAGTCTAATAACACAGAAAAAACATATAACATGAAACAATTTTGTGTAGCTCAAATGGAAAACTGTTGCTAAAACATTTACGAGTACGAATACAAATACGTTTATAGTACTACGACAACAAAATACGCACACACATACACACAGAGACAAAGAACGTGAGACGGGACGAAAGAGAGAGAGAGAGAGAGAGAGAGAGGTGGCTACAAAACATTACGAGTAACTAGTATCTGCTGCAAGTGTGTGCAAGTGTGCGAGTGTAAAAGTGTGTGTGTAGTGTGTAAATGGCTGATGACCCAAGTGGCCGCAATAAGCGCTGAAAGAAGAGAGAAGCGAGAAGCTTTCGACTTGAGCTGAATGACTAAATTTAGTAAGAAACTAGCAGTTATCTTTGCACTTGAATACTGCTTCGCTTTAAGCTGATCATACAGATTTGACGACAAGCTCCCAAAGTTATCAGAGAAATTTGAATGAAGTTATTATACTTATTTCGAAGAAAATAGTATATTCACTTTGTGCTGACGTTTGCAATGCATAGAAGGCAGCGTCGGAGATCCCCAAAAGTTACTGCCAGTATGCTTAGAGTGACAAAACAAATTGATCTAGCCATGCCTGTCTGTCTGTCTGTATGCAAACTAGTCGCTCAGTTTTTGAGCTATCCTGATAAAACTTTGCGCAGAGACTTATTATTCAAAGGGACAGCCCATTGCTTCGAACTGGCCGCATCAGACCAGTATATCTTATAGTTGCCATACAACCCGATGTCGGTTTTGCCCATATATCCCATGTTTTTAAAGTTATCGCGATGAAACTTTGCACAGAGACTTGTTATTCAAAATTACATACACTTGTTTTAATTATACTTGAATTGTATCCTTATATAAAAACTGCACAAAATAAGCAAAGATATACTGCATATTTGATGAGAAGCTTTGCTTTTCTCTCTGCACTTGTTGCTAAGCTTATCCTTATCCTCATCCTTACTTCTTCTGCTGCTTGTTTCTTGTTTCTTACTTCATTGCGCTTCTTGCGGCTACTCAGATGTCAGCGTCATTAGTTTCAGTAATTAGTGTTGCATAACGTATTTGTGAGGTATTGTGTGTTGGGCAACTGTTAATTGAGCTATTGTTCTTGTTGTTGTTGCTGTTATAGTTAATTTAGTCTATATAGTCATAGTATAAATGTATTCATAAATATTCATGCAGTGGCGTAAGCATTTTAGGATTTTATTTTGGATATAAATATTAGTACATAAATTCAAAAAATAGATCATGATTTCTGCCTAAAAGTAGAGGGGAGGGGGGCTTTTAATTATGAAACCCCCCTGCCTACGCCACTGTATTCATACATATATTATTGTAGTTAAAGAGTATTTAGTAAGTATTTAAGTATTATTCATATATCTGCAAATATTACTTATAAAGTGTACAAGAAAGAGAATGGTTAGGTTTTACAGATAAACATATATATATATATATTGAGCAGAATGTTAGGGATAGATCATATAGAGAGAATAGAGACAGAGCTTGAGCTTAGCGAGAGAGCGTGTAACACAGAAGAGGGAAAGAGAGCGAGGGAGAGAGCGAGATCAAATGGGTTAAGTGCTTGCGATATAATAATTATTATCGCTTGATGTTATCTAGCGAGCGAGCGCTTGCTTTACAGTTACACAAAGGATATACACAGATAGAGGTAGATAGAAAGAGTGAGAGGGAGAGAGAGAAATAGAGAGCGAGAGGGGGAGAGTACGCTAGAAGGAGAGCAAGAGCTAGTAGACGACTAGGGTTCGTATATGTGAGTAATTGTTGTTGTGTGTTTTTGTTAAACAAATTTAATTTAGTATTTGTGTGGTATTTTATTGGTATTTTTTTTGGTATTTTTTTTTGTATTTGTGGTTTGTGTGGGTAGGTATTTTAAAAAGGGGGGAAAATAAATCATTTTATCTTACGAGTTAACACGGACTCGAACTCTGTACACTTCAGGTAGTCCCCTGTAAACAAAAAGTTTGTTCCCGGTATGATTTTTGTTTTGGTTGTTTTTTTTTCATTTTTGGTATTTGGTATTAATTGCAATTGCAAATTGTATTTCAAACATTTAAACAGAAATTGAAACTCAATACAACAAAGAATAACTGGAAAAGATGGGAAAGTTTTGAAGTTTTTTTTTTTGTTGGTATTTTTTTTTTGTATAAGAATTTTGTAAAGTATTTTTTCAACATTTCTTCGATTGGCAGCCAATATTTCAACTCAAATTCGCTAATGTAACTTATTATGTATTTATTGTATTTTGTCGTTTTTCGACTTATTTCAACTACAACTAAAGAATCAACGAAAAAAGTAATAAAGAAAATAACAAAGAAAATAAAATAAAGGAAAGAACAGGAAAAGAATTTACATACATTTATGTAGTATATTTTGTAGTATTTCTTGAGGTTGTTGTTACTGTTAGTTGCTGTTGTTGTTGTTGTTGTTGTTGTTTGTTGGTATGTTTGTTGGTATGTTTGTTTGTTTGTTTGTTGGTCTGTTGTCTGCACATTGAAATCAAAGCAAGTGGAAAAAACAAGAGCCCGCGCCTGCCCTTTGTGAATAGCTTCTAAATTGTTGCTAAATGAGCGAATGAATCGCGAGTTGCTTACGCACGTGACTGTACAAGAGTACACCATTGTGTGTGTGTGTGTGCATGTGTGTGGCTGTGCCAACAAAATTTACAATGTAACACAAGACTGCATACGAAACTCGCGACGAAGTACAAAATAGTTTTACAAAACAAAATATAAAAATCCAAAATAAACACTGATTGTTTTCTTCAAACTTAGCCGAAGTTTAAATACCCTTGCAGATGAATGAATACAAATATATAATATGAACATGATAAGTAAATCTATTATCGTTTGTTTGCGTTTTGTAAAATAAACACGAATAAGACTCGTATTCGAAGAGTTTGGATTTTGATTTCCTTTAAATGTAGATAAGGTTCTGAACCAAAAAAAGTAAATTGGATTTTTATGCGAAACTTATTTTTCAATATAACTAATAGGCAAGAAAGTAAAATGAGAATTGAACCTTAAACAAAAACTTCCTTTTTGGATACTATTAGTTGCTTTTAGTTGCATTATACTTAACTGAATAATAGTATTAAAAGACTGCACGGGCATTAAACCACAAATGTACAATTTAACACAAATATGTGCCAGTATAAATACTTGGGAAATCATTTACGCACCACTCTTTGTATATAATAATGATATATGTATGTACAGCATTTTGAGCAAATATCCATAAATTCTAAGTATGTATAATACATATGTACAGTTAGGCATTTTGTCAACAGTTTCGAGTGCTATCAAAAATCAATGAAAATGAAAATAATATCGGAAAATATAAATTCCATTCGCTGAACGATATGAAATTCACACCCCGCAAAAGTGCTGCCAATTTCAATGAAAATTGTATACCAAAGAAAGAAATTTGCATTGAAAAAAGAAAGTAAATTATGAAATGCAGCGAACGGAAAAGCAATGAAAAAAACGCATTGTGTATGTGCGTAAAAATTTGCATTGCCGGCGAATTATTTACAATAATTATGCAAATCGTGGGAAAAAGGCGCAACATTAACACCTAAAAGTGTAGCCTATTTTCCGGCAATGCAAGCGTATAAAACAATGTATAATATGTGCATGCAAAAAGAAAACAATCGATTAACGAAAACGCAAACGCAAAAAGCGGCATCAACACTTTTGAGTTGGGCAAAAAAATCGAAAGGAAAATTCAACTATTTGTATGTTGCCTACTTTTTGGGTGTCCAGACTGTGTGTGCGTGTGTGAGTGTGTGTTTGAATGTGTGTGTGCTGATGCTGCTGCTACTGACGTCATTGAGTGAGTTAGCGAGAGAGAGTGAGAGAGCGAGAGAGTGAGGAAGTGAGAGAATGTGAAAAGTATAGCCCATGATAAATGATTGTTTGCCAAGCTTAAAATCTTCACCAGCTGTCAAAGCCACAAAAAGTAGGCTGCATTAAGTGTATGGCAGAGCAGCCCTCTAGAAGTGACCATGGAGGTGATGTTCTCAACTCAAAAGCGATTGTGCTTCATTCTCGCTAAATTTGTGACTGAATTCAACAATGCGAAACATTTTACAATAGAGTGAATCAAAAGTTTTTTGGCTTCGGATTCAAACCACATAAAAATACATGGTGGATTGAAAAGTAATTGCCAAAATTTTAATAACATAAAAAAAACCCACTGTTTTACATCTTTAATGTTTTAAAATAGTTTTGCCAAGCTTAGGCTTACAAAATAATTTTGAAATCCGAATCTACATTAGTGTTTTTCGGAAATGTGAGCATGCCCGAATATATTACTTGAATTGTATGTTCTCCATGGTCCCTTTGCGACAACTTTCTGACAATCACTGTCCTCCATGATCACTTTTCATGTGCTCTGAGTCGTTTTTAAAGACTGACGCACAGTTTTCGGCATTTGGTTGGCAAAGAGATTGCGATGTCAAAGTCAACAGCCGTCCTCCATGGCCAATAGATAGCTTTGTGTGCACTTTGCAACACTGTACACTGTGCACTGTACGTTTACTCGTTGACTGCATTGAGACACAGCAGCACACAAGTACAAAAGTACGGCTATCCATCACGGAAGCGACTCGAAGTCCTTGGCGACGGGGACTTCATCAAATTGACGGGCAACCATTGCATTTGATATGCAAATTGCCATTGTTAGACAAGGACAGCAGGCAGTGACTGATTGATGTTGCTCTATGTGTGTGTGAGAGTGAGAGTGTATGGGTATGTGCGTGCGCGTGTGTGTGGGTGAGAGCTGTCAGTGGCATTGGGCAAAAATTCAAAAGCAAAGCCAAATAGCAGAGGCAAAAAATATGAATTTGCAGCCAGTCAGCCCAGACACACAGAGACAGAGAAAGCAAGAGACAGAGAGAGAGATAGAGCGAGCGAGTGAGAGGGATAGATAAAAGCGAGAGCGCTTCTCAAAGCTTTTGAATGAGCAGCTAAGCAGCTAGCAAAAATCAAAGCCAAAAACCATAAGCAAAAACAAAGCACAAAAATTCCAAAACGAAAAATGCTTATAAATAATATATCTAAGCGATATTCAGCTATATAGGTATATATATATATATATTATACATATATATATGTTTCAAAGGCGCCTGGCAGACAGAGACAAAACATTTTGTTTGGCTCAATCGCGTTGTCAGCTCAGTAGAAAAGTCCGTTACCCCACAAAAAAATATACATAAATATAAAACAAACAAAAAATACAAACCAAAACAAGTAAGAACATTGCAGTCGGGCGTAACCGACAGCGTAATACTCTGATACCAGTGTAAGAACAGCTCAAAACAGGTGGAACAGAAGCTTTTCAAACTTCTGTAGATATAAGCATTTTCAATTACTTTCGGATGGAGGGCTGGTGCCGTACTTGTGGGCGTGGCCGGGAAACCTTGGATCCAAATGTTTTGGGTATCAAATTTGATGACTCTAGCTTCAAAATTGTGGGAAATATTGACGTTTTATCGATTAGTGATTTGAGAGATATCGACATGTTATCGATTTGCAAAATTGGAACAAACTTGATCTGAAGCAGATAGCTACAAGTTAAACAGTCCAAGGACAGACAGACGACCTGACAGACATTGCACATACCCCATATACTACGAATACCTTCGGTATCAGAGTATAAGAATATTGAAAATAAAATGAGAATGTCCCGTTACCTGTGCGTGTCGTGTAACCCTGTCTACTTACGTTATGGGATAGATCATGCCATCGGGCCGATCCAGGGTACAGCGCTGCCTCAGTATACCCTCCCACAGCTGTACCCCAATGATGCCAAAGATGAAGAACACGAAGAAGCAGAGCAACAGCACATTGCCCAGCATGGGCAGAGTATCCAGCAGTAGCATCACCAGTATTCTCATGCCTACAGAGTGAGTGTACAAGATGAGATCTTCTGTGGTAGTCGCAACTACCCCATCACAGTGCCGCTCCACTTACTGGGTATACGATTGATCGCCCGCAGGGGTCGCAGCACCCGAATGGTGCGTATCGCTGTCAGATTCAGATTCTCCACATGCATCACATACTCGAGCAGTCCGGCCAGCACAATGAAGAAGTCCAGTCGATTCCAGGAGTCCGCCAGATAGGTGTTCTTGCCGCACATGCCCATTGCCACCATTTTGATGGTCATCTCGAGGGCGAAGAACGCAAAGATGATGTCGTCAAAGATCTGCGAGAGGGAACATTATACTTTTATTCATGACATAATTGAATATTATTCACTGAAATCTAATAGGTCTAAAAATTGCATCAGGTCTCTTATTTTGTTACAATTTTCCAGGGGCGTTATTTTATATTTTAATGCAATTCACAAAGTCTGGAAGTTCTTTAATATTGTATCAAAAGCTTAAGCTAAATGCTTCCAATAACTTCATTATTTGCAAAGCTATGTTAAGATAATCCGACAATTTGCAAAACCGTTTACACTGAAAGCTGACATTCGTTTAATAAATCTAGAATATTCTTCAGGTCACTTTAAAAGTGTATTGATTTATTTACTTACGAGTACTTATATTCCAAATATAAAATCTTGAAAAAAAATTTCAATAAATTTCCAGTTTCCGAGCTTATGGGTCCAACTGCACTGTCAGCTTTCTAGCTCTTATGTTTTGAGTCCTTCGAACTCTTTTACATATATTTATATATATTATTAATATATATATAAATATGTATAGATTATACCAATAATCAAATATTGAACTTAAACTTTTGAAATGTTGAAAGCAATCTTGAAATTTGAGAAAGTTCCGTGATAAATTTAGGCAGTAATAATGTAATAATATAGCAAAAATAGTCCAATCATAGTAGGCGAGAGTCTAGCTTTTTTTCTCGATATAGACTGAATTCCTGCTCATATTGTAAAACATTCAGTCGTACGATAGCTTCCGTCTCTACATTTCTCCCAAAAAGTCCTCCAAAATATATATTTTATTTAAATCGGAAAATTTCTGTCTGAAATTCGATAAGTTGACCAAACGCGAAGGGTGTCCGGAAACTTTACCATATTGGAAAGCAAAGACAAAAAGCGACAGGTAATTGAAGATGTCCAAGCGCAAGGACAATGAGGATAATGGAGTGGGTCCTATCAAGCGGGCAAGGGAAGAGCTGATCGATAATGAGGATAATGCAGAGCAGAGCGAGCAGGCAGCCGGAGAATTGGAACAACTGGAACAAGTGATCGGTAATGATAATGCAGAGCAGAAGGAGCAGGTAGTCGCCGAATTGGAACAACTGGAGCAACACAGAGAGTTGATCTATTCGCTGGAGAAGCCAGCCGGGCAGCTACTGCTATCTGGAATGGTTACTTGGGACTTGACTGACAAACGGAGTCCCTATGATGTTCCACGCTCACCTCCAGTTCTGTATACCCATCATCGATTCACAGATGAAGTGTATCGTTCTGTGGTGAGTGGCCCATCTGCTGTCCACACCATTCTGATCAACATGGACCGCAAAGCACTCGGCTTTGGTCGCAATCAACGTGGACAGCTGGGCTTGAGTGAGGATATCAGAGTGAGGGAGATGCCCACACTTGTTCCGGCCCTGGCAAAGCTTAATATTGTGCAAGCGGCTGTTGGACATCTTCATACACTGTTCCTCACCGATACGGCCGAGGTGTATGCCTGTGGCGATAACACTTTCGGGCAATGTGGCATTGGCAGTACGGAGCCCAATATCTTTGAGCCTACACTGATCGACTTTCTGGGACCGAAAGTATGTCGTGTTGCCTGTGGCGCCCACTTCTCCGTTATCCTTGATACTCAGGGTAACCTTTACAGCTTTGGATCGCCGGAACGTGGCCGGCTGGGCCACTGCATGGACAGCATGTAAGTAGCATTATCTTTACTTGTATACCTTTGTAAAGGGTACCAATTCTATATATTTATCAGCACTGATAGTCCGTCTATCTGTCTGTCTTGTCGTATGCACACTAGTCTCTCAGCTTTAAGCAGTTTCATCGCGACTTGGCATGTACCTTTCTTTTTGATTCCCGCAGCTAGCTTTTAAGTTTTGTTAAGATCGGACCACTATATCGTGTAGAAATTATCGGTTAAAAAAACAATAACTTTTGGTTTTCGGTAGAATTGTGTAAGATATTTGTTTCTAGGTAAAAAACCTTCCTTATTTTTGATAGTGATGTTTTAGCAAACATTTATCAACATCAACAAGGGTATGTAATATTCGGCATACCGAAGATAGCCGTTATTTCTGGTTTTTTTTTATTGTCCATATAAAAAATTCTTTTATAATAACGTTTTTATTTAGGAAAGAGTACTATTGAAATAATTTAATTTTTAATTGTATATTAATTCATTAAACTTTTTACTGGCATTACTTTTGTCAATGCACGCAGATGTCGGGAAATGTGCGACGACGTGATTTCGCCCGAGATGATTGATCTCTACGTGGAGAAGACCAGACGGGGTATGAAGCCCGTCGATCGCGTGTACATTGCCAACATGGCCTGTGGCGACAATCACACGCTGGCCGTTGACTCCGAGTTCCGTGTGTTTAGCTGGGGCTACGGCAAATTGGGCAGCTTGGGGCACAAGAGTACCCGAAATGAGAATATGCCTCGTAAGATGAGCTTCTTTGATGACGAACATCGTTGCGGAATGCGTATCTTCTGCGGGGCAGCATTCAGCTTAGTGCTAGACGAGCTGGGGGTGCTGTACATCTTCGGGCAACGTATTTCAAACGGCGAGGTCATATTGTACCCGAAACGGGTGATGAATTTGATTGGCAGGGATATAACAGAGATTGGCTGCGCGAACGAATCCCTTCTCATAGCGGCCCAGGACTCGCTGATCGCCTGGGGTGGAGCGCCCAACTTTGGCGAGCTTGGCACGGGCATGGATCAGGAGGAGGCGCAGTTACCGACTGTGCCCACCGAGTTGGCCAATATGGAGGGCATGAAATATACACAGGTCACCATGGGATTTTCGCATAGTGCTTTGTTGGTGGACACCACCGATGAGAAAACTAAACAGAAGTATGAGGCACTGCCAAGCTTCGCAGTAGAGGATTAAGAATGCCATAACAGCGAAAACAAGTGAGTAATCGACTGCATAATACTTTGATAAACCAGTTAGAATGGCAGAAAACAGGTGGACAGTCTTCTACTTTCCAATTTGGTTGACTCCAGCTCCAATTCACACGTGTTATCGATTTGTGTATATCGATTTTCACGATTACGGAAGCGGAAGAGAAATATTGTCGCTAGTCTGTGAGGGTAGTCTGTGCAATATGGAGACTCTAGCTAACTATGATGAGGAGGCTGATGGGCGTTCTAGTGGGCGTGGCGAATTGAATGACTCTAGCTTTAAGATTTTGGAATATATTCACATTTTATCGATTTGAGATTTGAGAGGTATCGACATGTTATCGTTTTGCCAGCCTCCCAGTGGGAGGGGCACAAAAATCTTAGCACTTTGTCTGAAGCAGATATCAACAAGTATTATAATCAAAGTTTCAGGTCTCTAGTGATAATAGCGTCGAAATTGCGATCATAGCAACAACAGCAAACAAATATTAATACTGCTCTATATTCATAGATAGTGCAAGAACTTGAATGGATGAACGGAACTATGCGGCTATAAACGAAAAGAATGGATAAAAACCCAAATAACTCATCATCATTATATATCACTTTAACATTCTGAACACATTTACCAGCACTTATATCGTAAATATCGTTAGCGTATTTATCAGGACTACGATTGCGATTGCAAATTTTTTTAATTGATAGTTTCTTTTTCGATTTATGATTTATTTTGTAAAATTGTCAGTACTTTATTTAAATTTCATTCCACAACATTACATAACATTCAAATTGTGAAGTTCTTAAAAAATATCTGTAATGCACAAAAAAATTAATCAAGATAATCCCACGGATCGACGTTGGATTACCAATCATAGAAGTTACGGTGTTATTAACTGAAAAGATGCTGCATTTTGATTGATTTCGTCACGGAATAAATATGATAAGTGCGTCAAACAAACATTTATTTTGCTTTTTTCTCTTGAAATTCTTAGCCACTGCTCTAAGACAAATGAGTGAGGCAAAGAGTGATTCAGCTAGTGCTTAATATAGTTCGAATTGGCTCACACAATGCAGTGAATTAGTTGAGAAGTTCCCATTTTACTGAATGAATCAATCGGTCATGTAAGGTCAGTTATCGTTCATTGATCATTTTAAAATATATAAATTGATTCATCTGCGATTATACGAATATGAGACATAAACGACTGAACGGAAACCGCGTTTAGCAATAGACTTTTGTATTGAATTTCGATAAATATATGACAACAAGTATCGATATTTTTGTGATGCGTACCAGAACATTTCCAAGCTAGTTCAACCTAGTTCAGTTGTTCAGTTAAAAAGCTTTGTTCATACGAAACTAGTCTGAACGATTCTGTACAACACTGGTGCTTGGCGCAAAGTGTGGTTGACAGTTGTCCAAATGAGCTGTGGTCCACTTAAGCTAACACTACGTGTCGCATCCACGGTAGTAGTAGTGTCCCTGGCCCAGTGCAAACAATGTGAACAGCCAGCCGTGCATAGACTGACGCACATCACTGTTAGTCGCATCTCTCTGGAGATGTTTGCCCCGCCTCAGATGCTCAAACAACTCTCAGCAATTTGGGCGCCACTTATGTCCTTGTCGTGCTTATTCTCATGCTCGTTGCTCGCTGCTCGTTGCTGTTGCCAATTTGGCGCTGTCTTGTGCCCCACACTCCCCACTGGCTGCTGCCACCTTCGGTTTCTGTTGGTCGCCCTTCGCAAGCTTTACACTTGGCTGCGGCCAAAATGTCTGCCTTCCATATCATTTACAAACATTTTCGCACGTTGCGCTCAACATTTTCTATACCGCTCTGTAATTGCCCCAAAACCCCGACCCTGCTCCTGCCCCGCCCCCTGTTAGCCGTGTGCGTTGGCTGCCTAATGAGCCGAAGTGCCTGTTTGATGTCATCAGCCAGGCAGACAGGAAGTGAGCCAAAAAATTGCTTAAATAAATGACAGTTAATGCGACGCCAGTGGTGACAGCTTTTTAGGGCAAGGTTAGCAGCAGGGAGCAAGGACTAAGGCTGTGCAGAAGCGGGAGAAAAGTCATTATGGCATATATTTACTCACCTGCAGTATCCTGCAGCGTGGCTTGAGACAGGTGTCGTCCACACAGGGCTGGTACATTCCCAGCGTTATGCAGTTCAGCAATATGACCAGAATCGAGATGCGCTCGAACCACGTGTTGTCCCCGGACACCAGATAGCAGATACAGTTAGCAGAGTTAAGGATATAAACCAAAGTGACAAAGACAAATGCTGCTAGAGAATTGAGTTGGCAAAAGCGATTGACGCTGATTTAAGCAACTGTGGATTGTCCTTAACAGTTTGCTCAATACAATTATGCTCAGCTGCGAGGAATGCTTTTAAAGGATATGGACAAAAGCATTAAGGAAATGTCCGAGCATTGATATATACTTAGTTAGCCAACTAGTGGTTAATTGTTAAATGAGTCTTATATAGTAAATATTAAACTAAATGGCAGAAATGCAAGCTAAACAATTTAAAAAATTTCATTTTAGTTTAAGTTTCTGAGAAGCTGTCGCAAAAATATAGTCAAATATTGATTGTTTAATAATAAAAAAAAAATTCAATATAAATTCAAATATTTCAATTTATATTCAAGTTAAAAAAAAATATGTTAAATAATAATTTATGCATTGGAGAAACCTTATTCCAAAAATCAATACCAAATTTCTATGGCTAGATATTTTTAATAAAATCTTTTTAATGTTTGGCTTTATGTTTTTAGAGTTAATTTGGGTTAATTTGCATGTTTGAAGATAATTTGATGCCATATCTTATAAGCTTCACTTTTAGAACCAAATAACAGTAAAAGTTAAAAGTATATTTTTAAAGTTTATGTCAATGATATTAAAATTATATGGTTTAATTTCAATACCATATGGCATTGCTTTAAATATAAGGCTATGGGAATATATTTATCCGTTAAATTGTAAATTTTGACCATATTGGCTTACATTATAAGCCAAAATGAATAAAAAAATAAGAGATATTTTTTTTTTCCGTTTATAAATAAACAACCAAATACTTCAAATATAAATGATACATATATGAAAAATATTATTGTTTAACTAATAAAGCCAATTAGTTTGTATATAAGCCAAATAGATTAAAAATCATATGCTGTAAATATAAATGATTAAACTTTAAATATGGTATTTTAGTACAAATATAAATAATTAAAAATTAAATTATAATAATAATAGTAATAAAATAAGTTACACTAAACAAACTTAATTAACATTTTATTGTATACTTAATAAGACAATAAACATAATATGTAACTAGCTAGTTCACTAATTTATTCACTCATTCTTTATTATGCTATTAAATAAATAAAAGCTAAGTTAACCCATCAAGTTTGCTATATAATCCAGCTAAGAGTTAAGTAAATTGTTGAAAATTCGCTTAAGCTGTGAGCTGAAATGTCAAATGCTGGCAACAAAAAACGATTGCCTGACCGCTCATTGACTGTGCTGTGCAAAACAGGAAGAGGGATGGGGGTGGATGGGGGGTGGGATACTTGCAGGGTTGATAGCCCCCAGCCCCACAAAGCTGGTTGCCCCCCATAGAGCTGAGGCAAGGCAGCGAGTGCACTGTAGATTCTAGATGCCAGATAGCTGCTTACCATCGACGCTAATGCGCACTCGAGTCAGCTTGTCAGCCTGGCTGCATTTTCTGCTCTTATTTTTCGACTTGTCCTTGTTGCTGTTGTTATACTCTTTTCGAAAAAAATAGTATATTAAGTTTGTGCTGAAGCTTGTAATGCATAGAAGGAAGCGTCGGAGATCTCCAAAAGTTACTGCCAGTATGCTTAGAATACCAAAACAAATTTAACTAGCCATGTCCGTCTGTCCGTCTGTCTGTCTGTCTGTCTGTATGTATGCAAACTAGTCCCTCAGTTTTTGAGCTATCTCGATGAAACTTTGCACAGACACTTATTATTCAAATGTACAGCACATTGGTCGGAACCAGCCGGATCGGACCACTATATCTTATAGCAGCGATACAACTCGAAGTCGGTTTTGGCCATATTTCCCATGTTTTTAAAGCTATCGTGATAAAACATTGCACAGAGACTTATTATTCAAAGGGACAGCACATTAACTGGAACTGGCCAGATCGGACTACTTTATCTTATAGCAGCCATACAACTGAAAATATATTTAATATTTCAAAATAAAAATTTATTTTGATATCCATTCTTAGAACAACAAAAAAATAAATGCCACGCGCTAAAACGAATTTCTACAGCATATGAAATTACTGCAGTTGGCAGAGGGAAGCTGTCTAAAGGTTCGAAAAGAGTATATAATCTTCGGCACGCCGAAGATAATCTTTTCCCACTTGTTGTTGTTGCTGTTGTTAGTTGGTTGTGGTTGTGGTTACGCTTTAAGCAAAATGGCAAAGAAATGGCACAAATTGATGACAGTCACTCAGTCATTCAGCGATTCACAAGCATAATGCAATGTTGCAACTGCCGTTCAAGACAGCAGCCAGCAGTTCATAAGCCTTTTAGCCGGCATATTAGCCAGTCAGTGCATTTGGGCCACTTAGCTGGAGATTATGCGCAAACTGAAAGCAGCGGCTCACTCCATCTGGATCAGCATCTAGCTTTTGGGGTCACGCGACTAACTGTTAATACTATGACCAAGTTGAAGTTCAGCAAAAGAAAACATTGCGCGTTGCCTGATTGATAGTTGGTTCCTTAAGCTTGGCGTTCGCATGAGAATTGAGTTTCGAATTTGTATAAGAGGGTAATTTTGAAGCAAGGCAAAATGAGAAGTTACATAAGAAGCCAAAGAGAAAGAAATACCGAAGTCACTGTGGGAAAAGAAGCGTGGAATTGAGAAGCAAAGCGTGAAATGAAGGCAAGTTAAACTGCAAGTGAAAGTGAAGTCAAGCTTAAGGTAAGCAGTAAAGTAGGATTACAAATAATGAGTAGCCCAAGTGACAACAAAGTGAAACGAAATCAACTGAAAAGCGAAACTTAAATATTAAAATTAAAAATATAAAATATACGAATTCAAATAGAAATATGTATAACAAAACTAAAAATGCATCTTCAAACAATAGTTAAGCTTAAATATGGCAAATAAAGATTAATCTACTTCCGAGTGACCGACTGTTAAAACTTAAGTGAATAAAATCGAAATATGAAAGCTAAAAAATGGAAAGATGCATTTTCAAAACTAAATATAGAAATATATCTGTTCATTTATCTATAGTCTATTTCCCAATGACCAAATATTAAGTTAATTTTCTGTCACTAGGTAAAAAAACATCAATTCAAAGATCAGACATGCAAACGCTTCTCGCTTCAATTCGCTTCTCACTTCCACAAGTGGACTAAGTATTTGCAATCGAGGAGCAAACAGTTGTGTGGCGAGGCTCAACCATACAAAGTCCTGTTCGGCTCTATTATGTTGGGGAATTCCGGAATGGGAAAGGGAAGGGGAGGGAACATAACAGTCCGTGCTTAATGCATATATGCCAAATGCGCACCAAGGACCCATTCTTTTATGGGCGCTCGCAATTACGCGGCGAAGGCAAAAACAATGCACAAAATGTTTACGCTATTAACGCACAATTAAAGATAAAAACCGGACACAACAATGCCCGGAAAAAGGACAATCGCCGGGGTCCTTGCAATTCATTAGGAGGCCGCCAAACCGCCATTCGGCATTCGGCATTTGGCTTAAATGTACTACTATATACATACATATATACAGCATATGCAGGTCAGGTCGCCAGTGTTGTAAAAACAAATGTGAAAAGCGCAGACGACACACAGAATACACACACTCACAGGATACACACACACACACGCAAAAGGTCAGGAGGGGCGGGGGGCGTGTCAGAGGCTGGGAATTGGCCTGTATAAATATTGCAGCAGCTCAAAAATGCGACACTAGCATTCACTACCAAACTCTCTCTCTCTCTCTCTCTCTCTAGCTCTTTCTCTCTTTGCATTCAGGACGCACAGTTGCAAGGGGGGAAGTGAACAGGAGCAAGCTTACACTGAAAATATAAAGATCAATATCGATTTAAGCTTAAATTTTTGTATATATTTTTTCGGTACCAAAATATCAAATGTTATCAAACTGTAAGTAAATAATAATAATAATAATAACAATCATAGTATATAATTATAATATTTAATGCATTAAACGTAACACCCATATAATTATCGATTTTTATTTAAGATTATTTAAAAACAAGTGGCAAAGGATTATCTTTGGCGTGCCGAAGACTTTATACTCTTTTCGAACCTTTATATGCTGTACTAAATCGATTTTTCACATTCATTGCCAGTTGTATGGCAGCAATAAGTTAAAGTGACCTGATCCGAGCGGCTCCGACCAATGAATAATAAGTATCTGTGCAGTTTCATTGCGATAGCTTTATAAACATGGGATATATACCCACGACTTTAAGTTGTATGGCAGCTATAATATATAATTGTTCGATCCGGCCGGTTCCGACTAATGTGCTGTACATTTGAATAAAAAGTGTCTGTGCAAAGTTACTTCGCGATAGCTCAAAAACTGAGGGACTAGTTTGCATACATACATACAGACAGACAGACAGACAGACGGACATGGCTAGATCAATCTGTATTGTCATTCTAAGCATACTGGCAGTAACTTTTGGGGGTCTCGGACGCTTCCTTCCATGTGTTACAAACTTCAGCACAAACTTCATATACTATTTTCTTTGAAAAGTGTATCAAAATGTGATTTTTGCATATTTTTTCCATCTGCAGCAAACAACAAAATTTTAAACAACGTACAATTTGCTGTATTCTTAAATATCAGATTGTTATTTGCAAATTAGATTCACAAAAAACCTTTATTTTATATAAATAAAAGTCAGATCGATTACCAATTCAAATCGAAATTGTTTTCAGTGTCCTAGTCTGGGCATTATTTTTGATTTGGCGCTCAGCGAGGACGGCAGCAAAGGCCACCAAACCAACAGTAAACAAATTAAGTCGAGCGTAAAGTCGGCCCAAATGAGGGCGGCGGCAGGGGCGGGGGCGTGGTCAGAGGGGGCTAAACTCATGGGAGCGTGCAAAAATCGCAACAAATTAAAAGAGACTGGCAAACAAAAAAGGCGGCCGTGAAGCCGCCGCAGATGACTGGACACGTATAATTTGTGAATAACCCAACACACAAGAAGCAAACAAACAAAAAATACCAAACAAAAACATAAAAGTGAAATCGAATGCGCCAAGCAAAAGGACGAAGGAGAAGCGAACCCCAGACTTGAGATAATTGGCAGCAGTTCAGCGAAACGAAAACAAGTTGGTTACCCTTTTGAATGAGTGCAGAGTGGATGCATTCACATAACAGAACAGAACTCCTACCACATCCAAGTGATAATTGGCCCATTGAAAAGATGAAGGACGATAGAGAGTCCTTTTTCATGCGTGATACAATTGCAAGTTAAGTTCACTTGAACAATGAACAAATGATATAAAAAGTGTTCGGTTCCTGAAATTTTTTAAATGTATAATTCGTTTTTGATTTCAAAATCTGCCATTAATTGTTACATTTGCAAACAATACCTTTCGTTCAGTACTTGCAATGAGTGATTTTTGAGTTAAGCATTTGCAACTAAACTATAATAATAATAATAATAATAATAATAATAATAATAATAATAATAATAATAATAATAATAATAATGATAATAATAATAATAATAATAATAATAATAATAATAATAATAATAATAATAATAATAATAATAATAATAATAATAATAATAATAATAATAATAATAATAATAATAATAATTTGGCCCATGGCCAAAACGGGCTCGAAATCAAAAAACTGATCAGATTTGGCCAATTTATGAGGATTGGAAAGTTGTGGAAGGGCGTTTCTAGAGACTGTGAAACCTTAACACTAGACATGTGAAATGAAATAAAGCGCATCAGATATGAATGGCGTTAGACTGGTAATAGATACCTGAAGAACTTATTGCTCGATATGCATAGTATGAAATGCTGTTAATTGATTGCTGCTAATTTGCCAAAATCCAACACCGAAAGCACCGAAAGCCACCCAAGGAGTGAATCACTGAAGTGACCAGTGCCTCAAGTGCTGCAAATGGAGATGGAAATGGAAATCGAGCCGAGAGCAGGGCAGGTAATGAATCTCAAGCACGTGGCAATCAGACAGGCAATCAGAGTTCACGTCGGATGGCTGGCTGATGGGTGGGCGTTGGCTTGGGGGGCGTGACTAATATAGCCGAAGCAATTCATTGCTGTTAAGTGTACAAAGTAGTTGCCATAATTAGCTGTGGTCGTGGATATCACATTACTATACGCCTCCACCCATCGCACCGCTCGCATGCTAATGATGTGCTCTGTCTGCCCCGCTCAAGAGCAAGTTCCTAAGTGGCCGCTGGGCGAGGGGACTCTCGAGTCCTGTTGTCCTTGCAGGTGCACACTAAAAGCGCCGTTAAATAGATGACAGTGTTTTTAAGTTCTTGCGGCACGTTGCAAGTGGCAGCTAGCGTTTCGTTTATGCCGCAGCATGTTGCATGCCGCATTTCGGGCGGCCACTCAAATGACTCACGAGCTCTAGCACTTGCGGTTGCAGCTGAAGTTTGAGTTTGAGTTGTACCCATTAAAAGTGAAGAAAAGAAAGAGTATCCTGAAGTCCATACGATCTCAGAGACTATCAGAGCTATTATGTTGAAATTCGGAGTGTAGTTTTGTTTGTTTTCGTCGATAAATCAACCAAATAAACATATATCGATATATATCGATGTTAAAAGTGAAGAATAGAAAGAGTATCCGGAAGTTTATATGATCTCAGAGACTATCAGAGCTATTATGTTGAAATTTGAACTGAAGTTTTGTTTGTTTTCGTCGATAACTCAACCAAATAAACATATATCGATATATATCTCTGTCCGAGACACGTTTTTTAAAGGATATAAGACAGCTTCAAAATTATATATATTTGCAAACGTGATTCAAAGAAATAGTATATATTATAATAATTATATAGTGAGGAAAGAAATTCTTTCAAATTAAATATTGGATAGTCTCAGGACAAAAGAAGCAAATACTATATATATGTATATTTATATATAATATTTTAATACACATATTGTTCATGTTCGGTTCCATTGGAAAGTTCCGCTGATGAATAAGTAAATTAGAAAATATCAAATAAAGTTACTATTTGGAAGTAGTGATATGAAAAAGGGAAAATGGATTTGATGCAGCAACTTTTAACCTCATTGTATACAATTTTGGTTTTCCACTACTAAAATTATAGAGATTTGATGCACAGAACACTTTCAATTTTCAATTTGGGGATGTTTCAACAATAAAGAGCTTATTATTGTATCAATCAAATTTAGATACTTTTCCCATTCACAAAATATTTTTGGATATGAGAATGTAATAGAAGCAAAAATTTTAGAATTATCCGATTATTATCCGTTAGCCTCTCATGTGATATCGATTAAATTTAGATACTTTTTCCTATTCACAATATATTTTTGGATACGAGAATGTAAAAGAAACATAAATTGTAGAATCTGGCTTTTAGTAACAACTGAAAGTTATTTTTGGGAACAGTGTGTTTCTTAGTCAATGTCTTCCTGTTTTCTTAGATTTTTTGGCAAATGACTTTGCTGACCTCTTCGCAAGTTTCAGCAAGTGCCACAAAGCGTGGCATTGACTAGCGCCACGTAGACGAGCGAGTTGTGGCCGCGAAGTTGCTAACTGAAATTTAGTTTAGCAAAAGCAAAAGCAATTTGGGCGAAATGCGAGAGAGCTGCTAACAAATTGATTATGGCCAATGCCGAATTGAATTGCGTCGAGACGCCAACTTTGCAAGTTGCCAGCTTCGCGGAACTTGCAACAAATCGTTGCACATGATAAACTATAATTGCGGGGGGAACAAGAAGCGGTTGCAAGTTGCAAGCCAAAGCGAAACAAGAAGAGAAACTCTTAGCTCTGAGCCAATGAGCTTGAAATACTCTTTGCAGACACAGAACAGGTATTTATTTATAAACTAACTTCAGTTGATAACTGGATATTAAATTAGAACTGAGAAATACTTTTTAATATAAATATAAATATATATATATATATATATATATATATATCTAACTCCTTCATGACAAAATGCAAAAGTAAGTGACTTTCTGTGAGGGTATCATGAGTTTCATGAAATTTCCAAGACATTGCAAATAACATTGAGAGCAAAAGGGGAAAACCGAACAATGGCAAAATCAAAATTTATAGCTAACAATTAAGTGGATGGGGGAAGGCTTGTTGGGAAGGGGTTTGGGATTGGGATTGGGAAGGCAATGGGTTGTCGGTGGAGCGATTATCTTGTTACTGTCGCTGACTGAGCAATGCAATTGCCAGTTGGTAATTGGCACTGGGAATCTGGCCAACTCGGAATAGCAATCGGAATCGGAATCGGAATTTGTTAAGCGACAGGATGTGGCCAAAAAGAGACACAGCAAAAATGTGGCGAAAACATAGACGGGCGGGGGATAAAATGGTAACGAAATGGGGACAAGTGCAATAAATAGTTGCCTGTCAAAGTATTTTGTCGCAACTCACAGATTTCGACTTGAGGTAATTACATTTTCATTTAAAGTTGGCAGAAGCACGGTGCCAGGATGCTGGGACTGCAAGGACTGCAAGGACTGCGAGGGCAAACTCTAAATACTCATTTAAAAGTTGGCAACATAATTTTTGAAGGTTGATTGGCTGGGGAAAATGCACTCTCACTCTTCTCAACTCTTTGCCAGACTAAATTGGACAGTCAAATGCTGGAACAGGATACAAAGTTTTCATAACTGCTTAATTGAAGTCTGACCCAAAATCGCAAATCAACTTGAACAATTCAGTTCGAAGAATTTGGTTCATTAATTTGATTTTAATGTGGAAAACAATGTTTGTTCAAGGCCAATCGTCTCGTTTCAGTTCAAAAGCGATTTTATAGAAGCTTACGCTCAGGAAAAGATAATGTATCTTAACATTAGACAAATGCAACCAGAGAAGAACTATTATTATTATTATTTTCATTTGATTTTTTAAAAGCTTCGAACAAAATGTGGCTCTAGATAAGAAAACTAAAGACAGGTTCTAATCGCCAAACTTTTAACAATGTATTTTTCTAGAATTTTCCAGTTTTAAGTGATTTTTCCGCAAAAAAAGAAACTATTTGCTTAAAAATCAAGAATAAATCTCAGTTGTTGGTCAATTTGCTTTTGAGCATTTGATGTGTTTTTTCTACCTTTACGAAAATTATTTAAGTTTGCCCAGAAAGCATGAATTTCTTACAAGCTCGAGACTAAAAGAGTACCAGCTTTTCAGCGCATATTCCTTGTAGTTAATAACATTGCAAAGAGACAGAAAAAGGACCTGTCTGATTTATATAAAAAACAGACTTCAGGAGCTGCTCACTTTGCATCATTTTGTCTTTTTATCCCCTCCGTTGTTGCTCAGTGCTCAGTTATTTCTGTGGTCCCCATGGACAGCTGACTTTCTGCATAACTATTCACTCAGCTGCCAGAGTCGCTTTTAATGTGCGGAATATGTTCATCAGGAATATCAACGCCAGTCAATTTTATTTTCAGGTTAAATTAAATGCGAAGTGCGCCCGAAAGTATGCAAAACGATTTTTCATGCACATGCCAGCAGTGAGGACAGCTTCAACTAAGGATGGGATGGGGAGGGGGAGGGGAGGGTAAGGAGGTTGCATGAGCTTGTGTGGAGGAGCGGCAACTCTGATTGGCGCACATTATCCCCTGGCGACAACAACAACAACAACAACTTAAATACAGGACGCGTCTGAAGCGGCAAAACTGCAAATGACGTTTGGAAAGTCTGGCAGCCCTGGCAGCGTCTTCCGCTGATGAGCCGTGCGACGATACTTGTTATTTATGAGACAGACACACACACACACACACACACACTCACACCGAGCGTATCTACATAAATTTTGCAACAGGCAGTCAATGGAAAAAAAATACATAAAAATAAGAAAAATAAAAAAAAAGTGAAACACAAGCGCAAGTTTTCAAGGTTTAAGCCCTGTTAATACCCTGTAAGTTTTGAGGCTGAGCTAGAGCATTTCTCTTACAAGATAGCCTTGACTGTTCATCAAAAAGATTTAAATAATATTTTCATTATTGAATGTATGTATATCTGAATTGGGAACAAATTTAGATTTCGATTGATTTTTAAGGGATAATATTAAAAAATTTGTGCAGAATAGAGCTTGAATTTTCAAATGACTGCTTATACTTGGCTTCCTAGAGATCTGAAAGTGAATGCGTTTTGGTTATCGGAATCCATTTATCATGATTTTACTTCTGATACGATTCTAATAGAATTTTTGGCGAATATTTGAACATTCATATTTTTAAAGCTTAAATAGGCCGGAAATACTTACGTTTGGCATTTAAGACCCAAATATTTTAAGCAGATTCATTTTTGACAAGCATATTACAGCATATTAGTTTGCAAAGAAAATGTTAAAACGATTTTAAGCAATATATAATAATATAAATATAAATATAATAAATGTGATCCTGATTCCATTTGGACTAATAAAACTCATTATTGTTTAAATATTTGTTAATAGAACCAAATATATGTCTATCGTTTTTTTAAGAAGCGATTGAAATCTCATTCTGCGAATCAATATAAGTAAAATAAATAAATAAATTATAATTGGTGAAAACAAGAAATATCGGAATATAAATAATAAAATAATAATACTAAACATAATTAATTAAAAATAATACATTAATAATAAAAATAATGATCATGTGTATTAGTAATATTTAAGAAAAAAAACCTCAACCTTGAATTTACTGAATTATTTGTAATAGTATGTAAAGTATTGTATTGAAATGAGGTAAATAAATAAATTAGTTGAGTTAAATTAATTAATTAATTAGATATTTATATTTCAATAGAAATGAAATGCAGTGAAAAGAATAATCACGGGCTAAAATTGCTAAGCTCAAAGATATTGAGCACAGTTTTTCCGATATGCAAACTTTGGAAAAACAAGAACTTCCCAAAGCGTAACTTTGACATTTCGGACATTGGGCGGAAGGACGTGAGCAGGCAGTAAAAATCAATGCAGCGAATATGTGTGACAAGGACATTCGGCCGCGCCTTTGCCAGCCTTCCCCATAGGGCTGCGAAGGACACGTGCGTGCATATGTGTGTGTGTGTGCTAGTGTGTGTGTGTGTGTGAGCGCTTTGTTTGCATAAAAAGGATATGGATTGGTGATGAGCATCAGGCACCAGTTGCGCGGTCGCGTATACTGCGTCAGCGCCTTCATGGCTATCTCCGGGAAGCCCGGATATGGCAGATTCGGCTCGCCCGACGACGACGAGGACGACGAGGACGAGTGCGAGGAGTCGCCATCGTCCGAACTGCAGCTGCCATTGCAGCTGGAGGCCGTCGAGGAGCTGCCGGCGGAGGCAGCGTGCCGCAGCGAGGAGGCGCCGCTATGCCGACGGCGACGTCGGCCAGTATCCTGGCGCTCCTGGCGCTCCTGGCGCTCCTGACGGTCCTGGCGCTCTTGACGATCCTGGCGATCCTTGCTGCCACCACGACTCGAGTGCTGATAGCTGCGTCGCTGCTGCGATTGCTGCTGTTGCTGCTGTTGCTGTTGCTGCTGTTTGTGCATTGTGTCGGAGGCATTGGAGTGCTGTCGATGTGGGCGTCGCGTGTGCGGTGTGGGCGTGGTCTTCGCACTGGCGCTGGCGCTGCAGGAACTCGTTTTGCGCAGCCGCTGCTGACTGCAGCTGCCACTGCGACGCAGCTTCTGTTGCTGCTGCTGCTGCTGTTGCTGCTGTTGCTGCTGTTGCTGCTGATTGCCGCTGTCGACAATCACCGACATGGGCGGCTCCTCGTTGGAATGCATTTGCTGTGGCTTTACTTTGCTGCTGCTGCCAGTATTCGTTTTGTTATTGTAAGTGCTGCAACTGTCGCTTCTTGCCACGCGACGTCGCTGGCCATTGTTGCCGCCAATGATTGTTGTTGCTGGTGCTGTTGCTGTTGTTGCAGCTGTCTGCATCTGCTGCATCTTCCGTTTGGCGACGTGTGTGCCACTAGGGTCATTCCATTGCGCCCAGCTGCTGTCTGCAAAAGTCACACAAGTGTAGAGTTCACATTAGTCAGCTTTTAACAACAACAAAATACGTATACGTAATATATCATATTGCGAGTTGTTTGATAGAATATTAGTTAGCAAATGCAACTTTCCATTAGTCGACAGACCAAACTGTTTGTATCTGTAATTTACTCATTTCTATGGATTTAACATTTATTTGGCACTCTCTTTTTCAATTTTGGTATTTAGGTATTTGCAAACTACTTTGTTTCAACTATTTATGCTTAACATATATTCAACGCAATATTAATATACATTTTGTAGATACAAAAATGTAGAATGCCTGAAATTTGTATGTATATAAAATGTATGAATATATGTTTTGGTATTTTTGGTGCTGCAGCTTTATCAAAAGCGTATTAAAAGCTGTACACACACACACACACACACACACACACACACACACACACACACACACATACACTCGCACACTCTTCACACGCTTAGCACACACACACACATGGACACACACACACACACAGTCAACACACTTCACTCGAAGGTACGTGCAAAGTTTGTGAATTGATTTTTAATGCGGCGCCTTCAAGCGCGTCCCAAAAATGCCACACCCCCCGCCCACCGCCCCCGCCCCCGACCCATACAAGCAGCCCGTATAATGAAGCCCAAACATAATTTATATGGGTGTGGTGTGCGTATGTGTGTGTGTGTATTGAGTGTGTGCGCGTGTGGGGAGCTCTAAAAATAATGAGCAGCATATTTGTTGCCCACAACGAAAATTGTAGCATACTTTTAAGGGCCGAGGCAAAGAGGCGCTCGTTATGCATGTGTGTGTGCTGTGTGTGGATTCAATCATTAATTACGACTCTCATGTGAAAAAGTGCTGCTGTGTGCGTGCTCGTGCGTGTGTGTGTGTGAGAGCGACCCAAGTATAACACATTAACTTGCCAAAATGTGCCACGTTGTGGTTTTTGACACACACACACACACACACACACACACACACACACACACACACACACAGACACAGACACACTCACACACACACCGGTGAACTGCAATTGTGCGAAAATTGGTTTATTGATAGGCCAACGAAACAAGCAGCAACAACTACAACAAAGGCAAACAAATTACACAAGCAACAACAATGCGAACAATGCGAGAATAGATACGAGTATGTACATTGTGTATGTGTGTTTGTGTATGTGAGGAGGAGCAGAGGAAGCAGGGTCAAAGGATATAGGATATGCCAAGAAGATGGAACAACTGACAATGGCAAGTTGCTTGCACAATTGCCATCAATTGTGTTTAAACATTCATCGATATGCCAGCTAAACGTATTATGTGTGATCCCGAAATGTAATTGTTGCCGGCAAAAGCAACAAATGTGCTTAGAATTCCATAAACAAACGATAAAATGCTCAAATCAAAATTGAAGGCAATAAAATGTAGCAAAATGATATAAGTGGAATGTTACTAAAGCACAAAATTCACTTCCAAACATAAAAAAATAATTAACCATCAAAATCGATCTGTGTTATCGATATATATATACAGCAGATTAACGAATAATCCATAGTAAGCAAAAATACAATTATATAATAATTTAAATTATTATCAGTAACAATAAAAAAACGTAGTGTTGAATCAAAAGTAACTAAAAAAGTAAATAGCTAAAGCCATAAGAAAACAAGTTAAATTTGAACAAACATTGCAACAAACTGTTCTAATTCTATCAAAAGAGCAAACAAAAAGTGCAAATCAAATACAAACAAGTAAGAGTGCTCTAGTCGGGAGTGCCCGACTAGGAGATACCCTGAACCCAGTCCTTACAATCATTCGTACTACTTTAAACACACACATGCTGCAGTACAAGCAGTACAAGCAGTGCCAGCGGTTTAAGCAGTTAGCTTGCTCTTTCGCTGAGCCCCACACAATGGAAAGTTAAATCTTAAATAACTTCTGTGTTTATTGTCCGATCATATTGAAATTTTTGGGGCAAAAAATTGTCGATAATATGTGTTACCAAACCAAATTGCAAGGTCGTACCTTCAAAAATGGGTTTTTTTAACTTTTGGGGGGTTTGGGGGTGGTATCCAAAAAGTGAAATATTTGTTACATGTGTATGCTATTCGAGATTATACATGTCAAATAAGGGGCCTCTAGCTCTTATAACTTGTAAGTTATATCCAAAAAACGCTGGTCTAAAATCGAAATTTATCGATAACTTTTGAACGGGACGAGCTATCGATAAATTTTAATAAACTTGATCTGTCCCGGGATTAGGAGAACTTATGTTCCAAATATGAAGTCTCTAGCTCTTGTAGTCTCTGATATCTGTGTGTTCATACAGACAGACAGACGGACAGACGGACAGACGGACAGACAGACGGACATGGCCAGATCGACTCGGCTATTGATACTGATCAATAATATATATACTTTATATGGTCGGAGATGCTTCCTTATGCCTGTTACATACATTTGCACAAACCCATAATACCCTTTTTACCCATTTTTAATGGGTTCAGGGTATAAAAATAACAAATTGATCGATAATCGATCATTTAAAATCAATCAGACACATTTCTATCGACACTCGAGAGCATTTAAGCAAAAAGCAACAAAATTGCAACTATAAAAACCCATTTGATAAACTAAACAAAGGCTATCGAGCATTCGATTAACCGATAAATTCATAATGCCAAAAATAGAAAGACATTAAGAAGCGAAGCCTAAAAGTCAAATTCAGCATTAACAACTATAACAAATATTTATCAAACGTTTTATCAGCTGTAATGCCCGAAATTGTTTGCGTTGCCAAGAAGCCGCCCAGTGTCCAGCTCTGGTTAGGAGAGGGTGGTTGGTGAGGGGGGGGGGGGGTTGGGGCTTACAGCTGGTGTGGCTTTAAGTGTCGGGCTTGTTTGGCGTTGACTGCGGCACGTGTCCTGCCACAAACACAACACACAAACACAATACAGTCGCCGACACAGCGCCGGCCTAGAAATCAACAACAATTAATCGTGTCTGCTGGCGCCATTTGTTTACAAACCGGAAACGGAAGTCAGCCCTAAGACAAACAAAAGCGAAAGCTGGCGCAAGTTTTTGCATATGATTCAAGCAAGCATAACTTTCGCATATGAATTGGAAATGTTAAACAAGCCGAACCGACCAGAAACGAACCCAAGTATTTAAACCAAAAAGCCTGGACTAATAATACCCATAAACAACAACAACAGCAGAGAATGCGAATGTGAACAACAATAACGAGAATAGCAATGTAAGCGCCTTGTATAATAACACATCGCACATATGTAAACATATACACACACATACACACACACACTCACATTCATAATTAAACACAAACAGCGTGGAAAAGCAAAGTTGGAAAAAGGGAAAAAGGGAAAAGCGTGGCTGGGCTAAAGGAGCGCCTGCGAGTCTCAGGACCAGTATGAAGAAGCAGCAAATATCCAGTCACAACCGTGGCGAACCGAAGCAGCAAGCCGCAACACACATACACACACACACAAATATGTGTAGCTGCACAGTGGTGTGAAATAATGCGATTTAAAATGCCAGATTTGTATGTCTAGATAATTTTTTTCTTTCTCTTTTTAATTTTTATACTCTTTTAGGAAAAACTAGTATATTAAAGTTGGGTTGAAGTTTGTAACGCATAGATAGAAACGTCGAAGACCCCCAAAAGTTACTGCCAGTATGCTTAGAATGACAAAACAAATTAATCTAGCCATGCCCGTCTGTCTGTCTGTCTGTATGTATGCAAACTAGTCCCTCAATTTTTGAGATATCGTGATCAAACGTTGCACAGTGACTTATTATTTAAAGGTACAGCACATTGGTCGGAACTGGCCGGATCAGACCACTATATCTTATAGCTGCCATACAACTGGAAATAAATTTAATATTTCAATAGAAAATTTTAATTCCTGTGATATCAATTTTTACAGCTAATGAAAGTACTGCAGTTGGCAGAGTGAAAATTGTCTAAGGGTTCGAAAAGAGTATAAAGTCTTCGGTAGGCCGAAGATAATCCTTTCCCACTGGCTTTTTTTATACCCTGAACCCATTAAAAATGGGTAAAAAGGGTATAATGAAGTTGTGCAAAAGTATGTAACAGGCATAAGGAAGCATCTCCGACCATATAAAGTATATATATTATTGATCAGTAGCAACAGCCGAGTCGATCTAGCCATGTCCGTCTGTCTGTCCGTCTGTCCGTCTGTCCGTCTGACCGTCTGTCCGTCTGTCCGTCTGTCTGTCTGTATGAACACACAGATATCAGAGACTAAAAGAGCTAGAGACTTCATATTTGGAACATAAGTTCTCCTAATCCCGGGACAGATCAAGTTTATTTCATTTTATCGATAACTCGTACCGTTTAAAAGTTATCGATAAATTTCGATTTCAGACTACAGTTTTTGGGACATAACTTCAAAGTTATAAGAGCTATAGGCCCCAAATTTGGCATGTATAATCTCGAATAGCATACACATGTAACAAATATTTCACTTTTTGGATACCACCCCCCAAACCCCCCAACTGTTCAAAAAACGCATTTTTGAAGGTACGACCTTGCAATTTGGTTTGGTCACACATATTATCGACAATTGCTTGCCCCAAAAATTTCAATAAGATCGGACAATAAACACAGAAGTTATTTAAGATTTAACTTTCCATTGTGTGGGGCTCAGCGAAAAAGCAAGCTAACTGCTTAAACCGCTTGCACTGCTTGTAGTGTAGCATGTGTGTGTTTAGATTGGTATGAATGATTGTAAGGACTGGGTTCAGGGTATCTCGTAGTCGGGAACTCCCGACTAGAGCACTCTTACTTGTTTGAAATGGGTCATTTGAGCTGAAAGATAAGTCTGGCTAGATAGTTCAGCCACTTAGTTCTTGGGCATTTTCCTTTTGCTTAAGTGAACTGTATATTGCTGATAGATCAATTTGTATAACTTGTAAGCATTTCAGTGAAATGGCAAATCGTATAAGACATTTATTTATTTCCATTTATATTTATGCATGCGAAAACGCTAATGCTATGGTTTCATCTACTGAATAACCACTGTGGCTGAGAGTCTCACTTGCATATTTAATTTGTGTATATCTACTATATACTGCAGCATCACTTGCAGTCCTCAACTCAACTCAAAGCAACTCATTTAAGTTTAATATTTCTGTACTTCGGCTAATTTGAATGAATTTATACACGTTTGCTATCACAAAAGAGCTGCCAGCTATAACGAAATAAAATCATATTTAACACTTGTCACAAAATAAGTTTATATACATATGGAAAATATGTATAAAATTGATTTACGATTATAGCTCAAATAGGCTTTATACTTAAGCTGAAACCCAAACTTTGTAATAAATAATAATGAAATATTAAAAAACATACTTTCTTTCATATCTTCCATTTGTCTGTATATCTTTCTAGATATTAATTCATTTCAGTTGAATCAATAAATTAATAAATAAGTATACAAGTATGTCTTGTTTTAGCTGTTTCTTGTAACTGTAATAGAATAACTCATTTCAAGTTAAGTTCCATAAATAAAGCCAACAGCCTGAAACGGTATTAACTTAAAAGTTGAATCCTTCGCAACGTTAGCTTTTGCTGCTTCCCATCAGAGTCCCGGTCAGAATCATAAATGTACCCTTTCTCCGTTATAGTTGTGCTCTAGTTTTGTGGCTCTATTAATATTGCTGGCTCTGCTCTGAACACAAAGCAAGCGATTGACTTTTGCGCCACGTGCAAACATAAAATTACTTCTATACGCATATTTAAACTTGTAGCCGCTTTATAACTGATTATCCGACTTGTTGTTGATTTAGTTTTGTTATCCCAAACACACACACACACACACACACACACACACACACAATTGAGCGTAAAGTTATGCAAATAGATATCATGTGTGTGTGTGTTTTTTTTGACAGCCCCTCGTTGCCCGCACTCTGTTAAAACCTTCAGTCGAATGGAATGGCAAAGATGAAGAAACGTGAATGGGAATCGGAATGTGAATGTGAATGTGTGGCATAATTTACTTTTAAATGTAAAATCGAGTCGCTCGCTGTCATTGATATGAGGCTGCCAGTCGCAGAGTCCCCCCGCCAGGGAGTCTCGCATCAGAATGGGGCCAAGACATGAAGAAGAGTAGCGAAAAAATACGCATACGCGACGTTGTGCACGGTGGCAAATAAATCAAAGCGAGCACAACGTCGACGACACCGCGGCGCCGAGATTCTTCTTATTCTTGCTGCTGGTACTGCTGCTGGTGCTTCGCATTTTGCTTTTTTGCTGGCATGCTGAGATTTATGCTCGCCGTTGTTTATGAGCCTGGAGCCCGGGCGCTGCCCCCAGCATCCGTTGTAGCCACACATTAGCATAAATCTGAGTACTTACGCTCAGCGCAGCGCAAATAGTTCAGCTGCCCCCCAACCCCAACAACAACAACAACAACAACAACCCCAATCCCATCCCCCTGCCTGATCGCGTCAGTCATTGTTTCAAATGTTTATCTGTGGCCCGATACGTTCGTTTTGCCATTCCATTAGGCAATGACAATAACAGGCACACCCCGCCTCGAAAACTGTGTCCAGCTGAACTTCCAGCTCGGTTGCCTAGTTACAACTTACTAGAACCTCTACACTCAGAGAAACATCCACTCGTAATCTAGCAAAATCGTGCACATTCATTGATTACATTTGTGTAAGTCCTCTTTATCGTACTAACGGATAAGATAAGTAAAATAAATAAAATAAAATAAAATTTACAAAATAAATAAATAAAGTGAGAGTAAAAAATAAATATATAAAATATAAATAAAATTAATAAAATAAATAAATCAAAAATAACTAAAACAAATAAAACATACAAAAAAAAAATAAATTAAAAAATTAAAATAGATAAAATAAATAGAATAAAAAAATAAAATGAATAAATAAATAGCACAGATATCAATTACAAACAAAATTCAATAAGCAAAATTAAAAATAAATTCAACCATAGGCAATAAGAAAACAATAAAATACAAATTGTGCATAAACGAAAATTAAATATTAAATCGAATAAAAAGGGAAACAATTAAAATTGAACTTAAATAAGCAAATGCAAAATACATTTATTGAGATGAATAAGTATTATAAAACAAACTGACTCTCTCAAACATCCCATTCTCTAGCTAAGTTTATCTCTTCGTAGTGAAGCAATGCAATAAATCAGTCAACTGCTGCTGCTATTTAAGCCATCACTTGTTTTTCTGAGTGTACTTCTCAGCCACCGCTGCTTGGATATGGCCTATAAGAAATACCTGTTCAGACTGCTGCTCTCTTCATCCCATTGGGATATCCACTTGCCCGCTCACTACTCGAATATCTACTTGGCGTGGTCCCTGCTCGGGCGCCAACTCAGGATCCCCAGCTCGTACCCCAATGGGCCAAGCGGGGGCCTCCGATGTATTTAGCATTAATATTTATGATTGCTCATCTGTGTATACGTCGATGCTGTGTTGATGGTCCGTGGCTCATGTCTTGCTTCACATTCGCATTCCGCATTCGCCTTCTCGTTTTCATTGCTTGCTTATTGCGCTGATTTTATTACAAGCATTATTTGTTTATTTTTTTTCCGCTATTTTTTGCTTTGTTTTTTTATTTAGCGTGGCGCATAAAAACACAAAAGCTCATTTTCATGCTCAGCAGCTGCCAAGCGCACAGCCAAATCTTTACCTTTATATGCCACCGCACACAAGCACTGCACACACACACACACACACACACACACACACACACACACACACACAAAGCTACAACTGTTTGTCTGTTGAAGTTTTTATACTCTGATACCGAAGGTACTCATAGTATATTGGTTTTGTCGAATGTCCGTCAGGCCGTCCGTCTGTCCGTCTGTCCGTCTGTCCGTCTGTCCGTCTGTCCGTCTGTCTGTCTGGATGAACGCGCGTATTTCCGAAACGATATTAGATAGACTCTTGAAATCTTTTGCGTTATGATTATAGCTATCTGCTTCAGATCAAGTTTATTCCAAATTTATGCCACGCCCACTGGGAGGCTGGCAAATCGATAACATGTCGATACACCTCAAATCACAAATCGATTAAACGTGAATAACTCCCACAATTTTGAAGCTAGAGTAATCAAATTTGGTAGGTATATTGCTGGTGACCTCCCGAAAAAATTGGATCCTAGGTTAATCGGCCACGCCCATTATTACGCCCACCAGCCCCCCTCCAAAATTAATTTGAAATGCTTATATCTCCCGCAGTTTTAGAGCTAAAGTCACCATATTTGGAATATATATTACTGGTGACGTCCTCTACAGATTACAGAAACAAAATTTTGACCACGCCCACTCCCGCCCCCGTAATCGCGAAAATCGATATACATGAATGCACAATTCGATAACACGTGTATATTTCCCGCAATTTTGAAGCTAGAGTCCCCAAATTTGGAATTTAGACTAGGGCTGACCAGCCCAAAAGATTGCGTCCTGGATTTTCCGGCCACGCCCACTAGAACGCCCCCAGCCACCCCGCCCCCACGAAACACGGAAGCCTATATCTCGCACAGCTTAAGAGCTAGGGCCACCAAACTTTGAGGGTAGACTTCTGGCCAAGTCCTCTAAAGATCGGACAAAAAATTTTGGGGCCACGCCCCCGCCCGCCCCCAAAAATCGCGAAAATGTATATCTTCCACAGTTTTAAAGCTAGAGTCACCAAAATTGGAGGATAGACTTATTGTCAGCCCCCTAAAGATCGGCAAAAAATTTTGGGGCCCCGCCCCTCCCGCCCCCAAAAATCGCGAAAATTTATATCTTTCACAGTTTCAGAGCTAGAGTCATTAAACTTGGAAGATAGAATTCTGGTCAGCCCCTCTAAATATCGGTAAAAAAAATTTGGGGCCACGCCCCTCCCGCCCCCAAAAATCGCGAAAATGTATATCTTCCACAGTTTTAGAGCTAGAGTCAAGAAATTTGTAAGATAGACTTCTTGTCACTCCCTCTAAAGATCGGCCAAATTTTTTGGGGCCACGCCCCCTCCCGCCCCCAAAAATCGCGAAAGCTTATATCTTCCACAGTTTTAGAGCTAGAGTCACCAAAATTGGTAGGATAGACTTCTGGTCACCCCCTCTTAAGATCGACCATGCCCCTCCCGTTCCCAAAAACTTGGAATGCCGATTTCGGGTCACCCAAACACCAGCAAAAATTTTCTGTTCACTTGCTTTCAGCTGTTCTTAAAATGGTATCAGAGTATTACGCAGTCGGCTCCGCCCGACTGCAACGTTCTCACTTGTTTCCATTTCATTTTCCAATTTCATTGGCTTTTCGCTTGCTCTGTTGCTTTTCAGCTTCATTGAGCGCATTTGTTTCCTTGCTTTCGCTTTTGCCTTCAGCTTTACTTTTATTTGTCTGCTTTAAGAACTCAACTGAAGTTGTGCTAGTGTGCGTGTGCTTGTTGCCTCTCTGTGTGTGTGTGCATCGTTTTAAATACACAGCCGTAAAATTCATATTTTTATGCCATGGCTTTTATTGGCCATTCGCTGAAGCACCTTGCAGTCAGTTGGCCACATGAGAAGCAACTTCAGTAGTTGTGAATGTATCTGTTGCCTGCGTATCTGTATCTGTATCTGTATCTGTGTATCTGTATTTGTATCTGTTGCCCGAAAGCAATTCGATTACTTGCGCTAATGCATAATAGCCTTGGAGCAATGGCGCTCGAATAGCTTTAGTCCGATGTTAATATTCAGTTATGCCGCATACTGAATATTAATGCCGATCCGAAAGGCCATCAAGTCTGTATGCCCTGCCATGTATAAATTATAAGTTAGTTCTATCAAATTAGCTCAATTTGGTATTTATCAAGGCTGTGCCAAACTTTCACAATTCACTTACAAAGCCATTTTAAGTTTGTGCATCTTTATTTCAATAGTTACGACAATAGTTTCTCTACAACATTTCAACTTATGTCTGTCCACAAGAATATATGTATATTTGTTTTCTTGATTGCGAAACTTTGTCCCCAAAACGAAGTATCGCTTTTTATTACAGCTGCTGTCAGCACCTGTGATTCGAAATGACTGCTGCATGTTTTGCTTTGATGTTAAAATAACGCTCATTTGAGTCCTTAAAAGTGTTTATACTCTTTGCGAACAAAATGGTATATTCACTTTGTGCTTAAGTTGATGAAAAATGCATTAGTAAGACAGAGAGAACGAAAGAGACAGAGATAGTCAGAAAGGTAAAGCACTCAGAGAGAAGGATCATTTGTACAAAATGAGTAAGAGCGAGAGATTTGGAGTGAGAGAGAAAAAGGATAATAGTTTAGATGTGACAGAAAGAGAAAGTGAGAGTAAGCTACCCATCTTCTTACATCAGCAATCTACACACACACATAAACCCATCAGTTTGCAGTTTTACAACCAATTTTATGGTCTTGGGTGACAAAGTGCTGCTTAATATTATTGTCTGCACATTTCAAGTTGTCTATCGCATAAAAAGGCAATAAATCTAGTACTCAATATTAATTAGGATTATAAATCTACTAGCTTTGATTTGGCTTTAATATAAAGTGTCTACAACAAACATGTATTTATATATGAGCTAAAAGATCCAACGATCTGTACAGCTTGACTTGAATTCTTGAGAATCGCATAGCAAGCCTGCATTAAATATGCGTTACTTTTTGATTAGCAAAGTTGCCAGCAAAGATTTTGTTGTTTTACTAATATGGCAATATTAAACAAGAATTAATATATTTTATATTATTATTTAAAGTTGCTTTGAAATATATCAAAAGCTTATTATAAGCTTAATATTACCTATTTACTGCTTAGCATATTTGTCATGTCTTACTTACATATTTCAGTCTTAAGTTTTGCTATTTTAGTTTACAGCCTGAAACGGAATTCACTTAGAAGTTGAATCCTTCTCAACGACAGCTTTTGCTGCTAACTAATCCCAGTCTGAATCATAAATGTACCCTTTCTCTCTTATAGTTGTGTTCTAAATGAGAAGCTATATTGATATTGTTTGCTCTGCGATTGACTTTTGCGCCACGTGCAAACACACAAAATGAGTTAGGTACGCATATTTCAATTTGAAGCTGATTATCCGACTTAGTTTTGTTATCCCAAACACACGAAATATATCTGTTTATACTCTTTTCGAAGAAAATAGTATATTAAGTTTGTCCTGAAGTTTGTAACGCATAGAAGGAAGCGTCGGAGACCCCCAAAAGTTACTGCCAGTATGCTTAGAATGACAATATAAATTGATCTAGCCATGTCCGTCTGTCTGTCTGTCTGTCTGTCTGTCTGTCTGTCTGTCTGTCTGTCTGTCTGTCTGTCTGTCTGTCTGTCTGTCTGTCTGTCTGTATGTATGCAAACTAGTCCCTCAGTTTTTGAGCTATCGCGATAAAACTTTGCACAGACACTTATTATTTAAGGGGACAGCACATTGGTCGGAGCCGGCCGGATCGGACCACTATATCTTATAGCTGCCATACAACTCGAAGTCGGTTTTGGCCATATATCCCATGTTTTTTAATCTATTGCGATGAAACTTTGCGATAATATTTATTATTCAAAGAGACATCACATTGGTTGGAGCCGGCTGGATCGGATCACTATATCTTATAGCTGCCATACAACTCGAAGTCGGTTTTGGCCATATATCCCATGTTTTTTAATCTATCGCGATGAAACTTTGCACCGATACTTATTATTCAAAGAGACATCACATTGGTTGGAGCCGGCCGGATCGGATCACTATATCTTATAGCTGCTATACAACTGGCAATGAATTAAATATACTTAGAACAAAAAAAATGTTACGCGACAAAACGATTTTGTACAGCTTATGAAATTTCAGTGGTGCAGTTGGCAGAGTGAAAATTGCCTATAGGTTCGAAAAGAGTATAAAATCTTCGGCACGCCGAAGATAATCCTTCCCCACTTGTTTAATACTCGTTTAATAGCATTCAACGAATTGCATAAATTTGTTGTTTGTGTTATTGAGTGCGTACTTTGTATTCAGCTCGCCGCACATAAGTAATTATGAGAATTGCAATCGTAATTTTGCTCGCCTGCAAATTGTATACAAATGCGAATATTGCGCATACGCCAGGTATGCCGCAAGCCGTGTTGGCATTTGCTCCCCCCCCTGCCCAGCCACCCTTTGGTTTTTGTCGCTTTTACCGATACGCCCACGTCTTGCCAAGTCACGGCAGGCCACGCCCCCTCCATCGCCAAACGCCCAACGCCCACGCCCAACTCATTCAATCAAGTCGGCAACGCGTTGGCGCGCTTTTAAGTAATGAGGACAACGTCGCCAGCAACGCCACATCCACATCCGCCTCCGCCTCCTTATCCTCCACCTGCTTCTTCGACTTTGCCTTTAGCTGCTACTCCACCACCACCTGCTCCCCTTCAGCTACCTGACTTTTGCTTTTTCACCTGAGTCGCATTGGCAGCTGCAGCTGCTGCTGTTAAATAATGCAAAAAAAGGAAAAAAACCAAGAAGCAGCTCCATGATAATCTCAATCTTAAGCCAAGGCTGCGGCCGCATCCCCATCGATATTGCAAATTACTTGCCGCCTGGCATTGGAAAGGGAATTCCTGAACAGTTCAGCGCAAATTGTGACACTTCAAGGAGCACACGTGAAATAAAACGCGAAAATAAAGAGAGAGAGAGAGAGAGTGAGTCCTGCGAATTATTTGACTACCTTGCATTAAATCAATGCACAAATCGCAAACCATAAAATGAAGACCGTATTTCGATTCAATTTAAAGCAATCTTTGATTTACAAATTCTCCAATGAGTATATATATTCTTTATGTGAAAAAGTGGTAAATATAAAAGACATTTTAAATATAGAATGTACATTATTATATTTTTTATTGTAAGTTTACATATCTATTTGGTCAAGCGTTCAAAAAGTGGTATTAAAATAGATATATTTTTAATTTTTTTAAATATAAAAATTCATATTTTGAAATGAAACCCATTTTTTATTTATTTTTATTTTTTTTTTCTACTCTACTACTTTTCAAAAATGTAATACTTTAAATAATATTTTCACATTATTTCGTTAATCAAAAAAGGGAAATACCATGGAAGTTGAATTCAGTCCAGCTCAAGAAATATCAGTTCGAATCTTAATATTCCAAAGTGCACTTAATCAGCTTTTTCAAAGTAAGTCATACTGATCGAAAGGTGAAAGAAACAGCAGATTAAAAGCAGCTCAGTTGCATAGCACTGCAAATTCTCTAGACACACTAATGAAATTTGACATTCAGGCAATGAAATACTACACAAGTACGAAATCACTTGAAGCATCAAATTGAACAGAAAGCTTGGGAATAACAATTACAGAGTAAATTGAACATTTTCGTTTTTGTCGAATTACAAGGAAATTTGTCTCTGATCGAAAGAAAAGCCTTTAAATGGAAATTGAAATCAAATCAGAGCATTCTGTTGATTTAATGCTTCAGCTGGGTCCCAGTTGGAGCAGTCACTACGCTGGGCATCTATCTGGGAGCAGTGTGTGGGGCTGCAAAGCCAAAACTAAACGCTCGGCCTGAGCGGGGGCTCAAGTGTTTGGGCATTATACTCAGGTCCAGGTCCTTTTGGGACAAAGCCACGCACTCGCCTGCAGTTTTTCGAGCAGGCCCCATTTAACCCATCTGAATTTTTATGCAAATTCTTTTGCTGGCCAGCAACAATGGCAACTTGTTGCCACATCCCAAATAGAAGCCTCCATTCAGGTCCGGGAACTCGCCTCGGCTTGGGATTGGGCTTGAGTTCGGGTCGGGTATGGGTACGAGTTGTGTTCAGTTCAGTTCTGTTCAGTTCTGTTCTGTTCTGTTCTGTTCTGTCCGTGTTGTCAGTCAACAAGGGAGCAACGCTCGGTCCGCAGGATGGTTGCTTGTTCCTTGGGTTGCGTTGACAAATTAAACAAATAAGATAACAACAACTACAACAACAACTACAACAGCAACAGCAACTTTGCAGAAAACATACAACACACATAGTCAGACAAACGGGTAATTCGATTTTAGCTTGGACCTGCCTCAGATGTTGTTTCCCTTTTTTTTATATATAAGTAAGTATATACCCTGTAACCCCTGAAAATAGCATACCGAATAAATGGGCTGCATAAACTTCAGCTATTTATATTTATTAAGTTCTCTATTTCGATCTATTCAGCATTAATTTGAGGCGTTTGATATATATGACCTTTTGATCTTATAGATTCGTTAAGTGAACTCTTTTCATTCAAATAAGCTGAATCTATAGAAGCAAATACAACTCTTACGATTTTAAATTTTATATATTCACATAAAATTGATTTGATTTTAAGAGTTAGCTGAATTTGGATTAAATACAATTTTGGAAATATTTAAAACAATTGATTTGACTATTGAATAGTTGAACAGTTTTTTTTATTTATTTAATGTAACTTGTAAAAGATTAAATATAAAATTATTATTATTTTTTTCAACATATGAAAAAAATAGAATTAGAAATAAACACTGGCAGTTTATGTTGAAATAAAGTTAGTTTCTGGTGATATTAATTTACAAATATTGGTCCAACATTTGTTGCAAGGATAAAGGAAACTCCAGAGAAAAAAAACCAATTTAGACAGACAGAAAAGCTTTGGGCTAGTGAATTTTTAAATATTAAATTGTAAGTCTAGTTGGAAAAAATAAATATAGAAAAATGCATTAAGCAATGCATACAGATTTAAGATTGCTCACAATTCCAATAGCTTTTGCTTTTTATTAAAAATAAATAACACACAAATCACAAAATTTTCCAGCACTAAAAACCTTTTTTTGTATTTTTGTTAAAGCATTCGATTTTCTGCACATCCAAAATAAGATATTCAAATAAAGATCGCTTGATGAAAGTTCTTACTTTGAATAGCAGTTAGTTGAATGTGATTTCAAACTTATTACAGGAAAACTACCCGTCGGGCACTCGCGACTACAATCAATAGAGATACTGATGCTCTTGCTCTTGCCATCGTTTCTCTTCTCGGAAATGACAAGGACATGTAAATACTTTTGCCCAGCAAGGGGAAATGCTTAGAATTTCGTTGACAACAACAGCAAGGAGCAAAAAAGTTGTTCTTTGGCCCAAATCGAAAAGCACACGAATGAATTTTCATTCAATTATCCTGAACATTTGCCTGGCTGCTGCTGCTGCTGCTGCTGCTGCTGGCATCCTTATACAGGTCCTCTCTTGTTGTTTGTTTGTTTGTTTGTTTTATTTGTCTGGGGACTGAAACTAGCCCCCGGACAGCACAAGGGACGCACTGCCTCGCTGCCATTGGACATTGTCTTAGTTCTGGCATCGTTGACTGAAAATTCATAGCCGCTCTGTTTCAATTTTTGGCCTCTGCTCGGTGCCGTGTCCTCGTGTCCTGCTGTTCTGCTGTCCTGCTGTTGTCCTGGCCGGCGGCTATTCCTCGCCTCGTTTGCCATAAAATTTCATTTTATCTCAGACAATGAAAACGTGTCGGGCGCGCTTTGGCCAGGACATACGGACACAGAAGGACACAAGGACGCAGGGACGCAGGGACGCAAGGATACACGCACCGGGCACTCAAAGATGCCACCTTAAAGGCAACTTTCCAAACTCTTGAAGGAATCCCGCTTCGTTTTCACATTACTCTCCCCCTTATCATTATGCCCTTTACAGCTGAGTCTTGGCCGTTAAGCTGTTAAGCATTTACTTCTTATCTCATAGAATTGTCAGTGCTATCAAGTAGCTCTCCATAATACTCCAATTAAAACGTTTACGAATCCGACAAAAAGGGAAATTGCTACCTGAATGCCTCCCTTGCCATAAGATAGAGAGAGAGAGAGAGAGAGAGAGAGAGAGAGAGCACCAGATTTTTGGCTTTGGTTAAAGGTATTTTATATGAATTTTAAAATTTAATTCTCTTTTTTTAAATTTATTTTCCAGATTGAATTTCAATTGTTTTTTACTTTAGAATGTTTACTTTTTCTCATGTGTCGACTCTTAAACAGTCCATATAAAATAAATGTATATAATGTGTAATGTGTAATTTCAGTAATATGAAACATTATGTACTGTGAATTAAAAAAAAGGTATACGAAATCTTATTCAAATCTGTCGTCAAGAAAATACTATTAAAAAAAAGTGTTATCAAGACAATTAGACAATGTGTAGACATATATCAGAATAATAGCCTTAACGAACTATGCAAAAGTTTTATTACCCTAAAATCAAATTCGAAACAGTTCTTAACTGTTTTACTTATTTGAAAGCCACTTAACCTAGTTCCAACTTTTTCACACTCGTTTTAAATTCATGTAAATAGTTTATGTACTTAAGATATAGCAATTTGCTCGTACTCAAGTAGTTCAGATACATTTGACTACATAAATAACGTGAAACTTGCACAAGTAGTTCAATTATTCGCAACCATTAAAAAGTGCTTCTCTCCCTTTATAAGTTTATACTTTTTAAATGGTCTTCTCCTTACCCAATTATGTTCCATATTCTTTTATGTAATTTTGTAATTCCGCCAGCTGTTTAATTATAAAGGCAGCTGCAGCTTCTATGCCGTCTTAAGGTTTGCTTTCGTTCTGCTTTTTATTTCGCCTTTTTCTGTTAGTGCTTTTTGTCTTAGTGTAAAGACATATTTTCTGCTCTTTATGCACTTGCGTATTTAGAATGTTGTAGCTTAATGTGTATAACGCATCCAAGGAGACTGTTAGGAGATCATAAAGACCATACTTATACATTCATGTTCAGGATGTCGGATATACACGACTTGTTTGTACCTTCTATAATTTGGTGTCAATTAAATTAAGAACTTTTTTACTTAGTCTTATGGCTATAGTACACCCAGATTCTAATAAACTTTTATTTAGATTTCATATTATAAAGTTGTTAGTAATATATTTTTTTATATCATTTAATTTAATTTATATGAATTGCATTTAACGTTCCAATTAATCTATAGTGAATGACTTTGTTGGCAATAAAAACATAAATAAAAACCAAATATTTTTGTTTTTAAAATTGATCTTTTTTCTTAATTAGTTTCTTTACCTATATTAATTGGTATTTAATAAATGAAATTTGTGCAGTTCGTTTTTATTTAATAAATATCTCTATGTTATTGCATAAAATATTCAGATAATATTAATACAACTTATGAATCCATAGTAAAATAAGTTTTATAGTATTTGAATTTGTTTTATTTAATACGTTCTACCTCTAAATATAACTGATTGTTTTAGTTAAGATCAGAGCCAAGTTTGAAATTGACATAAGTTTAATTTTTTAATTCTTTTTTCTTATAATTTACAATATGTATATTCATAGTTTGAATTATTTTCCGACGGTTTTTAGTAAATTAAAAAGAGTATTTCATCGTCGGCCTAGCCAGTTTTCTGTTTGTTTATACTCTTTTCGAAGAAAATAGTATATTAAGTTTGTCCTGAAGTTTGTAACGCATAGAAGGAAGCGTCTGAGACCCCCAAAAGTTACTGCCAATATGCTTATAAAAAAACAAATTGATCTAGCCATGTCCGTCTGTCTGTCTGTCTGTCTGTCTGTCTGTCTGTCTGTCTGTCTGTCTGTATGTATGCAAACTAGTCCCTCAGTTTTTGAGCTATCGCGATGCAACTTTGCACAGACACTTATTATTCAAGGGGACAGCACATTGGTCGGAGCCGGCCGGATCGGACCACTATATCTTATAGCTGCCATACACCTCAAAGTCGGTTTTGGCCATAAATCCGATGTTTTCAAAGCAATTGCCTTAAATTTCCTTGTACACTTGAACATCCATATAACTCATCGATGGTGGGTAAAATCGCAAATCGATTGAGTCATAAACAGCGAAGATATGCGTCATTAAATATTTTGAAAAAACAGGTGCATATGAGCAAACAAAGTCAAGCGCAAGAAAGCTTTTGATAGTCTGAGCAAACAAAGTCAAGCGCAAGAAAGCTTTTGATAGTCTGCTCTTCAAGGTATTTTGCCACCGATCATCAAAACGGTTTGTGGCGTATGGCGTAAAGAGCCGCGCTAACGAACGCATGTTTCGCAAGTTCAAGTTCGAGCCTCGGCGGCGACTGATTGTTAATTTAATACTTTTTTCTTTTTCTTCCTTCCAAATATATAACTGTAATCAAATTAATTTGCTTCCAATAGCTTAGAACAAAAACAATGCCACGCGAAAAAACAAATGCTGACAAACGCGAGTTGCAGGTTGCAGGAAAACAAAAGAAGGAAATTTGTAACAGTCGGCTCTTCAAGCAATTTTGTCAGCGATCATCGAAACGGCTTGTGGCGTAGTGGGTAAAGTTGCGAACTGGTGAGCGAGAGGACCCGGGTTCGAAACCAGCGGCGACTGGTCATTTCATTTATTTTCATTTTTTCTTATTCTTCTTTTCAAATATATAATAACTGTAATCAAATTCATTTGCTTTCAATGGCTTAGAACAAAAACAATGCCACGCGAAAAAACAAAAGCTCAGTATAAATCGAGTTTGTTAGCGATTCTTAAAACTGCTTGGTGTAAGCAGTACAAAGCAAAACAAGAAAGCTTTTGACAGTCTGCTCTTCAAGGGATTTTGTCAGCGATCATCAAAACGGCTTGTGGCGTAGTGGGTAAAGTTGCGAACTGGTGAGCGAGAGGACCCGGGTTCGAAACCAGCGGCGACTGGTCATTTATTTTCATTTTTTCTTATTCTTCTTTTCAAATATATAATAGCTGTAGTCAAATTCATTTATTTTCAATTTCCTAAATTGTTTCTAATTTTTTTTTCATACATAAAGTAGCTTTAATAGAATAATTCAAAAGAAAAATTTAAATTCATTGGCAAAACCAATGACACGCGAAAAAAATATGGATCTCAAATTCTGAATATAAGCTCTCGTATGTTCAGATTAAGTTTTATGACAATTCAATTTCCGACAGCGGCCTTGAAATAAGCGGCCTTGAAAGGTATAAGAGCAACAGGCACAAAATTTGGTATGTATATTGTAGTATACATATGTAATGTAGTTTTGACTTTTTGGAAAAACTGAAACTTGTATATTGTTCAATTCGGTAGCACTTATGAATGCTAAGGGACGCGTCCACGAGCTGCGGATAGTGAAACGTCCCTGTTTACATGAATACCTTTATATATTTTATTTTATATGTAGGGGTATATGTATGCGACATTAATATCTGCGAATTAAATAAGCAGTCACGGAAAAATAGTAAAAATTGCTTTAAGGTTCGAAAAGAGTATTTAATCTTCGGCACGCCGAAGATAATCCTTCTCCACTTGTTTTTTTCTCATTGTGTTTTGTTGCCTCTCGCGTTTTGTTATCGCTGATTCTTTTCAATTAAACTTTTGTGCAACATGATTTCCATCTGTTTGTTGTTGTTATTTTTTTCGCTTTTCCATTTTGTCAGTTGGCGCAATTTTTGATTTTAATTGGAAGCCAGGTCGAAAAACGACCAGCGGCCCAAAATGGCAAACTAATTTACTAGCAATGCTTTTTAGCAATGCTTTTGCTTTTGCTGTTGTTGTGTTTGCTTGTTGCTTGCTGCTTGTTCCAGCCGAGGCTGTGTTGATTAGGCCAATGTCCTGGCCACAAAAGGCGGCCATTAAGCGGCATAAGGCGCGCCTTAAAACTTGCCTAATTGGCCGCAGTCGCTGCCGCAGTCGCTGCCTCTGCCTCTGCCGCAGTCGCAGTCGCTGCCTCTGCCGCTGCAGTTGGCAAACTTTGTACGCAAAAGTTGGCCACAAAATATTGTGTTCGCCGCTTTTGTGGGCGTCATAAAAAAGAGCCGAAATAGCCGCCGAAAATATGCCAGCTATGAATTTGTAAATAGAGCCGACTGAGTCCTTTAGCTGCTGGGCAAATTACTGTTAGACAGCTGCCTTGTCATTAGCCCACATTTACAAGCTTAATTCATTTGGTTCGCTATATATATATATATATATGTATATTACTTTATTATATAAACTCTTTTTTAACAGCTATTACTTTAAACCTTACTATAAAATTCTGTATATATTTTTTAATATATATAATACATATTTATTTCCTCAATAGACAATAGAGTCTTTAAATATTGTTTTAAAAACACATTATCAAAAAATTCATTTAAAGACAATTCTTTTATTTTTATTTATTTATTTATTGTCGACTATTGACTGTCGACACAAAAGAATTTATATAATAATATAAAACATTTAAAAGTATATAAAAAACTTACATAAAATTGAAAATATTAAATTAAAGATATAAAGTTAATATCATGTTAAGTTCTGGAAATAACAATAACAAAATTAAAGCATTGATCCTACATTTGTTTCATGGATTGGATTATTTAAAACAATGAATTATACAAATTCAAAATTTTTCAATTCTTTTCTTAATACTTTTTCTGCTTAAGAAAAATATTAAAAATTAATCATATATTTGACAAAGTGATATGCCCAAAAAACAAAAGGCATAAGTTCTTAATTTTGTAATATTATTCCCAAAAATATAAAATATTAAAGTATGCCAAGCATTGAGTATACGAAATGTTGTCCCGAAATGCATAGGATTTATGAAGTTTGCCAATTTGGTCGGATGCGCAGAGGATATTATTTTGTCAGCTTTTTTGGCTAGGATGGCATGTAATGCACACCTGTAAAAAGGGGGGCTGGTGAGGTGTGTGCCTAGATGGATTTGTCCATTTGGCTGAGAGTTGTTTGTGGCACTTGTGGCAGCTGCTGTTGCTGCAACTGCTGCTGTGGCAGAGTCGGCGACAGTTGCCAAGCCACAAGCCGAGAGTCCTGAGCAGAGCCTCCGGCTCAAGTTGTTGCAAGGGCGGCTGTCACCTTGAGTTGCAGGCAGCAGCAGCAGCAGCAGCAGCAACAACAACTACAACTATGACAAGGCCGACTGCCAGGCAATATGGCAACATGGCAACTGTCAGCCTATGGACCCACATTTTGACCTGCTCTCTTGCAACAACAACAAAAGGCAACTGTTGACCTTTGCCACAAAGAGCATGATGAGGCTATAGCAAGGGGTTGGTGGGGTGGTTTGGTTGTGAGCAACAACATGGCCCCGGCACTTGTCTACCCTTTTGGCCTCGTCATTGTTTGCCCCAAAGCCCCAAACTGGCAATAAACTTGTCTATTTTAGCCGCACACACAAAAACTTGCTAAGAGAGCGAGATAGCTGGCTGGCAGCAAGTATGCCAAGTTATTTCTTGCTGCTGCCAGTTTTGCTCGTTGTTCGTTGTTGCGGCTCAATTCTGAATTAAATTCAATTTTTGTTTGCTGTTTTTTCCGTCCGTGCTGCGCGCACTTTTCAAGGTTGGCCGCTTGCAACATTTGCAACAAACTGCTGCAAGCAGCTGAGTCCGCCGACGGCCATTAGGCACTATGAAGAGGCAGCAATAAACCAACAGCCCTGCAGCCATGCCATGCCATGCCACGCCTCCCTCCCCTTTTGCCCACCACCTGCCCAGCATTTCGCATTTCGCATTTTCTGTCATTTCAGCTGGCTGCCTTTGGCCTGATTTTTTGTTCGCTTTTATGCAGCTCCAAAATGCGCAGCGAACAAAAAACGCCAGCTGAAATATAGGCAAAGTAAAAGCGATGGCAGGCTGGGGGGCGGAAAGCGGCAAAATGGGAAGCGGGAAAATGGGAAAATGCAAAATGAAAAGCGTATGGCCGAGTTGCAATTAAGAAATTTGTCCGTTTGCTGCCGTTGCGTCGTCACGAATGAAATGAAATGCATTCAATTGAACAAAAATCTGTGACATTCACAAAAGGCAAAAAAGAGAGCACAAATAACTGAGAAAAAACAACAAAACAACAACCCAAAAAGCAAAAGCAAAAGTAAAGAAAACATACTATGCATTAAATATAATCATTATAATAGGCATAATACATTTATTTAGAGCTGTGCCTGGCAAACTATGTCAACCAAATGGCAAAAGCATTTACAAATCTCTTTGACTTGCTTTGCAGCTAGCAAAACTAAAAAAAAACTTAATTTAACTGAAAAGCGTTGATTTTTTTCTTTTTTTAATCATGAGTGCAAAATTATGATGGATGTGTTTTAATTGACACATAGCATACTCAAATATTTATAATACGTTTTTTGGATTTTCCTGTTTGCAAATTTGCACAGGGCAACAAATTTAGGTATCTTATTCATTATAGAAGCTAAATACAACATGTGTTTAATTTTGAGATCCTGAGATCGCAGCGTGTTCTCAAAGCAAGTTTGTTTGGAAGTTTTGCCTGCCATAAACTAATTGGACATTGCTACATTTCTTAAGATAATCTATCTAATCATTTGTACATGCCTGAGATATAAATTGAACAAGAATATTTACTGCCTGATAACTTTTGATTTGACGGGTTTTTGGGTACTGCGATTTTCACTCTGCCAACTGCAGCACTTTGAAAACATGAGATATATGGCCAAAGACGACTTCGAGTAGTATGGCAGCTATAAGTGGTCCGATCCGGCCGGTTCCGACCAATGTGCTGTCCCTTTGAATAATAAGTCTCTGTGCAATGTTTTATCGAGATAGCTCAAAAACTGAGGGACTAGTTTGCATACATACAGACAGACAGACGGACATGGCTAGATCAATTTGTTTTGTCATTCTTAGCATGCTGGCAGTAACTTTTAGGCGTCTCCGACGCTTTCTTCTATGCGTTACATACTTCAGCACAAACTTAACGTACTATTTTCTTCGAAAAGAGTATAAACACTCTCAAAGCACACATATAAAATTTGCCAATTCTTGCTGTCTTAGACCCTGAGACCGATGTATTTATAAGCACACTAATAATCTTTCCAAATCTCAGTAGGTCTATAAACTACCCATTAATTAGTGTTAGGCTTAAGTAAGTGGGAGCACTCAGGCATATTTAGTGTAAAAATGTGAAAGGCATTTATTTAATATGCAATTGAAAAGGGTTTTGTTTGCGAGAGCATCGAGTCCTGTGGATTGTTGGCCGGTCGTCGTCCTCTGTGCCAGTTGCTTGTACTCGTAGTTCGTACTCGCACTCGTACTTTATGCTTTGCATGAGAGGAGAACGAGCCAACTTTTGCTGTTACTGTTGCTGTTGCTGTTGCTTGCCTGCTATCTGCCGCACTTCCGGTTTCCGGTGACACTTCCCCCTGGCAGCAGCAGCAACAAGAAGAGCGACAACAACAAACGCTTCCTGCACGTCGTCTATGCCATTATGGGCACTTGAGCCACTGCCAGCAGCTGCCTGCCAGCCATTTGTTTTGCCCATAAATGTCTCGCTCAGCTCCTGCCACTCCCCTTTACCCCCTTTTACACTCCCCATCCCCCTCCCCATCCCCCTGCATTAGATGGCACTTTTCTGGCTCTTTGAACGCACAAATTTGGCACGATTTATGCAGTGCCCAAAAGCCAAAGTACTACGCTCTTGTCTGTGTTTGAGTCCAGTTTGAGAATAACAACAACAGCAACAACAACAGCTGCAAAGGACTATGGACAAAAGAGTGCTTGACTAAAAGATATCCTTTTAGTTAATTTGGTAATCATCCAAGACAATCAGGCTGCTTGAGCTCTTTTCAAAAGTATATCGATTGTAGACTGAGACTATTATTATTATTTGTCTTATTTATTATTAGTTTTGGTCCTGCTTATGAATTAAAATGCGATTTCAATACGGCTGATGAGCTTATTTAAATCTTAGATTTGCAACAAACGATGAATGTTGCCTATATTCGGATTTTATATATTTGTTATTCTAAGGTAGCAGTCACTAGGAAAAAGAGTGTGAGAAATTCCAAAATATATGCAATATTGTTAAATAATATAAATAAGTTACAGAATTATAATAATATTATGACTATCAGCAAATGCTTGAGATCTGACATAAAGTATACAAGTATATTCACATATCAAGTATACGCATAAACTCTTCTGCTTTGTACACATCAAAATAATCAGATAATTATACCTAGAATTGTACCTAGTATTGAATAAGAAATGTAATTGAATGCTGTATTGCAATTTCTACATAAAGTATACGAGAGTTCACAGAATAAGTATACGCATAGGTATCCGCTACAAGTTTTGAGTAGTCTCCTTATGCTTGTTACTTTACATTTATATGCATAATATACTAATACATTATCTGCATAAAGTATACGAGAGCTCACAGAGTAAGTAAGCAAGCATAGAAGTATCCTTATTCTTTTGCTTCTTACACATAATTCGACTTCTGAATGATACCCTATTTTGCATCCAATAATCCAGCCGCTGCATGTAATAAGTGCATTTTGTCATTTGCCACGCCCCCACACACAAAATAAGCAGACACCCTTTTCCCTTGCCAGCTGTCAGACACCTGTGATGCTTTTTGTTGGCCAAGTTCGGTTCGTTTGGCTTCGCTTCGTTTCGGTTTTGGTTTGGTTTGCTGGTCATTTGGTCGACAGTTGGTGGCTTTTGCAGCTTGTTGCATTTTTGGTTGCAAGTTTCCGCTGACGTTGCCGCCGCTTACCGCTGCTTAAATTACACACTTCCGTCTTCCTTCCTGCAACAGCAGCAGCAGCAGCAGCAGCAGCAACAACAACAACCGCGGCAAGCAGCAGCAGCTGCGTTTTGTTTGTGGGCCCCATTTGGCTTCCCAAACGGGCTTTGTCAAATTGTTACAGGGGCAATTCAGCAGCCTATGGATTCACACACACACGCACATACACTTCTAAAGCCACTCTGTCTGTCTGTGTTATGCAAATGTGCGTTATACAGCTGTTATAGAGCCCATGTATTCCCCTTCTAATGCTTATCAATACCTTTCTTAAGGAGAATTTAATTTTCCCTCTTTTAACATTAATGTTATATTACTCTTATACAACAGTTATACAACTGTTATACAGATGATATACAACTGTTATATGTCTAAAAAGGTGTGTTACTGCCAGCTTTTACTTATATCTAGCGATTTTTTGTTAGTCAGCAAACTGTTACACAAACTCTACTAACTCAATTGATAAATATAATAAAATTAATGCTGTATATTCCTGTCGATTTATATTAGCTATAAAATAAGTATATTCCAAACAAAATTCCTCAACCTAATGTCTTGAATGAATGTTTTATTATTGCTATAACACGTCTATAGCTAAATATACTTATTATAAGTTATGTCACTGCTGCTTATTTACTTACGTACTCTCCTCCAGCCATTAGGCGTCCGACTAAATGAAAGAAAACTTGCATAAATCTCAGCTCTTTTATGACTGCTATACAAAATTTGTGCATAATCAGTTGAAGGCATTCAATTCACTGTTTTATGCACATATTTAGCTGAGCAGCTGCTTTTGCTTTATTCCACCAACATAAGCCTCACTTATATATCTCCAACAATAATCTAACACCACCCCCCCCCCCCCCACATTATGTTCAATTACCGTTATACTAAATGCATTCCTGTGTCTGAGGTTTGCGTTTTCCGCTGCGAGTACTGCAGATGATGTTTTGGCCCAACAAAAAAAAGTTTTCAGCAACTGGCTACGCATTAAGTGGCGGCCCCAAAACTCTGAGCAGTTCTTTTAGTTTTGGGGGCAAAGTTTTGCCGTTTCTTTTATTATTATTTTTTGCTGCCGCTGCTGCTGCTGCGGCTGTTGTTGTTTTTGGTTGTCAAAAATTAATTAGACTAATTAAAACGTTAGCTGGCAGCGAAATCCAGCGGAGAACTTCAAGTTCAAAGTTGTTTCTCGCAGTTGATTGAATGAAAACTTTACCACCTGCCGCAGCACGAAAGCAGCGCAAAACTTGCCACAGTGAGGAGAGTGGAGCAAAATTAATTAACTTGGCCTTGATAGCGCCCAGATACAGCTGTAAGTGAAGAGTGCGACTGACTACATAGTAAACTGAAACAATCCGTCCCAATTCATGCCATTTTTCTTTCTTTTTTTTGGCAAATGGCAAACAATTGGCCAGAACTCAAAACATAATTAAGCCGTCTTTGCCTTTGCCATTGCCATTGCCATTGCTATCGCCTTTTGCCTTTCGCCTTTCGCTTTTGCTCGTTGTCATCGCTGCGGCTTGTTTTCATGGCCCTCGAGTCGGAAAATCAATTAGCGCACATCACTCGAGCCGCTGCTTACCAATTAAAATACTTGGCTAAAAGATACGGCTCCGATATTTGGGCGCAAATTAAATCTTAAAATGAAGCAAAAACCTCAGCTGTCTCTTATTAACAGCTGCACACAGAAACAGCATGCACATTTTTGTTTTATTTCATTTCAAGGTTGCAAAAGGGAACTCTACCTTTTTTTACTCAGAACCAAAACAGCTTTACCCTAACCTCAAATTCTACTTTCTGCTGTACATTTTTGCATATATGTTAGAGACTATATTATGTTCAGCTTGCATTATAAGACCTAAGGGAAAGTTTAAGAATTTAAAAAAATTTAAGAATATCTACAAACATTCTCTTAATATGTTTAGAAATTTGGAAAACATGTTTTGATTTTCGCATTGGAAAGAAAGTTAAATGGCTAATGATCAAACCTTAGTCTAAGTTCAACCTAAAAGTGAGATATTTATACTCTTTTCGAAGAAAATAGTATATTAAGTTTGTGCTGAAGTTTGTAACGCATAGAAGGAAGCGTCTGAGACCCCCAAAAGTTACTGCCAGTATGCTTAGAAAAACAAAACAAATTGATCTAGCCATGTCCGTCTGTCTGTCTGTCTGTCTGTCTGTCTGTCTGTCTGTCTGTATGTATGCAAACTAGTCCCTCAGTTTTTGAGCTATCGCGATGCAACTTTGCACTTATTATTCAAGGGGACAGCACATTGGTCGGAGCCGGCCGGATCGGACCACTATATCTTATAGCTGCCATACAACTTGAAGTCGGTTTTGGCCACAAATCCGATGTTTTCAAAGCAATTGCCTTAAATTTTCTTGTACACTTGAACATCCTTATAACTCATCAATGGCTGAATTCGCAAATCGATTGAGTCATAAACAGCGAAATTATGCGTCATTAAATATTTTGAAAAAACAGGTGCATATGAGCCAACAAACCCAAGCGCAAGTAAGCTTTTGACAGTCTGCTCTTCAAGGCATACTGTCATCGATCATCAAAACGGTTTGTGGCGTAAGGGATAGAGTTGCGCCCTGTCAAACGAAAGGTCCCGAGATCGATCCCTAGTGGCGACCAATAATTTTTTTCATTTTTTCTTATTTTGCTTTTCAAATATAAATCAAGTAAGAGTGTTCTAGTCGGGAGTGCCCGACTAGGAGATACCCTGAACGCAGTTCTGACATCCATTCATACTTGCCTAATAGTGTGCATACATACAGACGCACACATACTGCAAGCAGTGCATGCGGTTTAAGCAGTTAGCTTGCTTTTCGCTGAGCCCCACACAATGGATGGCAAAATCTTAAATAACTTATGTGTTTATTGTCCGATCTTACTGAAATTTTTGGGACATACAATTGTCAATAATATGTGTGACCAAACCAAATTGCAAGGTCGTACCTTCAAAAATGGGTTTTTTGAACTTTTGAGGGGTTTGGGGGTGGTATCCAAAAAGTGAAATATTTGTTACATGTGTATGCTATTCGAGATTATACATGCCAAATTTTGGTCCTCTAGCTCTTATAACTTTGAAGTCATGTCCCAAAAACGCTGGTCTTAAATCGAAATTTATCGATAACTTTTAAACGGTATGAGTTATCGATAAAATGAAATAAACTTGATCTGTCCCGGGATTAGGAGAACTTGTGTTCCAAATATGAAGTCTATAGCTCTTGTAGTCTCTGATATCTGTGTGTTCATACAGACGGACGGACGGACGGACGGACAGACAGACAGACGGACATGGCTAAATCGACTTTACCCCCCAAAAGATCAAAAAACGCATCTTTGAGGGTACGACCTTGCAATTTGGTTTGGTCACACATATTATCGACAATTGCTTGCCCCAAAAATTTCAATAAGATCGGACGATAAACGCAGAAGTTATTTAAGATTTAACTTTCAATTGTGTGGGGCTCAGCGAAAAAGCAAGCTAACTGCTTGTACTGCTTGAACTGCAGCATGTGTGTGTTTAGATTAGTATGAATGATTGTAAGGACTGGGCTCAGGGTATCTCGTAGTCGGGCACTCCCGACTAGAGCGCTCTTACTTGTTCTAATTATTTTTCAAATATATATCAAATAGCTTGAATTCAATAATTTAAAAGAAAAGTTTATATTCATATGATACCAATTCTTAGAGCAAAAAAATAAATGACACATGATAAAACGATTTTTTACTACTATTGAAATTTCAGTGGTGCAGTTGGCAGAGTGAAAATTGCGTAATGGTTCGAAAAGAGTATAAAATCTTCGGCACGCCGAAGATAATCCTTTCCGACTTGTATTTTATTGATTTGCTGTAGTATGTTGTATGTCAAGCAAGCATATGCTCACAGTATTGTAGTGTATACAATTTATCAAGTGGACATATGCCCGACTTAAAGTAAGAGTATCATACTCATAACATAGTGGCACTTTGTTACTTTGTTTATACAATCATAAATATACATAAGTGCAGAAATACGATCAGCCACTTATGCGGACTGGCCGCAGCGTGGGATCGCTAACGTAAACACTTTTCAAGTATGTACCATCTGTACATATATGTATATATCTATACGTAGCCACATACGTACGTACATACTGCAACTCTCTCTCTGCCGACGTTCTTAGCGGCAGAGCTCCCTTAGAATATTCTATGTAATAAGCCTTAGATTAAAACTGAATAAAGGAGAGCGAACACTCTCAAAGAAACCAAAAAGCTAACCAGACGTGTTGCAGAAAACTCATTTATAGCATGGCGACCGTGACAAGTGTCACGAACATGTTGAATATATAACAATTCAAGTTCATATTCATGTTCATGTTGTGAATTGATAGCCGTGATTTGCATTCAACGATCATCGTAATGCTCGTTTGATAAAAGCGGCAGAAACAACAGCAACAAAAACAACGTCTGGAATATGTTGTATAATGTGCCGTGCTATCAAAAGTTTTCAACGCTGGATTACTACAAGGTTAAACGTCCCAAAACAGAGCACACGGATACACATGAGCGCAATCTTCTCTGCCAAAGCCAGCAGCAACAACAACAACAACAGCAGCATCAACAACAACAACAGCAGCATCAACAACATCATCAGCAGCAGCAGCATCAGCAGCAGCAGCAGCAAAGCGGCAACATAGGCAGCAACGAGTCCGGCAGCTGGAAAATTGAAGGCGTGGAAATACGTACTGAGTGAGTAGAGGTGATGAGCAATGCCTAAAGGAAGGCGCAGTGGAGTAAACAAACGGCTAAAAAATAGAAAAGCCGAACTCATAAAACTGCTATTTGCCCCCAACACAACAATTAGTTGGGAAACAGGCAATAAGATCCAAGCTGAAATCGACAATATCGAGTCGATTCAGCAAGAACAAAGAAAACAAAGCTCAACCTCTACAATCGAAATATTAAATAAAAATATAAAAATAATAAACTCATACGTATCCCAATCAGCGACGCAGAAGAAACAAATAATAGCTAAACCGGAACCAAGATGCCCAGCGGACTAATACACTGCAAATACACATGCTGCAAGAAGACCAGAACCGGCGCCTCAACAGCCTGCGAGAAGACCAGCACCGGCACCGTCTAACGTGCCAAGCTAGACCAACGGGATCTTCAGGGACCGACAGCGCTACAAAGCCCGCAACTTAAATTTAAAAAAAAGAAACAAACGAAATGAAATGTAAAAGAACCTTTTGTAATACTGAGCGATAATAGCGTTGCTCGTAATAGAGTATGGCCTGTGCAGCCATACAAAACATTAGACAGGAGATCACTGCGTTGATCGAATAGCAATAATCTATTATAAAATGAAAAGAAAATATTTTAGGTAATTACTAATACAAACAAAATGAACAAAAAAAATAAATTTTTTTAAAAAAAAAATAAATTAATTTGATACAATATATATATATTCCTTTTAAAAAAAAAAACAAGTAATCAGGAATTAAAAGTTAATGCGTTCAAATTCTATCCCAAAAGAGGATAATATATCAAAAGTAGGAAAGATATTGGACCACGAGTCTAAAGTAGCGGACTCAACCGCAAACGTAATTAACAATGTCGAAACTGTCTCAGTCGACTAAAAAGTAATAACAGTTATGCTTATAATAATTGTTTTTTTTGTTACTAGCAACTAAGCTATATAAGTTGCACAATAAGTACATAAAGAAAAAATATACAAGTAGAGCAGTTCATTTAGATATGATTTAAAATGATAAGCAAAATAAATGAAGTTTATAATAACGAGCCAAATTTTAGAGTAAATGCATTACGAATATTGCAAAAACATCGCGAATTCATCAAAATATTTGAATTCGAGAATGAATATATAGAAACTTTTTAAAGAATCGCAGGCCCATTAATCAATTGTTCAAAAACTGAAAAGGGCATGGTATTGAGTACATTACCTTACGTAATGATCAAAATAATCAGTGAAACACATGCAATACTAGGTACCCAAACCATATTGATGCTGCGCTTACACCGCTAAAAACTCCAGTATCCATCAAACAATGGAATGGAATGCATTAGCGAGAAAAATAAATGATTATAAAGACAAGTTCGAGAAATCATACAAATGCATCAATTCTGACAAAACAATAAGATCAGATACGTTGATACATCACGCGCAAATACTAACAGCTCAATACAATAACATAGTATCAACAATAAACCAAGTCAATGCTAAATTGACACAGGAGCGTAAAAATCAATGTCAGAAAATTATAAAATCTTTAAAAATAAGATTACATAATATTGGTATTAGACGGAGTATTGTAATAAAAATCCCAGAAAATCCAAATCTGCTAGCTGAATTCAACGAGAACCAGTTACAAGATTTAGATGAGTCTAAGCCAATAATCAATTCAGATAGTGATAGTGATATTGAAACGCTCCAGGAAAATACAGAAATTACAATGACTAACCAAGTAGCCTTAGATAGGGAATATGTGGAGCAGGTTTCCTCTTCAGTCCCTGAATTTGATGGTAAAAAACTATCACTAAACAGATTCCTAACTGTTTTGCGCATTGTGGAAAGAACCAAAGGCAACCAAGAAGATATAGCAGTTGAGGTTATTAAATCAAAAATAACCGGCACAATTTTGTACAAAGTACAAGATGAAACTACAATATCCGGAATCATTAACAAGCTGAAAAGTAACGTAAAAGGAGAATCTTCTGACGTACTCAAAGCTAAATTGGCAAATACTAAACAAAAGGGCAAAACAGCATCACAATATACAATGGAAATGGACAATTTGCGAAAGCAATTGGAAGCATCATATATTGATGATGGTTTAGACCCAGAAAATGCAGAAAAATTCTCCACAAAAGAATCAATAGCTGCAATGGCACGAAATTGCGAGCATGAAAAGCTCCGCGGTAACTACAATTCCTATAACAATAATAATAATTACAGCAATAACAGAAACAACAATAGAGGTGGACGAAGCTATAACCTAGGTAGGAATAGTTCCAACCGAGGCAACAACCAAAATAGAAACAATTATAACAATAACAATAATGTTCGAGTTGCCCAAAATACTTCGGGAAACTCCCAGACACCTCCAGATACTCCAGGTTAAATAATAAAATATATACTGTTAACTTAAGTCCCAACAAATTCGTATCATTCAAAAATGTTGCAACACATAACAAGATAACATTTTTGATTGATACAGGTGCAGTTATTTCAATTGTAAAAGAAAATTCTGATGTCTTTCATGACATCCAAATCAATAGAATTATAGACATTCGAGGCATAGGAGAAGGAGTAATAAACTCCAAAAGACTAGCCTCAATTGAACTCCAAACAGACAAATACATTATTCCATACAAATTTCATCTACTTCATCCAGATTTCGATAGGATTAGATTTCATAAGAAAATTTAATTCCCAATTAGATTACAATAGTTCCGAGGATTGGTTTATAATTAGACCGCAAATCCTAACGTATCCTATCTATGTTCCAATAACATTTAGTTCTGGTACTAATTCAACACTTCTACCAGCAAGATCCCAAGTGATACGCAAAATAGAGTTGTCCTCAGCAGAAGGAAACATTTTAATTCCCAATCAGGAAATTAAACCGGGTGTTTATGTTGCAAACACGATTTCAACAGCCCAGAATGCTTTCGTCCGATTCTCAAATACAACAGATACATGCCAAATGGTAGGCATTAATAATTTAAAATTTGAATCACTTTCAAGCTACGAGGTAGTTCAAAATCTCAAAGACAATAGAAAAGAGTCTGTAATTAATAAATTAAAGAAACATTTTCCAACTTTGTTTAAGAAACAACTTGAAGAAATATGCACCCAGTATAGTGATGTGTTCGGGCTTGAAACCGAACCAATCACAACAAGCGATTTCTATAAGCAAAAATTGAGACTTAAGGATGATGAGCCAGTAAATGTAAAAAATTATCGATGTCCGCATAGCCAAATAGAAGAAATCCAGCATCAAGTTGGAAAGTTAATTGAACAAAATATTGTTGAACCGTCTGTTTCACCCTATAATAGCCCACTTTAATTAGTCCCAAAGAAAGCCCTTTCGGGCTCTACAGAGAAAAAATGGCGATTAGTAATTGACTATCGCCAAATAAATAAAAAATTGCTGTCCGATAAATTTCCACTCCCCAGAATTGACGATATTCTTGATCAATTGGGTCGAGCTAAATATTTTTCATGCCTTGATCTAATGTCAGGCTTCCACCAAATTGAACTTGAGGAAAACTCCAGAAATATAACGTATTTTTCAACAAGCAATGGTTCATATCGCTTCACGCGATTACCATTTGGTTTAAATATAGCGCCTAATTCATTTCAGAGAATGATGACAATAGCATTCTCAGGCCTTGAGCCTACACAAGCTTTCCTTTACATGGATGATTTAATCGTTATTAGTTGTTCTGAACAACATATGATTAAAAACTTAACAGATGTTTTCAAACTTTGTAGAAAACACAATCTGAAATTACATCCAGAAAACCGTTCATTCTTTATGCACGAGGTGACGCTTTTAGGTCACAGATAAAGGAATTTTACCAGATGACGAAAAATTTGACGTCATCAATAATTATCCTGTCCCTACGGACGCAGACAGCGCTAGAAGATTCGTTGCATTTTGCAATTATTATAGACGTTTTATAAGAAACTTCGCCGAATATTCACGGCACATAACAAGATTATGTAAAAAGAATGTCCCATTTGAATGGACAACAGAGTGTGAAAAAGCATTCCAGTACCTAAAAAACAAACTTGTTCAACCAAATTTATTACAGTACCCAGATTTTAGCAAAGAATTTTGCATAATCACAGATGCAAGCAAGCAAGCATGTGGAGCAGTTTTAACTCAAAACTATAATGGACTCCAACTCCCAGTTCAAAATCAACACGCATGCGACTCGAGTTAGAAGAATATGATTTTACAGTAGAGTATCTGAGAGGGAAAGACAATTTCGTGGCAGACGCCTTGTCAGGGATAACAATATCCGACCTAATTGACATGAATAGAAAAGTCCTGAAAGTCACTACCAGGAAACAAAGTAGACAAAACAATTCCTGTGCAGGAAATAAACAAGAACTATTGCCAAGGCAAAGTCTTGAAAAAGCTTCTAAGCCCAACGTATACGAAGTCATCACAAATGACGAGGTACGAAAAGTAGTGACCTTGCGAATAACAGATTCCACATGTTTATTGAAACATGGAAAAACAGTTGTAGCAAGAATTAATGTTAGCTATTTGAACTCCAATGGAATTCTCGACTTAGGTCAGTTTTTCCAAAGGCTTGAATGGCAAGCCGGTGTATCTAAAATCAGCCAACTAAAAATGGCACCGAGCAAAAAGATCTTTGAATCAATTTCAATAGATACTTTCAAGCAATTGGGCAATGAAAATTTAAAATCATTAAGAGTAGCGCTACTCAGGCCTGAAAAAGAAAAGGAAGCAATATTGTCTACATTCCATGACGATCCAATTCAAGGAGGTAATACAGGCATAAATAAAACGCTAACAAAAATAAAGAGACAATATTATTGGAAAAACATGACTAATCATGTAAAAGAGTACATAAATAAATGTCCAAAATGCCTGGCGTCGAAATCGACGAAACATACCAGATCACCTATGATACTAACCGAGTGATAGTAGACACAATTGGTCCACTACCACGTTCGGAAAATGGGAATGAATACGCAATCACTTTAATATGTGCTTTGAGAAAGTATTTAGTAGCAATTCCAGTTGCAAACAAAAGTGCAACAACTGTCGCAAAATCCATATTCGAATCTTTTATTCTGAAGTACGGTCCAATGAAGACGTTCATTACGGACATGGGAACAGAATACAAAAATTCCATTATAACTGACTTGTGCAAATATTTAAAAATAGACAACATAACGTCTACAGCACACCACCACCAGACATACCTAGTGTCTGAAAGAAGTCATAGGACATTCAATGAGTACATTCGTTCATATATATCAGTTTTTTTTTTTTTTTTTTTTTATTTGGCAAGCTACATAGGGTGTTTACCCTATTTCCAGGCCGATATAACTTTGAACTTTAAAAACCCATCTCAGTGGGGAGATGACGCTGTTATCAGCACGGGTATGCTATAATAATATTGCTATAATTTTCTAAAGAAGCCGGCCGTTCCGCGATCGGCCAAGGATCCAGAGGTCCGACGGGTGCTTGCGCTTCAGACGCCTATGTCTCGCCGGTCTTGCGAGTTGTCTAGCCAGGCGGTTAGAGTGGTCTAACAAACGAGCGCGATACCGGTTGGAGCTTTTACTTATGGCCTCACACACCGTTGGTATTTGAAGGTCGTTGAGGATAGTCTCATTTTTGACGTAATGATGCCACTGAATATTGGTCATGCGGCACAAAGACTTTGTTATTGTAGCTTGAACTCTTCTTAGGGTAGTGTCACATGCAGTCCCCCAGCAAGTGATACCCCAATTTAACGTTGGCAGTATAATGGTCTTAAATAACCGTACTTTGGCTCTTAGGGAAAGACCACTCCCTGGTCTGAGAAGCCAGTCCAATTTCCCCAGTTTTTTGTTCACTGTTCCACATGCTTTTTTAATATGGCTGCTCCATGTGAGGCGCCTGTCCAGGGTCACTCCCAAATAAGTGATGTTATCAGTGTGCGCGATTCTCTTACCATCTAGATAAAACTGACTGGGACGTATGGTTACAGTATTTCGTGTATTGTTTTAACACAACACCATCAGTAACTCATAATTAGTGTGCATATGAACTAGTATTTGGAAGGCAAAATAACTTACCAATACAATTTAACGGTGAAAATATCATAGAACCTATATATAATATAGAAGATTATTCTAAAGAAGTTAAGTTTAGACTAGAAATCGGTTATAAAAGAGCGCGAATACTTTTAGAAAAACAGAAAATTAAACAAAAAGAAATACATGATAAGAAAGTATTAGATTTTAAAATAGAAATAGGAGACCAAGTTTACTTAACAAATGAAACAGGTCATATATTAGAAACTTCTTATATAGGACCTTTTGAGGTCATTAGTATAGAAAACCATAACAATATAGTTATAAAGTATAAGAAAAATAGGGAACAAAAAGTTCATAAGGATAGGCTAAAAAAGATTAATAAATAAAAAAGAGAATATATATATATATTTCTAAATCTAAAAAAAAAAAAATTTTTTTATACAACATAGTATATAAAGATATAAAAATAAAAATAATACTAATATTAATTTTTATATTAAATAACTACAAAATATTACGTTATTCTTTTAAATAGGGAGGTGTAGTATGTTGTATGTCAAGCAAGCATATGCTCACAGTATTGTAGTGTATACAATTTATCAAGTGGACATATGCCCGACTTAAAGTAAGAGTATCATACTCATAACATAGTGGCACTTTGTTACTTTGTTTATACAATAATAAATATACATAAGTGCAGAAATACGATCAGCCACTTATGCGGACTGGCCGCAGCGTGGGATCGCTAACGTAAACACTTTTCAAGTATGTACCATCTGTACATATATGTATATATCTATACATAGCCACATACGTACGTACATACTGCAACTCTCTCTCTGCCGACGTTCTTAGCGGCAGAGCTCCCTTAGAATATTCTATGTAATAAGCCTTAGATTAAAACTGAATAAAGGAGAGCGAACACTCTCAAAGAAACCAAAAAGCTAACCAGACGTGTTGCAGAAAACTCATTTATAACATTGCTTATTAAGCTTATTTAGTTACTTTAGAAGCAGTCAGACACAGAAAATAAAATTAGAACTTACGGCAATCAATATAATGTTTGAAGACAAATACAATTTAAATAGATTTTACATTTGGCTTTTTAACTTATACTTTCCGCTATTTAAAAACGCGAGCTTAAAGTACGTTTTTTCTGGTTTTTGCTTATGCCAGCAGCCCTTGACGATGCTGCGTGTCAGCAGTCAGTGTCAGAATTCGCGACTCTCAACTCGCGACAGTTGCAGCAGCTGTCATGTGCAGCTGCCCAAGAGTGCCATATGTGAATGTGTGTGTGTGTGTGTGTGTGTGTGTGTGTGTACATGCGTGTATGAATGTGTGTGTGTTCATGGGTCAGCACGTCGCCAACAGTTTTTAGCTGATGCGGTTAGATGAAGATACGTGTGGTGCTTAAAGTGTGCATATATGTATATATATATATGTATATGAGAGTGAAGGTGGTGCACTAGTAGTATACCAGCTGTATCACAGCTGGCGAGGCGCTATTGTCGTATACAAGCTTTATAACAGTTGTATAACAGTAGTATAACAGTCGTATAACAGTAGTATGACAGTTGTTTGTCAGCAGTGTACCAGTAATGCAAACGTTAATTCGTAGTATAACAGTTTTACAATATTTACACAGAGGCCGCGCACGATTTGCATAACAGCGGCTTACACACTTAGCATGTGTTATCCAGTTTTGATCGGGCCAAATCGTATTATGCCGATTATACCTATTATTTTCTGCCTATCTGGGTAAGACAGATAATACTGAACACAATTGCCACTGACTGAAAACAAAGTATGCCTTGACTCACTAGTCAACATTTTCGTAGCCCATTTTGGTGATATTTCACATTCAAGCACTCACAATAATCAGTCTTTATACGGAGCTCGTCCAGTTCAGAGCTCTTCTCTTATTTTTATACTCTGATACCGAAGGTACTCATAGTATATTGGTTTTGTCGAATGTCCGTCAGGCCGTCCGTCTGTCCGTCTGTCTGTCTGGATGAACGCACGTATTTCCGAAACGATATTAGATAGACTCTTGAAATCTTTTGCGTTATGATTATAGCTATCTGCTTCAGATCAAGTTTATTCCAAATTTATGCCACGCCCACTGGGAGGCTGGCAAATCGATAACATGTCGATACACCTCAAATCACAAATCGATTAAACGTGAATAACTCCCACAATTTTGAAGCTAGAGTAATCAAATTTGGTAGGTATATTGCTGGTGACCTCCCGAAAAAATTGGATCCTAGGTTAATCGGCCACGCCCATTATTACGACCACCAGCCCCCCTCCAAAATTAATTTGAAATGCTTATATCTCCCGCAGTTTTAGAGCTAAAGCCACCATATTTGGAATATATATTACTGGTGACGTCCTCTACAGATTACAGAAACAAAATTTCGACCACGCCCACTCCCGCCCCCGTAATCGCGAAAATCGATATACATGAATGCACAATTCGATAACACGTGTATATTTCCCGCAATTTTGAAGCTAGAGTCCCCAAATTTGGAATTTAGACTAGGGCTGACCAGCCCAAAAGATTGCGTCCTGGATTTTCCGGCCACGCCCCCTAGAACGCCCCCCAGCCACCCCGCCCCCACGAAACACGGAAGCCTATATCTCGCACATTTTAAGAGCTAGAGTCACCACATTTATAAGATAGATTTCTTGTCACGCCCTCTAAAGATCGGAAAAAATTTTTGGGGCCACGTCTCCGCCCGCCCCCAAAAATCGCGAAAGTTTATATCTTCCACAGTTTTAGAGCTAGAGTCACCAAAACTGGAAGATAGACTTCTTGTCACCCCCTCTAAAGATCGGAAAAAATTTGGGGCCACGCCCCCTCCCGCCCTTAAAAATCGCGAAAATGTATATCTTCCACAGTTTTAGAGCTAAAATCACCAAATTTGGAAAATAGACTTCTGGTCACCCCATCTTAAGATCGACCACGCCCCTCCAGTCCCCAAAAACTTGGAAGGCCGATTTCGGGTCACCCAAACACCAGCAAAAATGTTCTGTTCACTTGCTTTCAGCTGTTCTTAAAATGGTATCAGAGTATTACGCAGTCGGCTCCGCCCGACTGCAACGTTCTCACTTGTTTTTTCTGATTTCACAAGTTTTTTTATGCAAAAATACTCTTTTTTTTAAGTGTGCAAACAATATTAAAAGAAACTGTTCAAAATGTTCTTAAAGTTTTTTCAATTTTTGTTTTGTTTTTATTTGTGTGTTGTGTCTATGACATCCCAGAGCTCGGAAAACAGCAGAAGCTTATATCCAAAAATTCGGATCGATGGAGTCACCCAACCGAATTCAACACATCACAACGATTTCATCGGATCCCACCGGAGCTATCTCATTCAACGGAGTCTTCGGAGCTATCAAGTTCGGTAAAAGGCACTCATCCTGCAATAGCATCTTTACCTATTGGCTATTGATGCATCCATCGTTCTCATCGCCACTACCAAGTAGCTCGGAAAGGACCAACAAACGATGTTAATATTTCAGGACAGCGTCCTTTTTGATTCTTTCTATTTATCGATTACTCGTGAAACAATATATCTCAGAGATGAATCCACCGGATATTCGTAACCAAATGCGAGTTACTAATCCGTCTATAGATTAGAGCAAAATAAGAACCAAACTGCCAAAGAGATGATCAAGATAGGAATCAAATAACAACTGGAATATTTGAAAAAGGATCAATATAGTTAGCATGCGGTTAAATTAACAAGCCAAAGGAACTAAACAAACATAAAGAGGCTACATTTGATATTGATAAATCCATCGTAATGAAACTGAAGCGGAAGTTGGAAATGCACAAACTGATTATCGAAGATCGCTCAGCGAGGGGTCCTGCAAGGACATGCCACAGCCTCCATCCAGCTAAATCTCTCTCCCTCTCTCTCTCCCTCTCTCTCTCTGTGAGTTTGTGCCATCCATTCTGGGAGTAGCACTTGGAAATCCTAGCTAAGCAGAAGTAAATTGACAGTGTGAGCTATATTCAGTTGGAGAGCTCATGAATTTCATTTAAAAGCAGACATCCAGGCCAAGGATTATACATATTTGGTGCCCAGCAACAGAAGAGTTAAGGTAAGTAAATTATTAAATAATATTCTAAATATATGTATCTATATAATCTGTTAATAGCTTAGAGTTAGGACCAATCTCCTGACCAGAAATTTAAGCGAAAAGGGTCATCGAACAAATCAATTAGATGAAAAAGGTGAATGAATAATTTCAAATGGTAAATGAACTTATTGTACAAACAAAACTTAGAAATTATTAAATCTTACCAAATCTATCGATAGATACTGAATTCATTGGAATGGAAGAAGCTGAGAATAGAAGATCAGCAGGTACTAAAATTAACTTCCTTCTATATCGCTCAGTGTGAAGTCCTGCAAGGACATGACAACGCATCCAACTCCTACAACCAGCCACATAGCAAGATTGCATATTGTAAGAATCGATAAGGTGCAACTACTCCGTGAAATTCAAAACTAGGATTAGCTTCTGAAGTACACCGAAATCTCTTTATTTTGATTTGAATCATTTGGGCTTCAATTTTTTTCACAAATTTTATTTTTGCAAATTGTGTTTATTGTTTTTTCTTACTCGGTTTTTCTTACACGGTTTTTTCTGGAACCAATCTACCCTGTCAAAAGAGAATTAGGTGCACTTGCAGCCCAAAATGGAACTTACTCGTCTGCGGTAATGCGCACATTGCATGCTGCACTCACACAGAGTTGCATCCGTTGAGCTTTGATTGAGTTGCATGCAACACACGGACCAATCTTGAATCTTGTGCAACACTTGCACAAAATACAACTTTGGCCAGCGTGAAAAGTGCAGCAGGATATTCACGCATCGATCAACGAATACAATTCACAACGAGTGTTACGTGAACCATGCGCATTACTTCGTCAGAATAAGTACCATATTGGTAAGCCAGGACACCTAATTCGCTTTTAACACGGTAGATTAGTGCCAGAAAAACCGTGTACAAAAAAAACCGTGTAATATAAGACAATGAACAAAATTCGACAGAATCAAATTTGTCAAAACAAATTGAAGCCCGAAAAATTCAAATAAAGCCGTCTGAGAAAATATGGCAATGTTTGTGAAAAGTAAAATCGAACTTATTGACTGTGTTTTAGAAAAAAATAAATGAAAAGAAATATGAATTCGCCTCTTGTTGCCATGAAGCTGACTAAAGGAAGTAATTGCTTTTATATATAGTATTTGTTAGCTGAAATTTGAGTACCAACTGCAGTACTGGATGTGGAAGAGTTGTATGATACAATTGTATTGACCTGGCTTAAGTAGCTCCACAAAGCTCTTATAGTACTGGCTCTAGTATTGAGTAAACCCTACAAATATATGGTACTGCTGCTAGAAGTCATCTCGACAAGATTCGGATCCTAAGAATGGCCCTGGGGTATCGGTAACAGGATCCTTGAGAAGATATGCCCTTAAAAATGGTTGGTTGTTGGTCGTCCTATTCCTTTATTCCTCCCATTCCTTTCATTAGCTCGAATAAAGTATGCTATGCTGATTGCAATCGACTCCGTCGGGTTTTAAATTAAGAGTCCTCTCTGCCTATCATACGACACTATTTTGTAATATATTTTCTGGATTTTCCAAAATTTAAAGTAAAACTAATCCAAACAATACATCTAAATACAATCTAAACTCTTATTAAAACTTAGGACTGTCTTATAAGTAAGTTAAATATTGTTGATAGCAACGCTAAACTAGAAAGCTAAACTATAGTATTCAGATGTTGGCTGACTAAATACAAGTGTGGACAAAAAACAAAAGACACGAGCTGTCGCTCACACTTAGAGCTCCCTTTGGAGCCTCGCATTTCCTTTGATCCCCGCTCCTTAGAGAACTTTTAACCGAATTAGCTGCGCTCTGCGCTCTGACGTTTCACTTGTCATATCAGTCAGCTTTTAGTTGGCTCTGCACTGACAGCTGTAGCCTTCGATTACTGCTGGGGCTGCAACTGTATAATATCAACAGATGCTAACCCCACCTCCAACCCCCATCCCCATCCCCATCCCCATCAGCCCTTCTTGCCAAGAACACACTCAAATGGCTTACAAAAAGCGTTGCCTAGTTTTGTGAGCTGCGTTTGTGAATCGCCTGGCAAAGCACTTGATGCTGTCAGTGGGGAAATGCACGAAAGGGCGAGACTGAACACAAAAAAAAGAAGACTGAGTATGTGTACACACACACACACATACTGTGTGTGTGTGTGTGTTTTTGTGTGGGGCAGGAAGTGCAGGAGGAGAAGGAGGAGACGGATGTGGACGACAACAAAACTGCAAACTGCAAACAGCAAACGTTGCAGTGGCAGCTCTTTCAGTTCACGCCGCCCCTAAAACACATACACACACACACACAAATGCACACACATACACACACACAGCCGCACACTAATGCACACCTGGGGCTCTTGCATGTTGAAGCAGTTTTGGACGCCTTTGTGCCGCTCGTGCGCTTTGTTTTGGAAGGCTGGCGCAAAAGGTCGCCCATCGACGCGTTTTTGGGCTTTGCACTTTTTGTTTTTAATGAAGGCATTTAGGCAATGCGCGATGCAGCAGCCTGACACGCAGATTCCAGCGCATCGCCAGGATGCAGGCAGGACTTGACCTTTGCCCGCAGCCCGAAGGCAACTGCGAATGCGAATTTGAATGCGAATGCCTTTTGAGTGCGTGCGGCAGCAATTGAATTGATCGGGCAGCAATCAAACTGCTGAAGTGCCTGCCACTGCCACTTCAGTTGCCCAACAAATGCAAATTGCAAGCTGAGCCGTTATTCAACTGTTATACAGGTGTTATACAAGTGTCAGAGCTCGATAATGGGCATATATGCTATGTGCTAAGTGGGTGCCAAGTTTTGTGATTCTCCACTTGAACACTGTTTCGCAAGCCATATTTGAAGCTATTTTATTGTAGAGTCAAGAGTATATTTGAAGCTTATAAGCTGATATTTGACTTACTGCATGCAGGACTTAATAACAACTGACAAAAGCAATACTTTGCATGGTTTTATTTGCCGAATGTTAACGAAAAATTCCCATGTGTCTTGTTAGGCTGACATACTGACATACATAATTGTGTTATACAACTGCTGTAAAAGAGGAATCATTATTAGGATGCTCTTTCAACTCTATTGTCTTTCCCACAGCTGTCATACAAGCTAAATATTCCAAACAGTTGTCTGTGGCTCCTCTTTTTTGTATTTCTATATTTCTTTAAGTTTGTACAATTTTGTTTTCATTTATATAATTATTTATGTTTCTAATCATTTATGTATTGAAAGTCAATAGACTTGTATCAAGCTGACACTGTTATACTGCTCACTGCAACTGTTATACGACTAACTGATTAAGTCTCTAATCAAAACGACCTTTAACATAGCGAACTTCTGCAAAACAAATCGATTACAGCCGCCGCCTGCTGGCAAATCGATCGAGCAAATAGTCCCGAACAGTGCCTATAACGGCCAAACAGGACACTTGGGCAGCGGGAAGGGAGGCGGGAGGAGGCGGGAATCTAGAGCAGCTAGTTAGGCGGCATTTATCAATTTAGTTGCGCCCCGCAGCGCCAAATGCTAACAATGGAGCCATGAGACACGATATGACACGAGCGATGCCAGTTTCGACAGCCAGCACAATGATGCCTCTAACAAACCTGAAGACAGACGGAGACCAGCCAGCCAGCCAGTTGGAGCACTTGTTAGCAGCCCTGCGGGCAAGTTAAACCAAAACTGAAAGCACAGATAGGGCAATGAGAGCGAAGGGGGGAAGAGGGGAAGGATGGGGATGGGGGGCAGCAGCACTTCCGGCAGTTTAGAGGCAGCTACTGAGGCCAGTTTGCAATTGTTTGGCACAACAAGGACCCAGAAGCCCCGCACCAAACCTTTTGCTGACCCTGTTGCACCTGCAACGCTGCACAGACAATGGCCAATTGAGGCGCCTCCTTTGGCTGCTGCAGCTGCTGCTGCTGCTGTTGCTGCTGTTGCTGCTTCTTCTAGCCTCTCTCTAGTCTCTCAGCTGAGGAAACGTTGTAATTACAACCGCAGGCTATGCCAGCCCAGGCGCGCATTGTTTGCACCCAAAACAATGCACAGCCTCAGCCCCACACCCAGCCCCACCCCTAGTCCCTATCGCCTGCAAGAACACAACATGTAGGCAATGGCCATGGCCTTAAACAAGAAGCATGAAAGAATCCTTATCTTCGTTTGAATACCCTTGCAAATGTACACTAGAATATTCCTCAGTTTCGACAACTTTTTGAGAAGCTCGACTTCTAAGCCATAGTTTCTTTGTCTGTTAGCTCAAAAGAGAGCCACGTTGTCTAACCTGGTATTTGGTCATTACCAACTCTAGTTATTCATGGCCATATTTTAATGGCTTGTCCTCTAGCTTACATCAAATGTTTATAAATTTTTAAAAATTCAATTTGATGCTATCTATTTGATCGAATTTCCAATTTATAGGATTATTAACTCTGGGATTTTCCTGGCTTGGCATGATTTTGTTTCAATGAAACAAGTGCCTTGAGCAACTTGTCAACATTCATATCACTCGTCAAGTAACAGCTCGACAAACGAGCACATATTTTTCAAAAACAATTTAGTATTTAAGTATACATTTTGTACAAACTTTTATAGTCGAATTGCAATCGATTTACATGATACCAAAGGTAATAATGTAATCACAAAGGTATATATAGTTTATCTGTTGCCCATAGATAAGAGCAAAATCTCCAAATAATACTAGCTTGGAACCGGAAGTCCTCGCAAATAGGGAAACCAATACAAATATGATCTGGAAACGCAAAGCTTTGGCGAAGAAAAAACACAACTTGGGCAAGATGTGCGCTGTCAAGGAAGTAAGTAACATATCTTTTCAATAAATGATCTGGCATTTAAGTATACATTATATAATGCTAGCTGATATTTCCAGTCTAAAAATATGCCAACTATTCTACAAATGTAGAATAATTTGCTTCTTGGACTTCAAACTATCATAACTTCTTAAATTTTGTAATATACTTGGACTTCAATTTGTTGGAGTCTCTGTTCAATTTAAACCCAGATCTTAAAAAATGCCATTGGCAATCTCAAGGATATTTTGGACATGGTCTGCGCTGTACATCAAATACACCATGTAGCAGCCAAATGTTCCCCAAGCATCTGAATGTAATTTTTTTATGTGATAATTTCACATCGCTGAGTTAACAAAAAAATTCCAAAAATGTTTTCAGGCTAAGAAGTTGTTCTAAGAAAAACGTCAATATCTCTTTTTTGAAAACAATACCAAGCGAATAATCCGATTTGAAAGTAATATATTGGTCGTTAATAGCATTTATTGTTAATTTCCATAAAAAGACGTCTTTAAAAATCATGAAACATATTTTTCTTCTTATTTTTTTTGGATTCAGTGACCGATTTAAAATAAGAAATTTACATCAGATATTTGGGAACCATTTATTTTTCAGAGGGACAGCACATTGATCAGAGCCGGCCGGATCGGCTCACTATATCTTATAGCTGCCATACAACTCGAAGTCGGTTTTGGCCATATATCCCAGAGGAACAGCACATTGGTCGGAAGCAGCCTGATCGAACTCTCGACTCGAGCATTTTTGAATTTATCTTATTTAAGAACAACAAAGCTCAGCAATTATTGTTTATTTATATGATATGATATATATATATGATATGATATATATATGATAAGGTCGTATATGCCCATAATGTCTTAAACATTTGGAGATAAAAAATTAGAATTCTGTTCAGTCTTCTTCCTCTTCAACTGCTGCTTTTGCTTTCTGCTTGCTGCTACTAAATTTCGACTTTTGGCATCACACGAAAAACAATCCTTCATTTTGCGGGCCGACAAAAATGATATTACATACTATACTATACTATAAGAAACTCGTGTGCATATAAATTATGATGTCTATGCAAATTTCAGCTGCAAGTGCTGCAAAGCACACAAATTCCACCGAATGCATCTCCAGTGTGCAAAAGCAGACAGGATTTCAAGCATATGCTTTTTGTTGCTGCTTACCTGCGGTTTGCAACTTGCCAAAAGTTGCAGCAGCTTAAGTACTACAAATGATCGATTGTGCTGTGGCATGCAACACACACACACACACACAGAGCACACACACAGAGCACACACACATACATAACACACAAATCATCAGAGCAAAGAAAAACAAGTAAGAGTGCTCTAGTCGGGAGTGCCCAACTAGGAGATACCCTGAACCAAGTCCTTACAATCATGCATACTAATCTAAACACACACATGCTGCAGTTCAAGCAGTGCAAGCGGTTTAAGCAGTTAGCTTGCTTTTCACCGAGCCCCACACAATGGAAAGTAAAATCTTAAAAAACTTCTGTGTTTATTGTCCGATATTTCTGAAATTTTTACGACATAACATTGGCTATAAAATGTGTGACCAAACCAAATTGCAAGGTTGTACCTTCAAAAATGCGGGAAATTGGGGGAAATTGGTGGGTGGTATCCAAAAAGTGAAAAATTTGTTACATGTGTGTGCTATTCGAGATTATACATTCTAGCTTCTAGGGCTTCTAGCTCTTATAACTTGTAAGTTATAGCCCAAAAACGCTAGTCTGAAATCGAAATTTATCGATAACTTTTGAATGGGTCAAGTTATCGATAAAATGAAATAAACTTGATCTGTCCCGGCACTACGAGAACTTATATTCCAAATATGAAGTCTCTAGCTCTTGTAGTCTCTGATATCCGCGTGTTCATACAGACGGACGGACAGACGGTCAGACGGACAGACGGACAGACAGACAGACGGACGGACAGACAGACAGACAGACATACGAACATGGCTAAATCGACTCGACTGTTGATACTGATCAAGAATATATATACTTTATATAGTCGGAGATGCTTCCTTATACCTGTTACATACTTTTGCTCAAAACCATAATACCCTTTTTACCCATTTTTAATGGGTTCAGGGTATAACAAGCACATTTGGTGTCTCTTTTATAGAAAACTGCTTAATACTCTGGTTGGCCAGCTAAATTCTCTTTATATATAATAATATATGTGTATTTGTTTTATAAATATTCACATTAAATCTATGATTATTATTTAATCTACCTAACCCTTCTATCCTTATAACACACTATAAAATATAACGGAATATAACTTATTATAGTCTTTCAAGTTCTTTATACATTTTTACATTATTTTGTCCGAAATGCTTTCATTTTCATGTAACTTTTCTGCATAATGTTCATATGCAATTTTAGATATATACAACACAGCAAATGTTCTATAGAGCAACGTAGTTGGCTTTTCATATTCATAGTTTGGTTTCCATTGAGCTATTGCCTTATGAAATCAGTCAACATTCATATATCAAGCTGAGCACATAAAATTTTTATAAAATATTTTCACATTCAAGTATTTTTTTTTTAACGAACTTTATTACACAATTTGCAATAGATAAACGCAATGACAAAGGTAATATTATAAACCTTTTTAACTGTTTACCTCTATATGTGCTGCCTATAGAAACGAGTCAATCCAAAATCCCTGGGAGTCCTTGCAAATAAGGCAACTATTGCCGCTATGATCTTAAAACGCAAGACTTTGGGAAAGATGAAACCAAACATGGACAATATACGTAAGAAGGTATATATTTTTCAAAAATAAGGTTTTCAACTATAATAATATATAATATAATATATCTATATTATAATAATATTATTAAATTATCTTATTACATATCTTTATCTCTGCTGCCTGTAGATGAGCGCTAAATCCAAATTCTCAGGAATAGAGAAAGATTGTAATACAATGTTTGGACGTGGACAACTCTCCAAGAAGGCAGCCGTTAAAGCTAAGACTCTAAAACACAAAGCTGTGGGAAAGAACATACAGAAACGTATTGGAAAGAAAGTGAGTACGGTTCCTTTGCCAATCGATCAAAAATAATAGATCACCCAAGTTACTTTTTATATTATTTGTATAATATATATATATTTTGGACAATAGTAATATTTATACTCTTTTCGAAGAAAATTTAATATTAAGTTTGTGCTGAAGTTTGTAACGCATAGAAGAAAGCGTCTGAGACCCCCAAAAGTTACTGCCAGTATGCTAAGAATGACAAAACAAATTGATCTAGCCATGTCCGTCTGTCTGTCTGTCTGTCTGTCTGTCTGTCTGTCTGTCTGTCTGTATGTATGCAAACTAGTCCCTCAGTTTTTGAGCTATCGTGATAAAACTTTGCACAGAGACTTATTATTCAAAGGGACAGCACATTGGCCGAAACCGGCCGGATCGGACCACTATATCTTATAGCTGCCATACAACTGTAAGTCGCTTTTTATCATAAATCCCATGTTTTCAAAGCTATTGCGATGAAACTTTTCACAGATACTTATTATTCAAACATACATCTCATGGATTGGAGCCGGCCAGATCAGACCACTATATCTTATAGCTGTCATACAACTGGAAATAAACTTAATATTTCAATAGAAAATTTCAATTAAATTGGCAGAGTGAAAATGGCTTAAAGGTTCGAAAAGAGTAAAATCTTCGGCTCGCCGAAGATAATCCCTTCCCACTTGTTTTAAATGATTCCCATCTCTGCTGACCATAGATTGGAGCTAACTCAAAATCTTCAGGAGTGGAGTCAAAACTAAAGACAAAGCTTGGTCCTAGCGTCAAGGCTCACAAGGCAACCATTAAAGCAATGATTCTGAAAAAAAATGCTTTAAAAAAAACGAAACGGGAATCGAAGAAAGTAGGCTTTGCCACAGAAGTAAGTAACAGCTTCTATCATATTGTGCAGTAGGAGTCTTTAGCGACTCAATGAAGAATATATATATTCTTGATCAGCAGCAGTATCTGAGTCTGCCTGTTCGTCCTTATGTGCTAACTAGTATCTCAGCTTGATGAGACTCTTCATGTATCTTTCTGTTTGTTCCCCGTAGTCCGAGTCTGCCAGATTGCATTTATATATATATTTATATCACACATTATATATATTTATATCACACAGCTGCCATAGTAATTATCACTCCAAGATATCTGTATCAAACTCATTGGCATATTGTATCGCAAAGCTTTATACAAATATTGTTAGATTATGCTCAGATCATCTAATTATATATCTCTATACCTGCTGCCAATAGTTGTGCATTGTTAAATCATCATCGACGGAAACAAAACGCAAAGTGAACACAAGGTTTGGGCCTAGAGTCTTGGGTATCAAGGTAAAAATTACCATTAACATTTTCAAAGCCAAAGCTCTAAAGGAAATCACAAAGATATCGCCAGGAACACGCCGACTCAAGGAAGTATGTAACAGTGTATATTTCTAAAAAAAAAATATATATATATATATACCTGCTGCCTATAGATACGCTTTAAGACACTATCCTCAAATGTGGAGAAAACACACATGGTTGGATCTAAAGTCCTGGCTCAGAAGACAACCATTAGAGCTCTGCAGTGGAAAATTATAGCCTTGTGGAAAAACGAGCCCAGCCCGATCAAGTTGCGCAATATCATGGAAGTAAGCACATAAATATATATATATATATACATATCGATCAATCGTTTAACTAACTATCTCCATCCATCTCTGGTGCCCATAGACAAGAGTCAAAGCCCTAACTGTAGAAGTGACCGAGGTACTAACTGCAACTTGTGGACCTCGTGTGTGTGCAGACCGGTCGACCATTAAAGCCATGCTTATAAGACGCAAAGCTTTGGCCAGGAACAAGAAGCAGAATCAATCGATCAATAAGGAAATATGCGGTGAGGTTGATGCTCAAATACGCGGTATAAATAACAAGATGCTAGAAGCTAAACAGGTAGATTAAAAAAACAGTCACTATAACTATACAATTTTAATATCACCATCATCTTAAATAACAATTTATATTTTATATAATCTGTAATGTTCCAAAGAACAGTTTTGTTGAGTGTCATATAATAGTTTTTCAATCTATATCTCAAATATGATTTTGGACATATTTGTAAATATGATATGCACTCTCCTTTCATGCATATTTGTGTGTTACAAGTCCTGTCCTCAATTCTCTGCTCTCTGGCGCTTTCATTTGAGTTCCGAGTTTACATAGTTATCTCACAATTAACATTTGGCTTGTTCGCTCTGCACACAATTGATTATTTAATGGAACAAAAGCAACAGCAGAGGACCTTCAGCAATTTTGGACTCTATCAGAGCTGACAGTAAGCTATGTACCTCAAAGCACACACACACACACACACACACACATTTAAAAAAAAAGCTCTTAGCTGGAAATTTCATGCAAGGACAATTTCAGTTCTAATTTTGGTTTTTACTCTCGATTCACTTTTGACTTTTGCTACACTGTGCAAGGTCAGCAGAGTAGAAGAAGACAGCTGCTGCTACACACACATAATATAGTGTACTCCCCTTAATAAGCCCCCTGGTCCGCTCACATTTTGTGTCCCCATTTATAACTGTCTGTTTTGTCAGCTTTATTTCCGGTGCTCGATGAAAAATGCACGTTGTTGAACTTTTCGCAGTGACTTGTGGCTGTGGCTTAAATGCAGGCAGCCAGTGTTTGGTATCAGTGGAAACGTTCCAAAAAACGCAGCGTTAACAAAATCAATAATTAGCCCCCGGCCTGTGGCTGCAAAAGGAGCAGCACACAAATGCGCATTACGCATACGAGACGTTGACAGGCGGCCGAAAACAATTTGCTGTTTGCATTCGCAATTTGTTTTGTGGCAATAAATCAAAATTGCAAAATATGCGCCAATTGCATTCGATGCCATTTTTGAGATTAGATATGAGCACGTGTCAAAACGCTATTTCTAATTATAACGTACTTAACTATAAACAAGTAAGAGTGCTCTAGTCGGGACTGCCCGACTAGGAGATACCCTGAACCCAGTTCTGACATCCATTCATACTTGCCTAATAGTGTGCATACATACAAACACACACATACTGCAAGCAGTGCCTGCGGTTTAAGCAGTTATCTTGCTTTTTCACTGAGCCCCACACAATGGAAAGTAAAATCTTAAATAACTTCTGTGTTTATTGTCCGATCTTTTTAAAATTTGTAGGACATAACATTGGCTATAAAATGTGTGACCAAACCAAATTGCAAGGTCATACCTTCAAAAATGAGTTTTTTGAATTTTTGGGGGGATTGGGGGGTGGTATCCAAAAAGTGAAAAATTTGTTACATGTGTATGCTATTCGAGATTATACATGCCAAATAAGGGGCCTCTAGCTCTTATAACTTGTAAGTTATAGCCCAAAAACGCTGGTCTGAAATCGAAATTTATCGATAACTTTTGAATGGGTCGAGTTATCGATAAAATGAAATAAACTTGATCTGTCCCGGCACTACGAGAACTTATATTCCAAATATGAAGTCTCTAGCTCTTGTAGTCTCTGATATCCGCGTGTTCATACAGACAGACGGACGGACGGACGGACGGACGGACGGACGGACGGACAGACAGACAGACGGACATGGCTAAATCGACTTGGCTGTTGATACTGATCAAGAATATATATACTTTATATGGTCGGAGATGCTTCCTTATGCCTGTTACATACTTTTGCACAAAACCATAATACCCTTTTTACCCATTTTTAATGGGTTCAGGGTATAAAAAGACACCTTTTAATTCATTAAGAAATATTTCACTTACTTTCTATATTTTTCTTTTTCATTTTTGTACATTACTTGTTCATTGTAAATACAGGATAATTGTTTATTTGGGTGAAGATATATTTAGAATATTTATCGGGGTATCAAGTAGATGCAGGTTATGAAAAGACAAATTGGTCGGTTAAACCAATCGATTGGGTTTTTGGATTTTATCATATGAATTGAAATAAAAGATATTTTTATTTAAAAAAATAATATTTTGTCGTCCTTTAAAATAAAATTTTACTGTGAGTAACCTACAATTCAAGCAAAACGCTACTCTAGAGTCAGGTTCAACCAAAGTAGAATATCTACCATTTAGAGCTAAAAATTTCAAAATATTCCTTAATTTTAAATTGTTTTTGATTTAAAAATAAGAGCAAACATTTTTATAAATTTATTTAGTTTTATTGTCGACTGGGACACGCAGAAAATTATTCAATTTAATTATAGTTATTTTAGATATGCGATCAAAAGTTAAATAATTGATAAAGAATAATATAATATTAAAGAACTAAAATATATAGAATATCCGAATTTTAAACATTGTGGTACTTAAAATGTAGTTAGTCCAATATTTGCTGCAAGGATTGCATACTCACTATAATCAGTATTCTTATTTATGAGTTTTTAATCAATGAAGTAATTTCGAATTTCGAGAAAACAAAATGTTTGCACTCTGACTAGAATTTGAGATATAAGAATTATTTTGACAAAGTACTTTATTCAAGCATATAATTCTCTATATTTTTTTCCGAGTATGGGATATAAAGCACAGCGTAATGTTTGCCTTCGCATGAATTCTATTTACCTGATGGACATCTATACGTTAATCATAGTACATATTTATGAAATTTTATTATTATTCCAAATAATAAATATTTTCCCGAAATAAATCAATAAATAAATAAATATAAATGCTCATCTCTAGTGCAAATCGATTGAATATCCACTGACCACTGGTGACCACTGTCAACTGTAAGCCGTGCATATCTAAATTGGCTGCATTATAATGAAATTATTTAATGCTAATTACAACTAAGTAAACAAACAACCGCATTGAAAACAACAAACAACAAAAGCAGCAGCAGCAGCTAACTGGCGACAGCTGCTGCTATTTTGTGCGACAGACGACAGACAGACGATAGTAAATTATGCACAAATTTGCGAGTTTCGAATAAAACCGAAAAAGCCGAAATGCCTGATTGGGCTTAAGAATGCGTCTATTTTGGCATTCAATAAAACTAATGAAATTTTCTGCCGAACGTTTGCAAAGTCTCAAAGTGTCAACACTTCGGGGCCGACAGAGAGAGAGAGACAGAAAGAGAGAGAGAGAGAGAGAGAGAGAGGGGGAAACGAGGCAAAGCCCGGTGGCTTAACATGCAATTCAATTAAAGTTGCATAAGGCCATCAAACAGAGGCCGAACAATGCCACCGATGATGGTCCAGTGAAAGTGAGAAATCTTTTAGCGAAACGATATCGAACAATATGCGACCTTGCCCGGATGTGGTTACAAAGCAAACAGAGATGAGTGGTGGGCTGGAAGAGGGCTGCTCAGCTAGAAGATGCCCTTAAGGCAGCTCTCTGACTCAATGCAAACTTTTGTTTTTATTGATTTGCGAAGCAATAGCCAAGGCATTTGGCCAAGTGTGTGACTAAATTTAATAGCAGAGTGCTCATATCAAATTTAACAAATCCAACTCATTCAGATCCTGAGATCGTGGCAGACATAAAGACAGTTGTGTCTTGAAAGCAATCCACTTGTGTACTAGAGCAGAATATTTTTAGATAGAGAGAGAGAGACCTTATTCAAACTTTGTCTATCCTAGAAGATAACGAATTTATATATATACAGTGGCTCACAGCTTATTTCAACCAGCACCTTAACAAAATTTTAGGCATGTATAAAATCTAAACTAAAAGAGATATCAAAATAATTTAAACGCAATTTGGTAGTCTGATGCTTTAACTTATAAAATATGACTTCATTTATTTTTCAAATATTTTTAAAACATTTTATTTTAATTAAAAACTAAAAAATCATCCAAAATCAATGCCACAGCTTATTTCAACCACTTTAGAAATTATATTGTTAAAACTATGTTTTTCATCAAACAACAAAAATTAATACTTGCTATGACCACCCTTTTGGTCAACCACCATTTTGAGCCTTTTTGGCATGGATTCGACCAACTTTTGTGTAACTTGTGGTGTAATCTTGGCCCATTCGTCAAGCAATGCAGTTTTAATGTCAGATTTGTTAGAAATATTGCGTTTTCGGATATTTGTATCCAAAATAGCCCACAAATTTTCAATAACATTCATGTCTGGTGACTGGGCTGGTGGTTTCATAACATGCGGACAGTTCCAGATCAGCCAGGTCTTCACAATGCCCGCCGTATGTTTCGGGTCATTGTCCTGGTAAAATCTGAAAACGTCCCTTATGCCCAGCTTCTCAGCACTTTCAATCAAATTGGACTTCAAAATGTCAAGATATTTAGTTTTGTCCATTGTCGTCTCAATAAACTGCAAGTTTCCGACACCCGCTGCCGACATACAGGCCCACACCATAACGTTACCACCGCCATGCTTAACTGTAGCCCTTACATTTTTTGCTTCCAGTTCTGTGTTTGGCTTACGCCACACATATGAGGCTCCATCTGACCCAAAAATATTAAATTTGGACTCATCACAGAATAACAGTGTATTCCAGAAACCATTATCCTTGTGCAAGTGCTCCTGGGCGAACTTTAGGCGACACTTCTTATTTTTGTCGCTTTTAAAAGGCTTCTTGCGCGGTATTCTGGCCATTGAAGTCATGCTCCCGAAGCACACGGCGAATCGTTTCTGGGTGGCATGACTTGCCCAACTCTGCCTCAACATCACTGGCCAGTTTTGGAGCCGATAGCCTTGGATTATCCCGTATTTTCCGGACAATATAGCGCTCGTCCGTAGAATTGAAAATTTTGTTCGGAGCAATTCTACCCTTATCATGGGTTCTATTTTCTCGGACAAATCGGTAAATGATGCTCTGGACTGTGGAATCACTTAGTCCAACCATCTCACCAATTTTCCTGCGCGAGTAGCCCGTTTTAAAATGCCTGAGAACAAGTTCTCGCTGCTCATTAGTTGTGCGTGGTCCCATTTCGATATATACACTATTCTGCAAGATCCACTGTCAAAATTCAGCAGAAATATATTTCACCATACTGCGAAAACAATGACTGAAGCATAGAAAAAGAAACTACCGTTGCATTGTAAAATAACGGATCTTTGCTCAGCTGCAAAGTATGTGGTTGAAATAAGCTGTGGCATTGATTTTGGATGATTTTTTAGTTTTTAATTAAAATAAAATGTCTTAAAAATATTTGAAAAATAAATGATGTAATATTTTATAAGTTAAAGCATCAGACTACCAAATTGCGTTTAAATTATTTTGATATCTCTTTTAGTTTAGATTTTATACATGCCTAAAATTTTGTTAAGGTGCTGGTTGAAATAAGCTGTGAGCCACTGTATACTCTTTTCGAAGAAAATACGGATTTTATATTGTATCAAATAAAAAGCGATACAAAATATGAAGTAAATAAAACAAGTAAGAGTGCTCTAGTCGGGACTGCCCGACTAGGAGATACCCTGAACCCAGTTCAGACATCCATTCATACTTGCCTAATAGTGTGCTCACATACAAACACACCACACATTACTGCAAGCTGTGAAAACGGTTTAAGCAGTTATCTTGCTTTTTCACTGAGCCCCACACAATAGAAAGTAAAATCTTAAATAACTTCTGTGTTTATTGTCCGATCTTTTTAAAATTTGTAGGACATAACATTGGCTATAAAATGTGTGACCAAACCAAATTGCAAGGTCATACCTTCAAAAATGAGTTTTTTGAATTTTTGGGGGGATTGGGGGATGGTATCCAAAAAGTGAAAAATTTGTTACATGTGTATACTATTCGAGATTATACATGCCAAATTAGGGGCCTCTAGCTCTTATAACTTGTAAGTTATAGCCCAAAAACGCTGGTCTGAAATCGAAATTTATCGATAACTTTTGAACGGGACGAGTTATTGATAAATTTTAATAAATTTGATCTGTCCCGGGATTACGAGAACTTATATTCCAAATATGAAGTCTCTAGCTCTTGTAGTCTCTGATATCCACGTGTTCATACAGACAGACGGACGGACGGACGGACGGACGGACGGACGGACAGACAGACAGACGGACATGGCTAAATCGACTCGACTGTTGATACTGATCAAGAATATATATACTTTATATGGTCGGAGATGCTTCCTTATGCCTGTTACATACTTTTGCACAAAACCATAATACCCTTTTTACCCATTTTTAATGGGTTCAGGGTATAAAAAGTAAAATGATTTATGTATAAAATAATGTTAGTAAATAGTCAGTATCAAATTGAACCCTAGCTCCTATATACTATATATATGAAGATAGTGGTCTGTGTTTATAAAAAATAAAATAATATGAAATAGAAACCAAATTAAAAAACAATAATATTTCTATATTGACTAATCATGAAAAATATTCAGCTCTTATAGAAAAATAAAAAGCTAAAATAATATGAAAGAAATAAAGCAAATCAAATGATTTATTTATAAAATAATGATTGTACCAAATTGAACATAGGAGCTACTATAAATATTGAAATAGTGGAGTATCTGTGTTTATATTTGAGCAAATATAAAATAAATCAAATAATTTGAAACATAAACCATATTCAAAAACAATAATATTTCTATAGTTCAGCTCATATAGCTAAACAAATATATATTCAGCTCTTATAGATGCCAAGATTGAGCAGTGTCTGAGCTTACAGGGTATACACGAATGCAATGAGTAGCAGGCGTATTCAATTACATGGCGCTCTCAGCGCCAGCTACAAGTCAATTGGCAACACCAGCTGCCAAGTTAAATGAAGTCAGAAATGTAAATTTCATTTGCCGAAAGTCTGCAACTCGAGACTCGACTCAAGGCACGCAAAGTCTGCTTGCCGCAAATGTCTTGTAGTAAGTCCGCAAGCCCGCCCAAAAGTATATACGCAATTAGGCTAGACGAGAGGGGTGGGCCGGCTGTGTGTGTGTGTGTGTGTGTGTGTGTGTGTGTGTGTGAAATTACATCAAGCAAAAGCAGCTGTTGCGCGCCAGCTGAAGGACATGAGCTGCCGCTACTCGGTTCGTCCTGCGAACACTTGCCCCCAGGGCTGGCAGCAACACGTGTTCAACTCACACACACACATACACACACGCACACCCACAAATAATGTGTGTGTGTTTGTGTGTGTTTGCGTTTAATGGCAATTGTTGCCTTTGTTGCCACAGCACTTGGCAGACGCAAAAGTTTGTGCAGCGTCTAAGATTGCAAAAATAATTTGCGCAAATATTTTGCATGCGAAAACAAATCACACAAAAAAAAAATGAAAAAATGGGAAGAAAGCGCAATTAATTGACTCAGCAGCTGCAGCTACAGGCGAACAAGGACACAGAACAAAGCACTAGATGTGATTACATTAGACTAATGAGCCAATGCCAACAAACTCGGGCCACTCAGCACTCATTGTGGTTCCTAGCAATTCCAATTCCAATTGGCATTTAGAGACGCCGTCGATTAGTCATTAGCATCATGAATGCCTAATGAGTGATTCATTCATTCATTCAATGACTCAGACTCAGCATGGGCAACATTAAGTGGGCGCAAGTTGTGCGCTGGCTGAGTTTTAAACTCATTCAAACTTTCGCATAATTCAATCAGTATTGGAAATGTTTTTTTTTTTTTTTGTTAGTATTAGTTGAACTTTTTCTTCAACAAACTAGCCAAAGTTTTGCGAAGGAATTAAATTGTTTGCACCCCAATGCATGAGCACTTGGACTTTTTCCTTTTCTAAGTTTAAGTATATATATATATATATATATATATATATATATACATATATTTTTACTCTTAAGCATATACAAGTCCACAAGTTTTGAAATGGGTTTGAACAGTAGATCGTCCTGCGGACGGTCCTTGGTTCGAGGTTACAATCGAAACTATGATTACGCACAAATGCACATTTTTAACAACCAAAAATACTAAACTATAGAGTGCTGACATGGCAATGTTTTTATTACATTTTTTAAAATTATATATTTAGAGGCTGTAGCTTTAAATTTGTATCATTATTTGAAATTATAATTTTTTTTGATTATTTATTAATTTTATGTTTATGCTTTCACAAGTTTTTGTGTCAACTTTTTTTAGTTTAAATAAAAACCAAAAAAAAATAAAAAATAAAAAAAAGTAAAACAAAGTAGAAATATTCCGAAAATAATAATGAACTCTCTACTACGAAGAATTAACAACTTTCAAAAACTATCAATCGATTAACACTAATCTACTAATATAAATAAATAAAAGAACAGTTTAGACTCAAAACATGCTAAAGAAATTGTCTCAAATTTAAATTTTGGTACTTTGAAAAAAGTCAGTTTTCAGGATGTTAAGCAAACTTAGATAACAGGAACAAGACTAGCTTGAAACAACCTATACATTTATATTTTTAACACAACTATGCAAAGCTTATTGATTTATTGCAAGTAGTATATCTCTATTTCATCTACCCCTAGGCACCGTTGGGACCCAAAGAATTGGCCAAAATGGCAACCATCAAAGCGATGCTAATGATTCACAATCAGGCCGCTCAAGAGTCTGCAGACATTCCAAATGAGGATACGACATTGGTACAACGCGATTTCCCTGTAAATAACACTAAAGAAAAATCCAAAGGAACTGCGTGCAAAATAAATAAATTGAGAAAATTGATCAAATTCAAAACGGAACCAAAGAAGCTCAAATTACGCATGAAAATGGAACAACAGGTAAAAACAGAAAGCAGCTAATAATGAAAATAATACAAGTATTTAAACAGTTCCAGAGGCAAGAGCTGCGCGCTTTCATCCACAGATGCATCGAGTTTAAGATGCAAAAGCTCACGTGGGAGCTCATGATGATGATTTTTCGCGTTTCCGATTACATTAGGGGACCGGTGTGCAACCTAATACTGTACTACTTCATCCCATTACTTGGCCTTTCATTACTTTACATCATGTTTCGCGGCATGTTCTTCACACCTCCGCAGCCGCGTTCGTCCTGGCAGCGATTCACGGCTGGAGTGCAGAAGCAGCTGAATTCATATTTCTACTTTGATATTTAAGTTGCAGGAGGCAGCAAGTTAGCACAACCAGTTGAATAAAGAGCATTACAAAAAGTACGCATAATTGGCATATAATTCATTTAAAAAGCTCCACAAATGAAGAAAGAAAACTGTTTTGATCAGCTTCAAAATCAAAAAAAAATCAATATAGAACTTAATCGTTTGCTAAAGACTATTTTTGGTTAATGTACCCCTTTGTGTGGAAAAGCTTAACCCGATTGCATGGACGAGTGTCTTCAATCCGTCTTTTACAGAATATGGAAAATATAGCCCACGGGCGAAAAAAAAAATATTAAATTAGTTTCCAGTTGTTGCACCTAAAGGATATAGTGGTCCGATCCGGACGGTTCCTACCCATGTGCTGCCCCTTTGAATAATAAGTATCTTTGCAAAGTTTCATCGTGATAGCTTTGAAAACATGGGATTTATGGAAAAAACCGACTTCGAGTTGTATGGCAGCTATAAGATATAGTGGTCCGATCCGGCCGGTTGTGACCAATGTGTTGTCCATTAGACTAATAAGTCTCTGTGCAAAGTTTTATAACGATAGCTCAAAAACTGAGGGACTACTTTGCATACATACAGACAGACAGGTAGACAGACGGACATGCCTAGATCAATTTGTTTTGTCATTCTAAGCATACTGGCAGTAACTATTGGGCGTCTCCGACGCTTCCTTTTATACGTTACACACTTCAGCACAAACTTAATATACTATTTTCTTCGAAAAGAGTATAGCTGAAGCACAAAATACGCTTTCAGCTTGCACTGCATACAGTTTAGGCAAAAGCATTTGAAATGACGTCAGGTCAACGCTGGCTGCACTTCACTTCACTTCACTATTTATATAGCGAGTCCGGCGACAAATGGCCAATAAATTTGTACAGAACTCGTACTCTAAATACTCAGTCAAAGGTGGTTTATTGTGTGTCGCTTGTGTGGGCTGCAGGGTGAGTGGGTGAGAGGGTGAGAGGGTGAGAGGGGGCGGGAGAGTTGGTGCTGGTTGGCATGTGGCAGCTGCGTCATGGAAAAACTCGCGTCACTGGCATTGGCAATAAGTAAATAAATAAATAAATCATTTGTGTGCATAGCCAGCGATATACATCGATAGATACAGATAAATAGAGAATGTGTGTGTGTGTGTGTGTGGGTGTGGGTGTGTTAGCCATGGTGGGTGGTAACACCAATAACAACAGCAGCTACACATGTCACATACACCACTTGAAAGCAAATTGAACTTGGCTACGTTGACGCTGGCGCCTTTTTGGCTCTGCCCGTAACACATGGCGCATACTTGATATTATGATATGCTCGCCCCGCGCCCACAATATCTGGGATATATATATGCACATATATGTCATATCTTGCGCCTTTATGACTCACAGACGTCACACACACACACACACACACACACAGCGCACCCAACTACCCCGTAGCGAATTCCCCCTGCAAGTATTTTTAGACAAGCCAAAAGCATTTAACAAAAGAACGAAATGTATATAAAAAGAATTTCCATTTTCATTCTCCATGCAACTAAACTTTTTAGCAAGAAATTCTAAAAAAAAAAAAAAACCATGAGAAAAATGTCGGCAAGAATGCGCTGTAATACCCTGTAAGTAGCTATAATATATTTTTCAAATATTAAATGATATCTTTTGTAAAAAAAAATCAAAGTCGTATATTAAGTTTAAACGAGCTGACAATAAAAATAATTAACAAATTGTCATAATATTTATTATATACAATTCAACTGTTTTGTTATGCAATCTTAAGTATTGACAGGATTTGTAGGTATATGTATATTGCAGGTATATTTTCTCTACTTTGGCTTATGATAATCGTTAATTGTCATGACTAAGGGGTAGCCAAAAAAGCGTACACAAATATTATAAAAATGTATTTTGAAAAGCAATTTGGCTTTTAACATGCCAGGCTTTTGCCTGTCTCGCCAGCTTTTTGCCTTTTGCCTTTCAAGTGTCCATCAACATATTTGACAAGTGCGCTGATTTCCCGGCTACCAAGTAACCCATACCCCTCCCCCTCTCTCTCTCTGTCTCTCTCTCTCTCTCTGTCGTGCCCTGCTACCCAGCAGCACCTTAGCAATGCTGCTTTTTCCAACTTGTGAGTGTATGTGTGTGTGTGTGTGTGAGTCATTATTTGGTCATGCTTGCAATTTCCGTTTCACTCTCTGTCTCTCTCTCTCTCTCTCTCTCTCTCTCTCTCTTTCTCTGTCTCTCTCTCTCTCTGTCTCTTTGGCATCTCCCATCCATCTAGCTGTACCGGAAGTCGTTGCTTGTCCTGGACCGCGTTTCGTCCCATCGCCAGGTGCCTTCGCCGCTGTCCTAATGAATAATGCAACAGACGAACTGACAAAACAGATGAGCAGCCAGTGGACCACCTAAAAAAAAACTTTGCCCAATGAAATATTTAAATCGAAATACTCGCCCGCTGCCATTGTGCAGCAACAACAACACAAACAACAACAACAACAAGAGCAGCAGCTGTCAAAAACTAGCCAAACAAAAGGTAAATTCAACTAGAAAATGCCGACAAGATGTTCAACAAGCCAGCAGCTGCCGCTCTATGCGATTCTCAATGCATTTCAGTTAAATTAACTCAGCACCTTTTTTTGGATCAGTCAGAGAAGCTAACGAATATAACTCAAAAAGTAATCGCTAATATAGATATGATTTATTTATTTATTCAACTTCGACCATTAACAGTCGACTATAAACAGTTGTGGCATTAAAATACGAACAGAAAAGATATAATCTTGATTTACAGTTTAAATCGTAAGCCTAGTGGCAAGACTGATTATTCGAATTCGGAATCAATTAAGTAAAATTTTGTAGCTCACTATGTTTAAGAAGACAACAATTTTTTTCATTGGACATGGTTAGCAAACATTAATCCCAATTTTAGTTGTATAGACATATATTTAATTGCCTGAACGTTAACAATATGAATCATTATGCCTTTAACCCATTACAAATGGTTGAAAAGGGTATAATGGTTTTGTGCAAAAGTATGTAACAGGCATAAGGAAGCATCTCCGACCATATAAAGTATATATATTCTTAATCAGCATCAACAGTCGAGTCGATCTAGCCATGTTCGTCTGTCTGTCCGTCTGTCCGTTTATCTATAAGACTATAAGAGTAAGAGACTTCATATTTGGAATAAAAGTTTTCGTAGTCCCGGGATAGATAAAGTATGTTTAATTTGATCGAAAACGTGTCCCATTCAAAAGTTATCGATATGTTTCGATTTCACACATGCGTTTTTAGCCATAACTTGCAATTTATTAGAATATTATATACATTTAAAGAAATTTTTAATATTTCATACATAATTATAACAACTTTTTTATAATATATTCTCATTGGCATATATTTTTGTTTTAAATGCATTTTTATTTGAGCTTTTGTGTAATGTCTTAGTCGTATTATTTTCCTGTGTTAACTCTTATATTCTATACTCATCTGTGCTTACTAATATATCTGCGGATCAATGAATGACTAGCAAATTATTAATATTATTATGTTGACCTCTGGCTAAAAACATTGCTCTTTAGGATACGAAATGCTAATAGTTGCTTTCTGCTTCTATTCTCATACTTTCGCTGTCACTTTTTCACTCTATCTCTCCCTCTCTCTCTCTCTCTCTCTATCTGTGATTGGTAAGCGAAAACTATGCAAACATTGTGCATTTTGCACAATTAATCAAATATTTTTATTGAATTTTGTGTGTGGCTGGCAAACAGACAACAAAACCAAAAGACAAATGTTGGGTTAAGCCGTTGTCGCTGCTCCCCATATCGCATGACTAACCCAAAGGGGTGGGGGAGGGGATAGAAGAGGGGAGAGGGGGAGTGGGGGCACGGGGACATAGGCCGTCAGCAGCAGGATGGGCCTTGGGTGCGTTAATGGGCCAGCTGACAGCGTGCCAAACAGCCAAATGCTCAGCAAAATGATGAATGACGTATAAGTGAGTGAGTGTGCCTGTGTATGTGTGTGTGTGTGTGTAAATGTTTGCTACTTAGATAGAGACAGAGCGACACAGCGACAGAGAGACAGAGAGAGAGATGGAGAGAGAGAGAAGTGAGTGACTAGAAACAAGGCGCTATGTTTGCCTTAGCATGATAAACCGGACAGAGATAGGGACAAGAACAGAGACAGGGCTGGGGACGCATTCTGGTCCAGGGTTGTCATAAATCGCATTTGTGCATTTGCATTACTTGCAGCTCGTTGGCCGCAATGAGGCAAGAATGTCAAAGCTTACAACTGCAAGAACAACAGCAGCAGGCATCGACTATCATCTAAATGCAAATGCTTGCCTGAGCCTTTATGCAAATGTTGTTCGTGTCTGCAACTCTGTATATGACTACGAATACGAATACGAATACGAATACGAATACGAATGCGAATGCGAATATGAGTTTAAGTATGAATATGAGAGCGAGTATGAGAGTGCCTACATACATATGCATATTGCATATTGCATTGGCTTTGGCTTTGGGTTTATTTTGATTTTATGGCATAATGCGAACATAAAATATGAACAGATTAACACACACACTCACACACACATACACACACTCAGCTGCATAGATCCTTTCGCTTGATATGATGCCAGTGATGGTACAGGCGACAAACAAAATGCGTTTCGCTTATGTTACAAATTCAAATAAATGCATATTAGCAACAGCTTAACGATATTGGTGATTATATGTGTATCGATATGTCCCATTATCAAGCCTCGTGCATGTTTATCGATATACGATAATAGACATAATACTTCTGTTGTATGCTAAGACTATTCGTAGAACATACTTCCATTTGTTACATATTGCAACGTAGACAATTTAACACAACTCCGATAAATTTGCGCTTCTCTTATCGATAGCATATAATATCCTAAAATATCTAGCATTTATCAAACCTTTTATAGCTCTAATGTTCAGAGAACAAAGATGACCGGCACAATTTGAATTCAAGTCAATAGCTCATCGCCTGGGTTATCGATAACTTACTTGCTGAAAGAGAGAGAGAGAGAGAGAGAAAGAGAGTGTTAAGTTTATCGATATATTATAAATATTGTTTTCTTAAATATATTGTTGTCATTGGCAGTAGTTTAGTTATATATTACTGCATTTGAATACCTCAGCACACAACAGATCAATAACACTTCAACGATCTGCAATTGCATTAGACAGCATTAGATGTTTGTAACATGCAAGTTAACCTATCGACTGCTCTTCAATTTGCAAGCTACTCGCTGTTGATAGCTGAGCGTGCTTGATTATCGATAACAAATGTATGGCCTTAGCTCATAGGTTTCAAGAGCATTTAGTTTATCATTCAATAAAGCTCTGAAAGTCTCTTACAAATGTTCATTTACACATACTACAGCTGAACAGGATTGCAACACACAAACACACACAATATCGATATCGATTGTTCTCGATATAAGACGCTTGAGTCAATTTTAAATATATATAAATATTCAACAATATTTGATGAGCTATAGCAAATGCTAGATATCTTATACATATGTGTAATATATTCACTTGCGATGACTAATTAGGATTGCCATACAAAATATGCTTATCGATAACAAACGCTTTTGCTCACAAAAGGTTTTTGTCGGTAGTCGGGAAGCGAGCGTCCTTGTCAGGCTCGCTTCATTCCGTTTGATGATGTCTGCCACTATAGTTGTGTGTGTGTGTGTGTGGTGTGTGTGTGTGTGTGTGTGTGTGTGTATGTGCTTATGCTGTTAGCGTCAATTCAGACTTCGCTGCTGCTGCTGCTGCTGCTTCTGCCATCCACTCATGCGTCCTGGCGTCTTGCAACGCTTCACTAAGCCCTTTGTCTGCCTCTTTGGCTTACAAGTGCAATGTGAGTGTGTTAGTGTTAGTGTTAGTGTATGTGTGCGTGTATGTGTGTGTGTGTTGCCTGATTTGTGTACTATGCAGGCAGCCGCTTGTCATTTGTTTGTTTATGGCGCATCGCCGCGTGTGACATCATTCAATTGAGACGACGCTTTGAAGTTTGAGGTCTTTAAAGTACGCGGAATCGCTAAGATCTACTTCACGCTCAGAATGCACTCCCCTCGAGTCCCTTTAAATGGCTTACACTCAACCGCACTTGAAACGCTTATTTATAGCAAAATATTGGCTTATTCTTTCACAGTGGATAATATTATTCAGGCATAAAAGGGCATACGCTATAAATACCCTTAAAGTTTAGATTCTATTTGACATTTTTACTTTAATTTCTTTTTCTTTTTCTAAAACAATTTATTTTATAGATCAATTGCAGATGTTTTTTATCAAATCTTTATTCAAAAGTGCTTGGCGGTATTTTTTAAATAAAAAATAAATAAGTTTCTCTAATGTATAATTTGAAAAGCACAATTTTAAATTAAAGGCAACTCAAATTTTAAGGCAGTTTAATTTGAAATCTTGAGAATATTCATCTTTTTAACAGTCATCTATCCAATCATGCCATAGAAGGCTTTCTCTCCCTCTCTCTCTCTCCCTCTCTCTCTCTCTATATATCAATATGTCTGTCTCTGTCTCTCTCTCTCTCTCTATCCCTTCCTCTCCATCTATCTTTTTCTATTTACCCAACGCCGCTTTTTGTTTGCTGCTATTTATTTACGTATTTTGAAAAATATTTAGCTAGCAATTGGCGTTGGTGGCGCCACCTGGCGCCCATATGCTAATTGGTCGGGGCAAAGTTCATCAAAAGGCCATAATTCGCGTGTCCACAAAACACTTCAACGTGGGCGTGGCAGCTGCCTGTAGGCGTTACACTGCACTGCATAAATACAGAAAGCGCAACAACAACAACAACAACCAAAAAATTCATTTTTCCACTTTTTGTTTCTGCCTTTTTTGAAAACTTTGCAACATTTTTTTTTTGTTGCCGAGCGCTGAGCTTTTTTATTTTGTGCGGGGTTCATTGTTTGATTTGCGGGCAAGAGCAGCAGCAGCCAGGAAAAGGGGTAGGGGTGCTTGGAGAGGGAGGGGGGAGGGGGTTTGGGGCAGAGACCCAGTTTGCAAAGTAAACAAGCGGCAAATGAAACGACGTCGACTGCGACGTCGGCTGAAAACTATTAAAAATGAAATGGGCTGTGCGTCTCTTTGGCTAGCGACCTGGGAGAGAGGGGGGCGAGGGGTAGTATGTGGCAGGTGGGGCAGGAAGAGAGTGGTGGGGGGGGGGGGGTGTAGGCAGGCAGGCAGATAGACTGACAGACAGACAGAGGAGGGAGCAGCAGCCGAAGCCGGCGGCCTTTACATGTATTATGCATATGCAAAAGCACACACTCACATACACGCGCGCATACACCCACGATTGATGTGTGTGCAGAGACACCAACTTAAATAACAACAACAGCAACAGCAGCAGAAACAAATGGGCAGCCTCAAATGAAAGTTGTTGCAACTAGCAAATACCCTTTGCGACAATCGAAAATTGCCAGTTTTGTTTGACTCCGAAAGAATTTCATTTGTTGTCATATCAAAAGTTACAGATATTGAATACAAAATATCGGCTTAGTGCATATTTCCCATGTTTAAAAAATGTCTATGCTAAAATATGCATTCCCAATACATTTTATAGCTGCCACTATTTAGTAACAAACACATATATGAAGAATATCCAGCATTCAAAATATACGAATATATTTATTGTATTGTATTTCATTATGAGAATAATAATAGAACATTTCCGATTTAGATTTTGCAAACTAATATTGTATTATAGCATTATTTTTGTCACAAATGTTAAGAAAAAATTGGTTTCAATCACTCGTGTTCCACACTTGGGGAAAATAAATCTAATGCAAAATATTCTCTTCAATTTTTGAAGATTTTATTTATATTTTTATTATGTAGCGAATATAACATAAATTGAGTTGTACCTTTTCACAGAACTATTCAGCACAAATACAAGTCTAGTCTACATTAAATAAACTTTAAGCCCAAAGTCAGTAAAAATTTTGCACAGTGCATGACAGCTCTCTTTACTCTTCAACACTCGCAGACTTTAGGCACATATGTACATATACCCCATGACAGGCGGTGCTCAAGGGGTAAGCATAAAAAATGTGCTGGTCATTGCGTACAACAACAAAAAAGAATGATGGAAAAAAGAATTACGTATACGCAGCGTGGCACACATACAAACAGATGCGGTCATAGGTAGGTAGTAAAGGTAGAGCCTGGCTCTGATGGCTGCTTTTGCTGCAGTATATATATATATATATATATATATATATATATATATATATATAAATGTGTGCCCGCACTTGACGCAGTGTTGAGTTTTTGGGGGCATTGGCATTACCAGTTATCGGCTATCTATATGACCCATATATGTCCATCCATTGGCATCGCAGACACGGCCAACGAGTGGATCAACTATGCAAATGACACAAATTCAGACCCATTCTCATTTCCATTTCCATTTCCACTTCCAGTGGCAATTCCCCATTCCGAATGACACATTCATGCGTGAATTCAAGGCGGGCATTAATCGATTTTATTGGCTATTGCTCAATGATGCAGATTGGCCAAATAGAAATGTTAAAGCACGAATCAAAGAAGCGCCATGGAATATGCCAACGATTCGAATTCAAGTCAGGCACAAAGTAAAATTGCTTTCAGCTTACAACAGCAAATATGCCGGAAATCTACAAAAATGATTTTACATTTAATGCATTAGAAAACATTTGAATAGAAACGGCAAAAGTCTCCTATAAAGCTTAATATATAAAAATGTTATTTCATTTGGACAGCTTTAACGTTAGCTAAGCAGACTGTTGCAATCTACCATGCAGCTTAAATATTTCACATTTGTGAGTGAGAGAAATTGAATACAAATATAAATATTATTTGATAATACCACTTAATTGCCACTTACATGTTAAAAATAAATCTGGGCAATTTATGTTTAGCTTTCTAAAGCCAATCAGTTTATCAATCAATAAGAAGGCAATGATTTTGATAGAATTCAAACCAACATGTATATTAAGTATACGTATATTTATTACACTGCATATACATAAATAAGCAAGCCAATAAAATCAAATGCCTGTCATGCACTTAGCAACACTTATAAGCCCTAACTTACCTTAAAATTCAATTAGAAAATCAAATTTTAACTAAATACGCACCACAATTTTAATATAAGACTAAATACTAAACATACCTAATTTCTACATCATTCTTGACTTTTAAAGTGTATAAGAGAAATGTAATTTGCAGCACATTCTTGTCTTTCGACGTGCATAAAATAAATTTAATAGTCTGCCTAGGAGAGACAACATTGCGTATGCTTATTTTTTTACCTTTTGCTGGTTGAGTGAGACAGTTGTCGTTAAGTAAGAGCGAGACAGCGCGCTAGGGCGAATCTGCTGACACTTTGTATTAAAGCATTTGGAGGCACGGCACATTAAGTGCCTGCAACGAGCCATGCGACAAGTTGAACCAATTCAAGCCACTTCAACTGCTGTGCCACAATTATATACAATTATATATAGTATATGGTCAAGCACCACCCTGGACCACCACTGCAGCCCTGCCCGCCCCCTGCACCACCTGCTGCTTCAAGAGCAAACAACAAACAGCAGACAAATGCGTTGTCCGGTGGCGCCTAATTTGTTTTTCTTGCGAGTTTAATTTGAAAGCTGCTCACGGGCTAAGACGAAGTAAACGTGCCCAGCACCACCCAACAGCCCCCACCCCCGCCCCCACCACTCCTATACCAAACTGAAAACACCCCTAGAGCACCCTACCACGCCAGCTTGTTGCTGTTGCTCTCGTTGTACCCTGTAGATCCGACTTTGTGTATTTATTAATGCATTTATTTATTTTACTTGACACAGTCCATTTTTTTGTATATAAGATTTTATGGTTTTTTAACATAATATATACATTTTACTACAACCAAAATGTCATTATATTTGCTATAAAACGCAGCAAATAAAAACTATTTATTTTATATCAAAAAATCTATTAAAATACAAATATTAGGACTATTTAAATCAGTAAATCTGTTAAAATATAAGAAAAACCCAAATTTGAAGAATACAATAGGGCAAAAAAATTTATTTGATAATAAAACAAGTAAGAGTGCTGTAGTCGGGAGTGCCCGACTACGAGATACCCTGAACCCAGTCCTTACAATCATTCATACTAATCTAAGCACACACATGCTGCAGTATAAGCAGTATAAGCAGTGCAAGCGGTTTAAGCAGTTAGCTTGCTTTTTCGCTGAGCCCCACACAATGGAAAGTTAAATCTTAAATAACTTCTATGTTTATTGTCCGATCTCATTGAAATTTTTGGGGCAAGCAATTGTCCATAATATGTGTTATCAAACCAAATTGCAAGGTCGTACCTTCAAAAATGCATTTTTTGAACTTTTGGGGGGTTTGGGGGGTGGTATCCAAAAAGTGAAATATTTGTTACATGTGTATGCTATTCGAGATTATACATGCCAAGTTTGGAGCCTCTATCTTTTATAACTTTGAAGTTATATCCCAAAAACGCAAGTCTGAAATCGAAATTTATCGATAACTTTTGAACGGGACGAGTTATCGATAAAATGAAATAAACTTGATCTGTCCCGGGATTAGGAGAACTTATGTTCCAAATATGAAGTCTCTAGCTCTTGTAGTCTCTGATATCTGTGTGTTCATACAGACAGACAGACGGACAGACGGACAGACGGACAGACGGTCAGACGGACAGACGGACAGACAGACGGACATGGCTAAATCGACTCGGCTGTTGATACTGATCAAGAATATATATACTTTATATGGTCGGAGATGCTTCCTTATGCCTGTTACATACTTTTGCACAAAACCATAATACCCTTTTTACCCATTTTTAATGGGTTCAGGGTATAAAAAAATATATGTATATGTATTTGATATTCCCCACTGATATTAATTATAAAAGTAATCAAGACCATCAGTATAAGTATTTATTTGCCAGTGTTGCCAGATCGCCGTGAATTGTAATAAATGTTTGCTGTTAGTTTAATTGATACAGCGAATTCTTTTTATATATATGTATATATATATATATATAATATATTGCTAATATGTAATATTAGTTTATTATTTAAAACAAAATTTGATTTCAAATATTTACTGTAAAACTTAATAATTAATATTGTTGAATATTGTTTTCAAAAATCGATAATGAAACACAGATTTTTCATAAAAACTATTTAGCCTTGCGAATAAGAAGAGCAGGGTATCGGGCAGTCGTGCATGCGCGCTTGTTGTGTGGCGCTTGAGCAACAGTTTGCTGAATGCCAAAGACCAAACAAAGCGCAAGTGAATTGACTGAGTGGATGGCGTGTGGGGCAGGGGGGGAGGGGTGGGTGGGTTTGGGGTTGGTATACAATTTGGAAGGCGGACAACAACAAAAAAAATTGCTTGCGCTGCAAAGCTTGGAAAATGTGTTTATTTAGGATAACTTGACTGTCTCTTGTTGTTGTTGTTGTTGCTGTTGCTGCTGTTGCTGCTGTTTCCCAGTTGACAATTGTCGGCCGCAGCTGGGCGGGTAAAAGGGGCGTGGCGGGTGGGGGGGGGGTTTTAAGGGGAGTCGCACAAAGGCACTCGAATGCGCACACAAAGCGCATTATATAGAAGCAGAGAAAGAAAGTCGCGACCCGCTTTAAGCCAAAACAGAAGCGCCCCGCACTGCGCAACTACCACCCATACACCCACCCCCACCCCCTCACCCCTTGGCCCCACCCACTTAGCCCCACCTTCCCCGCTGCCATGCTTGCACCAAGCTTGAAGCAAATTGTGCGACCTTTTGCTTTTGTATTTATATTGTTGCTGTTATCCTTGTTGTTGTTGCAGCAGTTATTGTTGTGGCAAATTAATAAGCAGCACTCGCTGCCGACGTCGCAGTTGCTGCGCAGTCGCGGCCCATAAATCAGCAGCACAAAACAAGCAACAAACAAAAAAGAAAGAGAAACAAAAACAAGTGAGAACGTTGCAGTCGGGCGGAGCCGACTGCGTAATACCTGATACCATTTTAAGAACAGCTGAAAGCAAGTGAACAGAAAATTTTTGCTGGTGTTTGGGTGACCCGAAATCGGCATTCCAAGTTTTTGGGAACGGGAGGGGCATGGTCGATCTTAAGAGGGGGTGACCAGAAGTCTATCTACCAATTTTGGTGACTCTAGCTCTAAAACTGTGGAAGATATAAGCTTTCGCGATTTTTGGGGGCGGGAGGGGGCGTGGCCCCAAAAAATTTGGCCGATCTTTAGAGGGAGTGACAAGAAGTCTATCTTACAAATTTCTTGACTCTAGCTCTAAAACTGTGGAAGATATACATTTTTCGCGATTTTTGGGGGCGGGAGGGGGCGTGGCCCCAAATTTTTTTTTACCGATATTTAGAGGGGCTGACCAGAATTCTATCTTCCAAGTTTAATGACTCTAGCTCTGAAACTGTGAAAGATATAAATTTTCGCGATTTTTGGGGGCGGGAGGGGGCGGGGCCCCAAAATTTTTTGCCGATCTTTAGGGGGGCTGACAATAAGTCTATCCTCCAATTTTGGTGACTCTAGCTTTAAAACTGTGGAAGATATACATTTTCGCGATTTTGGGGGCGGGCGGGGGCGTGGCCCCAAATTTTTTGTCCGATCTTTAGAGGACTTGGCCAGAAGTCTACCCTCAAAGTTTGGTGGCCCTAGCTCTTAAGCTGTGCGAGATATAGGCTTCCGTGTTTCGTGGGGGCGGGGTGGCTGGGGGGCGTTCTAGTGGGCGTGGCCGGAAAATCCAGGACGCAATCTTTTGGGCTGGTCAGCCCTAGTCTAAATTCCAAATTTGGGGACTCTAGCTTCAAAATTGCGGGAAATATACACGTGTTATCGAATTGTGCATTCATGTATATCGATTTTCGCGATTACGGGGGCGGGAGTGGGCGTGGTCAAAATTTTGTTTCTGTAATCTGTAGAGGACGTCACCAGTAATATATATTCCAAATATGGTGACTTTAGCTCTAAAACTGCGGGAGATATAAGCATTTCAAATTAATTTTGGAGGGGGGGCTGGTGGGCGTAATAATGGGCGTGGCCGATTAACCTAGGATCCAATTTTTTCGGGAGGTCACCAGCAATATACCTACCAAATTTGATTACTCTAGCTTCAAAATTGTGGGAGTTATTCACGTTTAATCGATTTGTGATTTGAGGTGTATCGACATGTTATCGATTTGCCAGCCTCCCAGTGGGCGTGGCATACATTTGGAATAAACTTGATCTGAAGCAGATAGCTATAATCATAACGCAAAAGATTTCAAGAGTCTATCTAATATCGTTTCGGAAATACGTGCGTTCATCCAGACAGACAGACGGACAGACGGACAGACGGACGGCCTGACGGACATTCGACAAAACCAATATACTATGAGTACCTTCGGTATCAGAGTATAAAAACCAACGCACAAATAAATAAATAAATAAAAAAAAGCGCGCTAAAAGAAATCACAGTAATTAATTAATGTGCGTGTGTGCGTGTGTGCGTGTGTGTGTGTGTGTGTGTGTGTGGGGCTGGCTCATAAATTAATTGCCGCCCTTGGGCCATGCCCACACAGGCAGGCAGGCACTTAATCAGAGATTTTCGCATTGCTCCGCTTTTATTTCCTTTCTTCGCTGTGTGTGTTTAATTTGATATGACTTCTTTTTTCGGGGTAGGGGCACATTAATTAAAGTCTAGTATGAATAAGGATACCCTTTTCAAGCCAGTCGCTGACAGCAGCTGACTGCTATGCGACTAGGGTTTGTCTTTCAGCGGATGCTAACTAAATTTTCATTTTTCATATTTCGAGGCAAATTTTAAACTTCAGAACAAATTTCAGAACTTGTTTAAAGCCCAAAACATGTAGAGAAATACTATTCGAAATAAATTACGAAGTGCGTTGGTTTCTTTTTCGAGACGAAATGTTGAGCAAAAAAGCATTACAAGCCAATTTGGCCTCTGAATATTGGTTGCAAATTTGATATTTATAGAAATATATCACTTCCAACAAGATCCTGTTGTCTATAACAAATAAAACAAGCTGTCGGACAACAAGTAGTTGTTAGTGTGAAAAAGTAGTCAAACGACAAACATACATACATATATACTCTATGTAGAGTAGCTATTAGGGCGAAAATAGAAGGATCTGGCTCGAATCGCCAGACGCACCAACAAAATTGTAATGCAGAAAACGATATATATATATATATATATAACTGTATTGCTACTATTGATAACTTTTGTATCAATATTATAAATAAAAAAGTATTATACTTTACTATACAGTTAAAGTAAATACGAACATTTGACACGAGTTAAACCGACTAAAGAATCAAAAAACTAAAAATGTTAAAAAAAAATTTGAAAAATTGTATACAAATGCAAATACAGCAATAATCATAATCTTAAAAATATGTAATATTCATAATAAGGCCAACAAAATCAAAAAAACAACCTCAAGTAGTTAGGATCGTTGTATTTATATGAATTGATAAATTAGTCATATTATATTGTAATAATAATAATAAAAGCATTCATAGCCAACTATAAAACGTATAAACAAAGCACATTTGGCATTTGCAGTCGCTTCTGATTCGCAACTACTTTAAGCTTCGCCCACCATCAAGTGTTAAGTGGCTAAAGCTAAAGCAAAGCCCAAAACGATAACAAATAAATCGCTGGCTAATGAGCGATAAGCGATAAATACATTCTAAGGAGGCGCAGCGCCTAATTTTACTGCAGATCATTAGCGCCTTCTAATTGGTCAGCCAGCTAGAGAGGAGTCCGTGGGAAAGGTGGCAGTGGGATGGGGCAACTAAGTAATCCTAAATCATCTGCAGTTTGCGCCCAGGTTTCGCTTTGCCACAGCTGCAGGTGGTCCAGTCACAATGCTTGAATGCTTTGAATTATGTGGCGCACATGTGCTCCTCACAATCCCAACCTCATCCTCCTCCTTCGGCTTATGCTGGTGTCCTGTCGCCTCTGCTCGCTCCAGCGCCGATTGTCTCGCGTGTGTGTCCATGAAAATCTGACACGCATAAATTTACTGCTGTGCAATAAAAAAAAAACAAGAACACAGAATGGCCAGCAGTAGCAGGAAGAAAGAAAAAAAGAGAAGCAGAGACGGCACACGGAAACGGAAGCGGAAACAGCGTAAAGCGGAAGCGCATGTCTAACAAGTTGCTCGAAGCGAACTTTTAGAGCCGACTGCGAGCAGCGCCAAATGTGATTAGCGCCGCACGGCAAGTGGCCATCAGAGTGGGAGCTGGAGTGAGAGGAGGGGATGGGGATTGGGATTGGGCAGGTCCTTGCTGTAGCTGAGAGGCAGCATATACAGCACACACACACATACGTTTGGGACTTGGATTAGGGATTAAGATACGGATTCGGTCTGTGCGACTGGCAAACTCTGCTCTCTCTCTCTCTCCCTCTCTCCCTCTCTCGCTGTCTCTGTCCGCTATCTGGACCAGCATGAAATGTTGCCAAGACGTCGCCAGTTCAGTTTCATTTGTGCAAATCCTTTTGATGCCCTGCTGCATGACAGCCAAAGTCGGGTATATCGAATATCTGTTGCACAAAATGATGTTGCACTGAGCTTCTTGTTTTCTCCTAGGCAATTTGTTTACTTTTATTGCAACATTAAGACATGCGATTCAAATCGTAATTATCGCATATAGGTTGTAACTATCACAATAACATTTTATTACAACTGACTAACTGATTGACTTCGGATCTTCGTAGTGCTGCAAAAAAGCCAATTAAATATAATTCCCTTTAGCCTTAGTGTAAAAACGCGCATACGTTTTTGTTCAAGTACATTTGAGTGTTGATAAAATATTCTTGGTGATTTTCAGCTTAAATGACATTCCAAACGTTTCGTTCGTTTTGTGGTTAAATAATGTTAATTATTTGGTTCTCAGCTCAATGGAAAACTCCAAATAGCAAAGTTAAAAGTATGATCAGCACTGCCTTACCAGCTCTATCGATAACACAGCTATCGATAACAAAGATTCGTATACCTTTAACCTAAAAAATGCGTCTCTCAGTTTGCTCGTGGAGTTAATTTTGTTAAGTGCGTTTTGGCACCTCAACTCGTTTTTACTTCTACTCTATTTCTATATACATATATATTTTTTTGGTACTTAAATTAGTCAAGCAATATACATTAGATTCTCTCTCTCTCACTCTCTCTCTCTCTCTCACACACAACCTTCTTCTTAATTCAGTACTGGCACAGAATATTTGCTGAATTAAGACAATTCTCGCTGCTCGACAGGGTATCTATTAGTCGGTGCTTAATGCTCGCTGTCGCCGCATCCGCTTTGGGACCAGCTAAATCCTGTTGTTGTTTGTGCTCTTCATACTTATATGTGACTCGGCCCATTGTTGTTGTTTTTGTTTCTCGACTGTTGTTTGCCTACTTTTAGTGTTTAGCCAACATCGCATAAAAATAGCACAGCAGCAATCGCTGCCGCTGTTGACGTCGCAGTCGCCGTCGCCGTTGGCGTTGGCGTCGCAGTCGCCCCATTGCATTATGCGGTTGTCGCCTGCGGTCTGCGGCTGTCCTCCCCCTTCCTCTTCCCCTTCCACTTGCTCTTCGTCGCTATCCTCTACCCTTTGCTGCTCTGCTGCTGTGTTTGTCGTCTGCGTAAAGGCTTAAAGTATTACAGTTACAGTAACAGTTAGGTGCTCTCTCTCTCTCTCTCCCTCTCGCCCTCGCTCCCCCTGCCCAACTCGCAGTAGGTAAGCCAAATGTTGACGACGACGTTTGCAGCTGCTTTTGGTTTTCGCTTTTCGCTTTTGCTTTTGCTTTGCTCAGCGCAATATGAGCAACTTTGGTTGTTGCTGTTGTTGTTGTTGTTGGCTTGACTGCTGCTCGAAACAAATTGCTGTAAGCTGCGAAACAAATCCTCTCCTCGCTGCCCCGCTCTCTCTCTCTCTCTCCCTCGCCCTCTCTTGATAGTCGACTATGAAACTACTTTAGCGGATTACTTTTGGATATTTTTGCCTGGCGACAGGCGACCATTTGACTTGCTTATGGCTAGTTTCGTTCTTTTCGCTCTCCTCTCCTTCTCTCCTTTTATTGGCTTTCTTGTTGCTGCCTCATTCTCACGTGCTATGCTGTATCGTGCAAGTTTCTATTGCATACTTTTAAGCGGCCGCTAATAAGCACCTGAGCGAATTGTTGTTGCCCTTGTTGTTTGCAGCAATTTACATATAAAAGGCGGTCACACTGCACTCCCATAAATACCATTTAAATACTGCTGGGTGCCCAAAGCGCTTTTGGCTTTCGGGACTGTATTAACAGTTGTACATTAGTGTACAAGCAAATGAAAAACTTTCAACTAATAATAATTACAAACTTTTGTATTTATTTAGACTGTATTTTATTTGGGTGCTATATTCACTTTATTTTAATCATTTTCCGCTTAAGAGGCTGATCACAAACCATATGGGAGAAAAGGTCTGATCAATATCTCAACAAATGTCAATCACATAAATTAAAGTTTATCCACCTTGATTTGGGTTGCGCTTTTGCTCACAACATGTCAAAAAATATAGTATACATATGTATTTGTAGCCTTTCCCTCTTGCGAAATAAACGCACTTCAACTATACTCTTTATATAAATTCTTCTAAATACAGGTAATTCCTGTATAATAAATATAAATTGAATTTTAACTATATCCAAAATAAAAATCATGATGAATTTATATTTAGGATTAAGCTTTAGATGCAAAAATGCTTGATTTTACAAGTATGAATCAAATAGTTTAAGAAACCATATTCAATGCTTGAAAAAAATCTGAAGAAATTTGACAATAGCCAAAATTGCGTCAAATATATTTCTTAAAATTACTGGAATACAAATAATACTAAGAAATATGTTCAATATATTGAAGAGACTTTGAAATTTGCAAACTCGAATATGTAAGTTAGTCCGAAATCTTCGGCACTTTTTCACGTGGAAACACACAAATTGTGAATTTTTTAAGCCTGTTAACTTGGCCAGAACATGTGTGTGTGTGTGTGTGTGTGTGTGTGTGTGTGTGGGTGTGAGTGTAGACAGCGAAAAGAGGTCGCCTTATCGCGCTGACTGTCAATGCCAGCAGCAGCAACAACAACAACAACAACAACAACAACAAGAAGCCACAGGTAAGGGGAACAGGTGGGGATTGCTGCATGTGCTGTTTGCCAACTGTTATCCATGTGATGATGACAGCTCAAGTTGTCGTTGTTTATTGTGGCACATGCCACTAGCCCCACCACCGGCCCCACCCCTGCGCTCTATTCCACTCTCAGCCTTCGCGTTTTGCTTTCAATTTCATTTTGTGCATTTCCGTCAAGCGGAAATTCGCGTAAATTTGCCGGCATGTCCAATGGGATGCAGAAGGGGTGGGGCTGGTGGTGCGGGGGGTGGGGCTGGCAGCGGGCAGTTTGTCGCGCCGGAAGTTGATGCAAGTCTAGAAACAAGTGCCAAATGCCGGAAGCCCATGGCATACTTGGGCGCAGCGCGACAATACGAGAAACGAGAGTGAAAACCGGATAGGAAAAACAACACGACTCACACTCACACAAAAGGAGCACAAAGTAAGGACAGAAAAGAAAGCACAGCTTCGCAATGGGACGAAGACAAGTGCAATTTAGAGGCTGTGGGGCAAGGGTGGTGCAGGGTGGGGCAGGGTGGGGTAAGTGTGTCAGTGTTGCTGCTCACTTTGATGGTTCAATGAACCGCAAGGGAACATTTGTGGTCGCTTGATTGGACGGACAGCTTGCAAGCCAAGTCGGTTTATAAATAAATAAGTATGCGATGAAAGAAACTAATTTGCCAATATTAAATGTTACATTTTCATCAGAAAATCCCAACTCATGCATTTGCAATTTGAATGATTCACAATTCTTGCCACTTTTAAAGTGGTAAATAAAAATAAATTTCAATTTACAAGCCACAAATCGAAATGGCATCAAGCTTCAAAATCAGCTTGTGGTTTACGGCTATGCAATTTTGCAGGTCCTGGCAAGTTGCTAGCAACTCGGCCACTTTGCATGCTGTGGCCAATTGTGCCATTGCATATTGATTGTCTAATTGATGAGAAGTGATTGCGGTTCAGAAATGTAAGTCGATGATTTTCAGAAAATTTTCAGGAAAATTTACAACATTGCTGAGACAGTTCAAGTTGTATCAGTATGCAGAAGCATGCTTTGAGCCAAAAGCATTTATGAAATTTGATAATCAATTGCTCTACTAAAAATCTTAACATACTAAAAAACAAATTCATATTTTTATAAATTAGACAAAAGGAATTGCATATAGTAAATTTTAAAATCAATATATACATTTATATACAAGTCCCACGATTTCGAGTAATAATATACAAATTGCTGCCATCAGTTTATAAGCTTCTTTCTAGCTGGTTTCATGCTCAAAGAAAAAAGACTGGAGTAGAACTTCTATCTGAAATATTCTTGTAAAAACAAGTATGAGTCATTCTTGATTTCAAAATTATGAATGTTAAAAGAAAACAAGTGAGAACGTTGCAGTCGGGCGGAGCCGACTGCGTAATACTCTGATACCATTTTAAGAACAGCTGAAAGCAAGTGAACAGAACATTTTTGCTGGTGTTTGGGTGACCCGAAATCGGCCTTCCAAGTTTTTGGGGACTGGAGGGGCGTGGTCGATCTTAAGAGGGGGTGACCAGAAGTCTATTTTCCAAATTTGGTGATTTTAGCTCTAAGACTGTGGATGATATACATTTTCGCGATTTTGGGGGCGGGAGGGGGCGTGGCCCCAAATTTTTTTGCCGATCTTTGGGGGGCTGACAATAAGTCTATCCTCCAACTTTGGTGACTCTAGCTCTAAAACTGTGGAAGATATACATTTTCGCGATTTTTGTGGGCGGGCGGGGGCGTGGCCCCAAAATTTTTGTCCGATCTTTAGAGGACTTGGCCAGAAGTCTACCCTCAAAGTTTGGTGGCCCTAGCTCTTAAACTGTGCGAGATATAGGCTTCCGTGTTTCGTGGGGGCGGGGTGGCTGGGGGCGTTCTAGTGGGCGTGGCCGGAAAATCCAGGACGCAATCTTTTGGGCTGGTCAGCCCTAGTCTAAATTCCAAATTTTGGGACTCTAGCTTCAAAATTGCGGGAAATATACACGTGTTATCGATTTGTGCATTCATGTATATCGATTTTCGCGATTACGGGGGCGGGAGTGAGCGTGGTCGAAATTTTGTTTCTGTAATCTGTAGAGGACGTCACCAGTAATATATATTTCAAATATGGTGACTTTAGCTCTAAAACTGCGGGAGATATAAGCATTTCAAATTAATTTTGGAGGGGGGGCTGGTGGGCGTAATAATGGGCGTGGCCGATTAACCTAGGATCCAATTTTTTCGGGAGGTCACCAGCAATATACTTACCAAATTTGATTACTCTAGCTTCAAAATTGTGGGAGTTATTCACGTTTAATCGATTTGTGATTTGAGGTGTATCGACATGTTATCGATTTGCCAGCCTCCCAGTGGGCGTGGCATACATTTGGAATAAACTTGATCTGAAGCAGATAGCTATAATCATAACGCAAAAGATTTCAAGAGTCTATCTAATATCGTTTCGGAAATACGTGCGTTCATCCAGACAGACAGACGGACAGACGGACGGCCTGACGGACATTCGACAAAACCAATATACTATGAGTACCTTCGGTATCAGAGTATAACAAGTGGGAAAGGATTATCTTCGGCGTGCCGAAGATTTTATACTCTTTTCGAACCTTTAGACAATTTTCACATTGCCACCTGCACCACCGAAATATTTAATGACGCATACCTTTGCTAATTTTAATTCATTCGATTTGAAATTTTAAACATTGATAAGTTATAAGGATGTTCAAGTGTACAACAAATTTAAGGCGACAGATTTTAAAAGATCGCATATATGGCCAAAACCGACTTCGAGTGCTATGACAGCTATAAGATATAGTCATCCGATCCGGCCGGCTCCGACCAAGGTGCTGTCCCTTTGAATAATAAGTCTCTGTCCAAAGTTTTATCACGACAGCTCAAAACTGAGGGACTAGTTTGCATACATACAGACAGACAGACAGACAGACGGATATGGCTAGATCAATTTGTTTTGTCATTCTAAGCATACTGGCAATAACTTTTGGGGGTCTCCGACACTTCCTTCTACAAACTTCAGCACAAACTTAATATACTTTCTACTTTCTTCAAAAAGAGTATAAAAATAATAATAATAATTCAATTTAAGTAGAAATATAAAAATACACATTTTAAGCAGTTTTGTGCTTAGAATTAGTGTCAAGCGTTCTAGAAATTGAGTTCTTCATTGGATTAAGACATGCAAATTATCGTAATTACATAAAAAACTGAATTTCGTTCTTTGATATAGGATTGTTGGCCTTGGTCGGATTTTGGAAAAATTCTCTATTTATGCCTGACTGCATGCTCTTTCATGCCTATCCCTTTCTCTCTCTCTCTCTCTCTATTGCATTCTCTGTAATCACCAGCATTTATAAACAGGAGGATTTCTTGCTCTAAGCCTGCTCATTTTCCCAACTAACCTTTCATAAGCCCAGCGCACACTGACTGCTCTTTAATACCAGTTGTGAATCCTTGACTTTCAGGCTAGCCCTGCTCACTTCTCCTCCCCCCTCCCCCCTCTCCCCCTCCCCGTTCCCCCTTGATTAGCCTATCGTACTTCTGCCAACCTATTCACCTTCACATGCCATCTTGCAGGCAATCCACTCAATTTTTATTCCTTATTTTGCTGTTGGGCCAAGTAAGAGAAACAACCCCAACCCCACCCGAAAAACCCACTGCTTTCCCAGTTGTTTTGCTGCCCCGTCTTTTAGTCCTTACCCCATTTATGCCCAATTTAATTTGCGTATTTTCATTTGGGGTTTTTATGCCGCCTACGTTTGTGCCTTCAATTCGGGTTATGATGAAGTGATTGAAGTGTCCAAAGTGCTCCCAACTTGTCCAATGTCCAATGGCCAACAGACATGCAACTGGGCGGAAAAAGGGGGGGGGGGGCGTGCAGCTATTTGTTTATTTATATTTCTATTTCTGTTTTGAGCTCTGTTTCGTTTTCTTGTTTGCTTTTTATATGCTGCCCTCTGCTTTTTTATGCGCATTGCGTGCTAATTGGCCACGTGATGGCGACAAATCGAGTTTAAGTGGCCGCTGACCTTACGACCCCGCACCCCAACACTCACCCATTACTTGTAGACAATAAAAATTCTATTCCTGCTGTTTCTATTGAATGCAGCGCCTTGTTGTTTGTTCTGAGTCTCCGTCTCAGATATTATTTTAAAAACAAATTCGTTTCTCAGTTCCTCCAGTTGGTTAACCAGGTATTCGTCTTGTGCGAGTGGCGAGTAACAAACAGTGAGAAGCGGATAACGAGTAGTAAGTAGCCAATATCGAGTAGCAAGAGTGAGTAGGGAGAAGCGAGCAGGGAGAAGCGAGTAGAGAGAAGCGAGACGGTAGAACCAAGTAGGGAGAAGCGAGTAGGGAGAAGCGAGTAGGGAGAAGCGAGTAAGGAGATGCGAGCAGGGACAAGCGAGTAGGGAGAAGCGAGTTGGGAGAAGCGAGTAGGGAGAAGCGAGACGGGATAACCGAGTAGGGAGAAGCGAGTAGGGAGGAGCGAGTAGAGAGAAGCGAGTAGGGAGAACCAAGTAGGGAGAAGCGAGTAGGGAAAAGCGAGTAGGAAGAAGCGAGTAGGGAGAAGCGAGTAGGGAGAAGCGAGTAAGGAGATGCGAGTAGGGAAAAGGGAGTAGGGAGAAGCCAATAGGGAGAACCGAGTAAGGAGAAGCGAGTAGGGAGTAGCGAGTAGGGAGAAGCGAATGCTGAAAACGAAGCTTTACTTTGCTGCCCGCTTCTCTCTTACACCATTCGAAATATTCAGCTTATCTTCTCCAATATATATGCGAGAAGCAATTGACAAGTAAGGAGTAAAGTGAGAAGCGTTGTAAGAAAGAAGAAACGATCAGCATGAAAGCGAAAAGCAACAAAGCAACAAAGCAAAAAGCTTTAGAAAACGCAGCTTTACTTCGCTGTCCGCTTCTCTCTTACAATTTGCTTGCCTACCAACCGAATATTCCGCTTAAGTTCTCACTTTGCTTCTTTAAAACATCGTTAAGTAAACTTACAAGCATTTGAGGGCACAGTTGTTGCCTGTGCATATCCGCAGTCAGTTTCCGTTTTGGTGCCTAGGCCAGCAGCACTTTTTTTAGTAAGTCAAACCCGCCTTGCTTACCTGTCTCTGTCGCACTATCTCCCTCCCGCTCACCCTCTCTCTCTCACTCTCTCTCTGTCGCATTGTGTTTGTAAAATGTATGCCAAGTGGCAAAAAAGCCGCGGATGCTTGGCATAATGAGCCTCTGACTGAGCCCCTGGCCGACAATTGTTTTGACCTTGGCTGCAGCTTAAAACTGAAGCAAACAGCCTACCCCCAGCACCGCGCACCCCCAGCACCGCGCACCCCCATCCCGCTTCCCCCTCCCCCTTCTCCATCCGCATCTCCTCCTCCTAGCCTTCAACCCTCACACATTTGCTTTTATGTTGATGCGGCAAACAACAACAGCAACACGAGCTTCCATAATTTTTCGCATTTGTATAAAATTCGCATATCTGCGCCCCATTTAACAGCTGAGTGGGCGTGGCACGATGCTATCATTAAGCGCCTTACGCCCCCAACCCCCAAACGTACCCCCAAACGTACCCCCTGACAATAAAATTAATTAAAATTCAATAAATTGACGCTCAAACGAAACATTCAAAATGAAAAGAGGAGCCCCAAATTCAAATTGGGTTTGCGCTAGAGGGAATTGAGGGGGGGCAATGGGCTGATAGGGGGCTGAAGGGGGCTTGGGGATGGGGGCAGTTCACGTTTCAGCGCTCACCGGTGGGATCCTTGGGGGAGTTGGGGTGCTGCTGCTGCTGGGTGTCAGCTTATGTTAATGCTCAATTACAATTGTTGTCGCTGTTTGAGTTTCAGCTGAAAATTGTATTCCCCTGGGGGTGGGGGCTACAAAAAAGGAGAAGGTGTACGGGGCCAAATAGAGGTGCAAATTTATTTACATTACTCGCTGAAAGTGAATCCGATTTTCGAATTCATTTATTTGCCAGGACGCAAAACTCGTAATTGGCTTTCGAAATGCGAATTCTCACTCGATTTTGCATTTATTTTTAGAATTGGGCTAATAGTCCGATTGCAATATTAGCTAATATGTGCTATAAATTCAACTTACTTTTTATGCTCGTCTGTGCTAATTTGAATGCTGATTGGATTTTCCTGTTTGTCTAACAGTTGTATTCATTTTATACACCAAACCCATTACAAATGGGTAAAAAGGGTGGAATGAGGTTGTGCAACAGTATGTAACAGGCATAAGGAAGCAACTCCGAACATATAAAGTATATATATTCTCGATCAGTATCAACAGCCGAGTCGATTTAGCCATGTCCTTTTGTCTGTCCGTCCGTCTGTCTGTCTGTCTGTCTGTCTGTCTGTATGGGCATGCGAATGTCAGAGACTACAAGAGCTAGAAACTTCATATTTGGAATATAAGATCTCGTAGTCCCGGGACAGATTTTATTTCATTTTATTTCATTTTATAATAACTCGACCCGCTCAAAAATCATCGATAAATTTCGATATCAGACAAGTGTTTTTTTGGCCATAACTTTCAAGTTATAAGAGCTAGAGGCAGCAAATTTGGCATGTATAATCTCAAATAGCAGACACATGTAACAAATATTTCACTTTTTTGATACCATAATAATTCTCCAACAACAAAATCTCCAATAGAATTTACATCCTTAAAAGTTTTGTGGTTATTCCAAAATTATTGAAATTCTTTGGAGATTTTTAAATGCAAAAGAATTTTTATAATATATATTAATAATATAAATTTTTTTAACATCTTTAAAGATTCTTCTTCAAAACAAAATTGTCAAACTTATTTATTATTTTATATATTTTATATTTTATTATATATTTAGATATCAATTAAATCGCGCTTACAGTGTAACTACCATTTAAATATTGTATTTACTAGTAGTTGTCCTTGTTCAGTTTACTGCCCAGCTCTCCATTCCCACTCCCTTGAAAATCAACTGTGCATAGCTCGCTAGTTCATTGTTATTTATAAATGTTTGGCCCATTGAAGTGCCTGCCAATAAATTTGCAGCGTCATAGACAGTACACAACAGCCGCTATCTTCCCATCCCGCCCCCCTCAGCCCCAGAAAAATGCCTACGCTCATGGCAATAAACAAAACACTCAGCATTGCACAGGTAATAAACAATAAGACCAACAATGGAAAAAGTTTACTAGACAGCTACAAATTCTTGTTTTTTTTGGGGGGTTTTTGTGAGTGGGTTATTAGAGCAACAGAAATGCAATGCAAAAGTTCGATTGATGGGGAACAAAATATAATGCATGCAGGTAGTTGTGGGTGGCAGGAGGGGTGCACAACTGTCAGGGGGAGGAGGGGGTAGGTGGGGGTAGGTGGGGGTAGGTGGGGGTCAGTGGGTGTGCAGCCTACAAGTTGAGCTACTTTATAGGCAGAAACCATGGCTGATGTTCTGTTGTTGCCAGCAAATTGAATTGTTTGGCAGTAGACACAAAAACAGCGAAAGAGAAAGAGAGAGAGAGGAGAGGAAGAGGTGGGTAGGGCGTGTGAAGAGCAGCTGACAGCGATATCAACAAGCGAGCGAATGGGGGCAAAGGAATGTGCGTGGGAGCATGTCCTTGTGGCAACAGTTGTCCCAACGAACCAACAGCGTACACACAAACATACACACACACAAACACACACACACACCCCCACACACACACATACACACGCACACCACCCCCTGATGTCGGCTAACAAAGTTAGGCAAAAAGCAAAACATAAGCAAAACAAAACAGAAAATTCTTTTGACAACAACGCAGCGCAAAAAAAAGAAGGAAATTGAAAAGCCTGCAAATGGTTTGTGGCAGCGAGCAAAAATAGGCAGAGTCATGTGTATAAGACTGTCACACACACGCACACACACACACGCACACACGCACATTTGTATATAGATGTATGCAGTTAAGTCTCAGTTTCGATTTGCGAGTTTCCAAAATGTTTTTTTCGAGGGCTTTTCTTTGTTTTTGTCTGTGTGTGTGTGTGTGTGTGTGTGTTGTGCGGCATCTAGATATGTGTGTGTGCATGTGAGTGCGCCGATAGCATTGAAGTTTGCTAGCTTAGAAGTGCTGCTAATTTCGGCTGCGATTCTCGCGCCTAAGAGCAGGCAACACTTTTTATACCCTATCAAAACAGAGAAAGGATAAAAGATTCATTTTTCAGCACGGATTTTACACGAGTAAGGCTGTAATTACTGAACTTCAAATAAAAAAACAATAATCAACATATATACTTAATTTAATGATTTGTATGTACCAATCTATATTTGAAAATGCTTTCTTAATATAAATTGTTATTATTTAAGCAACATTTCCAATTAATTAAATAATCAATTCAACACATCAACTCGATTTTGTTCAGATTATTCCTCTGGAATGCAGATATTTGTTATTCGATTTATTATGAAAATAAAAATGATAATAAAAAAGGGATTTATTCCATAGCTGAAAACTCAACTATATGAACTCTATATCACTCTTGATGCAGATCGAGAATTTATATATTTTATCGGGTCGAAGATGTGGCAAAAGTAATAAACCATTTTTAGGTGAGAATTCAATGAATGCATTAAATGCAGTAAGTCTAAAATTGTTATAGCTATTATTTCTAATTATTTTAATATTTGAAAAATGATTTGTGCAAACTTCTAATAAAAAAAATATATATATATATGTATATATATATATGCTGATATGGAAAATTAATAAAAAATAAGTAAAAATCATTATAGATTGTGATTCTGCATACTTAAATCCTTTCTTCAAAATAATTCGTTTTTTATTCCACTTCAAAGAAAGTGTTTAGTTTTTTTTATGCTTTTTAAATCTTAAGACTAGAGTCACCAAATTTGATATGAAATATTGTTGTGCTCTCAATGTACAGCAGCACAGAGTATAGCGCAGTCGTGCAGCTTTCGATTGCCACATTCTAAGGCACTTTTTCTTCGCCTTGCCCCCGATTTGGACGCTTCTTCTGTGCACTTGAGGCCAGTGTTGTAGGTGTGAGTGTAAGTGTGTGTCTGTGTGCGGTAAATCCTTGGCCAACACACACACACACACACATAAATACACACACACACACACACACATTCACACACATTTGGCGCTGGTTAAAATAACAGCGAGCAAGTGGCGCAAGTACGCAAAAAGCAAAAGTTCTGACAACAATAACCACAAGTGGATGCCACATGCCACATGCCACATGCAGCAGCAGCTGGCCAACCACTTCTTTTTTTTGTATTTTTCTCTTTTGCTCTGCCAGCGCCCCCACCTTATTTTTATGGCATTTTTAGTTCTATTTGTTTTTGCGGTAACAGTTGTCAAAATATGGTCAACCAATGCTGCAAAGTGCCGCAAAGATGGGGTTTGCATTGGGCGCACTCTATTGCTGATATCTACTAAACGATTTTCATTCCATTCTATGCCCCACAAATAATAATATTTGGATTTGTCAACTCAATAGACGCTGGCAGGCAAAGTTCAGAAGGTAGGGAGATGCTTAAATTTCAGCTAGTAAAAGTTTATGAAATAATTGAATTTGATATTTCTCCAAGTGTTTCAACAAGCTTGGAAAGCGAAACAAAGAAACATAATGGAAGAAACTAAATGAAACAAGTTGGAACAGTGGAAAGTTAAATGAAATAGTAAAAATAGTGATATTGTAAGGCAAAATGTGAAACGGTGGAGTGTGGAACGTCAACCAGGGAGTGAGAAAGTCGAATAGGAACAGTTTAAATATTAAATAAATGTGGAAATATTATAATATATTTTAAAAGTAGCATTTGAATTCATTGGAAAATGTTCACAGATATAACTGCAACAATGTGAATCGGAACACATCTGAAAACATATTAGTTGATATAAGCCTGAGTGCACTTAAGTAGTTATAAGTGAAACACTGGACATACACCTAAAGAGTCAGATGTGAAGCCATGAAAAGAGACAAATGCTAAGCAGGTGGTAATGGAACAAATGTGGCAAGTGAAACACTGTGCAACGGAACACATATGAAAATATGTCTAGAACAACTAGACATGAATGTGAAACACTGTGAAACGGAACACATTTGCAGATATGCATTGGATAAACTTGAAACAGTTAAGCATAGATTAACAACACATGAATGTGAAACACTATGAAACGGAACACATATGAAAATATGTATAGCATAAACTTGAAACAGTGGAAATGAAACAGTTAGACATAGAACAACGACACATGAATGTGAAACACTGTAAAACGGAACACATTTGAAAATATGTATAGAATAAACTTGAAACAGTGGAAATTGAAACAGTTAAGCATAGAACAACTACACATGAATGTGAAACACTGTAAGGCGGAACACATTTGCAAATATGTATAGAACAACTGCACATGAATGTGAAATAATGAGAAATAGGGAGGACATATGCAAATATGAAACAGTGGAAATGAAACAGTTAAGCATAGAACAACTACACATGAATGTGAAACACTGTAAGGCGGAACACATTTGCAAATATGTATAGAATAAACTTGAAACAGTGGTAATTGAAACAGTTAGACATAGAACAACATGAATGTGAAACACTGTAAAACGGAACACATTTGAAAATATGTATAGAATAAACTTGAAACAGTGGAAATTGAAACAGATAAGCATAGAACAACGACACATGAATGTGAAACACTGTGAAACGGAACACATTTGAAAATATGCATAGAGCAACTGCACATGAATGTGAAATAATGAGAAATAGGGAGGACATATGCAAATATGAAACAGTGGAAATGAAACAGTTAAGCATAGAACAACTACACATGAATGTGAAACACTGTAAGGCGGAACACATTTGCAAATATGTATAGAATAAACTTGAAACAGTGGTAATTGAAACAGTTAGCATAGAACAAGTACACATGAATGCGAAGCCATAAAAAGAGATATATGCAAGGCAAAGGAAAACTGAAAATGGAACGAGTCGCCTGGCAATAAACAAACAGAAAAAGTCATTTGCTATGCAAAGGTTTTTCTACTGCCTTCACCTTTGCTGCCTTCAGTGGTGCTGTGGTGCTGTGGTGCTCCCCCAGGTGCCACAGCATCCATATGTATTACCCCTCCCCGTAACATCCTTGACTTCGGGCATAACGGCTTTAATATTGAGTTGCGAAATTAAATCCTTTTGCACATATGTGAGCTGACTTTATAAGGATGTCACAGTTAATCCCATACCTGTCTCTCTCACTCTCTCTCATTCTCTCCCTCTCTCCTTTGCTATCTCTCTCGTTGTATCTCTGTAATGTAATTATAATTTAGTCTGCTTCGAGTGAAGCGATATCTTTTATGCCGCTTTTGTGCTTCCATTGCTGCTGCTGCATATCATTTACATTTGTTTAATTAATCAGATTTGCTGCAACTGCGCTACGCATTATCAATTATGCCTGTGTTCTGCTCTGTTGTGTTCAATTGTGTTGTGTTTGGGGCGGGGATTAAGCACAGCTCAAAATGGACATCCACATCCTACCCACAGAAACCATAACTCATATCTATTGCGAGCCAAATTTAATTAACCGTCTGCAAATTGAAACTTTTGCACGCGCCAAATTCGAATGGCAACTTTGCCAGGGGGTAGTTACAGGGTGGTACAGGGCGGCACAGGGGGGTACAGTTGGCTAAAACTTTGTTTGCGATTTTCTGAGCTGAGCAGTTTTCCCTTCCAAAATAGTTGCCAAAACAAGTTTGTTTGATCTGCGGCCGCGCGCAGAAAGACCAAAAAAAAAAAAAAACAAGAGAAAAACAACAACAAAAACAAGCAAACATTTCAATAAAAATCGTGCTCGAGAAAAATGCGAAAATTAAAATTCATGAGCTGTCTGCTGGGCGCACAGTGGAGTTTAAAACATTTTGCTGACATATTTTCCCGCACAGCACTTGGAGCGAGTGCGAGCGAGAGAGACAGAGAGAGTGGCTAGATGTGTGCGAAAGGGAGAGCGCACAATATGGCTCTCTAAAGGGCCATGCTTGAAAAATTCATAGCCTCAGTTTTGATGCCGGGGAGGCTGGCAAAAACTTTTGCGTGTGTGTGTACACACAAACACACACACACACACACACACACAGGTGTATTTTTGAGGGGTTTTGGGAGGGAGGGGGATTCTGAGGCGGCTTTCGCCTGGCCGCGGGGCAAAGGCCAATTTTCAGTTTGAATATTTTAGCTGCTAATTAAAATGTATTCGCGGTTAACAAAACGTGCTCCAAGCTACGCAGCAGAACAGCATGCGGCAGAACCCACCTCAGCCAAACCCCAGCCCCCCCCCCCTCTTTCTCCCCTCCCCCCTCATACAGTCAAGACTCTGGCAACAGGCGAGAAAATGAGCTGGGAGAAAAAAGTTTTCAGCAGGCTTCGCATTGAAGCTGAAGCCGCAAATAAACACAAAATGTAATTGCAAGCCAGGAATGAGGACTAAGGGCTAAGGGCTGATGGTTGGGGCGCCGCTGTACGCCAGGGCCAATGCCAAGCACAGTTACAGTTACAGTTACAATTACAGCTATAGTTACAGTTACACATGGCCGCACATGCAATGGCAAACAACAAACAAGAAAATGCGTGAGCAGCAGGGGCGGTGGGCACATGATGTATAAGGGGGAGGGGCGAAGCGGACCCTGCTCTCTGCAGAATGGTCAACGCAGCTGCTGTCCACACAGCGAGCGATGCTCGATAACAATAAGGCAGTCAGACAGAACACACTCGGAGAAATTAATACCGTAACCCTTTGTTTCCCTTTCTTTATAAATATTTCAATTAACTTATTATTATATTTTGCAATATGTAGACCTTCGAGAGCTATGAAAGCGTAAATAGATTATAAAAGCATGTAACGTATTTGCATACATATATTGTATTCATTGTACTTTCATATTACGTATACGCCTATTTGGGCATTTTTATTGTAATATATATTTTAACTTATATCGTATTATCTTATTGACAAAATCTAATACAATATATAAAACTTCCAGAGCTATAAAAGCATAAATAGATTAATAAAGCAAGTAACGTATTTATATTGTATTCCTTGTACTATCTTATTTATTAAGTATACGCCTTTCCATGCCTATCCATATAGATTTAAATTGATTTAGTATTATAAAAGCATATATAGATTATTTAAGCATGTATCCGATTTATATGATGTTTACGTCTCTTTGTGCCTTTCCATTGCAATATATACTTAAACCTATTTTGTATTATTTTGTTGACAAAATCTAATAAAATATGTAGAGTTATAAAAGCATATATAGATTAGGAAAGCATGTAACGTATTTATATTGTATTCCTGATACTTTCATATTAAGTATACACCTATTTGTGCCTTTCCATTGCAATATATATTTAAACTTATATAATATGCAGCATTTCGATAGCTATAAAAGCATATATTGATTTTAAAAGCATCTATCGTATTTATTTTTATCCTTTATACATAATTAATTCATTGCACTTTCGTAATAAGTATACGCCACTCTGTGCCCATCCATTTCAATAAATAGTTAAATAAGAAAACAATCTAAATATTAGCTCAAAAATTCATAAAAATGCTGAACATTTCATGTAAGGAGTATATAATAACAAGTGGGGAAGGATTATCTTCGGCGTGCCGAAGATTTTATACTCTTTCGAACCTATAGGCAATTTTCACTCTGCCAACTGCACCACTGAAATTTCATAAGCTGTACAAAATCGTTTTGTAGCGTAACATTTTTTTTTGTTCTAAGAATATTTAATTCATTGCCAGTTGTATAGCAGCTATAAGATATAGTGATCCGATCCGGCCGGCTCCAACCAATGTGATGTCTCTTTGAATAATAAGTATCTATGCAAAGTTTCATCGCGATAGATTAAAAAACATGGGATATATGGCCAAAACCGACTTCGAGTTGTATGGCAGCTATAAGATATAGTGATCCGATCCAGCCGGCTCCAACCAAGGTGATGTCTCTTTAAATAATAAGTATCGGTGCAAAGTTTCATCGCGATAGATTAAAAAACATGGGATATATGGCCAAAACCGATTTCGAGTTGTATGGCAGCTATAAGATATAGTATTCCGATCCGGCCAGCTCCGACCAATGTGCTGTCCCCTGGAATAATAAGTGTCTGTGCAAAGTTTTATCGCGATAGCTCAAAAACTGAGGGACTAGTTTGCATACATACAGACAGACAGACAGACAGACAGACAGACAGACAGACAGACAGACAGACAGACAGACAGACGGACATGGCTAGATCAATTTGTATTGTCATTCTAAGCATACTGGCAGTAACTTTTGGGGGTCTCCGACGCTTCCTTCTATGCGTTACAAACTTCAGGACAAACTTAATATACTATTTTCTTCGAAAAGAGTATAAATATATAAATTGCAAATTACATATGTAGTTTATTCATAAGAAAAAAATTTAAAAAATATGTAGTAATCAGTTAATTTGAATCAAACAGAAAATAAACATGAATCATACAATGCAACTCAGCAATCGAACAAACCAAATATAAATCGCCTTAATTTGAAGAATTGTTTCCATAGTCTATTTCTTGTCAGATACGTTTTGAAATATACGAATATATTTGCTTAAAAATAGAGATAAGATTGCGTGCACATTTCGCTCAGTGCAGGCTGCTCAGGGTAAGCAGAGGAACTCGCTGGCCAGTGCAGGCAGCATTTAACTGCAATCGGAAATGCGCTGCCATTTTGAATTTGCTAAGACAAAATGTCGTCCTGGCATGAGCAACTGAGTCTCGAACACAGCAGGACACAGATTACAAGCGTGCCCCGAACCGGTCAAGAGTGCAACACGCTCCTCCTATCACAACTATCATGTGGATGTGCTTGTGTCACAAATGGTTATCAGCATGTATAAAGTGCAGAGCTCAAGTGGTGCACACACAAGTGGCAGCTGTGGCAGCTGTGGCAACTGTGGCAGCGAGTAGCATTCCGATGGACCAAGCACAATCAACTGTATATTATGTGGAGCAGCGAGTCAGTGGGGAGAAAATTAGATTAAATTAACATGAAGTGCTTGCGAGCACAGATAAAGGGATAACGAGTGGCTTTTGAACAATGCTAACGAGTAAGACATAATCAGCGTTACTTAAGAGAGCAGCGGAGCAATTTTAAAGCATACAGAATGTTCGACTAGATTAAGGACGACTAGAAAGAACGAGTAGCACATTTACAGAAGCTAGCAGAAATAAATGAGATGAGAAACATGAAATATGCTTATTGGCAAGAAAGTCTTAGAGTACACAATCGAAATGTGGCTGCACTTCAACGAATAACGCTCCAACGAGTAGCACACAAACGAGTAGCACTCTAACGAGTCGCACTCTAACGAGTAGCTTTCTAACGAGTAACTTTCTAACGAGTAGCACACTAGCGAATAACATTCTAACGAGTAGCACTCTAACGAGTAGCACTCTAACGAGATGCACTCTAACGAGTAGCACTCTAACGAGTAGCACTCTAACGAGTAGCACTCTAACGAGTAGCACTCTAACGAGTTGTATCTAACGAGTAGCACTCTAACGAGTAGCACTCTAACGAGTTGCACTCTAACGAGTAGCACTCTAACGAGTTGCACTCTAACGAGTAGCACTCTAACGAGTTGCACTCTAACGAGTTGCACTCTAACGAGTAGCACTCGAACGAGTTGCACTCTAACGAGTAGCACTCTAAAGAGTAGCACATTAACGACTAAAAGCTTTTTGTAATACAGCAGCAAGTCACATCAACTATAAAAAAAAAATTCGAGATTTTGCAAATCGCATGGAAACTCCACTTTAGCGAGTAGCTACTAACAAAAATAACGAATTGGAATCAAAATGAAATAGCTACTGACTTCTCATTTACCTATAATAACAAGACTATTACGTTGTATACAATTAATTAACTGTCAATAATACAAAAAATGGAAATGTTCCTTGCTAAATTAAAATAATTTGTATTATAAATACAATTTGTATTATATATAAAAAGTAAAAGTTTAATAACATATATGAATATAGAGCCAGTTTGCTTTGTTTAAGCCAAGTTAAAGTAAATTCGAATTGTTGCAATTATAAAACGAACTAAATACACGTGTAATTTGTTAAAAACAACTAAAAGTTAAACTGTTAAAAAAACATGTTTTATTTAATGTGAAAATGAGTAAGTTGCTTTGGAACTATATTTACATAAAATTGTTTAAATTATATATATCGAACTAACAACAAGAATTCTAATCACTGTTTAAAGCTAATAAAAAGAATCCATAAAATCATGTAATTTTTAATATCAAAGTTATTAACTTCTTTGTCTATTTGACAGACTTAAAAAAATATGAAATTTTTATGTATTTAACAATTGTTGGAAAAATCAATTACTAAAGCGCAAAAGACAAATAGAAAACGCGCAAATTAGTAAACAAATTAAAATAATAATGGTCGTACAATAATTTTCGGTGTCCTTCAGTGGCCATATCCTCTTCAGCGAGAAGTCGACAGGACAGCAAACGTTGTGTCCGCTTGGACATGAAGTTGAAGTGAAGCTCTGAAGCGAACTGCAGCTCGCTGTTGCAAAAGCAGCTCCATTGAGTATTCAGCATGTCTCAATGGCATGTAGATGGCAATGAGAGGGGCAGGTGGGGGCAGGTGGTGGCGGTTGGGGGCAGGTGGGGGCTGCTGGCAAAATGACATGGCATATTTCAAGGTAAACATTGTGAATTTCGCATAGCAAATGGCAAACAGCAAGTAGAAAAAAAACACAGAAAATGCCAGCAAAAAAGAAATATACACATAGTACAGAGCATGTAAAAAAATACCTTTTCCACGAATTGCTTTGTAGCAGCTGCAATCGTACCCGTACCGTACCCCCACTCCCCATCCCCCATTCGGTGCACCCCTTTACCAACACTGGCTAACGAAACCGCCCCCATTGAGTGCAAGTTCTAATTGTGTAATTAATGAATTGCCTCTCGGGCAACCTCATGCACTCTCACCGTGCCAAGCCAACAAGCCCCCGAGCCACTATTCCCCTTTACCATCATCATCATCATCCCCAGCCCCAGCCCCACCTGACCCGCATTTGGCGCAACTTCACCGAACCACATGGGACGTTAATTGAAATGCTCGTGGGGTGGCAGCGTCCTTGAGATCGCCAGCTTCGACAAAAAAAATAGAGCTGCATGAGACCAGAAATGCAGTTAAGTGTGCTCGACGAGCAGACACCCTGTACAGTAATTGCGCAGCTTACGAGCTTAACATATCTGTCATTTTTACTTTTCAATAAAAAAAACAATTTTATAGAATTTTCAAACGGATCTTTGATGTCAACAAACAAATGGAAAGATTGGACATTTGCATATTATTTTATGCAAATTTTAATTTATTTTTAGTACTATTAAGTATTCATCCAATGTCTGCCATTTTTGTACCCTACTGACTTACAATTTTATAGAATATTCAACAGAATTTTGATTCTTTTATGCATATTTACATATTTGTATTCATATTTTATTCCTTGTATCTTCATATTAAGTATTCGCCTCTTTGTGCCTCAACTGAAGTGTATTGAATATGACAATTTCTGTCATTTTTACTTGTGTACAACAAAAAAGTGATAAGAGTTTTCAAAAGAACTTTGCTGCTTTCATAAATTTTTTTCCTTGTAACTTCATATTAAGTATTCGCCCCTTTGTGCCTTGATTGCAGTGTATTGAAAACCACAAAAATACCCCACACACAATCTGAGAACCGCTTACAACCGCTGCACTTTGCATACAGCAGCAGCGCGAAGGTGGTTCAAAAAATAAGTAATAAAACAAGTGAGAACGTTGCAGTCGGGCGGAGCCGACTGCGTAATACTCTGATACCATTTTAAGAACAGCTGAAAGCAAGTGAACAGAAAATTTTTGCTGGTGTTTGGGTGACCCGAAATCGGCATTCCAAGTTTTTGGGAACGGGAGGGGCATGGTCGATCTTAAGAGGGGTGACCAGAAGTCTATCCTCCAATTTTGGTGACTCTAGCTCTAAAACTGTGGAAGATATACATTTTCGCGATTTTTGGGGGCGGGAGGGGGCGTGGCCCCAAATTTTTTTTTACCGATATTTAGAGGGGCTGACCAGAATTCTATCTTCCAAGTTTAATGACTCTAGCTCTGAAACTGTGGAAGATATAAATTTTCGCTATTTTTGGGGGCGGGGCCCCAAATTTTTTTGCCGATCTTTAGGGGGCTGACAATAAGTCTATCCTCCAATTTTGGTGACTCTAGCTCTAAAACTGTGGAAGATATACATTTTCGCGATTTTTGGGGGCGGGAGGGGGCGTGGCCCCAAATTTTTTTTACCGATATTTAGAGGGGCTGACCAGAATTATATCTTCCAAGTTTAATGACTCTAGCTCTGAAACTGTGGAAGATATAAATTTTCGCGATTTTTGGGGGCGGGAGGGGGCGGGGCCCCAAAATTTTTTGCCGATCTTTAGGGGGCTGACAATAAGTCTATCCTCCAATTTTGGTGACTCTAGCTCTAAAACTGTGGAAGATATACATTTTCGCGATTTTTGGGGGCGGGAGGGGGCGGGGCCCCAAAATTTTTTGCCGATCTTTAGGGGGGCTGACAATAAGTCTATCCTCCAATTTTGGTGGCCCTAGCTCTTAAACTGTGCGAGATATAGGCTTCCGTGTTTCGTGGGGGCGGGGTGGCTGGGGGGCGTTCTAGTGGGCGTGGCCGGAAAATCCAGGACGCAATCTTTTGGGCTGGTCAGCCCTAGTCTAAATTCCAAATTTGGGGACTCTAGCTTCAAAATTGCGGGAAATATACACGTGTTATCGAATTGTGCATTCATGTATATCGATTTTCGCGATTACGGGGGCGGGAGTGGGCGTGGTCAAAATTTTGTTTCTGTAATCTGTAGAGGACGTCACCAGTAATATATATTCCAAATATGGTGACTTTAGCTCTAAAACTGCGGGAGATATAAGCATTTCAAATTAATTTTGGAGGGGGGCTGGTGGGCGTAATAATGGGCGTGGCCGATTAACCTAGGATCCAATTTTTTCGGGAGGTCACCAGCAATATACCTACCAAATTTGATTACTCTAGCTTCAAAATTGTGGGAGTTATTCACGTTTAATCGATTTGTGATTTGAGGTGTATCGACATGTTATCGATTTGCCAGCCTCCCAGTGGGCGTGGCATAAATTTGGAATAAACTTGATCTGAAGCAGATAGCTATAATCATAACGCAAAAGATTTCAAGAGTCTATCTAATATCGTTTCGGAAATACGCGCGTTCATCCAGACAGACAGACGGACAGACGGACAGACGGACAGACGGACAGACGGACGGCCTGACGGACATTCGACAAAACCAATATACTATGAGTACCTTCGGTATCAGAGTATAAAAAAATTATAAAATATAAAAGTAAATAAATAGCTCCTAAGGCTGAAAATGGGGTTTTGATCAATTATTTATATTAATCTATTAATTCAAGCCAATTTATATAATTTAAATATATATTTACACTGAGCTCTACATATCATGTTCATTAACTAAAAAGTATTAGCATTTATTTACTATGATTGAATTTATGTTACAGTAACATCAAATTGCATTGATAGTAAAAATCCAAAATAAAAGTAACTAATCGAAGCAAAGTCCGAAATATGCTTTCCACTTTGCTATATGCAAATTGAATGCAGTAGCTTTGCGAATATGTAATTGTTAATCCTCCATTAGGATTAGGATTTTCATCAGTTAAATGCAGTTTCCATTTATTTCTGATAATGCCCCGACAGTTGAATTTTATTTGCAGTTTAGTTACATTTCAGTTTTATTGTCATCATTTTGTACAGAGTTTCATTTTGTAGCCCAACTCTCGGAATCACGTGCAAAATAAAAGCTCGTAAGCTTCGAGCACAGCTTACCGTTAAAGAGCAGAACGCAACGTGCTTTTTACACCGAAACGTGCATTTCAGTTGCAGCGTTGCAATTCTCAACGGGTTTAAGCTTCAAACATTTTGCTTACTTACTTGCTTTTTACTTTTGCTTACTTTTTGTTTCTTCAGTGTTCAGTTATTGCTAAATTTAACAAAAGTTTGCTGAATAGCAAATGGTTCAATGAAACCATTGATTTATTGAGTTTGTTGCTGATCAAAATAATAAACAAATGTAGCTATAAATAATACGAATTGAGTTTATATTTTATAGATTGAGGTGAATATTATTACTCGACTATTATTATGCCTTAAAAAAGCGTTTAAGACAGAAAACATTAGCTCTTTGTTTATGGACTCATCTTTATGGACTGTTAATGGTCGATATTAATAAATAATAATATATACAAAATTTGATAGCAAATGAAATTATTAAGCTCTAAAGTTTTAGAGGCTTAAGTGTATGTAATGCATTTTTGATTTCTGGACCATTCCATTTGAAAGCTTACAAAAATGGAGCTTATATTTGCTATATTATCTTACACTGCAAAAACAGAAGCGAAATTTGCAATTACAAATTTAGCTGAAGTAATTAATTATTGAGTTGTGGTAATGTTTGAACCACCCTCGCATATCCAGTGCAATGCACTCTCCCTCTTTCTCTCTCCCTCTCTCTGTCATTCTCAATGTGTCGCTCTCTGTTTACAATTGGCTCGCTGGTTAATTTATTTGAAAATCCATTTGTTACCTTTGGCTCGGCTCTGTTTACTTTCTGCTGTCCGTTTGTCCGCCCATCGGACAGATATCGACATATATATTATGTACATGCACATGGACATGCACATATCTATATACAAATAGATACACAATTCTTGGCATTTCTTCTTCGCTGCTGTACTGTGCGTATTACATTTACGGTTAATTCAATTTGCCTGTTCCCGTTCCCATTCCCTTGAAAATTCCAAAAGCAAAAAATAAGAAAATTGTGCGCTCATTTTCGTCGATTTTCTTGCGTTGATTTTTTGCTTTTTTTGTTTTTTTGGTAAAGTTTAAAGTTCATTTGAGCAAACAGACAATAACAACCAAAACAAGTTAGTTGTTTATGTAAATATGCTGGCGGAATGGTTTTCCAATCAATTCATTAGCTGCACAACAATACAGTTATTTGTGTACTATATATCGAATATATATTGTCTATATAAATATATAGATAGGCACACTGAGAAAAAAAGAATTGAAAGCTTATCACAACTTAAATAAGGTAATTTTGTTGATTATCTATATTATTATGTCGAAGTAATATACCATAATATAATATCGTACATAAATAAATATATATAGAAATTTGAAGTTTATTGCATAAATGCATTCAACAAATTGCCCATTCAAAATGAACTCACATACAGTGGACACTCCAAAGAGTGAACAGTCTGTTGTGTGCACTTTATTGAGATTTTCCATTTGAAGAATGAACAGTTTTTAAATTGCTATAACTCCAAAGAGTAAACACTTTTGGTTTTTTATGAATTTATTTGTTCATGCATTGCAATAATCGCACAGAAAAATGCTAATTAACTGGTTTATGAATTTACATAGAGTTCATTTTCGTTTGTCAGTCGAATTAATAAAATACATTTGATGAGTGAACAAGTATATATTAATATGTTTATATATATTTCAAATCATCGATCCGACATCAATTCATAAAAATAATACATAATATGCGGATTTAATTGCTTAAAGTCAACTAACAACAGTCGAAAACATGAAAATTCACTCAAATTATGATATAATAAACAAATTAAGAGTACAAATTTGGATTATATGAGTTATTTCAAATTGAAAGTTGAATTACTTATAAAACTCTGCATAAAACAAAGAGACAACTAAAAGAATGTGTTTCTATTTCCAAATAGAGCAAATTCATCAAATGCCATTTCAAATTCAAAAGATTCTTACAACTACAGCGACAATAAATCAAAAGGCCATAATTTTATTTAAGCATATAAAAACTATTTCCTCAATTTCAAAAGTAAACACATTAATTAAAAAGAAGAAGAAGAAGAAAACATTTTCAGCAGCGACTTATAAAAGCAGATGAATAAGTAGAGAATTTGTGATTATTTGAGTAATTATTAAGAATTGATTTTAAATTGCTGCCTTATTGCAAAGCATTGTTTTTCCTTTTGTTCGAGTGTATAACTAGTATATATGTATATGTTTATATACTACATATGTATAGATTGCCAAATGCCTGACAGCAGCCTTTCGATATGTATATATTAATACTTATGCTTGGCTGGCTGGCTGGCTGGAGACCCGCTCTATATAGCCCCATTCGGCGATCGGAGCTGACTGAACACTTTTTCGGCACATGGTCCAAATACACACGTCTCGAGAAATATCAACGTGGGGGGTAAGGGGGGCAAGTGGGGCCAAGAGTTGCCGTTTCGAGTTTATTTAGTGAATTATCGCAAAAATCGAACAAAAGAATTTTCCTTTATTTTGTTGTGTGTTGTTGTTGTGTGTTGTTGTTGCTATTGCTGTTGCCGTTGTTGTTTGTGTTTTGTTTAGCTTTAGTAAATACTTGAAAATTTAATGCCGTTTGGCCAATAATTAAGGCAAAAACATTGCGCCGCGCCGGAGGTGCCAGCGAGCGTTTTTCGCCTTTTGATAAGTTTTAACCAACACATTTCTGCTTTTTTGCTGCTCTCATTGTATACCCTGTTTTTGGCCAAGTCACGTCTGGCATACTCAATGGGAACGCTTTGGTTGCAGAGTCAGAGAAGGACATCATTTCTCATAGCACATTAATTATAGAATATAGAATCGTCAAGCCAAATCAACAAAGTAAAACATTAATTTTTAGTGCTTCATATTTGTTCACCAATTATATAATAAAACAAAAATAAAGTCTTATGTCCCTTAAACTCTTTTTAAATATTTTTACAATTTTAATATTTTGTTAGCTGCATTCTGTTGAAAAATTAATCATACGCACAGTATGCGCATTTATTTCTGAAATACAAACTGTACTCAATTCAAGAGTAATGTTCATTGGTGAAGAATTTCATTTGCTTTAATTCTAAGCTCTCAAGCATCAAGCGTCTATTTTTGATTAATTTTCCAACATTTTCGAGAGATAAAACCAAAACTTTATAAAATATATAATTACAGAAATCGTAACTAGAGTATCACATAGTCGTTAGCTTTTTTGGGCTGTCATCGTTCGTCGTTGTTTGATTTTCCTTTTGTATTCGTTTGCAACATTCTGTTGCTCACATATTTTCAAATATTAATCATACGCACAGTTTGCCAAAATTGATTTGATACAGGCAAATGTACATAAATTATTGAAAGATTGAGCGCAGGCTGCGCAAATCACTTGCGGCCAGTAAATGAGCAAGAAAAAAGCGCAAAGAAAATCAAAATGAAAATGAGAAAAAAAAAACAAATCAAATAAGCAACGTTACGAAACGCAGCAACAGATGGCGCCACTGAGCAGCTGTGTCCGTGGCGGAAATCTTTAAGGTCTGCAGTTAGAAGCTGGCAGCAATACGAACCGGAAGTACCCCAAAATAAAGGTTAACAGGAATGCCAGCGACCAAGGCAACGGACAAATAAAACTAAAATAACAGACACAAAGTTGAGGCCAATTGTAAAATGAAATGAAAATACATTAAGTGGAAAATGCAGAGTTTTATTAGTTACCCCTAGTCCAAAGGCAATGAGCAGAGCGAAAAGCTTCAGAAACGGAAGAGCAAACGTCAAACTAATAAAGATAATGAGAAAGCGTTGCTGATGCGAAAAACAACTTTTCTTTTCTTGTGTTTAACAGTTTTCTAAATGCCATTTAATTGAAAAGTTATAAGCCTTACTTATGTTGACTGATTTTTAGTAAGAAACTTTCAACTATTTTAGAGCCTGCCTGCATGCACATTCGATATGGTCGAATAACAATCATAATTAATAGTCGAACACTAATACCTGTAATAAACACCATTCTTATTTCGTTCTGAAATTGTATTTTATTTTCAAAAGTTCACACTTCAATTTTACTTTTTGTGTGCAGACTATTTATATATAAGTTTTCAATCAGCATTTGTAGAAATCCAAATTAGAAACTTCAGGAATAACATTACTAAAATATGCTTACAAATATGCTTTAACTTAAGCTTGTTACTTTGCAAAACACATTAAAGCACAATTTGGTATTCGAAATTAAAAGTCTGATAAACACTTAATCACTAAACTATTTCAGTCATTTAATATTTTGTGAATCGAATCAATGGATGCACTTTAAAATTTAGCTCAAGGCCAAATATATGAAATACTGTGTTCAGCTGCCTAATGAAAAACTATTCGAATTTTTAAAAAAAAACTTCACATTTTTTAAATGCCAACTATATATTTAATATAATTTGAAAGTTCAGCACTTGATTCATATAATTGAAATATTTTCTCTGCATTTCGATCCCTGCACAAATGTGTACACACTGCATACACACACCCCACACACACACACACACACACACACACACACACCCGCACATATTTTCCAACACTGACCTTCAACTTTGTACAAAAAAAATATGAACATCTTCTCAAAACCAAACTAATATCACACGCAGATCACTTAATTCACATTCGAAAACATTTTCGATTACAACCGAAATGTTGAAATATGCAAATATTTCAACAACATACAAAATATTCCAGAATATTTACCTTATTGGCTCTCTTTTGCTGGTCTTCGCTGCACTTGCAGTTGCACTCTTTGCACTTTTGTCTCTCTCCCACTCGCACGCTTTCTTTCTCTTTCTCTTTTTCAAACGCACACTTTGTCAACAGGAAAAAAAATTTGAATGCAACAATCAAATTATATTTAATTTGTATTTCTTTGTAAACTTTAGTGCTTAACACCAAACCACAACAACAACAACAACAAAAAAAGACAACAAAAAAAATGGTAGATTAGCAATGATTTTCGCTAGAGTCTCAAGCAAACAAACACAAACGATAAAGCGCGAAACAGTTTTTGAAACAAACAGAATCTCTTTTCAATATTCTTTTCTTTTTATTTTTAATATATTCTTTTTTTGTTATTATTTTATTTGGGTATTTTGTAGATTGTCCACTGATGCTGGGATCACGCACGACTCAAGTAACGAACTCGAAACGCAATCGAAACTAAACGGCTGCTGCTTTACAGTTAAGTGTTGAGTGTTGTGAATGTTGTGTGTGAATGGCCAACTCCGAGAACTACAACAACGCAATGTTATCCGCTCGGAGGCTGAACGCCTACTGGATGTTAAACGCGCGCCGAAAGCTGTCGCACAATGTGCGACGGACGTCGTCGGCCACGCAACGCGTTCTGTCGGCGGCGACGTCGACAGCGAGCAGCGAGCAGCGACGTCGACAGCGGGCAGCGGGCAGCGCTGGCGAGCGCCAAAGCCGAAGCCAGCGCAGCGTTCGTCTCGTGTCCACGTGTATTTGTGTCTGTGTGTGCTGCGCTTTTTAATTGCATTTCAGCTGGCAAAAGCGCAGCAGCAGCAGCAGCTTTTGCTCTGTTGCTGTCTGCGCTTCATCAAATATGTTTTACTGCTGAATAATTTATAGCAATTATAACGCAGTCTACACACACACAAACACAAACACAAGCATGCATGGCGCCTAAAAAGTCTACACAACTCTACAGCGCTGCTTGGAAGGAAGCTTGCGTTCGTTCGTGCGTTCGTGCGTTGGCGCCCCGCTTTCCAGTTGCGTTCGGCAACAACAAGTGTGGAGCAACAGTTGAAATGAATGAAAGCGTGCGGACAGCGACGCCAGCGCCGACGTCCACGTCGACGTCGCAGTTGACTTCATGTGTTGCGCTTACACCTGCCTGTCCTGCGTGTGTGTGGGAGGCTGCGGCAGCGCTGCCTTCCAGTCACACACACACACACACACATAGCGCGAGAGAGAGAGAGAGGAGGGCGACTGTTGCTCGCTTGCGCGTGTATTTGTGTACGCTAAGCAGCAACTAATTTTTGTTAATCACACCTTAACGACATGAACTTGACACCGTTCTCGATGCTGCCACCTGAATCTATCTGCATACATTTGCCATCCATTTTCGGCTAACCAAATAGGCAAGCGGTATTAAATTTTGCACCAGTGCTTATGTGTGTGTGTGTGTGTGTGTGTGTGTGTGTGTGTGTGTGTGTGTGTGTGTGTGTGTGTTGTTCGCTTGCCACTTAATTACAATTTGCTGGCAGCTTAACAGTGCCAGCAACTACAACTGCTAACAACAACAACAACAACAACAACAACTGCAGCATCTTAGAATGCACCACAAACCACACTCATTTAAAAACACACACACACACACACACACACACATAGAGACAAGGCCGCTTCGCTTTTAATGAGTTGCCTGGCGACAAAAGCAACATATTCGTTTTGCTTTTTACCATGCCAAAACACAGCACACATTATTCACGCTTGACAACACTACACTGAAAGAAATACTTATTCAGATAATAATCAATTTAATCTCAGCTAGTACAGTTTTTCATATAATTTTCCTAAAAATCCTACTTTAAACCACATTCAATGTACTACGTCTTTAGACTGTTTGCAAATAAAACAAGTGGGGAAGGATTATCTTCGGCGTGCCGAAGATTTTATACTCTTTTCGAACCTATAGGCAATTTTCACTCTGCCAACTGCACCACTGAAATTTCATAAGCTGTACAAAATCGTTTTGTCGCGTAACATTTTTTTTTTGTTCTAAGAATATGTAATTCATTGCCAGTGGTATAGCAGCTATAAGATATAGTGATCCGATCCAGCCAGCTCCAACCAATGTGATGTCTCTTTGAATAATAAGTATCAGTGCAAAGTTTCATCGCGATAGATTCAAAAACATGGGATATATGGCCAAAACCGACTTCGGGTTGTATGGCAGCTATAAGATATAGTGGTCCGATCCGGCCGGCTCCGACCAATGTGCTGTCCCCTGGAATAATAAGTGTCTGTGCAAAGTTTTATCGCGATAGCTCAAAAACTGAGGGACTAGTTTGCATACATACAGACAGACAGACAGACAGACAGACAGACAGACAGACAGACAGACAGACAGACAGACAGACAGACAGACAGACAGACAGACAGACGGACATGGCTAGATCAATTTGTATTGCCATTCTAAGCATACTGGCAGTAACTTTTGGGGGTCTCCGACGCTTCCTTCTATGCGTTACAAACTTCAGGACAAACTTAATATACTATTTTCTTCGAAAAGAGTATAAACAAGTGGGGAAGTATTATCTTCGGCGTGCCGAAGATTTTATACTCTTTTCGAACCTATAGGCAATTTTCACTCTGCAACTGCACCACTGAAATTTCATAAGCTGTACAAAATCGTTTTGTCGCTTAAAATTTATTTTTTTTTCTTCTAAGAATATTTATTTCATTGAGAATTGTATAGCAGCTATCAGATATAGTGATCTGATCCGGCCGGCTCCGATCAATGTTATGTGTGTTTAAAAATAAGAAGCACATGTGCAAAGTTTCATTGCGATAGCTTTAAAACCATGGGATTTATGGCAAAAGCCGACTTCCAGTTGTATGGCAGCTATAAGTTATAGTGGTCCGATCTGGCAGGTTCCGACCAATGTGCTGTCCCTTTGAATAATAAGTCTCTGTGCAAATTTTTATCACGATAGCTCAAAAACTGAGGGACTAGTTTGCATACATACAGACAGACAGACAGACAAACAGACAGACAGACAGTTGGACATGGCTAGATCAATTTGTTTTGTCATTCTAAGCTGGCAGTAACTTTTGGGGGTCTCCGACGCTTCCTTCTATGCGTTACAAACTTCAACACAAACTTAATATACTATTTTCTTCGAAAAGAGTATAAAAAGCAGTAAAATAAACAGCGAAATGTGGCAAACATTCACTGATAATATTCACAGACAATGTGTTCTTTATAATATAGTATTTGCAGCTTTAACTAATTTAATGTGAGCCTTGAGCATTTTTGGCATTCATTTGCAGACTAAACAGAGATATATTAGAAAGTAGACAGCACACTAAGTTAAAACACATGATTGATTTTTTTATTAATTTTTTTTATTGATCAATAAAATTTTAAAATATTTTAGTAAGAAAAAAGTCTCCCAGAAAAATGTGCTAAATAATAAAAAAACAGTTATTTAACTAATAAATAAAGTAAAGAAATCAACTTTAAATAATACTTAGTAAAACATATAATGTTAGAAAAGTCACACCCTGTACCACAGTCTAAAATAAAATGCTTTTTAAAGAAAAATAATAATAATAACCTGCTGACAAAAAGTTAGTCATTGTAAAAAAATGGTATATGCAATAGTTTCATATAATATAATATTCCCTATATATGATCAAAAAACAAATCTTAAATTAAAGCCAAAAATTCGGATTCCAAATGTGTTTACAAGTTTCTTGCTATATATACCGTTTATACTTCGTCTTGTTTCATTTCAAACATTCTAAGATTCGTTAGAAAATTCACAACTTTTATCGCCAATTTTTTTCATATTTCATAATTTTACATTTTGAATTTTTCATTTTCATTTCCATACTATGTCTTACAAGTTTAACTTATTTGCGTTATCTTTGCGCATTTCTAATTTGACCTGTTTTATTCCATATATTATAAATTCGTCTACGATTTTGAGAGTTAAGGTTTTAATTTTTTATATGCTGCAACTAAAGCTTTTTCTAGTTGAACATGTTTCATGACAATTATTTCCATTCGTCAGCAATTAGCTTGAAATGGTATTCAACATTTGTCTTTATGCTTTTCTAATTTAGCTTCTTCTTTTCCATTCGTTTCAAAATCAACACTTTGGTCGATTGTTTTACAAACATTAAGTTGCTTTTACATTGCTTGCTATGCACTTTTCATGCGCTTTGTTTCATTTCCAATTCGTCGCTTTTGTCGCCTGTCGCCCACTTAACGATTTCAAAGCTAATCAGCAAAGTATTTGCTTAGCGGTTAGCTGCTTGATAAGATGGCAGCAGCAACAGCAGCAGCAGCAGCAGCTGCATCAAGCCCACTGCCACGCCCCCCATGCCCCTGACTGCCGCTGCGCCCCCACCGCCCCCAGTGCCGCCATGCTGCCACGCCTCATCAAAGTAGTTGCCATAAATGGCAAAGGTCAGCAGCTGTCGATGCGGCTTGCTCAGCTGCAGCTGCACATGCACATGCACATGCTCGTTGTCCTTGTCCTTGTCCTTGCCATCGTCCTGTTGCTCCTGCCAGTCGATTTCGCTGGCCTGCAGCGCATAGAGCGCCCCACTGAGAGTGCTGGGCATGAGCAGCCGCCGCCTGTGTGCCACAAACGAGCCTCGAACGCGCAACACACTGAACTCAACACCTATCGCCGTCGCCGTCTCTGTCTCTGTCTCTGTCTGCTGCTCTAGCGCCGTCTCTGTCTGCTTCAGCTGGCCGCAGCTACTGAGGCTAGCATTGCGGCACGCAAACAGGCCACACAATCGCACCACACTGTACTGCTCCTGCTCGTAGCGCCGCTCGCCCACAAACACGCCCAGTCGATAGACATAGTCCAGCTGCTCAGCCTGCTCAGCCTGCTCAGCTGGCGGCAGCAGCAGCTGCAGCTCGAAGTCGCAGCAGAGATCCGCCTGGCAGAGCTGCTGCCGCTGCAGGCTGCCATTGATCAGCGGCACCTGCCAGCTGTTGAACTCCGCCAGCTGTGGCTGCTGCAGCATCGGCAGTTGCCGCTGTGCCGGCTGCGGCCGCTCCACGTCCACCTGCACGGCGCCGCTAGCTGTGAGCGGAGAGCGCGGCACGTTTGCCAGCAGCAGCTGCCGCTCGCCGACAGCTGTGTTGCCGACCATGCGACGCTGGAGGGCGCCACGTTTGCCAGCATAGATGCCACTGCCGGTCATGCCGCCGTGCGGCAGACTCGCTCCCGCGGCCAACAGGTTCACATTGTTCGCCCAGGCCCAGCCCTGCTGGAACTGGCTGGCTGCAAAGAGTTACAATGAGGTTACAATGAGCTTGCAAGGCGCTTACGAGCAAATAACAAACTTATGACAAACATGTTGCAAGCAAAGTGAGTCATCAAGCTAGTTACAAGAAGGATACAAGTAAGTTGCAATGAGGATACAATTTAGTTACTAAGATGATACAAGCAAGCTACAAGTAAGCTCACAAGCTGCAAAGGAAAAATGAGGCTGCAAGGCGGTTACGAGAAAATAACAAACTTATGACAAGCAAAGTGAGTCATCAAGCTAGTTACAAGAAGGATACAAGTAAGTTGCAATGAGGATACAATTTAGTTACTAAGATGATACAAGAAAGCTACAAGTAAGCTCACTCGCTGCAAAGGGGAGAAATAGTTATATTGAGGTTACAATGAGCTTGCAAGGCGCTTACGAGCAAATAACAAACTTATGACAAACATGTTGCAAGCAAAGTGAGTCATCAAGCTAGTTACAAGAAGGATACAAGTAAGTTTCAATGAGGATACAATTTAGTTACTAAGATGATACAAGCAAACTAGAAGTAAGCTCACTGGCAGCAAAGGGGAGAAATTGTTACAATGAGGTTACAATGAAGTTGCAAGATGGTTACGAGAACTAATTGCAAGCAAATGGAGTTTCCAAGCAAAGACAAATGCAAGTCGGTTACAAGGAGGATTCAATTAAGTTACAAAGATGAACAGGCCACATGGAAGCTACAAGCAAGCAGCTCATATATTCAAATGTGTGCTTGTATCTAAAAACAATACAGATTAAAGCACAAATAAAAACAACTAAGCATTCAAGATTAGACAGCTATTTCCTAGTAAGATTGAGATAAAGACAAACAATTAAAGCACTGCATCACTTTAAACGCAAAATCTGTACTCTAATGACAGAAAAAAACTTACATGCAAAAATAAAGCTTTCTTGTATAATTAAAATACAATGCAAAAATACTTAAACTAAAAACGTTAGTTGTTATGTTTTTATTGTTAGTTAATTTTACTTAAGTGTAATATTAGGAAAATTCAACAAAATTTAATAAATATGAGAAATGTTGGTATTATTAATACTATATTTGATGTATTTTTGTAACTTTTTTATATTATTCGTTCATTTTCAGTTTAAATGGAATTATGAAAAGCCAAAAGCGAAGTAGGCCCAAAGTATTAATTTGCTTTGTTATCAAATCTTTTATTTATGAGGTGCACTCGTCTAGACGGATTTCTGTGTATTGTATACCCTGTAATCGTAAAGATGCGTAAGATAAGGACTAACATTACAAATATTTTAAATATAAGATTCTAAATATGAATTAAAATATGTTTTTTCCACATAATCGTTTCTTTCTTATTGTTCTCTTGTTTTTGCTATTGCTGCTTATCCATTTCTACACATTCAAAATTTAACTGTATGATAATGCAAATGGATTTAAAGATCAAATTTTTAAGCTATATTTCTCGACTGTGAAACTGGTTTATAATTAAAAAAAAATATTTATTTAAAGGTAGACACTAAAAGTATATAATTCCTGAAATTTTAATAGATATTTTGTGAATTTGTGAAAAGACCTTAAAATAATAAATACTCATAGTCTTTTGTAACTATTTTGTGCAATATTAATATAGTGTTTATAAATCAGACACTGGAATATGTTAAGACTCGAAAGTCTAAGATTATTTGTTGATGGCCTAAAGTATTTATACTTGTATAAATTTATGGAAACATATTGAAAAATGTAAAATATGAAAACTGTCGAGGCTAAGTATCCCCTTATATGTAAACGTTTGTCACATTACCATCTTATTAAAAATAGAAATAAATATGAATATGAATCGACTTGCGATTGGTAATGGCAGGGTATTCGCAAAGTCGATATATGACTGTCACTCACCGGTCAGGAAGGGCAGCTCCGACTTGAACATCTTGCTGACAATCAGATTGCGGAGATCGTAGCGCTCGACCAGCTCCTGGGCGGGCGTGAAGAACAGCATGTCGAAGCAGATGAAATGGCCGAAGGTCACATTGAAGTCCGTCTCGAAGACGGCGTACTCCGGCTGAGCGGTGCGATTCAGCTGCGGCTCCAGGTACAAGTTCCATTTGCGATAGCGCGACACGACCGCCCCACCGCGATCCAGCACCACATTCGTATTGTACACATAGTAGCCCCGAGTGGGGCAATGTGGCTCCAGCGCTGCCGGCTCGCAGCGCTCTCGCTCATACAGATTGAGGAGGAGATAGCTCTGGGCCTCGACAGCGGCACAGGCCAATTGGCGCAGGAAAGTGGCCACCTCGTCAGCGGGTGCTGCCACAATGGGGCACAGGCTGCGCTTCGAGGGCGCCGGCACCGCCGTCAGCTGCAGCTGGCTGTTGAGAGTGCCCTCGGGAAAGACTAGGATATCCGCAGTGCCATTCGCTGCCGCAATCAGTTCCAGATACGCGGCCAGATTCTGCTCCAGCAGCTCGGACGAACTGCCGCCACTCAGCGCCGGACGAAACTCGATGACACCGGCTGTGTAATACTCTGGAGTGGCTGCACCACAGTTGCCCACAGCGAGCCAAAGCAGCGACAGCACAGTCAACCACTTGCCACACATGATGTTGCCGTCAGACTGCCGTCACAGTCACAGATCGAGTTTTCAATTTGAGAGAGTAAGCGAAAGATAGAGAAAGAGCGAGAGCGAGAGCGAGAGAGGGGGAGAGAGAGAGAGAGAGAGAGAGAGAGAGCTGAGCTATATCTAATCTGTCGTTTCGTATCGGAGACATTTCGGTTTATAGTCGCCCGTCTATTGTTATCGTCGCATGACTTTGATTTACACAGCTACCTAATGCAGCATACTTTTAGGCGGCAAATAACTTAAAACTTACATCTTGTATGCAAGAGGTATCTATTTGAGATTATACATACCAAAATGTAGTGCCGCTAGCTCTTACAACTTTCAAGTTATGGCCAAAAAACGCTTGTATGAAAATCTGAATTTATCGATCACTTTTAAACGGCACCGATAAGTCGATCAAGTGAATGTGCGTACTTGTATTCCAAATATGAACTTACATACTCTATATCTTATCTGAGATCTGCGTGCTCAACAGACGGATAGACAAACGTATCGCAAAAAGATCGCCTCGGTTGTTGATACTGAACAAAGAATATATATATTTTATATATGAGAGAAGAAGATAATCGATCACACATCGGCCACTTCGGAGTAATCTTGATGATATTATTAGCACAGCGCACTGTTATTAACATAAAATGTTAAGCTACCCAAACTTCTTTTGTTATTTCTTCTACACATTTAGATAGATACATATATGTTGTATAGTCTTTGCTAATACACAAATATATTAGCCTATGAATTACAGATTCTAACAGCGTTCAGATTACGATATAGGTTTATTATTTCATGTTTACCTTTTGGTAATGATAAGCACTGTTTTTTTTTCTCAATATAATAATAACAACGCACTCTACTCGGCGGCTTAAAACGAAGTGTGTGTGTAAGTGTGTGTTCATGCGAAAGATAGAAGAATGAAAAAGTGAGATAACATAGCAAAATGTGAGTTGCCAGATTGTTACTTTGTAATAGGATATATGTATAATTGAGACACATTTCAATGCTTCATTAGGAGATTGTGAAAGTTTTAGTAAGCTGCAACCATATACAACGAATCTGAATGGTCACTAAACATACATAAATACATATATACATACATACATATATACAAATAAAAAAAATATATTTTTATAATGTAATAATAAATATATATAAATGTATATTTTAAATTGTAATTATTTTGCTTGTATCGATTTGTTATTATAATATAATAATAGATAAATAAGCATATAAATTTTTATAATAACAACAGCAACAAAATATATTACAATTTGCATTCCCCATTGCAAATGTGATAAAGTATATCTTAGAATATAAACAAAATTTACATATTTTGAGCGGATGAATTCATTTTTGGTAGTTTTTTCATCGTCTGATCAGAGAATAAGAAAGAGCTGTATAATTTCTTTGTTAAGCTTAAAAGTTTTGTTGACATTTGGATGTATCCAGCTATATGCTTGCTCTCTCTCACTCTCTCTCTCTCTCTCTCTCTCTCTCTCTCTCTCTCTCTCTCTCTCTCTGGACTCTCTTGCTCTGTAAAAACGAAAGAAAACCGTTAATAATAAGCTCAGCGCAAGCGAACTTAAACTAATATTCTCTGCTTGCTCTAATCGGCTCTCTCTCTCTCCTCCTCTCTATGTCTCTCTCACACACTCTCTCGCAATATCATACATCGCAATATATCAACAATGCCTTTGAGAGATTCCACTGCGTGCACAAATAAAATAAACACATATATTAACACTATCTAACAAAACTCGGCCATTTTTTGCTAAAACCGAAAAGCAAAGAGTTTTTTTTTTGTGAGTTAGATTTGCATATTTTCCTATACCCACATAATAAATTACCCATAAGCAAAGTTAAGAAATATTCCAATGTATAAGCTTATAATTGGGACAGTAACTGGAAACAATATTGGGAAAAAAGTGATTGCTAGAAAATCATGGGAAATTGGAAGAAAATTTTAAATATAATAAAAAAGAAATATGGTAATTTCAAATTAAATTAAATAACGTCAAATTAAATGAAATTGTTTTGCTTTCATTTTTGGTTTTAGCGAGCTCAAGTGCATCCAACTTTTTTGATTTGATTCTAAACTTACCACAAAGCAGACACTCTAAAATTATATTGAATTTAAAAAGACTTCAATTAAATCCTTTGAATTCATTTTATATCAGATTTAATTGCTTCTGCAACTTTCAACTATTTAATCGACCACTAACAAACAAACAAAAAGTTAGACAGTTTTTAAATTTTATTTCATAAGCCAAATAAGGTAAAGTAGCTAATAAGACAACTTTTGAATTCATCAACGTTTGGATATACATATATGTACATATATATGTAATATGTAACTGTCAAATCGATAATCGATAACATCGATATACCAAATCTTAAAGGTAAATTACTGCTGAGCTAGCCCAAATATATACTTCTGCTTTAAATATATAAACACCATTTTAGGTAACGATTTATATATATTTTAGGAAACATTTTTTTCATAGCGCACAATCCTTACCATTTCGAATGATCTATATTATAACTAACTAAAACAAAATAAACAAGACTCGAACCTTAACTCTAACTCGAACTCTAACTAGCTAGTTGTAATGCCAGCGTTAGAGCCGCCAGCAGCCAGGAGCCAACAATAAATTGCAACTGAGCAGCGCCGTCGCCCTCGCCCTCGTCCTCGTCCTTTTCCTCGAAGCCGCACTCCAGATCCTGCTCCGCGGTGCCTGTGCCAAAGGTGCAAACTTCATCATAGTAATTGCCATAGATGGCAAAGGTCTGTAGATTGTTCAGCTCCAAGGACTCGGCGAGTGCAAAGCGCGCACTCACCTGATTGCTGCAGAAAGAGCAAAAAGCAATTCAAGGATTCAAAGTAAACTCAATTTTGTTAGTTACTGCAGCTGAGAGTTTTGCCATGAATCTAAGACAACATATTTTTAATACAAAAAAAAAACTTTGCTTCGAATTTAATAGTTTAAGTTGGTATTCATATTTGTTCTTTTTTTGTGACTAGTGCATTCATTTAGAAGAAAATCCTTGTAGTATTTCAAAATAGGGAATTTAATAAAAAATTTAAATTCAGTAAACAAATTCATTTCTCCGAACAACTTGATCATTTTTATACAAAATATCGATTTTACATATGTCTTATCGATGTTTCGATAATGTTTCGATGTTTCAAAATGACTTTGTGTAGTAAAATTTTCAATATTTTATGTTCTTACTATATTCGATTTTTTTTCTAAGACCAATTTAAAAAGGTGTTTTAAAAATAGTATAGTATAGTATATATATATATATATACATATATATTGAAATATTCTAGGTCAATTTAATGATGATATTAATTTTTTACCTGAATGAATTTTAACATTAAGAGCCCTTTGCCGTTAGTAAATTATTTCAAATTCTACTATCGTTAAATTATTCAATTTGCCCGCTATTGATAATGATTTGAAAGCTTAGTAACGGCTGCAATTTCTAATGTTTAGAATGTTATAAACTGTCGATCAGTGTCTAGATTGCAACTCACCCATTTTCCAGCTCCGACACTTCAAACTGAAACTGCGCCGGCTCCAAGGGCAGCAAATCCTCCATCAGACTATTGGGCAGCAGGAGGAACTCACGCGACTTGGGATACTCAACCTCAACGAGGAGGCGGGTGAAGACAACGGATGACTGGCTGCCATTGAGGGGCAGCAGGCCGCAGTCCGCGATCTCTGGTCCAAGGCAGGCGAAGATGCCGCAGTTGCGTATATAGTTGGCATCCACTTGCTGCTCATTCCTCCAGCCATGGTAGGCAGCCAGCCGATAGCCATACTGGCTGCCCTCGGCTGGCAGATCCTGCTTCCTGCGCCACTCCAGCTCGAAGTGGCAGCAGAACTTGCCGTGGCACACATGCTCCACTGCCTCGCCCTGCTCCACATCCAGGTCCAGTTCCTTGCTTACATACTGCTCCAGGTAGTCCCGTTTCATCGTGAAGAATGCATCGGCACTGGGCCTGGTCGGCTGCTCCTGCTTCAAGGAGCGACGTTGGCGTCGCTTTGGCTCCGTCCTCTGGTACTTGGGCACCTGGGCCACATACAGACGCCTCTCGCCCTCCCCCAGCCGCATCACGCTGCTGATGGTGCCGGCGCGTCCGTGAAAGATGCCCGTTCCCGTGCTGCCAATCTCCGGTCGACTGCTACCCGCTGCCAGCAAATTGACATCGTTGCTGTACGCCCAGGCCTGCTGCACTTGAACGGCTAGGGATGGCAGGATTGGGAAGAGAAGACAGTTACTCAAACAGTTAACGTAGATATTCTTATGTTTCTGCGAACATACAATCCAGTATTTAATATAATCAAATAGAACAAATACTTTCATTAAAATAGATAATATTACGAATAAATTCTAAATAATTAAAGCCTTTGGAATATAATAATAATAATACATTTAAAACAACTACTTTATTACTGAATTATATAATTAAAGCGAAAAATAACACATATTTTAAAATCTAAGAAAGAAAAAATTAAAATGACTTTTAATAACGTTACGGTAGGAAAAGAGTATCAAAATAAGAGTGAAAACTAATCTCGTTTGGTGTTTCGAAAACCTTTTCCAGTTTCAGATAATCTCAGCTAGTATTATTAGTTTTGGTCCCTGAATAGACTATTCTTGAAAAAGTTTCGGTACAGATTGCTCGAAAAAAAAAACTTATTACAAATCAATATCTTATATTTTGATTATTATTTTAAATATAGATTATTATTTTAAATCATAGTAAACATTGTATTTCCAATACAATTTTACAGCTTTAACCTAACAAATTTCAATTCAAATTCGCTACTTTATTTTTCGGATAGACTTTCTACACTCTTAACACTTTCTCTCTGACGAGAACTTAAGATCATCTTTTGAATAGATTGTTCCACACTCATAAGGGAATATATATTTTGAAATATTTTCAAAAAATAATTATCACTTTGAGAACACTTTCTGCTTCTAACTCAAAGCCCAATCCCGCCAAATAGCCCAATCCCTATAAGCTTGATAAGTTGCCCACTCACCTGTCAGAAAGGGCATCTGGGAGAACCACATGGTGGGAAAGAGAAAGTCCCGAACGCCCTGCTCCACAATCATCTGATGGGCTGGCACATAGAACATGATGTCGAAGCAGATGAAGTGTCCAAAGGTCACATTGAAGTCCGTCGTAAAGCTGCTGACCTCCGGCACAAAGGTGCTATTCCTCGGCTCCCCATACAGATGAACCTTGCGATATCTGGAGACGACCTTGCCTCGGCGATCGAAGACCACATTCGTATTGAAGATATTGTGACGGTTGGGGGCGCAAGGACGCGTATCCTCGGGAACACGATTGCACAGCTCCCGCTCATTGATGTTGATCACAATGTACTTGCTGGCATTGCGAGCGGCACAGGAGAGCGTGATCAGGAACGGGGCATAATATCGGTCAGTCGGATCGGCGAGACAAGGAGTCTCATGGTCGCTGGGCGGCGGCGCATAGCTGAGCGTCTCCAGACTGTTGAGTGTGAGCTCTGGGAAGACGATGATGTCGGCAGCCGTCGCACTGGCCGACTCAATGATCTGCAGGTAGCCGGCCAAGTTATCGGCCAGATTCCCATCGGCATCTTGGCCATATTCCGGGCGAAACTCAACGACGCCGGCTGTGTAGAAATCGCCATCGATAGCGGCCTGCAAGTTTGGCCAATTGGCGATTAGCCGCTAACGCTAACGTATGTGCTTATCGGCGAGAGAGTGCCCGACTGACCCACCTGCTGACTCATCCCAATGCCGACCACCAGCAGAAGCAGTAGCAGACGCCTTCCCATCCGGCTAACTTGGCTTGCACCCACACTCTTGGCCATTTCAATATACCCGCTATCTCTGTCGCTCTGAGCGTTCAACTGCGACAATGACCACGATGCGACTAGGCTTATATAGTGGCGAAAGCCCAACTAAATGCCAAATACCCACTACCCACTAACCAAAAATCGTTAATCTTATCATTATCGACGCAGCATTTTTCAGCGCGACAAATTTTTTTTATAGTTTTTCCACATTTTTTTCAGTCTGACTGCTGACTGTTGCACAGTGGCACAAAAACATTCACTAGCGGAACTCTAGAGTTCGCTAAAATGAAAGTGATATTATAAACTAAAAGGCGTAAATTTCTTACTTTAATTTCCGATTTTATATTGTTTAACTGAAATGAGAACATTTTCTTTTATTTTTTCGACCAATTTTTGAATTTAATTAAATTATTTTTTGCAAACTTAGTTTATTTAGCTCTTCAAACTAATTTCAGATGTTGTAAAGATAAAATAAAATATAAATTAGAAACCAAAAAGAGTAAAATTCTTACTTTAATAACCGATTTTACATTATTAAAGTTTATTGCCCTTTTTAACTGAAATAAGAAAACGGCACATTTGAGTTTATCGACAAATTTTCGAAATTAATTAATTTCTTTTTAGCAAACATAGTTTATTTAGCTCTCCAAACTCTTACTTTCCAAGTTATATAGAACAATATTAAATAATATATACTTTTAACGATTTATATTATGTTTATATCCATATATATATTTATATATTATAGAGAGCAATTTTCTATAAAAACATTATAATAAAGTGCCTATACTTGAATCAATTTAAGCAAATTAGTTTCGCTAGCTTGGCAAAAAATAGCGCAACAATAAACATTTGAAAACCATATCTCCTATGGTTTTTATCTTCGAAGTTTAAATTTCATAATGATGTGAGTCATGATTATATTTTTTGTGATGTGCAATTGGATTTAGGCCCACTGTGCAGCGGCTTCACTTGCGAACATTACTTGCAACTAATAGGCTATTTTAAAGAAGTCTATTTGATGATTTGACTTTCGGGGGACTTTGGGTTATATCCGAGTTTCATGCCAATGCCAAATGCCGAATGCCGAATGCCTGGATTGATAAGTCTTCCAACCTGTAGCGAACTTGTACTTTGGACGGCTGAACAAACTAGTATTCGAGAAACGAAATGAAACGAAGCGAAACGGAGCGAAAAGAAGCGAAATTAAATAAAAATGATTCGATGCTTGTACACGAGTACTTTGGCTTGCTATCAGGCCACACTCACTTATCCGATATAACGGGATTTGCGACCAGTATCGGCCACCAATATGTGTGGCTGATCAAAGAGTGCACAAGTGTCTATTGGCTGGATGTTCTTATCAGTCCAGCACACGTTTCTTTTTGCAAACATAATCTACCAATTACACAGTTTTATCTACATTACAATTATACTCTTTTCGAAGAAAATATATATTATGTTTGTGCTGAAGTTTGTGACGACCCCAAAGTTATTGCTTAGTGTATGCTTAGAATGACAAAACAAATTGATCTAGCCATGTCCGTCTGTCTGTCTGTCTGTCTGTATGCAAACTAGTCCCTCAGTTGTTGAGCTATCGCGATGCAACTTTGCACACTTTTATCTACATTTATCCAACTGCATCTTTTTATACCCTGAACCCATTAAAAATGGGTAAAAAGGGTATTATGGTTTGTGCAAATGTATGTAACAGGCATAAGGAAGCATCTCCGACCATATAAAGTATATATATTATTGATCAGTATCAACAGCCGAGTCGATCTAGCCATGTCCGTCTGTCTGTCCGTCTGTCCGTCTGTATGAACACACAGATATCAGAGACTACAAGAGCTAGAGACTTCATATTTGGAACATAAGTTCTCCTAATCCCGGGACAGATCAAGTTTATTTCATTTGATCGATAACTCGTCGCATTCAAAAGTTATCGATAAATTTTGATTTTAGACTAGCGTTTTTGGGAAATAACTTCAAAGTTATAAGAGCTAGAGACCCCAAATTTGTATAATCTCGAATAGCATACACATGTAACAAATATTTCACTTTTTGGATACCACCCCCCAAAAAAACGCATTTTTGAAGGTACGACCTTGCAATTTGGTTTGGTAACACATAATATCGACAATTGCTTGCCCCAAAAATTTCAATAAGATCGGACAATAAACACAGAAGTTATTTAAGATTTAACTTTCCATTGTGTGGGGCTCAGCGAAATAGCAAGCTAACTGCTTAAACCGCTTGCACTGCTTGTACTGCTTGTACTGCAGCATGTGTGTGTTTAGAGTAGTACGAATGATTTTAAGGACTGGGTTCAGGGTATCTCGTAGTCGGGCACTCCCGACTAGAGCACTCTTACTTGTTTTTTGCAGTTTTTATCCGATTTTTGTCGTTACAAAATTTTAGCTCTTCTATACACCTTTGTAGATCTGGTCTTATCAATTCTCATCAGTTTTCTTAAATACGCTTATGGTTTTCTTTTTTATCGGCATTTTTTTCTACTATTTCTCTTCTTAGACATACAATCATTGTATTCCATCTTATCCGTTTTTATCCGAATCTTTAATTTTTGCTAAGCTTCTGGTTTCTTATCCGCTCTTATGTTTAACACTCCAATACTTGTTATTCACAGTCTATGGACTGTATCCCATTCGCTAAGGCTCTGCGGCTAATCCCTGCCAGCTTTTATGCATTTTTGGGCACTTTTCACCACTGATGCACATTGGCATGGAACCCAAACCTTTCTCCTTGTTCCTCGCTCCTTGCTTAAGCCAAAAGACAAAGCAATTTTAATGCTTGTATAAAATTTCAAAAAAAAAAAAAAAATGTTTGAAAATTTCTTGGTCATATATTTTAAATACGAAAATTTACCCAAGGGAGACGAGCCGTGTGCACACACACACATATATATATATGTATGTGTATAGTGGCTGCTCAGTTCATGCGAAGGTGGTCGTAAGGGAGAAGCGAACGGTAAAACACGTTAAAAGGTAAGACGTAAAAGCAACAACAACAACAGCAGCAAAAAAAGGCAACGAAGGCAGCTTCATTTAGGCTTTGGCCCCAGCCTAAGTCCCTGCTCCACATATGCATAGCCAAATGTGTCTGCATGTGTGTGTGTGTGTGTGTGTGTGTGTGTGTGAGTGTGGTTGGCAGCCGGGTCAGCTGCGTGTGTGTGTGTGTTTGTGTGTGTGTGTGTAGGGGAGTGTGTGTTGCTTGTTGCTACTTATGTTTAAGCTTTGTATTTAAGCTTTTTGCACGATTTCCTCTAACAAATGGATTTTCACTTGTTGCCCCCATCTATATATATGTATATGTGTGTGTATGTTATGTTATATATGTTATATATATATATATATATATATATACACATTATGTAATCTGTATGTCCTTGTTGTCCTGCTCGTTTTTCTAGATGCCCTTCACGGGCTCGCTTGCCACACGTTCTGCAGCTAACAACACTAATTTCTTTGGGCCATCTTTTGTGTGTGTGTGTGTGTGTGTGTGTGTGTGTGCGTATCCGCATCTGTGTGTGTGTGTGTACTTGGTCAACAACTTTAAGGACCAAGTCGCATTCTGCGGCTTTGACTCTGTACGCTCATCGATGGCCACAAACTCAACAAATTCCGTTTTCCTATTTGCAGTTAATAATCGAGATAAATAAATAATGATATCGGGTCCATGCTGAAAGTCTCTAAATGTAATTTAAACAATTTTTATACCCTGAACCCATTAAAAATGGGTAAAAAGGGTATTATGGTTTTGTGCAAATGTATGTAACAGGCATAAGGAAGCATCTCCGACCATATAAAGTATATATATTATTGATCAGTATCAACAGCCGAGTCGATTTAGCCATGTCCGTCTGTCTGTCCGTCTGTCCGTCTGTATGAACACACAGATATCAGAGACTACAAGAGCTAGATACTTCATATTTGGAACATAAGTTCTCCTAATCCCGGGACAGATCAAGTTTATTAAAATTTATCGATAGCTCGTCCCGTTCAAAAGTTATCGATAAATTTCGATTTCAGACCAGCGTTTTTTGGATATAACTTACAAGTTATAAGAGCTAGAGGCCCCTAATTTGACATGTATAATCTCGAACAGCATACACATGTAACAAATATTTCACTTTTTGGATACCAGCCCCCAAACCCCCCAAAAGTAAAAAAAACCATTTTTGAAGGTACGACCTTGCAATTTGGTTTGGTAACACATATTATCGACAATTGCTTGCCCCAAAAATTTCAATATGATCGGACAATAAACACAGAAGTTATTTAAGATTTAACTTTCCATTGTGTGGGGCTCAGCGAAAGAGCAAGCTAACTGCTTAAACCGCTTGCACTGCTTGTACTGCAGCATGTGTGAGTTTAGAGTAGTACGAATGATTGTAAGGACTGGGTTCAGGGTATCTCCTAGTCGGGCACTCCCGACTAGAGCACTCTTACTTGTTTTACTTTAACAACGTGCCTATAAAAAAATGTATAATTTGCATTTTTTGGCCCTATTTAAAGTACAAATTGAGTTCGGCTTAAGGACGAACTAAACAAATTCATACAGAGTTTAAATTAATACGATTTTTGCCATAGAATTTGAACGTTGCTTTAATAATTAGTTGCAGATAAAAATTTTATACAAATTAAAATGTTTAATTTGTAGCCTTCTACTAATTTCAGCTGATTTCGATTTTCACACAATTAAGCATATAAAATATTTAAAAGTATTAATATTATAATTATTTTCAATTATTTTACAAAATAGTCTCAATACAATTGTGAGTATTTTTAAGTAATATTTTGTGGAAAAGAAAACTAAACTGTAAATAAAATATTTAAAGGTATCAATATTATAATTATTTACAGCATTAATTTAGAAAATAGTCTTAGTACTTTGTTTTAGTGTTTTTAGTCACTTTATGTATATAAAAAAATCGATTGACTTAGACAAAGAATAACAAGTAGGAGTGCTCTAGTCGGGAGTGCTCGACTAGAAGATACCCAGAACCCAGTCCTTACAATCGTTCATACCTATCGAAACACACATATGCTGCAGTACAAGAAGTACAAGCAGTGCAAGCGGTTTAAGCAGTTAGCTTGCTTTTTCGCTGAGCCCCACATATTGGGAAAATAGATCTTAAATAACTTCGCTGTTTATTGTCCGATCTTTCTGAAATTCTTAGGACATAGCATTAACTATAAAGTGTGTGTCCAAACCAAATTGCACGGTCGTACCTTCAAAAATACGGGGGGACTGGGGGGTCATATTTAAAAAGAAAAATATTTGTTACATGAGTATGCTATTATAGATTATACATGCCAAATTAAGGGCCTCCAGTTCTTATAACTTTTAAGTTATGGCCCAAAAACGCTAGTCTGAAATCAAAATTTATCGATAACTTTTGAACGGGATGAGTTATCGATAAAATGAAATAAACTTGATCTGTCCCTGCACTACGAGAACTTATATGCCAAATATGAAGTCTCTAGCTCTTGTAGTCTCTGATATCCGTGTGTCATACAGACAGACGGACAGACTGACGGACAAACGGACATGGCTAGATCGACTCGGCGGTTGATACTGATCAAGAATATATATACTTTATATGGTCGGAGATGCTCCTTTATGCCTGTTACATACTTTTGCACAAAACCATAATACCCTTTTTACCCATTTTTAATAGGTTCAAGGTATAAAAAGTAGCACACAATTTGACAAATCAAATATTTGGTAATATTCCAAATTACAAAATTTCTTCAATTAATCTTATATTGCAACTTTGATCTTTGACTAGGAAAAACTTTTAGAAATAAATCTAAGCTAAATTCGATTTTAAATATTTATAGTAGGAACCTGGAATAAATGATAAGAAAGGATTGTAGCTCAATTATGTTCTACATTTTTTCCCTAGTAAAAAAGTAACTGGAAGCGCCTTAAAAACTAAAGTCTTCATGAAATGCGCAAACTGTACGCAATTCGCAACACAATGTATACTCAGTCTTAATTTGATGCTGGCAATAAAATGTGTTGACTGCAAGAACAATAAGGATGAAACAGCTCAACACACACACACACACGCACACACACACACACATACACACTGAGCTTAAAGTGACGCCATTTGGTATGTTATCCAACTGAAGGTGACTAATACACAAGCCATCATCGTCATCGCCCTGATATCGAATTGCAGCGATGTCAACTCCTGGCCGCAGGCGCTGCCAGATTTTTGTCTCCTTGATTAATTGCAAGATCTCAAATTGGGGCACACGGAATGGTTATCCCTGAATCCCTATCCCTGCTCCACTCCCGCCACGCATGCAGACAAACTAAAAATATTATTAATGATGGCAACTGTGGCAGCAGTTCTCAGCCTCTCACTTAACCTGCATTTGATATAACTCATACGACGCGTTGTCTTTGCAACAAGCATCCGTTTCCTGCCTTCCCTTCCCTTCGCTTCCCTCTGATTTATGCGTGTTGCTGTAGCTGACGTCGCTAGCGAGGGGTGGAGTGCTCTTTTGGTTGGTCGACTGTGGGGCATTGACTGATTAATTAGCAGCTCTTAATGCCAGCAGCAAAACGAATTGCCGAATTATGAAGCTCTACCGATTAGCAGCCACACACACACACACACAGTCAAAACGCTGTATGTGTGTGTGTGTATGTGTGTGTGTGTCTTTAATCCTTGGGCATAAGCTCTGCGAGGCTTTGAGCAACTTGGTATGTGCTTACATGTGCGTGTTAAGACAGACAGTGCTTGAGTTCTGCTTCCTATGCTTTTATTATGCAATATCGACTTTTGGAGAATCGAACTAGCATCTTTATAGTCTTTTCGAAGAAAGTAGTAGATTAAGTTTGTGCTGAAGTTTGTAACGCATAGAAGAAAGCGTCAGTGACCCCCAAAAGTTACTGCTTCGAATTACAATACAAATTGATCTAGCCATGTCTGTCTGTCTGTCTGTATGTATGCAAAATAGTCCCTCAGTTTTTGAGATATCGTGATATAACTTTGCACAGACACTTATTATTTAAATGTACAGTACATTGGTCGGAACCGGCCGGATCGGATGACTATATCTTATAGCTGTCATACAACTCGAAGTCGGTTTTGGCCATATATGCGATCTTTTAAAAGCTATCGCCTTAAATTTTGTTGTACACTTGAACATCTTTATAACTCATCAATGTTTAAAATTTCAAATCGAATGAATTAAAATTAGCAAATGTATGCTTCATTAAATATTTCGGTGGTGCAGGTGGCAATGTGAAAATTACCTAAAGGTTCGAAAAGAGTATAAAATCTTCAACACGCCGAAGCTAATCCGTTCCCACTTGTTTTTTATCGCTTTTCTAATGAGTAATAATTTAGTTTAGTAGCTTATTTTATTAATAAACTAAAAGGTGCTACACTTAGTTTTGTACATCTTTAAATATTGCCTGTGCCACAAGTCTAAGCTTAGTCATTAATAAGCAAGTAGAATAGAGTTTTTGAATGAAATTCAATTAAATATATTAATAAAATATAAATATTCAAAATGTGTATGCTAAGAATTGGTTACAAGTACTTTTTTAACATTTATTTAAGACACTTTTTTATTAATTTCCTTTTTTTCTAAATTTAATTTATCCTTTGCAATTCAGATATTGCCTCAAATAAACAGTCAATTGAAATTTTTATATGGACATTAGAAGCTTTTTATTGTTATTTTGAATAAGTAACATGAATTTGCATTTATTAACTGCAACGTAATAAACTAAATGAGGCAAAATATATTTATTTACTGAACCTTTGTGACAAGCCAAAGCTTATATTATTGATGGCAATAGTCGCTTATTATCAACAAAGTTTTTCATTGCAATTAAATAAAATATTTTGATAAAATATAGATATGCTTTTGTTGTCAATGTTACGATTCCATTTTAATTCTGTAGTCGCATTTGCTTTACAACTCCGAAAATTCGTTGCAACAACACAAGCCTTGAGTAACTTGTCAAACGTTGTCTGACTAGTCGAGAGTTTTGGTGATTGAGAAATACGTTTTCCCTGTTCGATTCTAATAATATTTCCATAAGCAAAACTATAAATATATATAAATAACCACGCGATGGATCAGGTAACATTGTTGAATTATTCAAATATTACTCTATTACTATATTTCCTCTCTGTTTCCAAAACAATTCAGATTAAACGCAAACTCTTTTGCCAACACTGGATGATTGTGTGGAGCCACTGTTGATATTCTGCTTCAGCTTTACTCTTCATTTCGCACTCCACTATGGACTATTCCTTGTCTGTGTTTGTAAGCCAATCCAATCCACTCCAGCTTCACCATTGGACTGGCTTAGCGATGGACTGTATGACTTTTTCGTCAAATTTTCCTACATTGACCTATAAATATTATTTATTTAATATAGTTACCATTTTTTTTATTTTTTATTTCCAAATCCTTTGTGGTTCAATTCTAATAAAATCATGTTTTCTTGAATGCAATTTGCTACTGTTTATACCCTGAACCCATTAAAAATGGGTAAAAAGGGTATTATGGTTTTGTGCAAAAGTATGTAACAGGCATAAGGAAGCATCTCCGACCATATAAACTATATATATCCTTGTTCAGTATCATAAGTCGAGTCGATTTGGCCATGTCCGTCTGTCTGTCCGTCTGTCCGTCCGTCTGTATGAACACGCGGATATCAGTGACAACAAGAATATACAATATACAATATACAATTTTGAATATAAGTTCTCCTAGTCCCGGGACAGATCAAGTTTATTTCATTTGTTCGAAAACTCGTCGCATTCAAAAGTTATCGATAAATTTCGATTTTAGACTAGCGTTTTGGAACATAAGAGCTAGAGACTCCAAATTTGGCATGCATAATCTCGAATATCATACACATGTAACAAATATTTCACTTTTTGGATACCTACCCCCAATCACCCCAAATTTTGAAAAACCCATTTTTTACGACCCTGCAATTTGTTTTGTTCACACATTATATTGACAATTGTATGTCCCAATAATTTCAGTAAGATCGGACAATAAACACAGAAGTTATTTGAGATTTAACTTTCCAATGTATGGGGCTCAGCGAAAAGCAAGCTAACTGCTTATACCGCATGCACTGCTTGCAGTATGTGTGTGTTTGTATGTATGCACACTATTAGGCAAGTATTAATAGAAGTCAGAGCTGGGTTCAGGGTATCTGCTACGTCCACAGCGATATAATGTTACAAAACTATTTTATGTATTTCAAACAAACTACTTAACATAAAATTTTCATTTATTTTGTTCGACTTATTACTTATTTGAAATCTGTCTCATAGGGACAATTATTAAATGATCTGGTTTTCCTTGGCAGTATAGTATAGTATAGTATTGTATGATGAATAGTTATAGCTAGAATGTTTTTGTTGATGCTTATCTAGAAGTTCTGTGGGTGGTGCATGGTGGGGTTAGTGATGGGAGTACGAGTGGGTTAAGCATTTTAATCCCGGTGGAGGTCCAGCGGATGCACTCTGGAGCCTCCTTATGGTGTTGCTATTATCCAGCAGCCAATGGCTAGGCTTTTGGTATGTTGGTGGAGCCTTCGTGGGAATCTGGAGCTGTATACGTCTCTTCACTAACCCAATGGATCTTAACAACTCTGTGGATGGAGGCGTTATCGTGGTACATGTGAGCATTAGTCACAAAACGCAGTGTCTTGTTCTGAAATCTTTGCCTCGACTGGCAGTTGCCCAGAGTTGGATGCCATAAGTCCAGATCGGCTTTATTATTGCCTTGTAGACAAGCATTTTAGGGCGGATGCCTCACCTAGACTCACGGCCTATTAGCAAATAATGTGAATTAAGCTTCTACTCAGCCTGCTTCTTTAAAAGGTGGTGCTTCTTCCACGCTAACCTCCTGTCTAAAGGTCCGCCGTCTAGATATTGATATATATCAATAGGCCCAGTACGCTGCCTTGAGGAACACCACCTCTTAAGAGTTTGATCGGTGAGACAGCTTCTCCGAATTTTCTATTGAGCAAGTATAAATTTTAGTGTATAATTTTAGACAATTTTAATTTTTTAATTTTGATATTATTTCCACATAATATAATTTCAAATATAGGAAATATTTTCTAAAACAATAGGTAAAAGACATCGAAAACTTTTCACATTTTTAGCAGGTCCGTCGGCGCTTGTGGCTACGGCTTCCGGCCACTTTGCAGGCCTTAAAGGGAATAGTTTTATGTTGAGAAACATTTGAGGTTAGGTTAGGTTAGGTTAGGTTAGGTTAGGAACCCTACCTGACGGTAATATCGAGCCTTGTCACTTTCGGGCAGCTGCAGCCAGCCGGCTGCGCCCATCTTTACCACTTCGGTGGGACTAAGTCCGCAATTCTTGCACCGAAAGACGCGCAGGAAGTTTAAATATCCATTAAGCGTCATTGGGCCCGGGTATTGGGGTCCGAACTTCTTCTTTCGTTTGCTGCACCTTCTGGGCTCTGGGTCAATACATGGGGGCTTCGGTCTTGGCTTCGAACAGGCCTCCCGAGCTGGCTTCGCACATGGCTTCGGAGCCGGCTTCGTGCGTGACATCGGACAGGGCCTCGGACGTGGAGGCTTCGGTCGGCACCGGAAGGTCGGCACCGGAAGGTCGGACGCACCGCGCATCGGGGTTTCGGTTTGGGTCTGCAAGGGTTCATCTTGCGCTTGATCTTGGGAGACTCGGGACATTTCTTCTTTTTCCTAATCTTTCGAATATTACACGAATTATCCACAGGACGGAACCTATCTTTCTGACGTTGAGTCATACTGGTCCCAAAGTCTGGCACCCTTCATTGATACATCAACCATATCCGAGTCAGGATATCGATTGGCAAATCTGCGCATAAATTTGAAAAACGCATCAACATCATTGGGATCAAGTCGACTGCGAGAAGCATCCATGTTACTAGCCTGTACAGAAGAAGCACGAGATTAAATATATATAGGACGCCTCGAAGGGCAGATTTTCTGCTTGTTTAGCTCCGTTGAAAGCACAATTTGTTATCTCAAATCAAAAATGTATTTTAACTTTTGCTTTATGTTAGCCAAAACGTTGTTGTTTGTACGTGTTTTTAATGTGTTATGAAAACATACAAGAGCTGCGTGAATATATTGGGATAATTGGTGACTGATAAATGATCGCCTACTAGCTTCTTTTTACTTAACATTTTTATTTTTCATACCAAAGATATATAACTCTTAGCGTGAGCTGAGCACCAGTCTTCTCTATATCTCATATAATTTTAAATATAGCTTCCATAAATTTCCAAAGTACATTTATAGTAACTTCCTTCTACTCTCAAATTGTAGTCGTCAAAGGTTCTTTCCCACCTATTTTTAGGTTCTTACACTGTATTGGGTTTTTTATAGATATTTCCAAATTTTTGCAACAAAAACTATACTACTGTGCTGCTACTATTTGATTCTTTAATTTCTAATAATCTTAATATTATATTAGGTGCCATCCACTGGATCTCCCTACCACATTCATCCTTTAATAATTCTAAATTGGTAAATACTGTAAATAGTATACATATGTCCATATGTTATATGTAACATTTGTTCATATTTTCTTTTTTCCCCGTAAATGTAAAACAAGATTAAGTTGCCACTAAAGGTAGCAGACAACTCGTTAAATAAAATATACCAATTTTTAATAAAATAAAAAAATAAAAAAATATTACATTATTCTTTCATATTAATAAAATATAACTATTAGTTTAATTTTCTGCATCTAGTTGACAGTAAAAAATATATAAACAAACAGAGTATTACGCAGTCAGTTATAGCGTTTATTCTTTCCATATGTTCATAAATTCTGATCAATACCATTTGCATTCTGTAGTGCAAGCCGCGAAGTGAAATAACTCAATAATAAATAGCAGCTAATTTGCATAACTCATTTACACAGATGTCTCTCGACTTGGGTAGAGATTATACCACATGCCAAGGAATATCAGAGAGAGAGAGAGAGAGTGAAAGAGAGAGAGAAAGATAGGTATTGGGTGCTGCGTCTCCAAAACTGACACGCATTTGATATATTTTTTATATATTTTGATTTTGATAAAATATAGATATGCTTTTGTTGTCAATGTTACGATTCCATTTTAATTCTGTAGTCGCATTTGCTTTACAACTCCGAAAATTCGTTGCAACAACACAAGCCTTGAGTAACTTGTCAAACGTTGTCTGACTAGTCGAGAGTTTTGGTGATTGAGAAATACGTTTTCCCTGTTCGATTCTAATAATATTTCCATAAGCAAAACTATAAATATATATAAATAACCACGCGATGGATCAGGTAACATTGTTGAATTATTCAAATATTACTCTATTACTATATTTCCTCTCTGTTTCCAAAACAATTCAGATTAAACGCAAACTTAAGATGGCAGCGGTACAAATACTGAATCTAATGGGATTTTTCAACGATCTTTTGCCAACACTGGATGATTGTGTGGAGCCACTGTTGATATTCTGCTTCAGCTTTACTCTTCATTTCGCACTCCACTATGGACTATTCCTTGTCTGTGTTTGTAAGCCAATCCAATCCACTCCAGCTTCACCATTGGACTGGCTTAGCGATGGACTGTATGACTTTTTCGTCAAATTTTCCTACATTGACCTATAAATATTATTTATTTAATATAGTTACCATTTTTTTTATTTTTTATTTCCAAATCCTTTGTGGTTCAATTCTAATAAAATCATGTTTTCTTGAATGCAATTTGCTACTGTTTATACCCTGAACCCATTAAAAATGGGTAAAAAGGGTATTATGGTTTTGTGCAAAAGTATGTAACAGGCATAAGGAAGCATCTCCGACCATATAAACTATATATATTCTTGTTCAGTATCATAAGTCGAGTCGATTTGGCCATGTCCGTCTGTCTGTCCGTCTGTCCGTCCGTCTGTATGAACACGCGGATATCAGTGACAACAAGAATATACAATATACAATATACAATTTTGAATATAAGTTCTCCTAGTCCCGGGACAGATCAAGTTTATTTCATTTGTTCGAAAACTCGTCGCATTCAAAAGTTATCGATAAATTTCGATTTTAGACTAGCGTTTTTGGAACATAAGAGCTAGAGACTCCAAATTTGGCATGCATAATCTCGAATATCATACACATGTAACAAATATTTCACTTTTTGGATACCTACCCCCAATCACCCCAAATTTTGAAAAACCCATTTTTTACGACCCTGCAATTTGTTTTGTTCACACATTATATTGACAATTGTATGTCCCAATAATTTCAGTAAGATCGGACAATAAACACAGAAGTTATTTGAGATTTAACTTTCCAATGTATGGGGCTCAGCGAAAAGCAAGCTAACTGCTTATACCGCATGCACTGCTTGCAGTATGTGTGTGTTTGTATGTATGCACACTATTAGGCAAGTATTAATAGAAGTCAGAGCTGGGTTCAGGGTATCTGCTACGTCCACAGCGATATAATGTTACAAAACTATTTTATGTATTTCAAACAAACTACTTAACATAAAATTTTCATTTATTTTGTTCGACTTATTACTTATTTGAAATCTGTCTCATAGGGACAATTATTAAATGATCTGGTTTTCCTTGGCAGTATAGTATAGTATAGTATTGTATGATGAATAGTTATAGCTAAGAATGTTTTTGTTGATGCTTATCTAGAAGTTCTGTGGGTGGTGCATGGTGGGGTTAGTGATGGGAGTACGAGTGGGTTAAGCATTTTAATCCCGGTGGAGGTCCAGCGGATGCACTCTGGAGCCTCCTTATGGTGTTGCTATTATCCAGCAGCCAATGGCTAGGCTTTTGGTATGTTGGTGGAGCCTTCGTGGGAATCTGGAGCTGTATACGTCTCTTCACTAACCCAATGGATCTTAACAACTCTGTGGATGGAGGCGTTATCGTGGTACATGTGAGCATTAGTCACAAAACGCAGTGTCTTGTTCTGAAATCTTTGCCTCGACTGGCAGTTGCCCAGAGTTGGATGCCATAAGTCCAGATCGGCTTTATTATTGCCTTGTAGACAAGCATTTTAGGGCGGATGCCTCACCTAGACTCACGGCCTATTAGCAAATAATGTGAATTAAGCTTCTACTCAGCCTGCTTCTTTAAAAGGTGGTGCTTCTTCCACGCTAACCTCCTGTCTAAAGGTCCGCCGTATAGATATTGATATAAAAAAAAAAAAAAAAAAAAAAAAAAAAAAAAAAAAAAAAAAAAAAAAAAAAAAAAAAAAAAAAAAAAAAAAAAAAAAAAAAAAAAAAAAAAAAAAAAAAAAACTAACCACATTTCTCATTTGGTTTTTTAGTATTTTCCCTTTCCGCTTTTGGGTGCTGCTTCGTGGCCCATCATCAACTTTAACTTGCACTCGATGTCGCACCTTTTGAATGATTGATTAAAGTGTCATTAGTGCACGAGTGCTCGAAAAATGAAACGAAACCGAAGCCGAACCCAAACCCGATGCCGATGCCGAAAACGGGTCCACAACTGACTGTCTTGACTTTGAGTAGTAGGTGAAGTTGATGCCGAGATGCTGCTGACTTCGGAACGTGGAGTGCGGTAATGAAGTTACAAAAATACAAACGATCGCCGCTTGGAAATGGAACCCGATCGTGTAATGGCTGCGTTAAGTAGTTGGAGCTGAGGGGCAGCCTCTTGTAAATTTAAATTAAGTAAGCATTGGCATCTCTTACTCCGTCTCTTACTCCATCTCCTACTTCATCTCCTACTCCATCAATTCGTTACCGTTAGCCTGCTGCTATGATCTGTTGCCTTTGACCCAGCGCTGTGGCTTTCATCATGATTGGATCGCCACGACGGCTGGCATTGATTTATTTTAAACCATAAAAAGTGCTAAGTTTTGATGTCGAGGCGAGAAAATGAAGTTGTTTTCGCTTTGGGTGGAAAGAATTGTTCCCTCTTATTCTCTCTGACCACATCTGATAAGGCTCATAAAAGTGACCATCAAAGTTATTTATGACTTAATGTCGTGCATTGATTTTGCCCAGAGTTAACAGATCAGTGTTATATATGTCAATAGTTAATCAGTTGCACATGATACAATGCATATGGATTTAGTGGGAATTGGAGAGACTCATTGGTGAGTTGATTATTTGAAAGGTTTTCTTATCTTATCACATGATGCTTCAACTCCATCCAACATGTGTAGTAGTAAACAGGTGGTTGTCTTAGTGCACACTTGGAAAAAGCTCTGCGGCTACTACGACTTATTATCTCTATTCACCGGAAGTCAAAGAGGAAGGTATCCACAAATTCAATATGTTGAGGGGATGTCTTTAAAAGAGAGCTAAAAAATATGCGATAGTACAAAGATCAACACATTTCAGTGCTAAAAACGAAAACAAAATCGTTCATATGGGCATTATCACACAACTATCGTAAATGTAGATTGCCAGGCGACACCTATTCTAATCTCACAGGCGAAATGCTTAATAATATCTTAATATCTGCCAGGCAAACGTATAAAACTAAAATGGAGCACAAGAAAGAGGTAATTAACATATTTAAATTTTACAAAATAAAATATGTAAAATATAATTATAACTTAATTCTTATTGTAATTTAGATCTTAAGTTAATTTTCCAGTGTCAACTTATTCAAGTCGACATTAAAAACAAGTAAGAGTGCTCTAGTCGGGAGTGCCCGACTAGGAGATACCCTGAACCCAGTTAAGCAGTTAGCTTGCTTTTTCACTGAGCCCCAAACAATGGAAAGTAAAATCTTAAATAACTTATGTGTTTATTGTCCGATCTTTCTAAAATTTGTAGGACATAACATTGGCTATAAAATGTGTGACCAAACCAAATTGTAAGGTCGTACCTTCAAAAATGAGTTTTTTGAAGTTTTGGGGGGACTGGGGGGTGGTATCCAAAAAGTGAAATATTTGTTACATGTGTATGCTATTCGAGATTATACATCCCAAATTTGGGTCCTCTAGCTCTTATAACTTTTAAGTTAAGGCCCAAAAACGCAAGTCTGAAATCGAAATTTATCGATAACATTTAAACGGGACGAGTTATCGATTAAATGAAATAAACTTGATCTGTCCCGGGATTACGAGAACTTATATTCCAAATATGAAGTCTCTAGCTCTTGTAGTCTCTGATATCCGCGTGTTCATACAGACAGACGGACGGACGGACGGACGGACGGACGGACGGACGGACGGACGGACAGACAGACAGACGGACATGGCTAAATCGACTCGACTGTTGATACTGATCAAGAATATATATACTTTATATGGTCGGAGATGCTTCCTTATGCCTGTTACATACTTTTGCACAAAACCATAATACCCTTTTTACCATTTTTAATGGGTTCAGAGTATAAAAATTCATAACAAAACAAGTAGGAGTGCTCTAGTCGGGAGTGCCCGACTACGAGATACCCTGAACTAGTCCTTACAATCATTCATACTAATCTAAGCACACACATGCTGCAGTATAAGCAGTGCATGCGGTTTAAGCAGTTAGCTTGCTTTTCGCTGAGCCCCACACAATGGAAAGTTAAATCTTAAATAACTTCTATGTTTATTGTCCGATCTTATTGAAATTTTTGGGGCAAACAATTGTCAATAATATGTGTGACCAAACCAAATTGCAAGGTCGTACCTTCAAAAATGGGTTTTTTGAACTTTTTGGGGGTTTGGGGGGTGGTATCCAAAAAAGTGAAATATTTGTTACATGTGTATGTTATTCGAGATTATACATGCCAAATTTGGGGCCTCTAGCTTTTATAACTTTGAAGTTATGTCCCAAAAACGCAAGTCTGAAATCGAAATTTATCGATAACTTTTAAACGGTACGAGTTATCGATAAAATGAAATAAACTTGATCTGTCCCGGGATTAGGAGAACTTATGTTCCAAATATGAAGTCTCTAGCTTTTGTAGTCTCTGATATCCGCGTGTTCATACAGACAGACGGACGGACGGACGGACGGACGGACAGACAGACAGACGGACATGGCTAAATCGACTCGACTGTTGATACTGATCAAGAATATATATACTTTATTATGGTCGGAGATGCTTCCTAATGCCTGTTACATACTTTTGCACAAAGCCATAATACCCTTTTTACCCATTTTTAATGGGTTCAGGGTATAACAAGTAGAGTGCTCTAGTCGGGACTGCCCGACTAGGAGATACCCTGAACCCAGTTCTGACATCCATTCATACTTGCCTAATAGTGTGTATACAAACAAACACACCACACATTACTGCAAGCTGTGAAAACGGTTTAAGCAGTTATCTTGCTTTTTCACTGAGCCCCACACAATGGAAAGTTAAATCTTAAATAACTTCTGTGTTTATTGTCCGATCTTTTTGAAATTTGTAAGACATAACATTGGCTATAAAATGTGTGACCAAACCAAATTGCAAGGTCATACCTTCAAAAATGAGTTTTTTGAATTTTTGGGGATTGGGGGGTGGTATCCAAAAAGTGAAAAATTTGTTACATGTGTATGCTATTCGAGATTATACATGCCAAATTAGGGGCCTCTAGCTCTTATAACTTGTAAGTTATAGCCCAAAAACGCTGGTCTGAAATCGAAATTTATCGATAACTTTTGAACGGGACGAGTTATCGATAAATTTTAATAAACTTGATCTGTCCCGGCATTACGAGAACTTATATTCCAAATATGAAGTCTCTAGCTCTTGTAGTCTCTGATATCCGCGTGTTCATACAGACAGACGGACGGACGGACGGACGGACGGACGGACGGACGGACAGACAGACAGACGGACATGGCTAAATCGACTCGACTGTTGATACTGATCAAGAATATATATACTTTATATGGTCGGAGATGCTTCCTTATGCCTGTTACATACTTTTGCACAAAACCATAATACCCTTTTTACCCATTTTTAATGGGTTCAGGGTATAAAAAACAAAGTAAGAGTGCTCTAGTCGGGAGTGCCCGACTAGGAGATACCCTGAACCCAGTTCTGACTTCCATTAATACTTGCCTAATAGTGTGCATACATACAAACACACACATACTGCAAGCAGTGCATGCGGTTTAAGCAGTTAGCTTGCTTTTCGCTGAGCCCCATACATTGGAAAGTTAAATCTCAAATAACTTCTGTGTTTATTGTTCGATCTAACTGAAATTTTTGGGACATACAATTGTCAATAATATGTGTGACCCAAAAAGTGAAATATTTGTTACATGTGTATGCTATTCAAGATTATGCATGCTAAATTTGGGGTCTCTAGCTCTTATATCTTTGAAGCTATGTCCCAAAAACGCTGGTCTAACATCGAAATTTATCGATAACTTTTGAATGCGACGAGTTATCGATCAAATGAAATAAACTTGATCTGTCCCGGGATTAGGAGAACTTATATTCCAAATATGAAGTCTCTAGCTCTTGTAGTCTCTGATATCTGTGTGTTCATACAGACAGACGGACGGATTATATATATATTAGCCAAACAAAAAGTATTTTTCTCCACTCTTCTTATTTTTTTTAGAATTCCTTCTTCTACTTCACTTTTTTTGACGTCTTCTGACTGGTTTTTCCATTCTTCCCATTTTCCGCCTCTCTTGCATTTCACTTTCTATCTACCTCTCTCTCTCTCTACCTCTCTCACTTTCTATCTACCTCTCTCTCACTCTCTCTCTCTCATCATGTGGGTTATTCCCACGAGTTATTTAATTAAACTTTTGCGTCAATCTATTGCATTCTTTCAGTCCCAGCCATTATTTAATGTGGATTATCAATTTGGTCGAGCATTTTTGACACACACATACATGCCTCTCTTGTCTGTCTATCCTAACACACACACACACACTCACACACATACACACAGACACACACACACATTGGGAAACCAATAAAGCGCTTGAAGCTCTCTGAGTTCATAGCTCGAGTGCTGTTTGTGTTGGGTAGGGCTGATTTATGGGCATGTGCCTCAAAGCACCGACCTGACCCGACCTGAAGCTGAACCTGCACCTGCAGCTCTGGCACTGTGAACTGGACCAGGACCTCAGCCTGGCACAAGCACCTCAGACCATATGTGAGCAGCCGCTCCAGGCGCTGTTTAATAAGTTTTGGCGCGAGGGCAAGCGATGGAGAAAAAAAGCGCACACTACAAACTACTCGTAAAGCCAACGATTCGCGTTTGCCTTTTGCTCTTTTGAGATTTATTGACATATAAATTTAATACCTAGGCCCACACACACACATACACTTCACATTTCTCTTGGGTGTCCTGGATGAACAAAGTTTAGGAGCAGTTGATTGAATGCGCTTTACTGCTTGGATTTCCGTTAGTAAATTGGAAAAAAAAAATACCAACAAAAAAAAGAAAATACCAAAAATATAGACGCAACGCATTTGGGGCTAAAAGTCACTAAATGGTTAGTCAAATGCATCGATTTCGCATTTAGTTTAGGCAGCTATTTTAATTTCCAATTTCCGCATGCATAGCTGAACATTATTGAAAGCTAGCGATAACAACAACGACAACAACAACAGCAACTGCAGCATATTTGGACAATTTACCACGGCAATCACAAATAAAAAATTGTTTAAGTCTGCACTCGACTAGAATGTACCCTGTAATAGCGCTCTGAAGTATACCCAATATATGCGCATTTATTTACAATTTTTGTATTGTATCATTTAATATTTGAAATTAAACATTACAGAAAGAATTTAAATACCAATTATAAAATGCTATGTGAAATGCATAAAATACAAAAAGGGGCTTTTGAATTCTGTTAAAATATAGTCATAAATCAATTTCCTGTTTTATTTTCCCATCGGTATGAAAAATGCAGAATGCACATATCAGATACCAATCATATAAGTAATAATACTATTTTCCAAAAATTTTTGGTTATTGACTTTAAGAAATTTGACATTTTACAATAATTCATAAATATTAAAATACGCAACACAATTATTGTCGATAGTCTATAATTGCTAAATTATTAAAAACTTAAGTTAGATAAACTCTTATTTTAATTCTAAATATACATAAAATCAATTACTGAATTAGTTTTTATTTACAATATATTCTTCAGCTTAATTGTGACTCATAACCGTAACTGATTTCCTGTGATTTTAATCGACAAAAAAAATTAAAAAAAAAAACCAAAAATAACACAAAAGACAGCTTTTAAGATCGTGTTTTAAAATTTTAATTATATTGCTTTAATTTTAAATTGAATTTTAAATTTCATTTTAAATTTAATTTAATGATACTACTTGGAGCAAAAGAAAATGGATTGTTTGTACGTTGAAATATGATTTTAATTGATTAAAATAAATTTGCTTTGATTTCAAAGTATGCCTCCCAAATAGCTTCTAATACCCAGTATTAACAAACCTTTTTCCACAGGGTAAAAGCTGTTAAAAAAAAGTAAACCCGAAACGAGCAAAATGACAGAAAAAACGACTGCAATTTCCTGTGGCACAGGTTTCACTTTTCTATATATAATTCTTTTTCATTTTTGTAATATTCCTATTTCTTCTTTTTATTTTCCTGTGCGATTTGTTCGCCCCCAACGCTCTGATTAGCATCAAATTATGGGTCATTCATTCATACGTTCACTCGATTTGGCACTGAGCTACAATACTCAGACTCCCAACTACCAGACTTCTTCATCATCGTCATCATCATCCTTAGCCACAGCATCATCATCATCATCATCATCATCTGCTGTGCAGTTTTTCAGTGTCAACGTAATGAAAACTTTTGCACTTGCAATTTCTTATATGTAGTCGGACTTTTTCGTTTTGGTCTTCACCTTGACGACTGTCGCTGAATAGACAGAATCAGGATTCCTGCGACATTAGCTTGACTAAAATTTTGCAGTCGAGTCAGCTCACATCCTGCACATCGAATCGGAGCATATCGAATGGCAATGAGAGTGGATTGAAATCGAATGGAATGGTCTACGACCACGAAAATACTTTGCCAAAGAACCCATGACAATGTCAACCTCAACCATATGAAACGCCTCCAACTGCTCCAGTTACCTGACAAAAAACAACAGGAGCGCATTCTCTAACATTTAACAATGGGCTCTAAGCTATCAGCCAGTCAAGTTGTCATTGAGTTACAGAAGTCCTGGATTGTATCTATTGACAGAGAGTTGAATTAAAGTATAAATAATCACAAAGTAAATATAATATTGACAAATTTCAATTATATATATATGTATATCATTTTTATTAAAATTTGTATATTTTATTAACTAGCTTTCTGCTACCTTTTGTGGGAACTTAACCTACTTTTACATAAAATAAATATTTAAAATGTATATTCTAAGACAATTTGGGACAACATCTCATATTTTACTATTTTTTTGATTGCGAATTCAATTAAAAATTCAATGTGATTTTCAACTAATTTCAACTAAAGCAGCTCCATCAAAACAAGTTGTACCTATAGATATATAAATATATATAGTTATCTATATCAGAAGCAAAAGATCCGCTTGCTCATCCGCCTGTCAAAGTTCATGTCAGCTGACAGGCAGTTATTTGTTGCGCTTATTATCTCATTCAAATGATTACCGCAATGATAATATAATAATATTGTTTGTCATTGTGGCAACTTCACTTCACTGACGAGTTGGCAAATTGTTGTCAGCTTTGAAATAAGAAAAGCTTTTGGGCACTGCATCTTAATACAGTTAAATTTGTTGCTCCAGCTTCAATATATTGATGTCATACTAAATTGATCCCAATTTTGAAAATCAAAAAAAAAACCTAATTTTTTTTCATACAATAACTAAATGTGCGATTAGTCATACTTTAAAGCAGCCAATATGCATAAGGTTAAAACCTATATATTTTTCTTAAACGTAAAACAGCATATATAAAAAAATCTAAAAAAAAAACAATTTTCTAACTAAAACATTTCTTAAAAAATAATTTTAGAATTTGGCTTTATATTATTTTTAAAGTTTTTTTGTATTTTTGTATATTTGAATGTTGACTTCAAAATCCAAGTAAAAATCTTCATTATTAATTTGCATGTGTACCCCTTGTCAAAATCTGTAGATAAACGGCCAAATTAAAGCAATATATAGCCGAATACCTGCAAGAAAAAAAAGTTAGTTCAATAGTGCTATTTGTAGACTTTATACTGTTCTCTATTTAAAATACGAGTTATTTGTTGCAAAGTTCAAAACGATATTTTGCATATCAAATTATTTGCTAGTAAAGTAATATTACAATTTTTATTTTCATATTTTTTTCAGCTCTCAGAATTGAACAAATATATATGTAAGCAGCTTATTAGTTATTATATTTAGTATTCATATTTATAGGATTTTTATTTATGACCAACTGAAAGTCTGAATACATGTAATTTGATGAATATATGTATTTTGTATTTGATGAGTATATGTATAACAAAATCGTTAAGCTGACCTTGAGAAATCATAAAGTTGCTTTTTTACATTTTTTTTTTACACTTACTACTATTAGAGGATTTCTTTATAAAATTTTGTAAACAACTTTAGCTGCAATAAACTTGCTTTGTTCAATCTTTAAGGAATGTTTTCCTAAAAAGAAATCATTTTTTAATATTTATCAATTTTGGACTAAAATTATTTACAGAACATGCATCAACATTAAACAATATATATAAATATAAAAATATTCATACATATATTTAGCACATATAACACATGCAAGACCGATAAAAGCAAATATAAATAGTTAGCTCATTCTAAGCACGCGTTTACAGAGCGCCCAATACGAACCGCTCCCGTGCCACCTGCCTTATGGAACCATAAGTCAAGCTGCATGGCGACAGACAAGGACGACAGGACGAGAGGATGCGGGTCTGAGAGGAGGACAGGAGGAGCAACGCCAAACGGCAGGCGACACAACGACAACGACTTGAAATCCAATTCAATTTCTTAGCTCATGAAACGCCGCCAAATGTCGCGACATTACCAGCAGCTCAAAACCTCAAACTACTACCTACGACCTAACCCCAAATGCTCCCTCTTAACACTACTACCCCCCACCTCCTCCCCCCGCCACTGCCACTCCCCTGTCCACCCCCATCCTTCCTGCCCGAAACGGTTCAATGCAGTTCAGTTCAGTAAATATTATGCTAAATTGAGATAATTTGTTGCCTGATACTCGGGCACAGAGACCCAGGCGAATGTCGTCCTTCGTTTCCTGCGCCGTGTGCCCTCTGACAGGCACACTGGGGTAAGGAGCGAGGGGCGGCGGGAGGGGGGGGCGTGGCACATCGGACAGATTTGCATGTAAATTTGTTCGCGTTTTATAGTCGCAAATTTTTGCTCGATTTTGCACATTTTCTAGATTTCTATCGTAATTGGCGGCTTGTTGTGGCCCATTCACAATGCGACCCCCCCCCTCTCTCTCTCGCCCCTTCAGGCACCCCTCTGCTCAACCGGAAGTACGAGTATCCGTATCCGTATATCTATATGTAGCCATGACTATTGCTGCTTTCAGGGGAAAGCAGAAAGCTGCTGCATGAGGCAGTTTTTTGTGGTAACGCAATCCTGTTGCATATTATGAGCGCAGTTCACGGTTCTCTCCCCAACATACATTCCTGAGCAGCACGGCCCAAAAAAGAAGAATAGATAGAGTATATATGAAGGTATAGCAGTTTTTTTTGGTAACTAATCGAGTTATGTGCAATTTAATCATTGGAAGTGGCTGAATTTTGTGCAATTTTAATTCACTTCATTCGAGAATGTGGGCAACAAATCGAATATCTTCGAAATATCTGAAGTATTCAATAAGACAATCGTTAGGATAAGCTTGAGAAATCATAAGTCATATTTAACAATCCATAAGGAATGTTTTCCTAAAAAGAAATACTTTGTAAATATTCATAAATTTTGGACTAAATTTTTTATAAAAGAAATTTGTCTTTGACTATTTTTGATATAAATTTAAATATATATAATTACTGTATCTTTGATGTTTGTATCTAAAATGGACAAAATTGTTGTTATTCTTAGCATGATTGTTGTGAGAAAAGCATCTCATAATTACATTTGATACCTTTATAGTAGCAGCCTCAATATTCTATAGTTGGATAAACGAAATTTTTTCATATCAAAAAATATATTACAAAGAGAGCAGAAACTTTAATGTTATAAAGTGTATCTATTCCAAAACCTATCTATTTCAAAATAAAGTTGTCAAAGTTGAAGTATCTGAAATTGATGGACTTATTTTAACTTGCACTGTTTACTTTGACTTTAACATATTCTATTGTTTGACAGCGCATTGATTGGCATCCAATTTCAATCTAGTGCACAGCTTTATTTGAGATTTCTCTTGTATTTTGGAGTCATATTTAACAACTAGCAAGCTGACTAGAAAAATTCCAATTAGCGGAACGTTTTCAGTTCTACGCTCTTGCGAACAGCTCTAGCCGCAGGTTGTTTACGTCCATCAACAATGGAGCCAAGGCAGAGGGGGAGCGGGGGCTGGGGCTGGGGCTGTGGGAGGGGGTTGGGGGTAGTTTAGTGAGCAGTTTTCGGTCAATTGCAAGCATTGCATATTTTGTAGCATACTTTTGTGGGCTGCACAATATGCCGTTAAATTGTGTAAGCGCTCCAGGAGAATGAATGGGGGGGGGGGGGGAAGTGGGCAGGAATGTCTCGGGAGTCAGTGACCGAAAAGTGTGCCAAAGTCAAAACCCAAAGCCAAAGCCGAAACCGTTGCGCACCCCACAATCATAATAAATTGTATGGCCAGCGTCAGTCGTGTGTATAAAATAGTCATTAAAAGGACATGGCGCTAGATAAACAGAGGCACAGGAGGCACACACGTCTGTGTGTGTGTGTGTGTGTGTGTGTATGTGTGTGTATGTATGTGTGTGTGTGTGCTTGTGTGTGTGTGCTTGTGTGTGTGTGTATTTACAATGCAATTAATTGTTTTGTTTATCGTGTTTATCAGACGGTTTACGCTTGATTTGGCCAACAAAAAGGTTCTCTGGCCAATGTCCTGCGCCTAGTTGCCCACTTGGCTATTAGTTGTCATTACTTATGTATCTATGTACGAGTATTAAGACACACTCCCTCCTCCTCCTCCTCCTCCTCTGCTCTAAAGAATGCTTGGAGCTTTGCGTTGATTCGATTAAATTACTCAGCACCGAAACGCATCATTGATTATTCGATTTCTTGAGTTGGGTTTCTGGAAGCCAAAGCAAAAAAGACAAACTTGATTTACTTGCTTACAACACCTGCAAGTATTTGGTTCATTTTACTTGAGCTGAAAACCATTTAAATAAAACGGGTCAGCAACAAATCGAAAAAAACAAGGAATAGTCCATAGTGGAGTGCGAAATGAAGAGTAAAGCTGAAGCAGAATATCAACAGTGGCTCCACACAATCATCCAGTGTTGGCAAAAGATCGTTGAAAAATCCCATTAGATTCAGTATTTGTACCGCTGCCATCTTAAGTTTGCGTTTAATATGAATTGTTTTGGAAACAGAGAGGAAATATAGTAATAGAGTAATATTTGAATAATTCAACAATGTTACCTGATCCATCGCGTGGTTATTTATATATATTTATAGTTTTGCTTATGGAAATATTATTAGAATCGAACAGGGAAAACGTATTTCTCAATCACCAAAACTCTCGACTAGTCAGACAACGTTTGACAAGTTACTCAAGGCTTGTGTTGTTGCAACGAATTTTCGGAGTTGTAAAGCAAATGCGACTACAGAATTAAAATGGAATCGTAACATTGACAACAAAAGCATATCTATATTTTATCAAAATCAAAATATATAAAAGCAAGTGGAGAAGGATTATCTTCGGCGTGCCGAAGATTAAATACTCTTTTCGAACCTTAATGCAATTTTTACTATTTTTCCGTGACTGCTTATTTAATTCGCAGATATTAATGTCGCATGCATATACCCCTACATATATAATAAAATATATAAAGGTATTCATGTAAACAGGGACGTTTCACTATCCGCAGCTCGTGGACGCGTCCCTTAGCATTCATAAGTGCTACCGAATTGAACAATAAACAAGTTTCCGTTTTTCCAAAAGGTCAAAACTACATTACATATGTATACTACAATATACATACCAAATTTTGTGCCTGTTGCTCTTATACCTTTCAAGGCTGCTGTCGGAAATTGAATTGTCATAAAACTTAATCTGAACATACGAGAGCTTATATTCAGAATTTGAGATCCATATTTTTTTTCGCGTGGCATTGGTTTTGCCAATGAATTTAAATTTTTCTTTTGAATTATTCTATTAAAGCTACTTTATGTATGAAAAAAAAAATTAGAAACAATTTAGGAAATTGGAAATAAATTAATTTGATTACAGCTATTATATATTTGAAAAGAAGAATAAGAACAAGTGAGAACGTTGCAGTCGGGCGGAGCCGACTGCGTAATACTCTGATACCATTTTAAGAACAGCTGAAAGCAAGTGAACAGAAAATTTTTGCTGGTGTTTGGGTGACCCGAAATCGGCATTCCAAGTTTTTGGGAACGGGAGGGGCATGGTCGATCTTAAGAGGGGTGACCAGAAGTCTATCTACCAATTTTGGTGACTCTAGCTCTAAAACTGTGGAAGATATAAGCTTTCGCGATTTTTGGGGGCGGGAAGGGGCGTGGCCCCAAAAAATTTGGCCGATCTTTAGAGGGAGTGACAAGAAGTCTATTTTACAAATTTCTTGACTCTAGCTCTAAAACTGTGGAAGATATACATTTTCGCGATTTTTGGGGGCGGGAGGGGGCGTGGCCCCAAATTTTTTTTTACCGATATTTAGAGGTGCTGACCAGAATTCTATCTTCCAAGTTTAATGACTCTAGCTCTGAAACTGTGGAAGATATAAATTTTCGCGATTTTTGGGGGCGGGAGGGGGCGTGGCCCCAAAATTTTTTGCCGATCTTTAGGGGGGCTGACAATAAGTCTATCCTCCAATTTTGGTGACTCTAGCTCTAAAACTGTGGAAGATATAAATTTTCGCGATTTTTGGGGGCGGGAGGGGGCGTGGCCCCAAAATTTTTTGCCGATCTTTAGGGGGGCTGACAATAAGTCTATCCTCCAGTTTTGGTGGCCCTAGCTCTTAAACTGTGCGAGATATAGGCTTCCGTGTTTCGTGAGGGCGGGGTGGCTGGGGGCGTTCTAGTGGGCGTGGCCGGAAAATCCAGGACGCAATCTTTTGGGCTGGTCAGCCCTAGTCTAAATTCCAAATTTGGGGACTCCAGCTTCAAAATTGCGGGAAATATACACGTGTTATCGAATTGTGCATTCATGTATATCGATTTTCGCGATTACGGGGGCGGGAGTGGGCGTTTTGTTTCTGTAATCTGTAGAGGACGTCACCAGTAATATATATTCCAAATATGGTGACTTTAGCTCTAAAACTGCGGGAGATATAAGCATTTCAAATTAATTTTGGAGGGGGGGCTGGTGGGCGTAATAATGGGCGTGGCCGATTAACCTAGGATCCAATTTTTTCGGGAGGTCGCCAGCAATATACCTACCAAATTTGATAACTCTAGCTTCAAAATTGTGGGAGTTATTCACGTTTAATCGATTTGTGATTTGAGGTGTATCGACATGTTATCGATTTGCCAGCCTCCCAGTGGGCGTGGCATAAATTTGGAATAAACTTGATCTGAAGCAGATAGCTATAATCATAACGCAAAAGATTTCAAGAGTCTATCTAATATCGTTTCGGAAATACGCGCGTTCATCCAGACAGACAGACGGACAGACGGACAGACGGACGGCCTGACGGACATTCGACAAAACCAATATACTATGAGTACCTTCGGTATCAGAGTATAAAAAATGAAAATAAATGACCAGTCGCCGCTGGTTTTGAACCCAGGACCTCTCGCTCACCAGTTCGCAACTTTACCCACTACGCCACAAGCCGTTTTGATGATCGCTGACAAAATTGCTTGAAGAGCAGACTGTCAAAAGCTTTCTTGTTTTGCTTTTTACTGCTTACACCAAGCAGTTTTAAAAATCGCTGACAAACTCGATTTATACTGAGCTTTTGTTTTTTCGCGTGGCATTGTTTTTGTTCTAAGCCATTGAAAGCAAATTAATTTGATTACAGCTATTATATATTTGAAAAGAAGAATAAGAAAAAATGAAAATAAATGACCAGTCGCCGCTGGTTTTGAACCCAGGACCTCTCGCTCACCAGTTCGCAACTTTACCCACTACGCCACAAGCCGTTTTGGTGATCGCTGACAAAATTGCTTGAAGAGCCGACTGTTACAAATTTCCTTGTTTTGTTTTCCTGCAACCTGCAGCAACTCGCGTTTGTCATTTGTTTTTCGCGTGGCATTGTTTTTGTTCTAAGCCATTGGAAGCAAATTAATTTGATTACAGTTATATATTTGAAAGGAAGAAAAAGAAAAAAGTATTAAATTAACAATCAGTCGCCGCCGAGGCTCGAACTTGCGAAACCTGCGTTCGTTAGCGCGGCTCTTTACGCCTTACGCCACAAACCGTTTTGACGATCGATGACAAAATACCTTGAAGAGCAGACTATCAAAAGCTTTCTTGCGCTTGACTTTGTTTGCTCATATGCACCTGTTTTTTCAAAATATTTAATGACGCATATCTTCGCTGTTTATGACTCAATCGACTTGCGATTTTACTCATTGATGAGTTATAAGGATGTTCAAGTGTACAAGGAAATTTAAGGCAATTGCTTTGAAAACATCGGATTTATGGCCAAAACCGACTTTGAGGTGTATGGCAGCTATAAGATATAGTGGTCCGATCCGGCCGGCTCCGACCAATGTGCTGTCCCCTTGAATAATAAGTGTCTGTGCAAAGTTGCATCGCGATAGCTCAAAAACTGAGGGACTAGTTTGCATACATACAGACAGACAGACAGACAGACAGACAGACGGACATGGCTAGATCAATTTGTTTTGTTTTTATAAGCATATTGGCAGTAACTTTTGGGGGTCTCAGACGCTTCCTTCTATGCGTTACAAACTTCAGGACAAACTTAATATACTATTTTCTTCGAAAAGAGTATAAATATTACAATTGGAATTTAATTTGTATACTTTATGGAATATATCTAAAAAAAATTAAATAGATTAAGACAGAAATTAAATAAAAATAAAAATTAATCATATTTAGCAGCATAGAATTAAATCACTGCAAATATTAATAAAGGAGTCTAGAAGGAATATATTAAAATGAAAATGCTTTAAATTAGCATAGTCAGTAAATATTATGAAAATCAATTTTAAAAAATAACTAAAAATGCAGTTTTGTAATCAAAAAATGTGATATATTATTTTTTTTAATTAACTTCAGACCCGCAAAGTTTGTTTGTTTTATGAAGTGAAATTGTGGCGAAAGCGTTTTTGCGTGGATGTGAAAGTTTTAATTTGGACGCATTTCAGGACTCGTTTTCAGTTGGACGCATCCTTCAGCATGCAAATTTAACGCTGCGGGCAAATGTGGACAACAGTGGCTAAACATTATATGCCACATATATGCACACACACACACACACACACACACACACACACACACACACACACACACACACACACACACACACAGACAGACAGACACATAAAGAGGATGAAACGCTCATGTAATGCGGTTTTTAAAACTAATATGAAAACAAGTAAGAGTGCTCTAGTCGGGAGTGCCCGACTAGGAGATACCCTGAACCCAGTTCTGACTTCTATTAATACTTGCCTAACAGTGTGCATACATACAAACACACACATACTGCAAGCAGTGCATGCGGTATAAGCAGTTAGCTTGCTTTTCGCTGAGCCCCATACAATGGAAAGTTAAATCTCAAATAACTTCTGTGTTTATTGTCCGATCTAACTGAAATTTTTGAGACATACAATTGTCAATAATATGTGTGACCAAAACAAATTGCAGGGTCGTATCTTCAAAAATGCGGGGGATTGGAGGGTGGTATCCAAAAAGTGAAATATTTGTTACATGTGTATGCTATTCGAGATTATGCATGACAAATTTGGGGTCTCTAGCTCTTATATCTTTGAAGCTATGTCCCAAAAACGCTAGTCTAAAATCTAAATTTATCGATAACTTTTGAATGCGACGAGTTATCGATCAAATGAATTAAACTTGATCTGTCCCGGGATTAGGAGAACTTATATTCCAAATATGAAGTCTCTAGCTCCTGTAGCCTCTGATATCCGCGTGTTCATACAGACGGACGGACGGACAGACAGACAGACAGACAGACAGACAGACAGACAGACGGACATGGCTAAATCGATTCGGCTGTTGATACTGATCAAGAATATATATACTTTATATGGTCGGAGATGCTTCCTTATGCCTGTTACATACTTTTGCACAAAACCATAATACCCTTTTTACCCATTTTTAATGGGTTTAGGGTATAAAAATGTGCATGTGAATGGGAATGAGAAGGAATGGGAATGGCATCGATAGGATGCCATCAATGCCAAATGTCAGAGGACAACTCCAATTTTTTTATTTTTCGTAACAACAACAACAAGAGCAACAGCAGGAAATTCAGTACAAAAGAAAAAATAAACTTAAATTTGAACTTTAATTTTATAAATTTTTACTAGAATGAAAAGTTGATCAAACAAAAGAAATACAAATATAGGTAAATAAGTTATAATTATAGCGGAATCGAATAAAATCATTGATATCATCAATTTGAGTATTATAAAATAGTTAAATAAAATAACAAATAATAGTGATGAAATAAAATAAAATTATACATTGTTATTCCTTGATTTTTAAATATGAAAAAAATTTATTTTTAATTTGAATGCCTTAGTATTTTATTAAAATCAATAATGAACTGACTTTTACAAATAACTCAACAGTCGCGACTTAAATTCGATATGCATTGTTTTATATCATTTAAAATATATAAGTAAAAACTAAATTAGTCTATTCAAATTGAAATTGTAGTGGAAGAAATTTAAACAGGAATTAAACATAACAATAAACACTTACTAACTGTTTTTGGTTTTGAGTCATGGGTCTTACTTATGATACAAATAAAATAAATAAAATTGCAAACATTTTTTTCTTTATGGATTGAATAGCAAATGAATTTTGAAATCTTCGCTTTCGCTGTGCCTAAGAGTTTTACATCCGAATCGATTTTATTCTTAAATTAAGTATTTTTTGAATTTTGAAATCTTTGTTTTTTCAGCTCTTAAGATTTTGAAATCCGAATCGATTTTATTTTTAAATCAAGTAATTAAGTTTTGCTATTAACGTTAAATTTGTATCATCTAAATTTTTACGAAATAGACTGAAATTATATTTTTACATTTAAAATGTTTGTTTTGATGACTTTAGGATAATGAAGTTAGTTTATTGCTTTCAGCCATTTGCTCATTTGAAAAAGGTGTTCACAATCAAAGGGCAGCAGCGAGCGGACATTTTTATGAGGTGTGCCCCAGCTAATGGCCAAGATTTAATGCTTGTGGCAGCAAGTTGTTAATGTGCCTCGGCTGCAAGTTGCAAGTTGTTTTCGCTGTTGCTATTGTTGTTGCTGTTGCACATTGCAGTATGGACCGCAAAATTGTCAGCGTCAGCGGCAAACACGTACCACAAACGTGTTGGAAATTGTTGTGTGTAACAAGAGCAGGGGTGTGTGTGCGGTGTGTGTGTGTGTGTGTGTTGTGCACGTGCAGCTATTGCGTTGGCAATGAAATGATTTTCAATTGAATTTTGCGCTGTTGCCGGACGACAACAACAGAATTTATGATTAACTTTAATAACATTCGCTCTCTCTCTGTCTCTCCCACTTTCTCTCTCTCTCTGTCTTTTCCAGCAAGTTTCTGTGCTGTCATTGTTGTTGCTGTTGTTGCCTTGGCACCTTGTGCGTGTGCATAAAAATCAAGATTTCTGCCGCGGCTTTGACTTCATTTGGTTAGCATAAAAAACGCGTAAAGGACGCCAGGACGCCAGGACGCTCGGTCAGCGCTACACTCCCCCAAAGTATGCAATATAAAGTTAAAATCTTAAAAGGCGCCCCATATTGTATGCACAATACAACACACACACACACCGCACACACACACACAGTGAGCGAATGCGGCAAAGGAAATGAAGAAAAACTTGATTTATTTTTATGTGCTCAACGAGCTGGCTTGGGTGCCATTGTGAGTGGGGCACGGGGGGCATCGGCAGGTGGCCATTCATACAAGTGGTACGTGCGTAATGACCAGGCACACACACACACACACACAAGCAGTTACAGACACACACGTACCCACTTGAACTTTAAGAAGTTTTCACGTTGCGTATACGTAATCATATTCCTGATAGCTTGTCTTCTCTCTCGCTCTCTCTCCCTCTCTCTGTCGCTGTTTGTCTCGCTTCTTTTTTGCTTTCGCGTTAAATTATACATCTGCATGCCATTATATCAAACATATACACGAATGTTTGCAGCGCAGGTCCGCAGATTTTGGCATCTCTGTGCGTGGACAAGTGGCCAAAGGCAACAACAACAATAAAAAGAGAGGGAAAAAAGAACGCAAAATGTTGAGCATGGCAGGCAATTGCAAAACGCAATTAATATATATCAGAGCGCAGATGCATGGGTATTAAAGGGCAATAAGCGTATCCCAAAAATGATACAGCGAATAAAAAACCGAACAAAAAACTTTCGTTTTTCATACGTTCACGATGTCATAGTCGACAAGCACTTTACACTCCAGAATGAAACATCAATGAAGAACTTTCAACTCAAATCGAAATAAGCAATATCAAAGCAAAACCGTATGCGTAAAATGGAAAATCAATTTTTTCTCATTTTATACATATTTACTTACTGAAATCAAATCAATTGCAAACTCAAAAAGAAAACGTATTTTAAATACCGTGCGCTTTTATTATTATTTGTATTTAATAAACTTAATAATTCATAGTGTTATAATTAACAATTGCTGTATTATGTAATGTAACAATATTATTAAGAAAATTACAATCATTTTTATTTTATTTCTGGATTAACAATACAATTTAAAAAGCCAAAACTGTAATATTTTTTTTTTATTGAATACATCTTTATACTGATTACTTGCTTATACATTTTGGCTTCATTCCTTAGCTGGTTTCCTCTAAAATTTTTGCTATGTCTTTCGGGGCGCAGATCCCGGCTATGTCAACCCCAATTATTCCCTAAGAATACTTTCGGATGAATCCCTGCATTAGAATATAGTAACATTTCTAAAGAACTATGTATATAAACAAATAAGTATTACCTTTCCACTGGTTAGCTGTTTAGGCGAATCGAATTAGATTTGTTGGAATTTCAGGCGATCAATTGATAAATTGATTAATTGACCCAAATCGCTCTCAAAGTGCAGAAGATATTTAGAAATAGCTTCCATTGAGAAGATATTCCAAAATACCTCGTACATTTTGTGTCCGATTTGGGCATATTGATTTGCATAAACAGATAACAGTTGGAGAGATAATACTTATTGCTCCAAATATAGATAGTTCATCAAAAATGGGTTAGATTCTAAAGCGGATATGAGCACATAATACAGACCAAGAAACGCGTGTTTTTTAGAAATATATCCTTAAATATTCTTAGGGGAGGAAAATGGTTCGCTTGGACGGAGTCTGCGCCCCAAAACCCATAGCAAAACGTTTATGGGAAAGCAGCTATATTTTTGGTATACTCTTGATCCTACTAATCGATTGTTAGAATATATCCTGCTATTTGGCTGATTGGAGGACTTGACATGTCCTTGCAGGAGCGATGTAGAAGGGAGTTATTTTAAGCACCTGTTGATCTTCTATACTCAACTTTCTTCCATTCCAAATATTGATAGATTTAGTGAGATTTAATAGTATGTAAGATTTTCGTTTGTGCAATAAATTAATTTAACTTTTGGAAATTATACATTTATCTTCTTCATCTCATTGATTTGTCAGAGACCCCTTTGATTTTCTCTTCAACTTTCTTGCCAGGAACCTGGGCTCAGCTTTGCTTTCGATAGATTTATCGATATAGTTTGTTATTTGATTACATTTGCTTCCTGGCTTAAATGCAGTTAAGATCCGATTTGCTGATCTATAGGCAGATTAGATAGTAAATACATACTTAAAGGTATTTTTTGTTCATTTACCTTATATATTGCGTCCTTACTTGATCAGCTGCCTCCAGGCAGCATCGACTGTTCCAGGACTCTTGGTGCCTACTTTACTGTTTGGTTTGAGAACAATGAGGTGGACCAATGGCCAATCGGCACCTGATGTTCTTGTGATGCGTAGTTATCCTTTGGAGATTCTTAGCTGGACGCAGATGTTGTGGGACTAAACCTATTTGGTATACAATGATGTTGACAAGTTAGACGAGGCATACAATGTGTATAAGCATTTCATATGCATCATGTTCCGAAACATTGAAGCAAAGTACTCTCGCAACATAAAATACAGACTGTTTTAGTGTTGTACAACACTCGCAGAATATAGTAACTAAGACTATTAATACTACATATTTATATATGTGCGGTATTCTTTGAATGTATTGAGGCAGCTGCTAAAAAAGGCCAATCCTTGTCATTGATTGATGGAGAAAGTCGCAGGCTATTTGATCCTGATTGAAACTTTCCAAGCTGCAGTCGTTTCATCAAAAATGCATCGTTCGTTTTGATAGGTCTCAATAATCCAGTTATTTTACTTACATTGCCTTCAGCTTCTTTTCGATAGATTTATCAAATGTATCTCCATGTTTTTGTTTGGTTAGATAAAACACTTTAGTACTTTTCGTTTTTCTTGCTAATTTAAGTGCATGCTAAGTTTATTGATATTTTGTTATTTGATTTGATTAACTTTATTTTCTTTGGCAGCTTGATTCGCCTGTAATCTATAGACAGACAGACCTAATGTCCTTGTGAAGCTGGATGCAGAAGATGGTGTTGCTGGATGAGCGATTGTTACCGACTTTGGAAGCTCCGAAGACTTTTGTTGAATCAGATAACTTTCATTGGGATCCGATGAAATCGTTGTGATGTGATGAGTCCGGTTGAGCGACTCCATCGATACGAATTTTTGAATATATGCTTTTACTTTTCTGCACACAAATATAAACAAAACAACAATTGAACAAAAGTTAAGAGCATAGAGAAGAATTTATTTTAATTTTTTGCTCAATCAAAAACAAAAAGTATATCAGAAAAAGAAACTAAAGATCTTTTAGTAAAATATTTGTTTGCACAAACAAAATTGTACAATCAGATAAATAGAGGATATGAATAAGATTGACATAACTTATTAAAAAATACCTTTCAGTTGAATTGTACACACATGTAGTTCGATATTTATTAAATTTGATAGGAATGCAATAAACAATCACAAAATACCAGTTGATTGAGATGCTTGTGTTGTAATTCACTGAGCTGAAACAATTAATAAATGACAAATGCATTTACATGCCGGGAATGCAAATGGGTTGCTCAGCAGCTCACAAAAGCCACAGGATGAGGATGAGGAGCAGGAGCAGCTGGAGCAGGAGCAGGAGACGAACAACAAGAAGCGCTTACAAAGACGCGCCGAATGCCTGGGAGCATAATAAAAATATGAAAATCAAGTAAAATCATTTCCATTCAAATTCAAATGGCAAGCAGGGCTCGAGGGGGAGGGATGTGGAAAGGTGGGGGAGGGATGCGAGACATGTCGCCAAAGGCGGCAAATGAAAATAAAAATGAAGAAGAGAACAAACTGTAAACTGAAAAACTGATATTCAATTCAATCAGTTCGGACCCCCAGCACAAGAGAGAGAGAGAGAGAGAGAGATAGACAGAGAGAGACAACAATGCCCATTTTGGGCTTTGTGGGGTTGCATACATTTGAAAGTGGAAGGTGGGGTTGGAAGGGGGTGGAAGGTGGGGGGCACTCGCTGAATGGGGCTGACTGTCAGACTTTTGATTTTGCGGTCTTCCGTTGTTTTCTCAGTGCTGAGCAGAGTCAAATCACTACCTATATGTATATGTAGATGGTATTAAGTCAGCACCCCCCTCCCCCACCGACCACAGCGGACCCCCACTACGAGCCCCACCCTGCCGTTATCAGCCCAGCCATTGAAAACATTTCACTTTGGCAAAACTCGGGGGCAACTTTACAATAAATTTCAGCAAATAAATCAAAATGTAACAGAAGCCGTGAGCAATTTTCTAAGCGCCAGGTGCCGCTTTAGCAAAAAAGCCCAAGCACAACAAAAGACTGTTAGGCCGATAGATACCCTGTATATAGTTTTATTGTTTAGCTATTTTAATGCAACTTTCAATATATAGTGTAAAAATATAATTAGGATATATGGGATAGCTTTATGAGCTAAATTTTGGCTGCAATAATAACAATAAAAATATTAGTAATAATAATATATATAGTAAAAATATGCTAAAAATAATTATGTTAATAATACAAATAGTACCTACTATAACTATAATAATAATAAAATTAGAAATACTATTTATAAAAATAATTTTAAAAATGATAATGATAATAAATAATAATAAAATATAATAATGGTAATAATATTATTTGATGAAGGTAGCTAGTCAAAATGGCAGAAATAATTAATATAAGGAATTACAAAAAATATACTAACAAGTAGGAGTGCTCTAGTCGGGAGTGCCCGACTACGAGATACCCTGAACCCAGTCCTTACAATCATTCATACTAATCTAAGCACACACATGCTGCAGTATAAGCAGTGCATGCGGTTTAAGCAGTTAGCTTGCTTTTTCGCTGAGCCCCACACAATGGAAAGCTAAATCTTAAATAACTTCTATGTTTATTGTCCGATCTTATTGAAATTTTTGGGGCAAACAATTGTCAATAATATGTGTGACCAAACCAAATTGCAAGGTCGTACCTTCAAAAATGGATTTTTTGAACTTTTTGGGGGTTTGGGGGGTGGTATCCAAAAAGTGAAATATTTGTTACATGTGTATGTTATTCGAGATTATACATGCCAAATTTGGGGCCTCTAGCTTTTATAACTTTGAAGTTATGTCCCAAAAACGCAAGTCTGAAATCGAAATTTATCGATAACTTTTAAACGGTACGAGTTATCGATAAAATGAAATAAACTTGATCTGTCCCGGGATTAGGAGAACTTATGTTCCAAATATGAAGTCTCTAGCTCTTGTAGTCTCTGATATCCGCGTGTTCATACAGACAGACGGACGGACGGACGGACGGACGGACGGACGGACGGACGGACGGACGGACGGACGGACAGACAGACAGACGGACATGGCTAAATCGACTCGACTGTTGATACTGATCAAGAATATATATACTTTATATGGTCGGAGATGCTTCCTTATGCCTGTTACATACTTTTGCACAAAACCATAATACCCTTTTTACCCATTTTTAATGGGTTCAGGGTATAAAAACTGAAAAATGTATTAAACGTTTAAAGTTTCATATATTTTAAATTAATATTATCATACTGCCGAGTAATAATAAAAAAAACAAGTAAGAGTTCTCTAGTCGGGAGTGCCCGACTAGGAGATACCCTGAACCCAGTTCTGACTTCTATTAATACTTGCCTAATAGTGTGCATACATACAAACACACACATACTGCAAGCAGTGCATGCGGCTTAAGCAGTTAGCTTGCTTTTCGCTGAGCCCCATATAATGGAAAGTTAAATCTCAAATAACTTGTGTGTTTATTGTCCGATCTTACTGAAATTTTTGCGACATACAATTGTCAATAATATGTGTGACCTTTATAAATGGGTTTTTTTCAAATTTTGGGGATTGGGGGGTGGTATCCAAAAAGTTAAATATTTGTTACATGTGTATGCTATTCGAGATTATGCATGACAAATTTGGAGTCTCTAGCTCTTATATCTTTGAAGTTATGTCCCAAAAATGCTAGTCTAAAATCGAAATTTATCGATAACTTTTGAATGCGACGAGTTATCGATCAAATGAAATAAACTTGATCTGTCCCGGGATTAGGAGAACTTATATTCCAAATATGAAGTCTCTAGCTCTTGTAGTCTCTGATATCCGCGTGTTCATACAGACGGACGGACAGACAGACAGACGGACATGGCCAAATCGACTCGACTTATGATACTGATCAAGAATATATGCAAATGAATGCAATGGTATTGCTCAGAATTTTTCTACACATTGAAAGAATAAACGCTATAACTGACTGCGTAATACTCTGTTTATTTATTTTTATTTTTTACTGTCAACTAGATGCAGAAAATTAAACTAATAGTTATATTTTATTAATATGAAAGAATAATATAATATTTTTTTTTATTTTATTAAAAATTTGTATATTTTATTTAACGAGTTGTCTGCTACCTTTAGTGGCAACTTAATCTTGTTTTACATTTACGGGGAAAAAAGAAAATATGAACTAATGTTACATATAACATATGGACATATGTATACTATTTACAGTATTTACCAGTTTAGAATTATTAAAGGATGAATGTGATAGGGAGATCCAGTGGATGGCACCTAATATAATATTAAGATTATTAGAAATTAAAGAATCAAATAGTAGCAGCACAGTAGTATAGTTTTTGTTGCAAAAATTTGGAAATATCTATAAAAACCCAATACAGTGTAAGAACCTAAAAATAGGTGGGAAAGAACCTTTGACGAAAGCAATTTGAGAGTAGAAGAAAGTTACTATAAATGTACATTGGAAATTTATGGAAGCTATATTTAAAATTATATGAGATATAGAGAAGACTGGTGCTCAGCTCACGCTAAGAGTTATATATCTTTGGTATGAAAAATAAAAATGTTAAGTAAAAAGAAGCTAGTAGGCGATCATTTATCAGTCACCAATTATCCCAATATATTCACGCAGCTCTTGTATGTTTTCATAAAACATTAAAAACACGTACAAACAACAACGTTTTGGCTAACATAAAGCAAAAGTTAAAATACATTTTTGATTTGAGATAACAAATTGTGCTTTCAACGGAGCTAAACAAACAGAAAATCTGCCCTTCGAGGCGTCCTATATATATTTAATCTAGTGCTTCTTCTGTACAGGCTAGTAACATGGATGCTTCTCGCAGTCGATTTGATCCCAATGATGTTGATGCGTTTTTCAAATTTATGCGCAGATTTGCCAATCGATATCCTGACTCGGATATGGTTGATGTATCAATGAAGGGTGCCAGATTTTGGGACAGTATGACTCAACGTCAGAAAGATAGGTTCCGTCCTGTGGATACTTCGTGTAACCCGCGCCCAATGACGCTTAATGGATATTTAAACTTCCTGCGCGTCTTTCGGCGCAAGAATTGCGGACTTAGTCCCACCGAAATGGAAAAGAAGGGCGCAGCCGCCTGGCTGCAGCTGCCCGAAAGTAACAAGGCTCGATATTAACGTCAGGTAAGGTTCCTAACCTAACCTAACCTAACCAAACCTAACCTCAAATGTTTCTCAACATAAAACTATTCCCTTTAAGGCCTGCAAAGTGGCCGGAAGCCGTAGCCAAAAGCGCCGACGGACCTGCTAAAAATGTGAAAAGTTTTCGATGTCTTTTACCTATTGTTTTAGAAAATATTTCCTATATTTGAAAATATATTATGTGGAAATAATATCAAAATTAAAAAATTAAAATTGTCTAAAATTATACACTAAAATTTATACTTGCTCATTAGAAAATTCGGAGAAGCTGTCTCACCGATCAAACTCTTAAGAGGTGGTGTTCCTCAAGGCAGCGTACTGGGCCTATTGATATATATCAATATCTATACGGCGGACCTTTAGACAGGAGGTTAGCGTGGAAGAAGCACCACCTTTTAAAGAAGCAGGCTGAGTAGAAGCTTAATTCACATTATTTGCTAATAGGCCGTGAGTCTAGGTTAGGCATCCGCCCTAAAATGCTTGTCTACAAGGCAATAATAAAGCCGATCTGGACTTATGGCATCCAACTCTGGGCAACTGCCAGTCGAGGCAAAGATTTCATAACAAGACACTGCGTTTTGTGACTAATGCTCACATGTACCACGATAACGCCTCCATCCACAGAGTTGTTAAGATCCATTGGGTTAGTGAAGAGACGTATACAGCTCCAGATTCCCACGAAGGCTCCACCAACATACCAAAAGCCTAGCCATTGGCTGCTGGATAATAGCAACACCATAAGGAGGCTCCAGAGTGCATCCGCTGGACCTCCACCGGGATTAAAATGCTTAACCCACTCGTACTCCCATCACTAACCCCACCATGCACCACCCACAGAACTTCTAGATAAGCATCAACAAAAACATTCTTAGCTATAACTATTCATCATACAATACTATACTATACTATACTGCCAAGGAAAACCAGATCATTTAATAATTGTCCCTATGAGACAGATTTCAAATAAATAATAAGTCGAACAAAATAAATGAAAATTTTATATATAGTAGTTTGTTTGAAATACATAAAATAGTTTTGTAACATTATATCGCTGTGGACGTAGCAATCGAGTAATGTTAAAACTTAGTTATTCCATTTAGTCTTTGCGAAATTATTGTAAAAACAAGTAAGAGTGCTCTAGTCGGGAGTGCCCGATATTTTATATTCTTGTTGTCTCTGATATCCGCGTGTTCATACAGACGGACGGACGGACAGACGGACATGGCCAAATCGACTCGACTTATGATACTGATCAAGAATATATATACTTTATATACTTATGCCTGTTACATACTTTTGCACAAAACCATAATACCCTTTTTACCCATTTTTCCATCCCACATAAATAGGAAAAAAGGGGATAAAATATAAAAAAACCATTTCTACAAATAATAAAATGAATTTAAAGCTTACTTGACAAGTTTGAATATTTATAATATATTTTATATGATTACGCTGAAATACTGTATAATAATAACAATAATAATAATAATAATAATAATAATAATAATAATAATAATAATAATAATAATAATAATAATAATAATAATAATAATAATAATAATAATAATAATAATAATAATAATAATAATAATAATAATAATAATAATAATAATAATAGTAATCATAATAATAATAATAATAATAATAATAATAATAATAATAATAATTATAATAATAATAATAATAATAATAATAATAATAATAATAATTATAATTATAATTATAATAGTAATAATAATAATAATAATAATAATAATAATAATAATAATAATAATAATAATAATAATAATAATACTAAAGCACAGAGAAATATCAATACATAAATAAAAGCCATCAAATAATTGGAAACTTTTAATGCTTTGAAATTTATTGATTAATTTATGTTAAAAATTAATATTAATATATAAAAACATCAATAAACCCAATAGCAGGACTATATAGCCACAAGTGTGGAATGAAAAAGGAAAAAGTTAAGAAAAAAGTTACAATAAATAAAGAAAACCTCAAGTGCTTATTAACTCTTATAAGCTCAGATTTCAATGAGGTATACAGTCTTAGGCTGGACTTTTACAGGGTATACAAAATAGGCAAGACCTGAGACACAGTTGAAGGCGGCCCAGCAAGCTGGGAGGCGTGGCTCGCCACAAAACTTTATCTTGCAATTTAACAACAATAGATTCTAGAAAACAACAGAAACCTTCATTTGCATTTTATTTAAGAATATTTGAATAAACGCTTTTTATACTCTTTATAGAAGGAAGCGTCGTAGATACCAAAAAGTTACCCCCAGTTTGCTTAGGATGGCCATGTCCGTCTGTCTGTCTGTCTGTATGCAAACTAGTCCCTCAGTTTCTGAGCTATCGTGATAGAACTTTGCACAGAGACTTATTCAAAGGGACAGCACATTGGTCGGAGCCGGCCGGATCGGATGACTATATCTTATAGCTGTCATACAACTCGAAGTCGGTTTTGGCCATATATGCGATCTTTTAAAAGCGATAGCGTTTAATTTCTTTGCACACTTGAATATCCTTATTACTTATCATAAATAACGAAGATATACGTATATATAAGCGTAAACTACAAGCTAGTGAAATCTGTCCAAAGATTCGAAAAGAGTATAAAATGTATGGCAAGCCGAAGATAATCCTTCTCCACTGCTTCAACACAAATATAAAAACGGGTTTCAAAATGACTTATGTAAATTATTATCAACGAGATTTAACTACAATAACTATTTTCACATTAAATGTAATCATAATGCCATTTTAACTTATATTATGAACCGACTTGAGCTTAATAGCAGTATTAAAACAAATCTACTATGCTCATATATTTCATAATATACATATTCTTTCGTATGTACGGTTCCATTGTGATATTTACATATTTTATAGTGACTCCAAACCCTTTTTTCTTCTTTTTACTGAAAATTATTGTTGAAAAAAAAACATATATTTAAAATATGTACATTTCTATCCTATAGAATGTTTAAAATATATATTAAGGAATGAAATTTATACCAATTTTTTCTAATGGAAAAAGACTATAATAATAATATGAACATTTACTTTTTACTTTACTTTAAATAAAAACTTTTTTTTTCCTACATTTTTATGCATATTTTTTTTCTCTGTAAAATCCAGCAAAGGAGGTGGGTTGGGGGGTGGAGGCGCAGTTCTGCTGCCACAGGAAGTGTGCTCTTTAGAGCATATTTATTTTTAATTTGATGTTTCTTAAATTTTGTTTGGAGCACACTAATTGACTTTTTATGCTCTGGGTTTCTCTAATCGTTTGAAGAGCACATCGAAGTAGGTGCTGAGGGAGGTGTTGGTATTTCTCTAGAGATTAGGGGGAGGACTGTCCCAGACCTGCTGTGATCTCTGGCTGGGCGCGTCTAGACAAACAATCAAGCTCTTGTGGCCAGTGGCTAAAAGTGAACTTGGACCGGCCAAAATGTTTGCCAACTGTTCAAGTCTAACACGCATACCAAACAAATGTTCCATTGAAATAAAACAGGGAGTGGTTTTTCTTTTTTTTTTGCTGAGCTGTTTCAAATGCGAGCAAAATTGCCCTGGTGACATATTAATTAGATTTGGCACAATGGCAGTCGCTTTGCTGTCAGCTGAGTTGCCAGATAGGCAAAGAGACAAGAAAGGAAATAAGTTTATGCATATACATATCTAGAATATAGCATCTGACTCATAACGTTTCTAATAAAATACAATTTTTTTTAGATAAATATCAATTTTGGACATAATTTGTTCAGTTTTTAAATATGTTTCTTGCTTTCCAGTTTAAAAAAACCGCAGCTTTCGCCAACTCTGAGCTTGCAAAGTAGAACTGCCAGTAATTTATTCCAAAATTAAAGCCCTGTTCATAACTGAAAAGCATTTGAAATATATAATATTGATATTTATACTCTTTTCGTATGCTTAGTATGCTTAGAATGACAATACAAATTGATCTAGCCATGTCCGTCCGTCTGTCTGTCTGTCTGTCTGTCTGTCTGTATGTATGCAAACTAGTCCCTCAGTTTTGAGCTATCGCGATACAACTTTGCACAGAGAATTATTATTCAAAGAGACATCGCATTGGTCGAAACCAGACGGATCGGACTACTATATCTTATATCTGTTATACAACTGAAAGTCGCTTTTGGCTATATTTCCCATGGTTTGAAAGCTTTAGCCTTCAATATTTTTGTACACTTGAATATCCTTATTACTTATCATATATAACAAAGATATGCATAAGCGTAAAATATAAGCAAGTGAAGTCTGTCCAAAGAGTATAAAATCTATGGGTAAGTCAATCCTTCTCCACTTGTTTTTAAAATTATTATATAAGAATTAAAAGTGCGATTTGAAGTATTAAAACCATATTAGTAAATTGAAGTTTGAATGCTACAAATAATTATTCTATATATATATATATATGTAGTGCAATTTGAAGTACTAAAATAATAACAATAAATTAAAACTTACAAGTCTCAAGACAATAATAAAACAGCTTAAAACAAGCATAATAAGATGCAATTTATTCAGGGATACACTAAACATAATTATTAAATACAAAAATTAAGTGCAATTTGAGGAAAGGAATCAAAAGACTCAAGAGCTGAGATCTGCAGCGGGATACAGCCCACGCAGGACATCAAGGATGCCAAGAGCTGTTGCCCAATTGGCAATTGCACAGTGGTTGAGGGAGAGGGGGAGGGGGAGGGTATGTTCTCACGGCTGCGGTCGCTTTAAGGATGCCAAACCAAATGAAGTTAAAGCGCACGTGGTGCGAACGAAGATGCGAGCTGGCTGTGTGGAGTGCGGCAAAGTGGGGCTGCCACAGCATGAGCCCAGCAGTCGTCAGATCAACCACAATTTCAGCTCCTCGCCCACACACACACACACAATACACACACACGCACTCCCAGAGCCACCCCTCCTCCGACAAGCCCGCTGCTTGACTGGCCTTGTGCAACAGCAACAGCCTCATTATAAATAGCGGCCGCGTTGCCGACTGTTGCACGGCAGCGACGTCGACGTCAACGCCAACGTCAACGCTGACGCCGACGCCGACGCCGACGCCGACGCTGGCTACCTGTTGGAAATGCAAACACGCCGCTTGGCCGCTGGCAGCGACGCCAGCAGCGCCGCTCTGCGCCTGCGCTGGAAGGCAGCAAGTCTACACGGCACAAGCAAACGTCGAGTGTAGACTTTTGTGGCGGCGCTTGCCGCTTTCCCTTGCTGCTGCTCTCCGCCAACGAATGGCAGCGTTTGGCGCCACTTTTTGAATCGTTGGAAGCCGTTAGAAATCGTTTTGTCTTGCGATTTTGAAGCAAAAAGAAAACAAAGCAAAAGGTATTTGCACGTGAAACGTTCACAATTAATAGTTCGTAAAATAAAATGATAACTTTTATGGCTAAATTTTATATCTTTAAGGTAATGACATAATTTATTCATTTTAATACCATATGATTTAAATACCAATTACTAAACTTAAGCACTGCTACTATAAATTACTTAAGAAAAATCAATCGATGAGGCCGAAACAAAAAACTTTTATTTTATTTTTCGGGTTGCTTTTGAGCTAAACGATAAGAGCTAAATTTGCTATATTTAAAAAAATGATTTTCGTTTAAAACGAAATATTTTAAAACACTCTCTTGTCTTGGAACTAAAGTGTGCCTTATTACATAGAAAATAAGTGTCGTTTCATCAAAATCTTTGAACAAATAAGAAGTTATTAGCTCGTGAGCGTACAATTCAAATATTTTAGAGTTTTTCTTAGGTCAAATCAGTCGCTCAATCCGTGCAAGAAGTCAAACTTCAAAAGACAAAACAGGATCAAAACAGTTTGTATTATATAGACTAAACAAAAACATAGATCTACATCTAAAGCAAGTTCATATTGACAGTGGGAATGTCGTTAATGAAACGAACGATGAATCTTTGATGAATCGACTGCAGCTTGGAAGGTTTCAGGATCAGGATCAAACAGCCTGCCACTTTCTCCATCAATCAATGGCAAGGATTGGCCTTTTTTAGCAACTGCCTCAATACATTCAAAGAATACCGCACATATATAAATATGTAGAATTAATAGTCTTAGTTACTATATTCTGCGAGTGTTGTACAACACTAAAACAGTCTGTATTTTATGTTGCGAGAGTACTTTGCTTCAATGTTTCGGAACATGATGCATATGAAATGCTTATACACATTGTATGCCTCGTCTAACTTGTCAACATCATTGTATACCAAATAGGTTTAGTCCCACAACATCTGCGTCCAGCTAAGAATCTCCAAAGGATAACTACGCATCACAAGAACATCAGGTGCCGATTGGCCATTGGTCCACCTCATTGTTCTCAAACCAAACAGTAAAGTAGGCACCAAGAGTCCTGGAACAGTCGATGCTGCCTGGAGGCAGCTGATCAAGTAAGGACGCAATATATAAGGTAAATGAACTAAAAATACCTTTAAGTATGTATTTACTATCTAATCTGCCTATAGATCAGCCAGGAAGCTAATGTAAGCAAATAACAAACTATATCGATAAATCTATCGAAAGCAAAGCTGAGCCCAGGTTCCTGGCAAGAAAGTTCAAGACAGCAGCAATAAAACCTATAACTAATTATGAAGAGAAAATCAAAGGGGTCCTCTGACAAATCAATGAGATGAAGAAGATAAATGAATAATTTCAAAAAGGTAAATTCATTTATTTCACAAAAGAAAATCTTACATACTATAAAATCTCACTAAATCTATCAATAGATAGCTGAAGTAGTTGGAATGGAAGAAAGTTGAGTATAGAAGATCAGCAGGTGCTTAAAAGAACTCCCTTCTACATCGCTCCTGCAAGGACATGTCAAGTCCTCCAATCAGCCAAATAGCTGGATGTATTCTAACAATCGATTAGTAGGATCAAGATTATACCAAAAATATAGCTGCTTTCCCATAAACGTTTTGCTATGAGTTTTGGGGCGCAGACTCCGTCCAAGCGAACCATTTTCCTCCCCTAAGAATATTTAAGGATATATTTCTAAAAAACACGCGTTTCTTGGTCTGTATTATGTGCTCATATCCGCTTTAGAATCTAACCCATTTTTGATGAACTATCTATATTTGGAGCAATAAGTATTATCTCTCCAACTGTTATCTGTTTATGCAAATCAATATGCCCAAATCGGACACAAAATGTACGAGGTATTTTGGAATATCTTCTCAATGGAAGCTATTTCTGAATATCTTCTGCACTTTGAGAGCGATTTGGGTCAATTAATCAATTTATCAATTGATCGCCTGAAATTCCAACAAATCTAATTCGATTCGCCTAAACAGCTAACCAGTGGAAAGGTAATACTTATTTGTTTATATACATAGTTCTTTAGAAATGTTACTATATTCTAATGCAGGGATTCATCCGAAAGTATTCTTAGGGAATAATTGGGGTTGACATAGCCGGGATCTGCGCCCCGAAAGACATAGCAAAAATTTTAGAGGAAACCAGCTAAGGAATGAAGCCAAAATGTATAAGCAAGTAATCAGTATAAAGATGTATTCAATAAAAAAAATTTTACAGTTTTGGCTTTTTAAATTGTATTGTTAATGCATAAATAAAATAAAAATTATTGTAATTTTCTTATTAACATTGTTACATTACATATTACAGCAATTGTTAATTATAACACGACTGAATTATTAAGTTTATTAAATAAAAATAATATTGAAAGCGCATAACATTTAAAAAACGTTTTTTATTTGATTTAATACCCTTTTTTTATTCGGCTGTTCAAATGGGATTCGGAGTGCTGAGAAGCAGCAGGCACAAGGTGCCGGCCAAAGCAGAGGCCGCAACAGCCAAACCAGCTGCAGAGCCACCTGCAGAGCCACCAGCAGGAGCAGTGCCATTGGCACCGCCCACAGTTATGGCCGGCTGCAGATGATCCAGATTGTGAGCGGTGCTCAGCTCGGTGAAGTAGTTGGCCCAAATGCCAAAGGTCAGCAGGTCATTCTGGGGCAGCAGCAGCTGCAGCTGGACGCGCGTCTCGCTGAGCTCACTGGCCGGCGGCGACTCCGTCCAGTTGAACTTGGCCACATTCAGCGGCATCATGGCACCGTCCAGCGTGCTGGGCATGATCAGGCGACGCTGGGCAGCCGGGAAGACGGCCTCGATGCTGATGCGCTCGAAGTAGTGCTGATTGGCCACTGCGATGCCCTGGCCAAAGATGCGGCCGCAGCTGAACAGAGTATCGTCGAGGCAAGCGAAGATGGCGCAAACCGCTTGCTCGCTGCGATCGACCATGATGAAGGTGGTCTCGTTGCCGCGATAGGCGCCCAGCCGATAACGGTAGGCGGCAAAGTCCGCGGAGCTGCCAATCGGTTGCCGTTGCGCTTCGAAATCGCAGCAGAAATCGTGGTGACAAAGCCGCTCGCGCAACTGCAGCCAACTTACCTCGAGCAGCTGTGTGGTGAATATGTCCAGATTGTAGTCGCGATAAGTTGCCAGCTGCGTGTGGCGCGGTGTGACCAGCTGCGCCTGAAAGGCAGGCAGCACCTGCGCGGGCAATTCAAATGCCGGAGCTCCACTCGTGCTGCGCTTGGGCAACCTCGCCTTGTGCAGCTGTCGCGTGGGCTGCTCGTAAATGGCGGCCACAAGGCGACCCGCTCGGCCGGCATAAATGCCCGAGCCCGATGTGCGGCCCGAGGGCTGGCTGCCATCGGCTGCCAGCAGATTGACATTGTTCGCATAGGCCCAGCCCTCCTGCAGCTGGACGGCGCCTAGAAAGGGCAGCTCCGAGAACCAGTACGTGGGATAGATGACATCCGTGACATTGCGCTCCAGCAGCAGTCGCATGGCGGGCTCATAGAACAGCATGTCGAAGCAGATAAAGTGGCCAAAGGTGACGCCAAAGTCCGTCTCGAAGCTGGCCAAATCCGGCGTACGCAGCACGGACCTTGAGTTGTATTCGCGACGCCACAAGTGCGTCTTGCGATAGCGCGAGATGACCCTGCCGCTTCTATCCAGCACCACATTGGTGTTGAACAAGCGCACGCCGCTTGCTGGGCACGGATTGAGCGTGTCGGAGCCGGCACCATTGGCGCACAGCTCCTTCTCCACCACGTTGAGGACGACATAGATGCCACGCGAGCGGGTCGCACAGGACAGCTGCACCAGGAAGAGCTCGTAGTCGGGCGAGGTGCAGGGCGTCACATTGGCAGCCGCTGGGGGCACAAAGGTCGCCAGATCCGGGCTATTCAGCACGTACTCGGGAAAGACGAGTATGTCCAGATCGGCCGTGTCGTTCGACTCGAGTATGTCCACAAAGCCAGCGGTTGCCTTTGAGTTGCGCTCCGCGGGTGTGCCCACCTCCAGCGGATACTCAACGACTCCGGCCACATAGCTGTTGTCCGTGGGCAGCGACAGCTACAAAAGAAACTATGATTATCGATTTGAGATTTGTGGTGTATCGACATGTTATCGATTTACCAGCCTCCCAGTGGGCGTGTAACAAAACTCTTAACACTTTGTCTAAGGGAGTTAACCACAAGCATAATAGTCGAAGTTTCAAGTATCTATCCTCAATAGCGTCTAAGATACTTGCGTTTATACAGACAGACATTGCATAAACTCTATATACTATAACTAATATATAGTCATCCTTGGTATCAGAATAAAAAAAAATTACATAAATTGTTGCTTAGTTATTAATGATTAATTTCATTTTCATATTGCATATCTATTAGACAATTCAAAATATTAATGCTGAATTTCATATATTTGAGTCGTTCTTAATAATAAAGCTTATTTTCCGAAATATATATATTTTTTGTTGAACAAAGTTTATAAGCGCCAAGTGTAGTATGCAATTTATGTATGTATAGTTTCATTATGCTAATCAAACAAATTTGTTTGGTAATTTTCAGGCTAGCAATACTCAAGGAAGACCCTCAAGATATTCCTAGATAGTTACCTGTGATGAGCTCGCGAGGAATACGGTTAGTAATATTAGCCGTAGGTAATTTGCGTTCATCTTGTGGCAGTTGACACGTTAAGACTAAAAATCTTGTCATCTTTTATCGGCCACGAAGCCTTGCAGAATATGTGTGAAGATCAGGGTTTTGTTTTCGTGCCTCTAGCTATAATGATTGTCATAAAACTCTGATTTTATAGCCCCTATATTATGGATCAACATCGCTTTATCTGCCGGCTGATAAAGATCCAAGCAGCGAGTTAAAACATTGCTGCAAGTAATGGAGTAATTTAAAGAGCTACGGTTCCAAAAATAGGGCGCAACTGATATTTGATTTAAGCTTCGCTATCATTATAACAATATTAGATAAGTTACCAAAAACAAGAAAATATATATATAAAACGTATAATTTCTGTGCATTATGCTAAGATTACACACTGCCTTATTGAAAGCGAAAATTATGACAAGTTTTCGCACGTGAAAAGTTAACACATAACGCCATTTTTGGCTAAAAACGATATTGCATATTTTAATATTGTAAGACTGTTAAGTTTCAATTTCAAAAGTTTTCCGCACATGTGGCAACGCTGCAAATGAGCAAATGCCATTTGTTGGTATTTTCTGTTGCAGTGCGATAACACCGCATGCCAGTTATCGGCCCAACGATAGGCCAGCACTCGTTGCAGCTGTTCGACAACCAAAACAACAGCAGAAACAGCGCCGCAGCCGCTACAATAACAAGCGGAGCAGCGTAATAACGTATAGCTTGCTTTAAAGACGACAATTACCAAATTGCATGCACACAAATGCAGCAAGTGCGATAGCAGAATTGCCACTTAGAATCGTTAAAGTTGCTAAGGTGTGCTAAAACTGAAATTGAAGGTCATTCCATTCAAATGCGCTGACTGACCGAACAGAAGAGCGAGAGAGCAACAGCAAATATCGCTGGCCGGATCAATCGAGGGGGAGGAGAGCCGCTTGGCAGGTTTGTGTTTCAAGCACGTGTGTGCGTGCACATGTGTGTGTGTGTGTGTGTGTGTGCTTTATTAATTGATAATTTATGCTTTCAAATACAAAACGCGCCATGACACAACAGAATAAATCATTAAGCAACAATCAGCGCGCAAACATTTGCACGACAGATTCCTATTTTCAATACTACGGAAAGTGAGTACGGTGAGTTATTTTAAATAGTACAGTGTTCGCTCGCAAATTAGAACTGTCTGAAATGTAAATTTATCTGCTCAAATTGTTTCATACAAGTCGCTATATATGTACATATATTTTGTATATACATTTTTATTTTGATTACTCCACAAATTATTGTTATTGTGAAACACATTTGACAACTTGAAAGTTCAATATTTTTTCTTAAATTCGGCTATAAATATGACTTACAATTTAAAGATGATTAAATTATTGTAAATTTCAAATATTGTATTTTGATATTTTTTTAAAATTTTCATAATAATTAATTAAAAAAAAAAAATAAATCAAAGTCTTCTCATTAGCGAGCGATCACTGTACTTGCTAGCTGTGGGCAGCGTCCTTCATACACACAGACATACACAAATACCCACATGCAAATGCGTCTGTGTACGTGTAAGTGTGTGTAAAGTCGTCTTATCAGTTGCGTGCCGAAACTACAGCTAATGCCGGCGTCGCAGCTGATAAGAAGCTGCTCATCGCTAGCCATGAATTTCACAACTTGTAGTCAGCTAAACTAAAGCCATCTTCTTCTCGCAGCCAGCAGGACACAACATGGACCTAAACGTGAAGGCTCTGCTGGGCATGCTCTTTGTATTCATCGGCTGCTGCAGCAACGTCGTCTTCCTGGAGCTGATCATACAAATCGATCCCGGCGCGGGCAATCTGATCACGTTCTCACAGTTCCTGTTCATTGCCGCCGAGGGTCTGATCTTCACCTCCAAGTTCTTCACGGTGAAGCCAAAGATCGCGCTCAAAGACTACGTGGTCCTTGTGGCGCTCTTCTTCGGCGCGAATGTGTGCAACAATTATGCATTCAATTTCAACATACCGATGCCGCTGCACATGATCTTCCGGAGTGGGTCGCTGATGGCGAACATGATCATGGGCATTATACTGCTGAAGAAGCGCTACAATCTGAGGCAGTACAGCTCGGTGGCGATGATCACGGCGGGCATCATACTGTGCACCCTGGTCAGCAGTGGCGATGTCACGGACAACACGCACCACACGCTCAAGGTGGACACCTCCTACTCGGACTTCTTCTGGTGGAGCGTCGGCATTGGCCTGCTCACCGTCGCCCTGCTGGTCACCGCCTACATGGGCATCTACCAGGAGGTGATCTACAAGCGCTACGGCAAGCATCCCAGCGAGGCGCTCTTCTTCACCCATCTGCTGCCCCTGCCGGGCTTCCTCATCATGGCCAGCAACATTGCCCAGCACTGGAGCATAGCTGTCGCCTCCGAGACGGTCACTCTCCCCCTTGTCAGCTGGAGCGTCTCCTTTCCGCTGATGCTCTTCTATCTGCTGTGCAATGTGATCACCCAGTATGTGTGCATCAGTGCCGTCTATGTCCTCACCACCGAGTGTGCCTCCCTCACTGTCACCCTGGTCGTCACGCTGCGCAAGTTCGTCTCGCTGCTCTTCTCGATCCTCTACTTTCGCAATCCGTTCACCAGCAGCCACTGGCTGGGCACCATTCTCGTCTTCTTTGGCACCATACTGTTTGCCAATGTGATCAATCAGGTGAAGGATGCTTACAAGGCGCGCACGCAACGCCAGCTGGAGAGCGCCAAGCTGAAGACGGGCTAAAAAGGACACGCAGACACACACACACACACACAACTCTCTTCCTCCTCTCCACACACACACACACAAATATCCTGTTTGAGGCCATTCATTCCTGCCATTCGCTGTCCCGCTCTTAATCGTATTAAACTCCATTCTGTGTCAGATCCAATTGATATTGTATATGTTGTATATAGCATTAGTTAAGCCAATACCGGACTAACCCATGCCCCAGATGCTGTACGTGCCCTGTGCCCCGTGCCCCTTGCCCCATGCCCACTCCCTACTCTCAAATTAGTAACCATTTCTTGTGACGTTTGTTTTTGTATACTACCAAAGTATATTTAGCAAGAATTTTTAAATAATAATAACAAATAAAAAAAACACAAACAAATTTTGTAGTATGTATGTATAAACTAAACCATTATATCGCATACTTTGTCTTTCTATTATTAGGTACAATTGTACCAAAACTTGTGCTTTTCTATTTTTTCTTGTACAAAACGTATTGTTATATATTTTGCTAAGCTAATTTTACAAAAGGCAGCTGTATCTTTCTTAAAGCTTGTGTTTTTTTAGTGCAAACCTTCAATTATTGCAAAAGAAAAACAGAAGATCGAAATTTATGAGCTATCGTTAAAAAATCGACGAATAATTAACTTTAGTTTGGCTATAAAAATGTACAATTGTAACTAAACTTGTACTTTTCGAATTTTTCTTGTACAAAACGTATTGTTATATATTTTGCTAAGCTAATTTTACAAAAGGCAGCTGTATCTTTCTTAAAGCTTGTGTTTTTTAGTGCAAACCTTCAAATATTGCAAAAAAAACCAGAAATTTATGAGCCATCGTAAAAAAATCGACGAATAATTAACTTTAGTTTGGCTATAAAAATGTGTAAGGCAAATTTCAACTTAAACGCAATTGGTTTGCTACCCCATACTCATTTTAATGGGGTTATATGCACATGTAGCAACCTAATAAATATTTTAATGTGGACTTCCTTAAAATATATTACTTTTAAAAACGATTTAAAATAAGTTACAAGCTTTCAAATCATAAGCTGCATATACAAAATTTGACTTTTTGATAGCAAAACGAATTTTGTTTGCAATTCTAGATACAGATACTGTTTTTCAACTGACCAACGCTAATTGTATCATACTTTTACTCTCTATATCTTTCCTTATCATATTCCCTCTCACTTACCTAATCGTAATCATTCTCACTGTTATAGTCTCGTGCTAACTCTCACTCTCTATTATGCTCCCACTATCACTCTCCTTATTCATACCTCTCTCTCTCTCTCTTTCTGTCTCCCCTCTCAACATTTCATGCTTCTAAATTTCTTCTTGCCAGACAAATAAACTGTTTCCTAGTCTGTCTGCATGGCTTCTGTTACCTATTGTCTTTTTCGGCAGCTGTTGAAATATAAACACAACATTTTATACAAATGTGCGTATTATATGCAAGAGTGCTCGACGAACCGATACCCTGTATGAAATTGTAATGAAATTCTTTTCAGCATTATACAAATCTATAAAATGTAAATGGAATCCTAAGATTTTTTCTAAATTCGCATATTCTATTTTGATCAATTATAGTCACAACAGTCGGAAAAATCGAAGTTTATAAGCAAGTTTATATAGGTATGGTAAGTGCGAACTGACATAGTAAATTTACTATATCTAGCACTTCAGCCAACTGAGATTGAGCACTATATAGGATTAAGTATGCATTGCTTATACCCCATGTGGGCCATACTTGGTCTTACAAAAGCTAACAACGTTTTGAGAAATAGAATAGGTAAGTTAAATGGAAACATATAGCGTTTTAGAATGCACCCGAGTCTTATCTCTCAGTTCAGTTTTTGTCAAGCAGGTGTAATAATAAAACAATTTCGTGGCCTAGTTTTCTGACGATGCTAACTCGAAAATCGAAAACATAAATTAAGTATTCGAAGTTCAAGAAGTACGGTAAGTATTACTTTCCATGTGCTTCATTCAAATGTCGTTTCCTTGATCTATATTATTTGAACTTATATAATTTAGTTTAAGAAAGCAAAGAAACTGCTCTTATGTGTAAATTATTCAACGCAAAACTTAGAAACGTCGGCACTTACCGAAATATGTTCTCATTGGGTTCCAGAAACCTTCGATAGCCTTATCACGATTCGCAATTAGGGCCTACCTTAATGGACCCTGCTCCTGATTGCTACGGCACATTTCACATATGTCTACTATCTTTTGTACAACATTCTCTTTGCTTTTGTCTACGCTCTTTTGGGTTCCCAAAACCAGACCCCAAATATGGCAAGGCACTCGAAACAGAAACGTTGATCAATGCAGACAGCTAACTAGCTGGCAACAGAAAGAAATAATTTAAAAATAAAAAATATATACGCGTTAATAGTAATATAGTAATATCTATACAACGTATTGTCTCTTCCAACTCTCCAATTAGAATAATATTTATTATATTATTCACGTTGCTATTTTTATTTTTCGTGGTCGGAACACACTCGCTTTAATATATTAGCAGTATGTATTGCTCTAATCGTATAGGCTATGTGTTGTCGATAAAAGTGCAAGAACTGATCTTTTTGATGTTCTAAATGTATTCTACATGATATTCTAAAAGAAACTAAGCAACTTGGTTTTTTCTTTGTAAACTTTTTGAAAGTCTGTGAAAAATGTGCTTAAATGTGTTGGAAGCCGCTCAAATTTCGAATTAAACACAAATCTAACAAAATTCAACCGATTTTCCAGCACAAGACCATTATGTTTTTTTTTTAGTTGTTATATTGATGAAAAATTAAAAAATATGTGCGAAAACAATTTTATAAAACTTAAGCACCAACAAGAATTTCTCAATTTCCAGGATTGGTCTGTTCATAAAAGTAGATATCTGGAATATGTTGAGCAATTAGCTTTTTCAAAAGGGGCAACCTAGCCAAAAAGAAAAAAACTGCTCAAACGATTCTTCCATATCAAAACAGAAGTGACACATCCGCCATGTGCCAAAAATACAGTATCTATCGATAGGATGATTACTTCTGCGCCAGCTTGAACAAAACTCCAAGTAACCAACGAACAAAAAGAAAAATGTCTTTACTAATGAACGAGACTGAGATATAATATCGCTAGCTAGTAGTACGTGCCCTGATAAATAGGTCTCTTTAACTTACTGCAGACGCGTTCTGCTTCCACTCTGGCCGATTGTTTGGAGCCACAAGCACACGTTAACGCATATCCAGACCTTATGCTCTCTATCTCTCTCTCTCTCTATCTTTGTCTCTCCCCCCCCCTCTCTCTCTCTCTCTCTTTTTGTTTCATTCGCTGAGTTTGAGTTTGGAGCGCTTGTGTCGAGTGGGTTCAAATTCATATTGACTGAAGTGCGTTACGGTCGCTGAAACGGGAGATCGTAAAGTGAGTTCCCATTACGGAACTGAGTTCACTGGGTTATAGTCTCTATAGGATGTGTTGCGTAGTTGCGTCTTGAGAAACGTTTCCAATTATGTGATATGAAGTATAGTTTTCATTTTTTACTTTGTTGCTTATAAAAGAATTGGCTTGGAGCCATTTTGAAGGATCTACAAAATTACTCAAAATGCAATCAAATTACTTTAAAAACAAAAGGTTCTCTGATAAATCCCATGTAGCTGAGATTATCTACAAATGGAACAAATTGGATAACTATATCATACAAAAAACCATTAAACCATCAACCAAAAATTAGATTACTAAATTTAAATTTATAGTTAGTATGTATTAAAAGTTTGACCTCTAGCACTACGATAAAAGATGCATATATAAATTAACAAATAAGTTATAAATCGTAAAAATCAAATTGTATGGTTTTTAAAAACCGTTTCAGTTTTCGCAGTAAAAAATTCGTACCCAAGCTTTTTGGCATTTGGATCAAATAATTTTGTGCAGAACTTTCGAAAAAAACAAAACATTTATTAATTTTGATTATGTTTTCAAATAACTCTAAATCTTTAAACGAGTCACTATTTATGTTTATAAAAAAAAAGCTTTAAAAAAACTCTCGTTCCAAATATTTGATGACTTCTATAATTGTAATCCAAAACGAATAGTTTTTTTTATCTGCTAGAAGTTTCTGTGATACATGAGAAACGTTTATTTTTTTTGTCTAGTAAATAAGCCGTTCGACAGTTTAACTTTTAGATAAGTACGCTATTAATGTACAGCTGTCATTGAGGCAATTTAATTAAGGCCAAAACAAAACAAGTAAGAGTGCTCTAGTCGGGAGTGCCCGACTACGAGATACCCTGAACCCAGTCCTTACAATCATTCATATTAATCTAAACACACACATGCTGCAGTACAAGCAGTACAAGCAGTGCAAGCGGTCTAAGCAGTTAGCTTGCTTTTCGCTGAGCCCCACATAATGGAAAGTTAAATCTTAAATAACTTCTGTGTTTATCGTCCGATCTTATTGAAATTTTTGGGGCAAACAATTGTCGATAATATGTGTGACCAAACCAAATTGCAAGGTCGTACCTTCAAAAATGCGTTTTTTTAACTTTTGGGGGTTTGGGGGTGGTATCCAAAAAGTGAAAAATTCGTTCATGTGTATGCTATTCGAGATTATACATGTCAAATTAGGGGGCCTCTAGCTCTTATAACTTGTAAGTTATATCCAAAAAACGCTGGTCTGAAATCGAAATTTATCGATAACTTTTGAACGGGACGAGCTATCGATAAATTTTAATAAACTTGATCTGTCCCGGGATTAGGAGAACTTATGTTCCAAATATGAAGTCTCTAGCTCTTGTAGTCTCTGATATCTGTGTGTTCATACAGACAGACAGACGGACAGACGGACAGACAGACGGACATGGCTAGATCGACTCGGCTGTTGATACTGATCAATAATATATATACTTTATATGGTCGGAGATGCTTCCTTATGCCTGTTACATACTTTTGCACAACTTCATTATACCCTTTTTACCCATTTTTAATGGGTTCAGGGTATAACAAAAAACGATGCATTCGTGAACTTTATTGTACTGTTTTGATATCATCTGGAGATCTTTTATCACAGCGCTATTATCAGCGGGTCCAATAGACAATTATGATAAGTGTTGTGCTAGTTTTTATTTTTATTTCAGTCAGCTTATTCTTCTTGGTATTGTTATAATTTTTAGGGAGTTTTTCATTCAGTATAAATCGCCCCATTTCGCTGCCTTAATTGCAGATAATAAATTTAATTATAGAGTTGTATGTCAAAACTTATCTTTTAACTAGAAACATTGTTCTTTGTTGTTGTCTTGATAGCAGCTTTTTGGCTTGAGTTCATTTGAGTTGTTAACCCAAATCCAATCATAACTGTTCCTTTTAGGTTCAACATGGCTTACAATCTGAAGGCTCTGCTGGCGATGATCTTCGTCTTCATCGGCTGCTGCAGCAACGTCGTCTTCCTGGAGCTGATCATCAAGATTGATCCTGGCGCCGGCAATCTGATCACATTCTCACAGTTCCTCTTCATAGCGCTCGAGGGTCTGATCTTCACCTCCAAGTTCTTCACGGTCCGTCCGAAGATTGCGCTGCGCGACTATGTGAAACTGGTCATCCTCTTCTTCGGCGCGAATGTGTGCAACAATTATGCATTCAATTTCAACATACCGATGCCGCTGCACATGATCTTCCGGAGTGGGTCGCTGATGGCGAACATGATCATGGGCATTATACTGCTGAAGAAGCGCTACAATCTGAGGCAGTACAGCTCGGTGGCGATGATCACGGCGGGCATCATACTGTGCACCCTGGTCAGCAGTGGCGATGTCACGGACAACACGCACCACACGCTCAAGGTGGACACCTCCTACTCGGACTTCTTCTGGTGGAGCGTCGGCATTGGCCTGCTCACCGTCGCCCTGCTGGTCACCGCCTACATGGGCATCTACCAGGAGGTGATCTACAAGCGCTACGGCAAGCATCCCAGCGAGGCGCTCTTCTTCACCCATCTGCTGCCCCTGCCGGGCTTCCTCATCATGGCCAGCAACATTGCCCAGCACTGGAGCATAGCTGTCGCCTCCGAGACGGTCACTCTCCCCCTTGTCAGCTGGAGCGTCTCCTTTCCGCTGATGCTCTTCTATCTGCTGTGCAATGTGATCACCCAGTATGTGTGCATCAGTGCCGTCTATGTCCTCACCACCGAGTGTGCCTCCCTCACTGTCACCCTGGTCGTCACGCTGCGCAAGTTCGTCTCGCTGCTCTTCTCGATCGTCTACTTCAGCAATCCGTTTACGCTCAGTCATTGGATGGGCACTGTGCTGGTCTTCTTTGGCACGATCCTGTTTGCGGACGTGCTCAACCAGGTGCTGGATGCGTACAGGATACGCATGCAGAGGCGCTTCGATACGGCACCAAGCCCAGCTGCAGTGGAATACAGTCGTTTATAGAAGGCGTCTGGTGACTTTATGGTGTTTAAGTTATTGCTAGTTTAATTTCCTACTTTGCTCGTTTTCATATCTAAATCTAGAAAAATATACTCGAAATGTTTTTCAATTAATATGAGAAAAATGACTGCAAAATTGTACAATTTTTTTTTCACTGCCCAACTAATATGTATTAATATTATATACAAAAATCTCTCTTACAACAGAATCAATATGAAAATAGACTTTAAAAATTATGAAAATTCTCATAAGTATTTAATTTTTACATTAGAACCAAACCAAAAAGGTGTTTCAAGGTGTTCTCATTTCCGAGCGTTCACTGTACTATAATGCTAACGTTCATGACTCCTGAAAATGACCATAAATATCTATATATATATGTAGATTAGAAAGCCTTCATTTAGAATAAGAAAAAACAGCATTTTAATGGGACTCACTCAGCAAACAATGTGTGTGTGTGTGTGTTTGTGTGTACGTGGGTATGTATTTGTATATATGTATATATATATGTAATATTTAATGAGTTAATACTTATGGAAAATCGGGAAAATCGTGTTATCAGTTCACACCTTCGTAATATCGTACATAATCGTTTAAATTTAAATGCGCAGATTAGGTTACAGAGAAACAGAACAGAAAAAACGAGTGGCAAATTAAAAAAAAAAATACAATATATATATATATAAAAATATTATATATAGGGTATATAAAATACACGATTTCGAATGACAGTTGGACAATGGAGCTGGAATATATTGTATGCATGTGTATCGAGAGCAGCCGCAAAACGGAAAGGCTGACTTAAGTACATTTTGGCTGTGCTTGCGCTTATTGCTCATCCTTGTCCTTGGCACCATGCTTGAGAATGCGTGTGAATTCCAGATAGTCGAACAGGCCATTCTTAATCGGCGCCTCGCGATACATCTCGTCCACCTGGAGGGCAAAGTGGAGATTTGTAATGACTTGCAATTGAATTGAATAGTTTGAAAGACTCACATCCTCATCTGAGAAACGATCGCCCATTGTGGTGAGTAGCTCACGCAGCCTATCCTCGGGCAGGACACCCATATTCTCCTCGTCGAAACAGCCAAAGGCATTCTTGATCACATCCTCGGGATCGGTGCCCTGCAGCCGTTCGCCGAACAGCGTTAGGAACATGGTGAAATTAATCGGTCCCGGCGCCTCATTCATCATCCCATCCAGATAGTCATCGGTGGGATTCTTGCCCAGCGACGCCAGCATATCGTGCAGATCCTCCTTCTCCACGAACCCATCGCGATTCTGATCGATCATATTGAAGGCCTCCTTGAACTCGGCGATCTGTGCCTGATCGAACATTGCGAACACATTCGAGGTGGCGCGCTGGGCGCGCTTCTTTGTCGTCGCACGACGTCCGGCGGTTTTCCGTGAAGACATCTTGGGATTCTTTTATTTGTGTGAGTGATGTGTGTATGTTGTGTGCGGTTCGGTACTGTGGGGCAAAGTAAAACAGAACATCAATTGCAATCGATACAAATGTGGACGACACTCATTTTCAATCTATCTCTCGCTCTCTCTCTCTGTTTCTCTGTCTGTCTCTCTTTTGATGTGCGTTTGTGCTTATGCATATGTCTATATATAGATATAGCATTGCAGCAGCAGCGCAAGTTCAGCTAAAGCTACACAAACTGTGTCAACATTAAAACCGAGTCAGCACGCTTGAGTCGACTGCCAGATACCCCGTAGTCATAAATCAATTATTTCATCTTGTGCATTCCAGTCCTATAACAAATTTTACATTTAATCCACCTAGCTTTTATAGTATCCAAGACTGACTGACATCTATATTTATCTGGTTTTTGATTATAGCTATCCTACAATAAGAAGTAAACTTGATCTCTTATTAACTATCGGCAAACGAATATATATGTATGTAAACAAAAACAAATGCTAAATCTGATTATACCCCTTTTACACATATTCTGTGTGCTGGGTATAAAGAGACACACACACAGACGCACAGCAGCGAAATGTGTGTGAGTCATGCAGCCAAAATGGCAAAAATGACAACGTCAACTCCATATGTGTTTCTGTGTGTGCGTGTTTATCAATGCGGTTTCGTTAAGTTTGGTTCAATGAATAACAACAACAATCACACACACTCACACACACACATAAGCAGTGAGAGGAGCTATGCTGCTTAATTGAAAGCCCATAAAAGGAATTAAATCAGCAGCCAAAAGCTTGACTTCTGTTATGTGCACTTATGTGTGTGTGTGTTATTTACAGTGCCAGCTGCCTGCAGCTGGCTGAAAATAACCGCGCCCCATTTTTGAGCCCACAAATGCGCTGCTATCACGAATTCCACGTAAATCACTTACAAAGCGCAAAACTGTGCTGCTTCTTGCTTTTGTTTTTTCTTATGTTTTTTAGGGCTGCGACGCTGACTCATACACACACACATATACAGTTGGAGAGAGCGAGCGGCAGGGGGGAGTTGAGTGAGTTACTGAACGATCGTGTCAAGTTGACATATTTTTCGTTCAAATTGTTTTTGCTTTTAATTAATTTGAGCAACTTATACTTACAGCTGCCGAAACGAATGTTGTGTTGTTAATACTTGTAATTGAACTGTTGCCGCTGCAGCTTATTTGTTGTGTTGTTCGCTGTTTGCACAGATGACAAATGCTGCTAATATCGATATTGACGATTGCTTTTATTTACGATACGATAACAGGATGTGCGTCAAATATCGATACTTCTTATCGGTTTCGGAACAAGGCTTTTGTTTTTCAAATATTTTACGTTTAAAAGGACGAAATCAAACAAACTTTAATGCACAATTGTTAAGAATTATTTTCAATTTAAATGCTTAAGCTTTACTGCATTAAAATTATGGGTTTGAAAAATAGGGTTTTTACAATTCAGGGCTGAACTATTTGGCGAGTCTGTTAAGCAAGTAACATGAATTCTAAACAATATATATATATGTAAGAAATAAGCATAGATTTTGAAATAGGTATGACATAATTAACATTTTATATATATTTCAGTTAAAATCGCACTTTAATATTTACATTAAGATTTCAGCGCCTGATCCCAACTATCCATTTTGAGTTAGATTCTGTTGATGCCAATCACGGTGCAATTAACATTTCCGAAACCGATAAGATGTATCGATATTCGACGCAAGGTGGCCGTGGGCACATTGTTTTCACAAACGACTGCATTGTGCGTATATCGCACTCGAGTCGATAACAGCAGCGCTTACACGCTTCCCCATCTCTATGCAGCAGCGGCCACAGTGGTGAAAATTTAAGAACATCCTTTTTACGTGTAGTTTCTAATTACGGATGCATGTACAATTTTCATTGCTGACGACGAAAACGCGACACCAAGGTTGATACACATGTGAAAGTGATTTAGCGCGCACGCACGATTAGATAGCGACGGGATCACATATACCATATTCAATTCACAAATATCGTACACGATTCACATTCACTCAAAAAGCGTTTGTCTGTGTGTGTTTGCGTGTGCGTGTGTGTGTATGTGTATGGTGTATATGTGTGCGTGCGTGTTTTTGTGTGTGAGTGTCGGCTTTAATTTGCACGCACGACAACAATAAATTTACAAAAATATTAGTATTTAGGCCAGGACGGCAAGCACATTGAAAAGGAACAACAACAGCAAAGATGTCATATCCACCGCGTGCGCCGATGCCGCCATATATGAATGCATCGATACCACCGCCGCATGTAAGTATCGATATTCCATCCATAATCTTATAATGTTAAACAAATATTTGTTTTCGCATCGCTTGCTTCAAAGCTGATGCCGCCGATCGCCCCGCCTCGCAGTTACCGCAACTCGGCGACGATCAGCTCACAGCCGACAGTTTACCATAGGCCGCCGGAGCCGCAGCCCCAGTTCCGTGGTCCCGTTATTACCGTATTCGTTGGCAACATCAGTGAGCGCGTGCCGGAATCGCTGCTCAAGCGCATCCTAGCCGCCTGCGGCGTCGTCATCAACTGGAAGCGCGTTTCCACATTCGGATTCTGTGAATTCGAGTAAGCGCACTAGAAATAAGCCGGTGTTTGGCTCGGAATGATATTACGTTATTGTGACGCTACAAGCGTGACGGTTGAAAGCACAACAATTGGGTGACTCTTTTGTGGCTTCATCTTAAAGTTATAACAACGCTAACTGAACCATATATGTCTTGCTTTGAGGCTCTGATACGGACACAATTCGTTTTACCTCTTGTGATTGAATTGTAATGCTGTTGATTGACTATCCCATGTTATACGGAAGTCATGTCAACAGAGCGAACAAAAGCTTTATCTTACAGTAACCTCGTTTAAACGTTAGCAGCGTCAGATTAACAATAGAAAGAAAAGCCTTGTTTAGTATTCATTTTAGCTAAAATAACTTTAATTTTCTTATGACAGTGGTCCCATTGCGGCTATGCGCGCTGTGCGTCTGCTGAGCGAATTGGAGATCGATGGCAAGAAGCTGGTGGCCAAGGTGGATGCGAAGAACAAAGTGCTCATTGAGGACTACAAGGAGAAGGAGTGCAAGAACGGCGAGGGCAATCACAATGCGATGGACGAAAAGACTGAGGACGAGTATGCGACCAATCAGATGCACGACCTGCTCGAGGAGCACAAGCACGAGTTCGAGGGCTTCGATGGCAGCAATCGCGGCGATCTCTATGGCAGCAGCAGTAGCAGCAATCGCAACAAGAAGACGCGACGTGGCGAGGACGATCTGAAGATCAAGTCGCTGAATGACAATGCCCTCGAGGAGGAGAAACGCAATCTGATTAGCAGTGAGATTGGCAAGTTTCGCAAGCGTGCCGAGGCCGATGAGCATCGCAAGGAGCTCGAAAAGGAGAAGGAAAAGGAGAAGCAGTTGGCCACCAAGGAGAAGGAGAAGGAGCGTGAACGCGATCGCGAGCGCAAGAAGCAGCGCGAAAGCGAACGCAAAGCGAGCAGTGCCAGTGCCAGCAAAGCCGCCGCTGCAGCCACTGTCGCCACCACCAGCAGCAACAGCAGCAGCAGCAACAATAACAACAACAACACCAGCAGCAGCAGCATCAATGCCGGCAGCGAGGTCGAGGAGGTGGTGGAGGTCAATGACAAGGAGCCGGCGACCAAGGAGCCAACGGGCAATCGCAGTCGCAAGGAGTCCATAGTCACCATTGATGTGTCGCCTGTGCGCAAGGAGCACAAAGACCACAAGGATCACAAGGACCACAAGGAGCGCAGCGATGGCAACAACAAGGAGAGCCGACGCCGCCGCTCCAAATCGCGCACCAAGGAGCGCGATCGCGAGCGCGAACGAGAGCGCGAACGCGAGCGCGAAATGATGCGGGAGCGCGAAATGCGCGAGCTGCGCGACAAGGAGCGCGAACGCGAAAGGGAGCGCGAACGGGAGCGCGATCGCGAGCGGGAACGCGAACGGGACCGCGAACGCATCGAAATGCGAGAACGCGACCGGGAGCGCGAACGCGAGGAGAAAATCGTGAAGCCAGTGCGCGATGCGCGCCGCGAAAAGGAAATGGAGGAGGAGCAGCGCGAGCGCAAGAAGACCGACAAGAAGGCGCGCGAAAAGGAGTCAGCCTATCAGGATCGTCTCACCAACTGGGAGATACGCGAGAAGCGCAAGTCCAAGGAGAACGAAAAGGTAATGACCAAGCAATGCCATTCAATTTCACGCTCTAAATTGAGAACATGCTGAATATGGGATATATATTTAGCCGCCTTCTTCTTCGTATCTGTATAATTATACTCTTTTCGAAGAAAATAGTATATTAAGTTTGTGCTGAAGTTTGTAACGCATAGAAGGAAGCGTCGGAGACCCCCAAAAGTTACTGCCAGTATGCTTAGAATGACCAAACAAATTGATCTAGCCATGTCCGTCTGTCTGTCCATCTGTCTGTATGTATGCAAACTAGTCCCTCAGTTTTTGAGCTATCACGATGAAACTTTGCACTGAGACTTATTACTTAAAGGGACAGCACATTGGTCGGAGCCGGCCGGATCGGACCACTATATCTTATAGCTGCCATACAACTGGATGTCGGTTTTGGCCATAAATCCCATGTTTTCAAAGCTATTGCTATGAAACTTTGCGCAGATACTTATTATTCAAACATACATCACATTAATCGGAGCCGGCCGGATCGGACCACTATATCTTATAGCTGCCATACAACTGGAAATAAATCTAACATTTCAATAGAAAATTTAAATTCATATGAAATCAATTTTTACAGCTAATGAAAGTTCTGCAGTTGGCAGAGTGAAAATTGTCTGAAGGTTCGAAAAGAGTATAAAATCTTCGGCGCGCCGAAGATAATCAAAGCAGCAAAAGTCGTCAAATTCTTGGATATATTTATAATTGTTAAAAATAAACCGTTGCTTATTGACAAATCTGCAGTGGCAGTCAAAGCGGAATACTTAGCTATATTTAAACTTTTTGTTAATGAGCTACTGCACTAAGCTTTTTTTATTTTCAAGTAAAACTGACAGCATGAAAGTTATATAAGCTGCAATAACTATATACATATATTTAAATAATAGCTATGAAGATAGCATTTCATTCACAATAGAGAGCGAGACAGTAATAGAGAGAATAAGAGAGAGAAAGAACATTATACTAGCTTATGTGAAGAGATTTTTGTAAAATGTTTCGGCTTGATACTCTAATCAATATAGAATTTATAGTAAGTCCATATAAATGATAGAATGTACATAGAAAAACATAAAGTTTTAATTTGCATTTCTCAGAAACTTGCAGACTTATTTAAATGAGTGTAAAATCAGTTGCTAACTCACGTTCACATTGCAGTATCGCGTGAAGGAGCTGATGCGCCAGGAGGAGCGCGAGAAGGATGCAAAGCGGCTGAAGGAGTTCGTCGAGGACTACGATGACGAGCGCGACGATGCGTCCTACTATCGGGGTCGCGAACTGCAGCAGCGGTTGGCGGAGCGTGTGCGCGAAGCGGACTCCGATTCCAAGGATCGCGAGAAGGAGGCGGACGAACTGGCCGAACTGAAGAACAAGATCTTTAGCGGCGAATACGAGAATCCGTCGCAGGAGTTCGAGAAGGCGCGTCGCGAAATCGAGAAGCTCTACGAGCCGCGCATCCTAATCAATGTCAATCTGGAGGCGGCACAGCGACGCGAGCAGAAAATGCAGCCGCAGCAGCAACAACAACAGCAGCAGCAACAACAACAGCAGCAGCAACAACAACAGCAACAGCTGCTGCAGCAGCGTGATCAGGAGCGTCGCAAGCATCAGCAACAGCAGCAGCATCAAATGTCGGCCGATGCCTACGATAGTCTGGATAGTCCAGCTGGTGCTGCGGGCGGTTCAGGATCTGTGCATAAGGCGCCGCCCTCTGAGGATTCCATATCGACAAACGATGATCGCGCCTCGATGGCGGACAGTGCCTCCAATGCCAGTGGCTATTCGCATCTCAAGAACAGCAATAACAACAACATTAGCAACAACAACAATCAGGCCGGTGACAGCGGCAGCCGACAGAGCAGCGAATCTCGCGACTCGCTCTCCAACATCCACACGCCCACGATGAGCGCCATGGAGCACGAGCTGTCCTCGGGCAATGCCGCCGCCTCCACCGCTGCCAGTGCCGCCGCCACAGCTGCCGTTGCTGCGGTCGCCTCGGCGTTGAGCATGCCGCTCATCTCGCTCACGCTGGGCAACAATCTCAAGAAGAAGATGATCGAGACCACCGGCGTCTTCGTCAACGATGATGACAACGATGAGAACATCAATCCCAAGAAGCGCAAACTGGTGCCGTTAGGTGAGAGGGTTGGGCTATGCTTATATCAGGCCAAGATCATAAATTCTCAATCCACTGCATATTGAGGAGCACTAGCTGACAGGCATTTCGGCTCGATAGATTTCATCATTTCCGATTGAAAGTCGCAGAAATCATAGATATGTTCTTTTCTGATTTAAAACTCTCATAACTTTAATAAAACAGATTAGATTTTGGTTTCCGAGGCAGTTTTGATCATTAAAGCTGTAGCTGTTAAATAATTATGCTTCATTGGGAATATATTAAAAGTGCGGAATATTGATCGATTAACAGAGACTTCAATAGGAAGTTATTAGGTGTCCGAAAGACCGAGATTAATTATACTGTATTATATTATAGCTAATATATTCAGCATATACTATTAGCGCTTAAGTCTTGAAGCTCACAAATGAACTTTGCTTTGAGGTGAAAAGCGAATGGCGTAAATAACGTTTTAATGTTTGGTGTTTGTGCTTTCAGATTATGATGACAATATTAGCAATAGCACAACAACCGTTAGCGCACCTCAGACGGCTGCGGAGCGCCAAAGTTCCGCTGTATCAGCGGCGACTGCGGCTGCCGCCGCCGTCAGCCAGAAGATAGCCAATGCCAGTGGTGGCTCCGGCTCAACATCGTCGGGCAGCGGAAGTGGCAAGGCCAGCGGCCAGAATGCCGGCAAGCATGGCGGCAGTGGTGGCGGTGGCGGGGGCAAACATGGTAAGAATGATGGAGCTGCGTCTGCGGGAGGCGCAGATGGTGGGCACACTAAAAGGGATGAGAATGGTGCCAAGGTACACGATGAAAAGCGGCGCCATATAAAAAGCATTATTGACAGGATACCCACACAAAAGGAGGAGCTATTCAATTATAAGCTCGATCGCAACGAGATCGATAGCGGTCTAATGGAGCGCAAAATACGTCCGTGGATCAATAAGAAAATCATCGAATATATCGGTGAGCCGGAGCCAACGCTAGTCGATTTCATCTGCTCCAAAGTATTGGCCGGCAGTCCGCCCCAAAGCATATTGGACGATGTGCAAATGGTAACTAGACTAGACGAGTCCGTGGTGAATTCACAATAGGCTGACATATTCACCTCAGTTGCTCTCTTTGCCCTCTCTTCTACTTCTTTAATATACAATTATGCTAATTTTTTTTATTTGGAAAATATTTCCAATTGAATATTCAAGACAATCATGTTTTAGCAGCCAAAACAATTTCAATCGGAATATGTCAGCTTTATTAAAATACATCCAAATGCAAATTCACCTCAGTATATTCAACTAACTTTCTCTCTCCAATGCACAGGTGCTGGATGAGGAGGCCGAGGTGTTTGTGGTGAAAATGTGGCGCCTGCTTATCTACGAACTGGATGCCAAAAAATGTGGCATCGTTGGCAAGTAGTTGGCGATTTCTTTGCCGTCTAACAGTGACCGACCAAAACAGCGACGTTGCTCTACTTTTAAATTAAATTTGTAATGCCTAGTAACTATTCAAAAAAAAAAAAAAAAAATAAGAAGATATACAAAAACAAAACCATTAAGTGTATATACAGGGCGTACGGCAGGAATTGTTTTTATTTTTTTTCTTACGAAACGCGTCACCAATTTCGATAAATCACCTTGTGTTTTTAGCGATAGCGATTAATTGCAACAACAACAACAAAGTTCATCGATAATGTAAATACACTCACACAATCACCAATCAAAAAGAAAGAAAATTACTGAATAACAATAATCGTGCTCCTTGTACATTTCTATCAACAATCATGCTTATTTTCTTCTCTATTTATGCGGTAAACAATGTATTTTGTTTTTTAAATTTAGCACAAAGAGCTTTTGACTTGAATGCAGCAATGCCTTCAATAAAAATAAAAGAAACAAGTGAGAACGTTGCAGTCGGGCGGAGCCGACTGCGTAATACTCTGATACCATTTTAAGAACAGCTGAAAGCAAGTGAACAGAAAATTTTTGGTCGATCTTAAGAGGGGGTGACCAGAAGTCTATCTACCAATTTTGGTGACTCTAGCTCTAAAACTGTGGAAGATATAAGCTTTCACGATTTTTGGGGGCGGGAAGGGGCGTGGCCCCAAAAATTTGGCCGATCTTTAGAGGGAGTGACAAGAAGTCTATTTTACAAATTTCTTGACTCTAGCTCTAAAACTGTGGAAGATATACATTTTAGATATTTAGAGGGGCTGACCAGAATTCTATCTTCCAAGTTTAATGACTCTAGCTCTGAAACTGTGGAAGATATAAATTTTCGCGATTTTTGGGGGCGGGAGGGGGCGGGGCCCCAAAATTTTTTGCTGATCTTTAGGGGGGCTGACAATAAGTCTATCCTCCAATTTTGGTGACTCTAGCTCTAAAACTGTGGAAGATATACATTTTCGCGATTTTGGGGGCGGGAGGGGGCGGGGCCCCAAAATTTTTTGCCGATCTTTAGGGGGGCTGACAATAAGTCTATCTTCCAATTTTGGTGGCCCTAGCTCTTAAACTGTGCGAGATATAGGCTTCCGTGTTTCGTGGGGGCGGGGTGGCTGGGGGGCGTTCCAGTGGGCGTGGCCGGAAAATCCAGGACGCAATCTTTTGGGCTGGTCAGCCCTAGTCTAAATTCCAAATTTGGGGACTCTAGCTTCAAAATTGCGGGAAATATACACGTGTTATCGAATTGTGCATTCATGTATATCGATTTTCGCGATTACGGGGGCGGGAGTGGGCGTGGTCGAAATTTTGTTTCTGTAATCTGTAGAGGACGTCACCAGTAATATATATTCCAAATATGGTGACTTTAGCTCTAAAACTGCGGGAGATATAAGCATTTCAAATTAATTTTGGAGGGGGGGCTGGTGGGCGTAATAATGGGCGTGGCCGATTAACCTAGGATCCAATTTTTTCGGGAGGTCACCAGCAATATACCTACCAAATTTGATTACTCTAGCTTCAAAATTGTGGGAGTTATTCACGTTTAATCGATTTGTGATTTGAGGTGTATCGACATGTTATCGATTTGCCAGCCTCCCAGTGGGCGTGGCATAAATTTGGAATAAACTTGATCTGAAGCAGATAGCTATAATCATAACGCAAAAGATTTCAAGAGTCTATCTAATATCGTTTCGGAAATACGCGCGTTCATCCAGACAGACAGACGGACGGACGGACAGACGGACAGACGGACGGCCTGACGGACATTCGACAAAACCAATATACTATGAGTACCTTCGGTATCAGAGTATAAAAAACCAAACAACTAAACTATGCCATAAACACTACACCGCGTGAGAGACAAAAAAAAAGAGAGAGAGAGAAAGGGCTAATGTATGAGAGATTGATCTAACGGAACCACGAGTTTCTGGCTTCAAATCCCTTTTGCGCAGAATACAGAATACACACAAAACGAACAGTGGGGCAAATTATAGTTAGCCAATTGAGTGGATGTATGCATTAATTATATATTTACAGTTAAAAGTACATTTAACATTTTTATTTTTTTTTGTCTCGTATTGCTTACCAAACCGAAGCAGCTGTCGGGAAGTCCCGTTTTGTTTTAAGGATATGTGAGAAGGCATTTGGAGTAAACGACTTTTATGCTAATGCTATTGAAACATTTTAAATAAATACACGCTAGAAATTTGACAAAATAATTAGTGAATCGGAAAAGCCAAAATGAAAGAACGATGCACGCTGCTCGCACGCTCATCAACAATAACACGTCGAAGGACTCGAATCCACATCCTGGACATTGTCTATGGTCATGCCGTTCGCGGAGCTGCCATTGCCAAAATATTCCGACGACACAATCTGCAAACAAAACAGAAATACAACAATTAGATATACATTTTTCAAATTAAGCTTACAATCAAACAAAAAAAGTTTTGTATCTTTGCAGACATATAGTAGAAGTAAGATACATATACATATGTATATCTGATCTGACTGATGTATCCAACGGCAATACATACATATCTATAAATATAAGCGAGTTTAGTCTGACATTGGTTTCCTTTAATTGGTTTTGGAAAATACAGTTTGTATTGCAATTTGTTTGTTTTTCATTCATTAAGTTGCAAAATCCAAAATAAATCAAATATTGTAAGGCACTTTTGATCTCAAAGGTCCTATGGTAGCTATATGATACAGATAATATACGTTATATTTTCGCTCAAGTTTACCGATCAATATACATAACGCTAATGATAGTTGAAAAACTGATTTTTTTTTTAAAGCGCTGCTGTTGATACTGATCAAGAATACAGTGAACACGAGGAAATTAGAACATCTTGGTTTCAAGAATGTTTCGAATTGCTGAACATGTTTTTTTTGTGTGATAAATTAACTGCTTTTGATAGTTTTCATAATCTTCAATGTCTCTTGGTGCCTATATCAGTTTCAGTTTCAGAAAACATATTTTTGGTCCGATATGGCATTTCTAATTTCCGAGCGGTCACTGTATATATATATATACTGAATAGGGTGCTTAATGCGTTGCACATTTCAAAGTGATAAAAAAGATGAGGTCGCACCTTTTCCACAATATCCTTGAACACATCGCTGACGAACTGATCACATTTAGCCGATGTCTCAATGAAGAGCGCCCGATGCTTGCGCGCAAATTTGCGACCCTCCTCGCGATCGACAACGCGCTCCTGGTCGATCTTGTTGCCCACAACGATGATGGCGATATTTGGATTGTCACTGTAGCTGTCCAGTTCGGCCAGCCAGGCCTCCAGCTTGACGAGCGACTCGCGATTCGTGATGTCATAGACGAGAATGGCGCCCAGCGCCTTGCGATAGAAACTGGGCGTTAGACTGCGAAAGCGTTCGGCGCCCGCTGTGTCCCACAGTGCGACTTTGTAGTCGATGCCGTCCACATTCATCACGGCGCTTTTGAAGTCCATGCCAATTGTGACGTCATGATTGTCATCGAATTTGTTCTCAACGAAACGACGTATCAGGCTGGAACATAAATAGAACAAAAAGAAACGAATGGAAGAGCAGAAAAACAAAGACCATATGAGCAGATACACTTTGGAGCGAAATATGCAATGCGCACAGATGACTCAATTATTGCTAAGCCAATCTCTGTTTACGTGTTGTTTACATGTGTGTGCACAAAATACGCAATTGAAAAATATATAAATTTGGAATTTGAGCTGCGTTTGCTTACCTGGATTTGCCAACGCCACTTTCGCCAATGATAAGCAGCTTTATTGCTCTGTCTGCCATTGCTTTCTATGCTCACTGTATAAATATATTGAATTTGTTATTTACAATTAATTCATTTACGCTTAAGTTTAAACAAATTGCGGAGTTGCTTGAGCTGTGCGGGGGTAGTGGGTTGCTTGTGTCGGCGTTGCCACTTAACAGCATTGCTCCTCAATTAACATTCGAAGGCAGCAGTGTTGGGCAACGTGAGTGCTGTAAAGTTGCACAGCTGTCAACTGTCAAAGAATCGGCGTTTGTTTTCGTGCTGCACAGCCCTCGTTCGATTGTGCGACCCTAGTTCTTTCTTTTTTGACGTGACCAGCGAGAAAAATGGTTGGTACCGAGTTTCTGTGAATTTTAATTCTGAAAAAATAAAGCACATCCATGCATAAAATAACTAAAAAATGTATGAAAGATGAAACAAACTGTGCATGCTTAAAGTGTGAAATATTATTTTTTGTGTTAATGCGTTGAAAACCGATGTAACTAAAATTGCAATTTTGTTGTATTTTTTTTTTTTTGTATATTGCAGGTGAAGATCAAGTGCTCCGAGTTGAGAACCAAGGACAAGAAGGAGCTCACCAAGCAATTGGATGAGCTCAAGAATGAGCTCCTCAACTTGCGTGTGGCTAAAGTCACCGGCGGAGCACCATCCAAGCTCTCCAAAATGTAAGTCTCGCAACAAATGCAACAACAAGCAATAACAATGTGACTAACTTGATTGTGTGTGTGTTTATTACAGTCGCGTTGTGCGCAAAGCCATCGCACGCGTCTACATTGTGATGCACCAGAAGCAGAAGGAGAATCTGCGCAAGGTGTTCAAGAACAAGAAGTACAAGCCTTTGGATCTGCGCAAGAAGAAGACGCGCGCCATGCGCAAGGCACTGTCGCCGCGCGACGCCAACCGCAAGACCCTCAAGGAAATCCGCAAGCGTTCCATCTTCCCGCAACGCAAATTTGCCGTTAAGGCATAAAACAACAACAACAACTACAAAAAAAAAGCAGCCAATGCAGCAGCAGCACCTCACATATACGTACGTGTGTGTGTGCGTGCGTATGTGTTGTAGTTGTTACTAATTAGTGTGCGCTAAGAATTCTCCTGAAAACAAAGAAATGCAAAAGGAATAAGAATAAAAACACCTTTTTTTAAATGTGATTTAAATCTCGTGTCTATTATCTGTGGTTAAACAAAACCCGCGTGTGTGTGTGTGTGTGCGCTCTTTGAGTTGACATGCATTTGATAGTTTACCATTTGCGGCAGCAGATGGCGCTCGACGAGTGTTTTTAGCCTTTTTGCTATTTTTTGCTATTGCTCTACACAGTGTTCGCAATGGAGTGCAAGCGAAATTTATGCGGTGGCGAGGAGTACTATAAGCTGCAGCCAGTGGCGTAGGCGGTATTTTATCAAAGGGGGTCAGCTCAATTAACGTGTCTTAAAGTGTTGTTCAATTGGGACGAAAGAAGTCACGTTCTTCAACTTTTCAGTATATTGTCACATATGTGGAGAGAAAATCAATTTCAGCTGATTTTGAAATCTGGCCGATTTGTGGCCGAAATCTGGCCCGTATTTCTTATCTGGAATATGAATAACAAACATGAAGCTATAAAACGGCAGAAAATTCAATAATTTTAAATATTTCCATGCTATATTGAAAAGGGGAAAAAAGTAATCACTACTTCAAAAAATGCACTTACACTTTTTGGACGATAGCTTTATTAATTTGGCTAGAATCGTGTACACCGATCTCAAAGACACCAGCTTTTAGGTTCATGGCTCGTCAAATACTTCGAATTTGCCGCTCATAAAGTCATAGTTCACATGAACGGTAATCAAAAATCTTATTGGGGGTGCTTAACCTCCAAACCGCCACTGGCTGCAACAGCTGAGCTCGCTTCGTTTTCTCATAAAGAGAGGAACACAACTCAATGTGGAGAGTTTTAGTTTGCAGCGCAGCAAAGAGTGTTGGCGCTGACTACTGTTGCACAGTGTCCTCAGTTTGATAAGCTGGCATTTCATATTTTACAAATCGAGTAGGCCTGTCTTTTCCACACACACAGCCTATAGCTGCAATATATTCATTTAAATTAGTAAGCTGTAGTGTGCACACGAGTACAACTGAATTTAGAAAAAAAAATCTCAATATTACAACTATTATATATATTAAAATCAATAAACAAAAAGAATTAGCTGAATTTGTGGCAACGTGCGCAATGGCTGTTAACGTGCACTCGACAAATGTATCGTCCCAGAACTGGTCGCGTCGCGAGATGCTCCTCTGGGTTAACGCCGAGTTGAATGCCAACTTCACCAAAATCGAGGAGCTCTGCACAGGTGAGTTTCTGTGGTGAGTAGTGCCGCCGCTGTATATATCAATGTAAGCGTTGTTTGGGCCTGCAGGCGCCGCCTATTGCCAGTTCATGGACATGCTGTTCCCCAACTCGGTGGCCATAAAGCGCATCAAGTTCCGTGCCAATCAGGAGCACGAGTTCGTGAACAACTTCAAGCTGCTGCAGGCCAGCTTCCAGAAGAAGTGCGTGGCCAAGGAGGTGCCCATCGAGCGCCTGATCAAGGGTCGCTTCCAGGACAATTTCGAGTTCGTGCAATGGTTCCGCAAATTCTTCGTGGCCAACTACAAGGGCCAGGCGTACAATGCTCTCGATGCGCGCGATGGCGCCTCCATGGGCTACGGGCCGAGCATCGCGGCCAAGACGCCCATTGGCAGCGCACGTGGCGCATGTCCTCAGCGGCAGGGACATCAGGTGCGCGCGCGCACCTTTGTCACCTATCCGAATGTGACCTATCGCAAGCAGAAGCAGGAGTTCGACGACACCCAGGTGGACATGAAGGACATGCTTGTCAAGGTGGAGCAGGATCGCGCCATGTACGAGTCCAAGCTGCGCGAGGTGAAGGTCCTGTGCGAACAGAATCACGACGAGGCCTCGCCCGTCGTCCAGAAGATCCTTCAGATCATCAATGACGAGGCCGCACTCGCATTCGACGACGACTTTGTCAAGAATTTCAAGTCCGAGTTCAAGGATCCGCCCGAGGGCAGGCAGTGTTAGATACGCTGCTCCGAACGATCCTGTGCACACGCAGCACACGCACACACACAAACTCACACACGCGCACACACACACACACGCACACACACATGTCGCAGTAGCTCACATCTCGTATGCCAGGACAACGCAGACAAACGGGAAGGATTGTCCACAGGAGGCGGCGGCTGTATTGCATTCACAAGATATACATACATATACATATGTGTTTTTATTCATATCGGAATAATATTGAATTTGTACGCAGTTCAGCAGTTCAACGTTTTGGCCCGATAATCGCAACCCAAAAAATACATGCATAAGAAATGTGCTTGAAAATCGTTAGTTAGCTTTAGAAACTGTTAACTGCTGAACGCATGCATTTGTTTAATTTATATGCATTATTGTTTGTTTATTTCTATTTTTTTTTTTTTTTTTGTGTAATGTTTATGATAGTTGCTCGCTGGCTACGCACGTGACAGTCATACAGGAAATTGCAAATTATATTTCTTGATGGATCCGAGAAAGTTAAAATGAACAATTTGCGAATTGTAAACAGGTTGGGTATAAAGCAGTTGATCTGCTAATAATCCTGATTCTTAGATTCTTATATATAAGCTTTAATAGAAGTGGAATCCTTTAAGCCCATTTTGAATGAATACAGCGTTAAGAGAATAAACGTAAAGCGAAATGGAAAAAAGACTGTGACGTGACAGAAAAGATTAGTGGAAATATCAAAATGAGTGCTCTATGCATTGTTATTGTAAGAGATTTGTTTATATAATAGTATTATGTGCATTACATATTGTAAGTGAAACTGATAGTTTAGCAAAAATTCAGCCATTTTACGCTAATATTATTATAAAATAAAATAATATAGAATATAATGAAATAAAACGCCACAGCGATATATCGTCAATAATATAGTCTATATATGTATATTTGTTTGTTTGATTTGTTTTGTTTTCTCTTATGCGCTCTCGAATATAATTAATGTATATAAATTAAAAAAAATTACATATTTAAATAGATGTATGTACATATATATATATATATATATATATATGTACGCATATATGTATGTAAATTAATAAGTAGTTAATTGTCGTATTGCAAAATTCGAATACAAAAATCTCTATCTATACTGAATATGTTTGGCACATTTGGTTAATACTATTCTTCTGAACAGCATGAAACAATGGCGTGCTGCGAATGACGCCCGATAATTCCTTTGAGTTTTTGCTTTGGTGATAGTTTCTACTTGGCATCGGTGACAGCGGCTCGCCCCAGAACTTGAGCAGTGCGAATATCTTGTAGTAGGCAACTCTGAAAACGAGAAGATAACGGATTAGATTTGTATCTACTGTTGGGACTGAGGAATGCCCACCTGTAGTTGCGATTGCTGGCCGCATAGATGATCGGATTGATGACACTGGATGCCCAGGCCATCACCGATGCGATGATGTGCAGCCAGGGATAATTGGTCTTGCGCTCATCGTCGACCACATTGGCCAGCATCAGTGGCAGGAAACTGATGAGGAAGCACAGGAATATGGTGACCATCATCACAGTGAGGCGATTATCCTCGCGCGCCTTGCGTGTGCTCGTTGTCGTCACATACGAGCCGGATGCTGAGGCGGTTTTGTCGCCACCGGCGGCGGCGCCAATTTGGAAATTATCATGTTTGCGTATCTTCCGCTTCTGATGCAGCACTGTTATATAGATGCAGGAATATGAGATGATGATCACCAGGCAGGGCAGCAGGAAGCCAATGAGGAAGAGCGTCTTCTTGATCGATTTGCCCTCCTTCTTGAGTATTGTGCATGAGAAGGTCGCCTCGTCCAGGCCCATCTCACCCCAAATGCCCAATATGGGTGGCAGCTGCAAGATTCAACAGTTAGTCTTAAGTTTGTTAAGTTTACTATATATAGTCTGTTTACTCACTAGTAGCAGAAAGGATACGGCCCAAACGAACACCAGCTGCAGCGTTATCAGCTTGGGCTTATAAATCTGTGAGTATCGGCTGTGGCAGGCAATGAGTATATATCTGCGATACAAGAGTGGTACATCAATATATATATATATATGATAAATAGTATTTATGCTTATCTTTATACGACAACACGACTTAGGACAGGAATTTGATAAATATATACATTGACTTAATTCATGCCGGAGAAAATGTAGTAAATATTTTAGAAATATCTTTTCTAACTAATATCTTAAAATGCTAATTTTTTCTTGTAAAATACAAATGATAGTTTTCATAGTACTAAATACATTTGAATCAAAGTATTTAATTGACTTTCATTAAAATCATTGATATTTCAAAGCGTTCTTGCATTTTGACTATGAATTGACGCATAAACATTTCAGCAATAATATAAATTAAGTAATTAATTATTAATCAGTAACTAGCAGGGTAAATTACATGATTTAGAAGCCATTACAAATCTTAAATGAATTACTACGAATAAAAAGGTAACTCCACAAATTTGCATATATATATAATTGATAATAACACTTATACTAATATGGATTATCCTACCTATTCAGGGTAATGCCAACCATGCTGAGCAGCGAGACGGCCACATTGCCATAGAAGATGACGGGAAAGATCTTGCACAAAGTGCTGCCAAATGTCCAGCTCTGTGTGAAAAGGAATTATACAATCGAATTAGTTCACATTGTTAGTTGGGCAATAGTTAGATTGTGGGCGCACCTCCTGGAAGAAGCGTACGGCAGTCAGTGGCAGGCTGAAGGAGCAGAATAGCAAATCGGATATGCTAAGCGATATGACAAAGGCCGTCGTCGCATGTTCGCGTATCGTTGGACTCTTGAGCAGCGCCAGCAGCGTTATCAGATTGCCTGCAATCATGCAAATAGTTAAGTCATTAAGTATATATGTATATATCAGGTTATTTCACCCACTTACCGAACACGCCGATGGTCACAAAAACGCAGGCACAGATCGCCGCGAAAAGCGTTGCGGAATGCGGGTATATAGACTGTGTGGGGGCATCCATGCTGCAAAGCGGAACACAACTAACAAAAAAAACAGATAAATTATTATTATATATTAATTGGCTATTAATCTATCAAATTACTATTATACAGGGGCGTAAGATGGTGGGGGGAGGTTATAATCCCCTTTTCCCATATTTTTTAAGTCAAAGAAACCATTATCTTTTTCATTTTTAGAACCAATTTTCACTGTAACCAGCCTCCTGCTTTTCAATGCAACTTCATACAGTGATCACTCGCTAATTATACTCTTTTCGAAGAAAATAGTGTATTAAGTTTGTGCTGAACTGTGTAACGCATAGAAGGAAGAGTCGGAGACCCCAAAAGTTACTGTCAGTATGCTTAGAATGACAAAACAAATTGATCTAGCCATGTCTGTCTGTCTGTCTGTCTGTCTGTCTGTATGTATGCAAACCAGTCCCTCAGTTTTTGAGCTATCGCGATAAAACTTTGCACAGATGCTTATTGTTTAAAGGGACAGCACATTGTTTGGCGCCGGTCTGATCGTACCACTATATCTTATAGCTGCCATACAACTGGAAGTCGGCTTTGACCATATATCCGATAGCTATTGCCTTAAATTTCCTTGTACCCCTGAACAATCTTATAACTCATAAATGTTTTAAATTTCAAATCGATTGATTTATAATTAGAAAATATATGCGTCATTAAATATTTCGGTGCTGCAGTTGGCAGAGTGAAAATTGCCTATAGGTTCGAAAAGAGTATAAAATCTTCGGCACGCCGAATATAATCCTTTCCAACTTGTTTTTATTTATTTAATGTCGACTAATAGCAGCCGAAGCTAAATATTTAATTTGCATAAAAAATTTTTAATTTATCAATATAAACGCTTTAAAAGGATTTTTCCATTTTAAAAATCAAGATATAAAACTAAAGACAAGTTCTGGGGGTTATAATAAAAAACATATTTTATGAAAGGAGGTTCGTAGACCTCCAATAGGCGGACACCCCTCTTGGGCGGACAAAATTGTCTCTCTGGTCGTGTCCGCCCAAAAGAGTTTTCACAGTATCAGATGAAACGTTTATCCTCACTGTCTAATTACACAACAAAATTACATTTTTCCAACACTGAAGATAGAGGAAAAACTAAAATGGTTTAAGATCTTAAAAATCTGTTAAATTTTTTGCGAGCTTATGAGCTTGAAGTTATTGCTATCGATTCGGGCAGCTTACATGTCAAAATTTTTGGAAATTGTTGTGCCAAACAAAATTTTAGTATGTCATAGACTGAAATTAATAAAGTGATAAGTATGAAAAACAAGAACGAAAAAAATAAATCACATTTTCAATCGCGTTAAGTTTTAATATCTGAAACTGATTTATTCATTATGTTTAGTTCCAATTCAATCGGCTTCAAACTCATAGAAAAAGAAATAAATGTGAGCTGCATAAAAACAATATTTAATACCTTTAGTCTGAAAAACATAAACTACACCTTTTAAATATTCTTTCACAACAAATCGAAAATTATAAATGCTCTAAATGTGTGACAGAGTATTAAATATTCGAGAAGCCAACGCAAAATGCTGCATTCCATGCATTTCTGTTGTTGTTTGGTTTGTAAATGGTTATCATTGACGTTTCGTTGTAAGTAAAAATTTGTGAAATCACCCAAATGGGAAGTGCTATCAGCTGCAGCTACGCTGATTTTAATGGTTTTTGCTTTTCGTATACATTTTTATGACCAATTTAATATTTCGTAAAAGAAATAATAAGTAAAAAAAGAAGATAAGCAGTAAAAAATTGTCAACGCTGACTGAAGGAAGTAGAAACAGAAGTACCTCATAAGAGGGAGAAGTGAGAACCTCTTAAAATGATTATAGACTAGCTCCAACAAGAATCAGAATAGTTACAAAAACATATATAAGGGGGAAAGTCTTTTAGTTAAAACATTATATTAATATTAGCATTTAAAAATCTATCTACCAATGTGAAAACCATAAAATTATAGTGAAAACCATAAAAACAAAAATAAAATTGAACAGGGCATTAATTTTGGGTATTCCTTTCAGCATTAGAAAGAAATTAAAAAATAATTGTAATAATAGAAAAAGATCAGATAAATTCTAAAAATTTCAAAAATAAAACAAATTAATGCCTTAATTTTTTTTTGTTTAACACACGAAGAAATATAATACCAATACCAAAATCAAAGCAAATCTAACAATAAATCAGAGATTTTTTAATTAACTGAAAAACATGCTAAAAAAAAGCTTAAAATAATAAGTATGTACCTTAAATAGGATGTGCTTGGAAGCCGAACTAGAATCAGAGCTATGATATCCAATATTAAATCAAATGTGGTTTTTCTCTTCTTTATTTTTTTGTAAAACTCTTTTTTTCTAACACATGTTGCAAGTAATGAAAACCGAACTTTGCGACGCGCCGCTCAACATCAAAATGTTGCAAGCATAAAGAAAAAATGAAAAAGAAGAATGTATCATAACAGAGAGTAATGAAAATGAAATTTTCAATTAAGCTCTGTTTGTTTTTTTGATGTTGTGTTCTTTCTGCTTTTTGTGTGTGACAATTTTGTTGTTCTTGTTTTGTGGTGCGTTTTGTGCAGCCAAAGATAGAGAGAGAGAGAGAGAGAGAGAGAGAGGGATAGAGAGAGAGTGGAAGAGGGAGATAACAAGAAGTGGCAGGTCGGACAGCGTTTCAACTGTTTTGCATGCCACACAATTCCATTTATTTAATGCTGCCTTTTTATTTGTATTTGGATCGGCCGAATTAAAAAGCGCCTTGTTACGCATTTAATGCGATTTCCGGTTACTCTTCCCACCACCACCACCACTGAGTGGTTCTTCAATGCAGGGGCTGCTCTTACCCTACGCCCCCCCCCCTCCCCACTCCCTCCGTAAACCCACTCTAGTTGCCCCTCTCTGTAGCTGGAAATGTGGTTCGGTTTCCATCAGTGTTTTTTTTTTTGTTTTTCGGGCTCTGTTTTGGAATTCTTGGGGGTAAAATGCGCGGCCCGCTTTCATGCATGATCAACATGTGTGTTTTGGTTGTGCGTGTGTGTGGGTGTGTGTGTGTCTGTGTCTGTGTGTGTGCGTGTGTGTGTATGTTTGCTAGTGCTCTTCTTCGTACTGCCTGCGGCCTGTTTCTAATACCCTGTAACCGTTGTCTGTTAAATGGGCATAGATAGTCTGCTTTTGCTTTTCGCTTAAAATTCATTTGGCAAAGAATCTGATTAGAAATTGTAATATTATGTGGAAATAATTGAAACTAAGGAAACTACATTTAAAGATTTCATACATAATTATACTCTTTTCGAAGAAAATACAATATTAAGTTTGTGCTGAAGTTTGTAACGCATAGAAGGAAGAGTCGGAGACACCCAAAAGTTACTGCCAGTATGCTTAGAATGACAAAACAAATTGATCTAGCCATGTCCGTCTGTCTGTCTGTCTGTATGTATGCAAACTAGACCCTCAGTTTTTGAGCTATTGCGATAAAACTTTGCACAGACTCTTATTATTCCAGGGGACAGCACATTAGTCGGAGCCGACCGGATCGGACCACTATATCTTATAGCTGCCATACAACTCGAAGTCGGTTTTGGCCATATATCCCATGTTTTTAAAGCTATCGCGATACAACTTTGCACAGATACTTATTATTCAAAGAGACATCACATTGGTTGGAGCCGGCCGGATCGGATCACTATATCTTATAGCTGCTATACAACTGGCAATGAATTCTTAGAACATAAATCAAAAAAAATGCTACGCGACAAAACGATTTTGTACAGCTTATGAAATTTCAGTGGTGCAGTTGGCAGAGTGAAAATTGCCTATAGGTTCGAAAAGAGTATAAAATCTTCCTTTCCCACTTGATTCTTAATATATTTCAATAAAGTTTAACTGGCTGATCTTAGACAATGCACAAACTAGGCTCGTTATGTTTTGTAGGCAGGTTCTTCTTATAGCATGCAAATATATATTTAAGTTTAGCACAAGATACAAAAAAACTAAAGTTATATAGTACCGAATACCGAACTGCCTCTAGGGTATCTGCTAGCGGTCACTTGTGCGTAGAGCCCTCTTACTTGGCTTTAAATTGCTTAGGGTATAAAACCAAAATTAAAATCTGAATATGCCACCATGTGTGTAAGTATGTGTGTGTCTTCTTCCTCCCCCACTTGAAAAATGTTGGGCCACTGATATTAGAGATAAGCTGGCACATTTATGCATGAGAAATGTACATATATTGTGTATATGTATATTACGCATAAGAAGATTCCCTCAACAGAGGGTCAGGATTGAAAGCATTTGTATGCTTGGGGCAAACTTTTGGGGGTGATTTTTACGCATCGAGGGTCGCTCAATTAGTATGCCATATATATCTGCTGTTCATATAAATATACATTCCCCAAGTAACCTGAACATAATCACAAAATGATGATTATGCTGTATCAGAAAAAGAATTGGGACACTCAAAGTAGTCGTAGTATCATTATTATCCCATAACCGTTAGTGTCCAAATTGTTATTGTTTTATACAACAACTAAACAAATTAATTGATGGCTTTTGTATATTACTCCGAGCATAATTAATATTTATTGAGTTTTTTATATTTCTCAGAAAATGCTACTTACTACTTAATCTTTATATTTCAGATCGAAAAATTTTGATTTTAATATTTATATTTTCAAAAAAAAACTTATAAAATTAAAAAATTCTAGTAAAAATACTTTAAATATTAAAGAAATAAAAAAACTAAATAGTTCTTGGAATGCCAAAAAGTAAAATCCTAGCTTTATTGTAGAAACGATGATTCAAAGATAGCGATAGTACTTGTATGTTGAAATATAATTAAGATCAGCTAACTATATCATATATTTATGTAGTTATCATATGATGTCTGATAGAGCATTCAGGTCGATAGCTATTTTTGGAACCACCCTTGCCTTATATGATTATGATCGACACACATTTCATATTTATTTAATGTCTTATCTCCAAATAAAATATTTCTCAATTGATTCTTGATTTAAATGCAAGCTCGCATTGAAAGACTTTGAGCAATCGATCAAACAAACTGCTTAAGCTTAAGTAAAGCTATGCCAAGAAAAAATCTAGCTACGAAACCTTACGCATCAGCATTATTTATTTTATTATTATTCTTTTTTTTTGGTTACATTTCAGATATTTTATGTCAATGTGTATTGTTGGCATTTTTTATTCAAGCAAAACGGCACCTCTTGCTGACTAATCGAAAAGCAAAGTCAAAGCGAATGACGCTAGGTTGAAGTTGGCGATTAGCGTGATTATAATATACTTAGCATTATTATATTGAATACAGTGGGCACACGTAAGTTGGAAGGTATTAGTGTTGTCATGTAGTTAGAAACAAGCCTTAAGTCTCATTTTATGAAATATATTTGACCGTTCAAAATGTTTGATAGTCTTTAGCAAAGTGTATTAAGTTGAAATTAAATTTTCTTTATCAATTAAGTGCATTTCCAATATTATATTTATTTGCCAATTGATTCACCTCTGACCACTGTGTTATTAATATTTTTAGCATTATAATTATGGATATGTATTTATGCATTAACACGACAAACCGGAAATGGCAGTTGGGTTTTTTCTTTTCTTATATAAATTTTGTTTTTGTTTTTTCGAACACATCATGAATGAGTCGAGCTTGAGGGCGCAATGCATTTGGCAAAGACAAAAGCTGTTTCCGTCTAAAGGCGGATGAATCATCAGCTGCTCTGTTTATTATTTGTTTGGTCAATAAAGAAAAGCAACAACCACTGTGCTAAGATGACAATGAGCCCACAAGCTGTTTGCTACAAAACTCACTTGCAGGAGCTCCGCAAACTACAAAGAAACCAAAGTAAATAAGCAAAAAATTGGGAAAGAATAAAACAAAAAGAGACGAAACAGATGAATGTGAATTCATTTTGGTTGAGCACGATAAAAGTGGCGTTTGTGTGCGTGTGTGTGACCTATGTGTGTGTGTGTGTACGGCTGCTGTTGATCTGCCAAAGAGCCAGAGAAGGGGAGACAGAAAGAGAGAGGGTGGGCAACGGCATACGACTGTTCTTGTTGTTGTGTTTGCTGCATTGCAGGCAAACAGCCGTTTGTTCTTTGTCATCGCAGCAACAACAACAAGAACAACAACTGGCGTTTGAATGCATGCGCAATGTTTCAAATTATATTTTGAAGCCACATATGCACACACACATGCGCGCACAGAATACAGTAACATACGCACACACACACGCATGCTAAGCCATAACAGTAGCTATTACAAATTATTAACTGGTTAAGTTACGCTTACCCGCTGTTGTTGTTGCGTTCAGTGGCAGCTGTGAAATTAGTTGAAAGGATTTTGAGAACGCGACACTATATATTGCTATATTGTAATTGCATTTTGGTATGATGCACGCAAACACACACACACGGGCAAATTCGTTGTTTCACATTCACAGCTTAAATTACAAACCAAAAGAAATTGTTTCATATGTTATTCGAAATTGGTAGAAAAATCGTGTGCACGCATTGTTCTGCACTAAATGGCACTTAGTGCTGATGGCGGGGATATTGGTTGTCTAATATCAATAGCAAATAACGGTTGCATTCGCTGATACTTTGTCAACAATCGAACCAGCGAAATTTTGAAATTTAGTGCATAAAAGAAGAATACACGTCCGAATCTAGCGGCGAAACAACAACAAATGATGTTGGTGCCATGTTAATGTTGAGCCGCTGTTGCTCTCAAATGACACTGTTAACCCCAAAGTGCGATCGATAACTGAAAGGTGACCAGTCGTTCATGAATGCTATCATTCATTACAATCGACACATTTACAGTACCATTTTGAGTATTTTGCCATATTTGCAATTATTAACGGCTAACAACTACCTACAAATATTTGCAAATGTTATAAGCGAATAAATAATAACTGACCAGTTATTTGTAGACAGCCTACAACTACAAGCAATAATTTGCATTTCACAAGTCAAGCAATTAAAGTTTGTAAACGGATACGGAAGTCAACCGATGCCTCAACTTGAAAGCTTCAACATGCTTTCAAATTATGATGATCGTAAATTAAATTCAAGTTGCATATATGCCCAATACTAAAAGTTATATCATATTTTTATAGTGCAATGCTATAGATTTGATATTACGATTATATCAACGTATCTGACATGCTATGCAATCTACAAACAACAAACTTGATTTATCCTCCTCATCCTGCAATGCAAAAAAAGAAACAAGTTTTCATCTGACGTCACAAGTCAGCGAAATCTGGTTCAAAGCTGTCACATTAACAACACACACAGATCAATTATTTGAAGTGTGCACCTATCAGCGAATCCAGTTTCTCTCTTCTTTCTTTCACTCTCGTTTCATGCGAAATTATGTCAAAATAATAAATTACAACATTTTCATTCTAACCTCATTTCTGTTCAACACTTGTCAAAAAATATGAGAAATTAGCCTAAGCTTGCATGCATAAACACTTTATTTACAGAGGTAAATTGCTTGAATGTCTTTACAACTGTGTTTATATGCGTGCGGAGATTAAAACACGTTTTACTAATCGCTAGTTGGTGTAAAAAGTTGCGTGTGATTCGTTTAGTTTAAGCTTAACTAACATCCGCATCCAGCTCAATCGGCCTTTGGACATTATTTATGGCGGCCACATCAAGATATTAAAAGTGAAACCCGGAATCCAGGCGTATATCTCTGAGCGACCCACTTCAGCACATTTTCAAAGCTACCGTGGACTACATACATACTTATTAATACATACATATACGTAATTAGTTAATCTGCGGATTACTGGACTCATAGTGAACATAGCGCGACATCTGTCGCTGCCGAACAAGATTACTGGACAGACAGTAGAGTCGTACAAACATTTATTTACTTTGCACATTAAATTCGCATTTGGCTAACTTGTTTTCGCCACTAATTTGTTAAAGGGCATGCACTTTATTTAATATCAAATACTTACAGTTTTTATCTTTATCATTATGCACGCTTGTAGAATGCTTATAAAATATATGTTAATATGCAAAACAATCATCGCAAATCCTTCACACAATGCAGTCTCATTCCACACAGTGCTGGCAATTAAATGCTCGTTAGTGCAGGGACGCGTGTCGATGACAGCTCAGCGATAACAATCGATCGGGCGCAACTGTACTAATTCGTCAATTTGCTGCCGCACAAAGTACCGCTATGCAGACAGACAGACAGTCATGTTGCCAATGCGAATGCGAATACAGCGCATTTATCACCAGCTGCGTCGGCGGCGTCTTCGCAGGCGGCAGCAACATGTTGGAGTGCTCATGGAGCAACTGCAACCTGTGCGGCCGGAGCTCAAATCCGTCCAAGTCAAGAGCACGACAGCAAGGAGGCAACAGGGTAGACACAACGGTAGTTTTCATCAGGCGGTGGCGCCAGGTGAGCGGATTATGACAACCAGAAATTTCGAGACCGATGTTTTTTCTACTTTTCGAGCAAAGTTATTAGTTTTAGGTAAATTTGCTAAAAACTTGAAAGCTTCCACTAATGTTAATGCACATTTTGCAAAATTTAATGCATTTTTCATAGATATTCAACGTTTGTGATAATGTTCGTAAATATTAAGTATACGAGATACAGACCTTGAGTATCTGAAAATGTTGATTTGGCGTCGATTGATTCAAGTGAAAGTAATTGCATAAGCATATATGCATATATATATATATATATATATATATTTTCTGACAAAATCATATATATTTTTTATATTGCATTTCTAGTGCTTGTGATCGCCCAGTGCTTCAGTTTGATGCCCGTGTTCGGAATTCGATCAGCCTCCGCGCGGGGATTATTTTTCAGCAGCCGCAGCTGGCGTACCTGGTACAGTATGCTCTACATTTGTTGCACCGCCATCGATACGCTATTCGCCATCAATTTGGCGGCACATGGTACGCTGGATGTGCGCAGTGTGGGTAAGTATTATAAAAACAAAATGAAGTACATATGTTTATCGATTGATTACTTCACATCGATTTTCGATCAATTGAATTCAATCTAAGCCATTTTTCCAAAATAATATCAATATCATACGATGGTTTTTTTTATATTTGATTTGTGCAATACAAATCAGTTATAATTGAAAATAATGCTAAAAATATTTATTGCAATTTTTTTTAGATTTTTCAAAATAAAACTTAAGCAAATGTTTAGCAATTGATATTTATATTTATTACTCATAAGTTTATTTAAGTTAAGATAAACATAAAATAGTTTCAATATAATTTTACAGCACATTTTATGTTTTTTGTAGCTCATCATTTTAATTAATTTTTTTAATGAAAGAAATAATCAAGGCTTATATCAATTATAAATTTAAAAAAAAGTTCAAATATATATATTTTGTTTAGATTTTTTAGAATAAAACCTAAACAAATGTATTGCAAATGATATTCATTTAAGTTAAACCAAACATAAATAAATTGCAATATTATTTTGCAAGACATTTTTATGTTTTTTGTAGTTCATAATCTTAGCTAATGTTTCTAATGAAATAAATAACGTAATAATTTTCTTTTTGAATTTTCATTCAATTTCCTTCCAGAGCCAATTGTCTTTCACGGGAGCATATTGTGGGGCTCGTATCGCTTCCTGCAACTGGGTCACCAGTGGCCAGCTCTGATGCGTCGTTGGGCCTGGGTGGAGCAGCAGCTGCCCAGCTACGAGAGCCGGGAGCAGCGGGAGCGTCTCTCCCGTCGCATCCATTTAGCTGCTTTTGTGCTACTCTCGCTGTCACTCAGTTGAGTATACTCTGTTTTCGTCTTTCGGTAACTTTCGATTACTCTAATACTCTTGAATCGTGCAGTGGAACACCTGCTCAGCATTATATCGACTGTGACATTTGATTTGTGTCCCATGCGCAAGGATCCGATTGAATCGTATTTGTATCACGCCGCCTCGCAGCTCTTCTACGTCTTTCCCTACTCCAACTGGCTCGGCTGGCTGGGCAAGATTCAGAATGTTTTCCTCACCTTTGGCTGGAACTATATCGATATATTCGTTATGATTGTGGGCATCGGTCTAGGCGAGCTGCTGGCACGGCTCACAGGACATCTGCAGCGGCTCGTGGAGCGGGTGAGGAGTTTGGCAGTCTGTTTGAGTATATTTCTGATTTGCAACCTTGTCTTTTAGCCCATGCCGGAGGAATTCTGGACATATGTGCGCTGCAGCTATCGCTCCATTGTGGAGCTCATCTATGAGGTGGACGATGCTGTTTCGGGCATTATGCTGATATCCTTTGGCAGCAATTTGTACTTTGTCTGCCTGCAGCTGCTCAAGAGCATCAAGTATGTGCGACAAGTAGCAAGCAGTTCTCTTTTCTTTTCTTGATGCATTCTTAAATGTTCTCCATACTCAAACAAAACGAACCAAACTCTCTTTCTCAGCTTGCCTGTATCTCTCTTAAACGCTTTGTTCTTTCAGTGTTTCTTTTGATCGCTTTCGTAAACGTTTGATAAGCAAAACTTTGCCATAGCCATCTCACTTATTCTTCGATCTTCTCTTATCAGAGAGCATTAGTGTTTTCAGTTTATCGAATTGTGCATTCGGTAACGGATTTCTAGACTTTAATAATAGGCAAATTTTGTAAAAGAGCTTTTGTGTTTTGGGTAAAGGAAAGGGTTTAAAAAAGTGTTTGTTTTTCATTCCAAATTCGGTATCTCTATGGAAACAAAATATTTTGAAAATCTGTAGAGTTTTATTTTTCTAATTGTCGAAAATTGCTTATAATTTTGTATTACTTTACTAGAAGTCATTATTTCACTAGTTCTCTTTATTGTCTTTTAAAAGCAAACTCACTTACTCTCTCTTTCTTACTTTTTCTCTCTCGCTCTCTATCTCTCTCTCTCTCTCTCTCTATCACTCAAGAGGTTTCGTTTGTTTTATCGATTCTGCTTTGTTCTCATTAGCAAACGTTGAACTAAAATGAAACATCACTTTAAACCGATTAAAAATTAATCTTTCTAAAGGTAGCATTTGTTTTGCATTCGTAAGCGTTGAACTATAACGAAATTGTACTATTTAAGAATTTGGAATTATTGTTATACTCTTTTCGAAGAAAATAGTATATTCACTTTGTGCTGAAGTTCGTAATGCATAGAAGGAAGCGTCGGAGACTCTCAAAAGTTACTGCCAGTATGTTTAGAATGACAAAACAAATTGATCTAGCAATGTCTGTCCCTCAGTTTTTGAGCTATCGCGATCAAACTTTGCACAGAGACTTATTATTCAAAGGGACAGCACATTGGTCGGAACCGGCCGGATCGGACCACTATATCTTATAGCTGCTCATTTTATAGTAATTTGATATTTCCTACTATAAGAAACTTACTTGAACAAAAGCTGTAGAATATAAATTATTCTCTCTCACCCTCATTTTGACTATACACTCTCTATTTGTTTTTATACTCCGATACCGAAGGTACTCATAGTATATTGGTTTTGTCGAATGTCCGTCAGGCCGTCCGTCTGTCCGTCTGTCTGTCTGGATGAACGCACGTATTTCCGAAACGATATTAGATAGACTCTTGAAATCTTTTGCGTTATGATTATAGCTATCTGCTTCAGATCAAGTTTATTCCAAATTTATGCCACGCCCACTGGGAGGCTGGCAAATCGATAACATGTCGATACACCTCAAATCACAAATCGATTAAACGTGAATAACTCCCACAATTTTGAAGCTAGAGTAATCAAATTTGGTAGGTATATTGCTGGTGACCTCCCGAAAAAATTGGATCATAGGTTAATCGGCCACGCCTATTATTACGCCCACCAGCCCCCCTCCAAAATTAATTTGAAATGCCTATATCTCCTGCAGTTTTAGAGCTAAAGTCACCATATTTGAAATATATATTACTGGTGACGTCCTCTACAGAATTACAGAAACAAAATTTCGACCACGCCCACTCCCGCCCCCGTAATCGCGAAATTCGATATACATGAATGCACAATTCGATAACACGTGTATATTTCCCGCAATTTTGAAGCTAGAGTCCCCAAATTTGGAATTTAGACTAGGGCTGATCAGCCCAAAAGATTGCGTCCTGGATTTTCCGGCCACGCCCACTGGAACGCCCCCCAGCCACCCCGCCCCCACGAAACACGGAAGCCTATATCTCGCACAGTTTACGAGCTATGGCCACCAAACTTTGAGGGTAGACTTATTGTCAGCCCCCCTAAAGATCGGCAAAAAATTTAAGCATTTAATGTATGTGCTATATTTCTCTCAACACTCTCTCTATCTTTCTTACTTTCGCTCTTTCCTTTGCCTCTTCGTCCGTCAGCAAAATGCCATCGGTTGGGCACGCCGTTTACTTTTACTTCTCACTGCTGTTCCTCATCGGTCGGTCGGTAGCGGTTCTGCTGTTCGTGTCGTCGGTGCACGATCGGGCGGGGGAGTTGCTCCGCCTGCTGCAGCTGGTGCCGCCAGTCGGATATCATGCTGAGGTGTCCCGGCTGGCCAGCGAGCTGTCCCACGAAACTGTCGCACTCAGCGGCCTCAGGTTTTTCAGCATCACCAGGAAGCTCTTTCTGACAGTGAGTACGCCTGCGGCTTGAGTGTTGGCCGAGCGAGTGCGCCAACAAGTGACATTAATTGGGAATTTGTCTTGTATTGTGTGCAGGTCGCTGGCAGCATTGTTACCTACGAGCTGGTCCTCATTCAGTTTCACGAGGATGAAAAGTCTTGGGACTGCGTCTCGCAGCCGGCCGCCAACTGACTCAATGCGCCAGACGCAAAACACAAAACGCCAGACGCAATGAGAGCAAATGTCAACTTTGAGTCTGCCGACGAATGAATACCCTATGTTTATTTGAACACCGATAGTTCCTATGATTGTTAATTATTCGTTACAGTCGTCTGATGTTGATAATATTAGGCAATTTATGATTACAATTGATTAGTTTCTAAAAGTCTTATAAACACTTTCAACAATTTGAATAAATTTTGTCGGCAATTTGTATCAAAAAATGTCTATTATTTATAATACATAAGCAAAGGTATATACAAATTGTTTGACACTTCTAAATATTAAATGTGTCTTATGATATTTTTTCTACAATCGGAATAAAAATGTAAATTTACACAATTTATATCATATATGAAACCATAAATATATTACTTGTCCAGCTCTGTCATAAATTTATTAAACTCAGTAAGTATCATCAAGGGAGAAGATATTCTGCATCCGCAAATGTCAAAGCTTATCAAATTTGTCTGTGTATTTGAATTGTTGAACATTTTACATAGTCAAAGGCTTTTAATATGTTGGTTTATTCAATGTAAAAACCGATGTACGATGGATGAACGCATCTATGAACTATATCAGCTAATCCAGACTATTTATTTGCGAGATATAATAATTTATATAAACAAAAACTTTGAACATCAAAATAAAAAATACTTTTAAATGGTCAAATTTTTCTTCAAATAAAAAAAATGTTGACTAATTTTAATTATTTACAAAATAAATACATTTCCAATGAACTAAACTAAAATAAATTTGTCTACAGCAAAAAGAGTTCGGTGTCTTTAAATAAAGTTTAATATATTAATGAAAATCAAATTCGATGGCTAAGACAAATAGTTTCGTATAACAAATTTTTATTGAGTTTTGGTTTGATTGGGTTTTTCTGGGTTTTCCCCAATCCTTGCAACAAATGTTGGACCAATGATTTAAATTTGCTATTGATATCCCCAGAACTTAACGTAATTTTAACTTTATATCTTTAATTTAATATTTGAAATTTTATGTAAATTTTGTAAATACCTTTAAATTTTTTATAATTTTATATAAATTCCTTAAAAATAAATAAATAAATGTAAATGTAAATGAAAATATTTTTTTAAATTTTTTAAATATTATTAATATTATAATGATGGTTGTCCTGACACTGTAAGTTAAACTTATAACTGAATGGGCAAATCCATATTACATTTACTTATTAAACTCTATATATAAGTTACCATAGCATATTTTCAAATATAGCTTTGTTTCGCTTAAATACTATTTATAAGTTAACACAGCTTATTTTCAAACAAAGCTTTGTTACGCTTGATTTAATTTTTATTTATGTAAGAACTGTGCTTTTTTGTTTGCCTTTAACTTCTTTGAACATTAAAGTTGAAAAACGTCGATTTGGGTGAGGGACGAAATTAGAATACCCCACAGCTAGAGTATATATATGTGTGCATATACAAGCAGATAAAGCGTAGCAATAATATATAGCAATAATCGGCAGCCTACACTGCGCTACAGGAACACGTCGCCAGTGTGGAGCTAGTTGGAAATGAACCAGTTTGGCCTGCTTATTGTGATGCAATGCGGCCTTAAATGGTGCATGTGTGCATGTGCAATCGCTGGCTGCCTAATCACGGCAAAATGCGCGATTTGAACCAGTTGACCAAATGCCAATGCCAGTTGGACCGGGACTGCGACTGGACGGGGACTGGATGTCGACGTCGCTGCTGACGCTGTTGTTGCTTCCGGACGATCTAACCCAATTCGCTGAGCGGTTCAAGTATATAAGACGGGCGGCCAACCCACTAACGCGCAGACAATCAACGCTCATCCAAGTGTAATCAACATGTTCGCAATCCGGAGCAGCAGCAGCAGCCTAACGATCCTCCTGCTGGCCAGCGGCCTCGCCTTGGCCAGCGCCCAGTTCCTCTATCCGCCGTCGCGTGGCCAGCGTTCGCTGTACGGGCCGCCGCCGCCTAGCCATGGCTGGAGCAGCGGCTGGAGCAGCAGTCCCAGCTTTGAGCTGGCGCCGCACTCGCACTCGCACACGCACAACAGCATTACGCGGGATGAGGTGCTGGCGCTGCTGGCCGCGTGGAAGGCAGCGGATGCCAAGCCGGCGCCAGCGCCGGAGCCCGAGCCGGAGCCAGAACCGGAGCCAGAGCCGGAGGCGCCCGCACCAGAGCCGGAGCCAGAGCCAGAAGCGCCTGCACCGGAGCCAGCACCAGCACCGGAGGCGCCAGCCGGACCCGGACCCGCTGTGCCGCTGACCGTCTCGCTGCCCGCCTTTGTGCCCATCCAGCTGTCCGCCATGTACACGGCGCCGGTGCCGGTGCCCGGCGCAGGTCTGGGCGCCTTTGGTTTCGGCGGCGGTTTTGGCGGACAGGGCATAGGAGCAGGAGCCGGAGCAGCCGCAGGAGCTGTGGGCCTGGGTGGCGGAGCCGGCGCAGGAGCAGCAGCAGCTGCTGCTGGTGGCGCTACGGCACGCTTGGGTCGCACCCAGACGCAGCGTCGTGGCAACAACATTCGCTTCCCCGTCGCCAATCCGCGCAGCTTCGCCTCCGCCAACTATGTGGCGCCACGTCCGCGCTTCCTGCGCACCATTGTCGCCGAGCCCGGCCAGGCCATGAGGTGAACCAACTGACTACATCTGTTTTCCCTATTGCTATGTCTAATCTCGCTTCCCTTCTTCTTGTTCCACAGCATTGAGGCACTGCCGCCAGCGCCTTTCCTGGGCAATGTTCAGTTTGTGCCCAGCAATTGGCAGTAAGTCGTCGCTGCATGTCTCTCTCCATGGAGACTATATACTCGTATCAACTATAATCGTGCTTGTGGCATAACTGAGCATGAGTGCATAACTGTAAATAGCTCAATGTTTAACACGATGTCAAAATGTTATTATGTATTATAATTTTTTTTTTATTTGTTGCAATTGAAATACATTCATATATATAAATAAAGTTAATGCGAAAGATTTACCCAAAAAAACGAAATATTTTTAATGATTTTCAAATGTTTGTCAACGATTTGCATCCGTTTCTCTCTTCTAGGTTTTCTCATTTCATTTGTCTCCTTTAGTCACTCAGTTCTTCTGTGTATTGTATTCGTAAAAGATCGATCAATGTGATGTATGTTTGAATAATAAGTATCTGTGCAAAGTTTTATCGCGATAACTTTGAAAACATTTGATTTATGGCCAAAACCGACTTCCAATTGTATGGCAGCTATAAGATATATTGATCCAATCCGACTGGTTCCAACCAATGTGCTGTCCCTTTGAATCACAAGACTCTGTGTAAAGTTTTATCACGATAGCTCTAAGACTGAGGGACTAGTTTGCATACATATAGACAGACAGACAGACGGACATGGCTAGATCAATTTGTATTGTCATTCTAAGCATACTGGAGGTAACTTTTGGGGGTCTTCGACGCTTCCATCTATGCGTTACAAACTTCAGCACAAACTTCATATACTATTTTCTTCGAAAAGAGTATAATAAATACCTTTTTTGATTGCATAAAAGAATTACAGAAATCATTCAAAAAGGTGTCGCATCAACTCAAATTGTAGCTAAATAAATCTGTATTCCTTTACATTTTTAACAATCGCACTTTAAATTAAAGTATAACTTCACATTTTAATAGCAAAAAATAATACAATTTATTGGGAAGTTTTAAGGGATTAACAATAAGATCATATATAGAATATACCGAACAAATAGTAATCAAATTTAATTTAAGTTTTATTCATTTGAATTTGTTTTCCATCATTTTTAGTTATAACTTTCATTTTGTACATTTTTCACTCCTATCTCTCTTTCCTCCACTTTATGGCCTTTTTGTGCACAAACTTTGCAACACCTTTACCAACACCTACATAATTGCACACTGAACAATCTAATTCCACAAATTGCGCTACCAATTAACATATTCATAGAGTTATCAAATTTACAAGTCGCCAAACATTGCAAAGGCGGCTCAATCGAACAGCTCCCCAGAGTCTAATACATATATATATATATATATATATATATATAATTATGTATATATGTGTGTGTACACATGTAGGCGACATCACCCAGTTTGCATGGAGAAATTTAAAACACACACACACTAAGCTTATATGGAGGAGGCACACACTAAATCTCCGCAGCACGTACCACAATTTTTTGCCTATTTTTTTTGCGATTGACCATTTAAAATCGTATCAGATATTTGCTGTACAGCGTTTGCCAGCTTTGCAGCTGACGCCTAGGGAGTTGAGCCAGCCCCAAGTCCCACTCCAGTTCCAGTTCCAGTCCTAGTATCAGTTCCAGTTCGAGGACCAGTCCCACTCCCACTGCCAGCTCCATGGAGGGGCGTGTCACCTAAACAGCTCAGCTGCCATTTGCCTGAGGACGACATGTTGATGTCTCAACCCATAAAAAGTAGTGGGCCATCGCTTGACCATCTACATCAATGGAATTTATCACAGATATTACACTGTGCAACAGCATTGGGTTCTCAATATGACAAGCATATATTGTAGTTTTTATACCCTGAACCCATTAAAAATGGGTAAAAGGGTATTATGGTTTTGTGCAAATGTATGTAACAGGCATAAGGAAGCATCTCCGACAATATAAAGTATATATATTATTGATCAGTATCAACAGCTGAGTCGATCTGGCCATGTCCGTCTGTCTGTCCGTCTGTATGAGCACACAGATATCAGAGACTACAAGACTACTCTAAAAACACACATGCTGCAGTACAAGCAGTGCAAGCGGTTTAAGCAGTTAGCTTGCTCTTTCGCTGAGCCCCACACAATAGAAAGTTAAATCTTAATCGATAACTCGTCTGTGTTTAGTTGTCCGATACATTATTGAATTTTTGACTAACTTTTTGGGACGGATTGGGGGGTGGTATCCAAAAAGCTAGAGACAAATGTGTTACATGTGTAATGCTCGATTCGAGCATTATACATGCCAAATTAGGGACCTCTAGCTCTTATAACTTGTAAGTTATAGCCAAAAAACGCTGGTCTGAAATCGAAATTTATCGATAACTTTTGAACGGGACGAGTTATCGATAGAAGTTATTTAAGTTAAACTTTCGATCTGTCCCGGGATTACGAAGAACAATTATATTCCAAATATGAAGTCTCTAGCTGCTTGTAGTCTCTGCATATCCGCGTGTTCATACAGACAGACGGACGGATCGGACGGACTGGACGGACGGACGGTATCAGACAGACAGACGGACGGACGGACAGACAGACAGACGGACATGGCTAAATCGACTCGACTGTTGATACTGATCAAGAATATATATACTTTATATGGTCGGAGATGCTTCTTATGCCTGTTACATACTTTTGCACAAAACCATAATACCCTTTTTACCCATTTTTAATGGGTTCAGGGTATAAAAAGCTTCAATATAGTTTTAATGGATTAAATTGCAAACTATATTCGATATAAGGCTATTCAGCTCATACACCTTATGGCTGCCATTAAGCTCAAATATTGTCTGCATTCTAGCAACAAATGAATATTAAATTAATCATTTCAAATCCAACTATAATATTTCACTTGACTCAGAAATTTCAGCAGAAGATTAAACACAAAGAAACACTTTTGCAATAATTATTTGTAAAGTTATTTATTAATTACGCGTCATTTAAAATTGACATGAATTAAAACATCAATATTTATACAAGATATTTGGTAGATTTGTTGGAGCTTATCAAATGCACACATTTCACATAGTGCAATCTCACTGATGTAGTCGAGTGTAATTGGCAATTTCAATTCAATTTAGTTCGATGCATTTTCACACATTTGATATACATAAATGGGCCGGGCCTGTTAACATGTTGGCCATATATTTTGATCGCAATCGATGGGCAAACAGTTATTAATGCAATCGATCGACGTATGACGCCCATTTGGATAGATTTGTAGCCCAGATCGTTATGGACTTCCCGCACAGCGTGCAGAAAAACATGTCATGTCATTTGTAGCTCCAAATACTTATTATATCAGAGACATCTGGTTGGGTTACGGGCTACATATTTGGTATTATCGTGAACACACACATAAAGCAATAAAAAACGTCGCTAACCATAATCAAAATAATATACAAATAAATTAAATAACACATTAAAAACGCCTTAAATACGAGCTACTGTTACGATTAAGTTAGCTGTGTGTTTTTTTTCGTTTTGGAACCACACACACATAACCTAAAAGTTTGTGCTGTTAACGGAACAGCTTCAGGATCAGCCGCTCCAGACACTGATGGACGGCCAGCAGAAGGAATACGCCAGCAATTACATAGTTTAGACGATAAATTGCCGCCTGGCAATAGAGCAGCACAATGCCAGCACACAAATACAAGACGATGGACAATATCCAATAGCCACGCCTGCAATATAATACAAAATATACATACATATATTAATTTATGCAAGTATTTACATGCTCTCAAATGTTTAACTGTATTTTAAAAGCTGTTAAGCTGATTCGCCTGACAACAGACAGCGCTTCTGTTAACTTCAAAGCAAGAAAACTAACTCTGTTATCGAAATCTGTGGTTTTTGTGCCATTAATCTGGACGGAATAACATTGCCATTTTGAATGTGACGAGTGTCATGATTCATAAGCTTCAGCTCGTAGCGGTGGGAATACGAATAATAAATATTAATAATAAAATATATATATATACCAACTTTCATCTCTATATTTATGTATCCACTCAGCACGCACGCAACAAAGCTTATGGAATCTGCGAAAAATGCAGCTTGTACAAAGACTTTCAGCAATTAATAAATCCCTTTTACTTAAATTGTAAGGGACATTCTTGTGGTTTTTGCATAAATATAGTCAATAGTAAATCTGGCAGAGACTTGGATTTATAGTCAGTAAAATCAATCTTATCAATGTTAACTGTATGATTATGAACCGAACTCTGCAAAATATCAGATTTAACATAAAATATTCTATACATATTACTAAAAACGGACAGATATGCGACAAAGTTTGTGTTCAACAAAGAAAAGTTAGCAGCTGACATTAAATATAAAATGCGAATTAACAGATCGTCCAGCTGTTATCTAGCAGTGATCTGCTTGATATAACAACAACAACAACCAACAGGCACTTAACGAATCCTTGACACACCCTGTGCATTTGGTGACATGGCGTTGCCAACCGCGCATACAATTTAAAGGAAACATAAAAACAACCATAACCGAAATTTTAAAAATTATTTGATTGCACTTACAACTTTTGTGGTGCTCGCAGCTGCAGCAGCAGACTAAGTGATCCCAGCACCACAATGCTGGTGTGCAAAGAGGGATCGGGCAGAACAATGCCATGCCTGTGAAAAGCGCAAAAGAAAACCAAAAGTACAATTTGAGTTGAAACTAGTCATTAATTGTTGGACCATTAATTAAACCCACCGGCGACTGCGCAGCCAGGCTAAACTGGCCGGTGCGCTGAGCAGCAGCAGCACGAGCAGCATCAGCAGCAGCGTTATGTGAAACGGAAAGTTTTGCAATCCCACACAGCACTCCTGCTCCTGTTCCGGCTCCTCATCCTTGGGCTTGTCGGGCTTTTTCTTCTCCTCGATTGATTCGTCTTCGCTGATATCGCTGGACGGCAGCTCCTGCGGCTCATGCTCCTCATTAGCGTCTGCTGGCGCATTTGTGCCGCCAAAGCCCGTGGCCATGTGAACCAAATTGGCCGCCTGCTGCCACAAGTAGTCCTCGAGATAGTCCTTATACGCATTCGATAGCATCAGAAAGTAGAACACAAAGGCCAACAGCAGCGCCAATCCGCTGCAGGTGCCCAGCGCAATGCCAATCGTCAAGATGCCGTACGTGATGGGCAGATGCGTCATGATCGAGAGCATTATGTTCGAGCCGGATGCAGAGAGGCGCGTCAGACGCAGCGCCAGGCGATGGAAGGCATTCCCGTAGAGCGTCAACGACAGCCACACGCCCAAGGCGGCGATTAGCGACAGACCGATCGCAGTGCAGTGGATGATGACCGAGATGTTTATGCTGTAGTCCAGTGGCTCCGGTGTGGGCAGCACCTTCAGGTTCAGTATCAGCTTCTTAAGCAGGCGACAGCCTGTGGCAGCGATATAATAATAAGATAAGAAAAAGTTATGATCATGCAGAATCATAAGCAAAATAGTCACGGCAACAGTTGTGAAGAGGTGATAGGAGGAAATACTGCAGATATATTTGTTATTTTCCCCCTAGATATCTGAAGATCACTGTAGTAGTTGAACTGGTGCTCACCTGTGACGATGAAGAGCGATGTGTACTGTAGGTAACCAATGTAGGGCTTGAGGCTCCTAAAGGTGCCAACCGGTTGAAACATCTCCAATTGTTTGCGAAGCACAATCAACAGCACACAAACAAAATGCGCCGGAAACCAGCCATAAAACTCCAGAACCAGGCGCGACAAGGCATCCGCATAGGAGTACTCATAGCTAAGAGAGAGACAGTGGATTGTAAGTGAGACAGCAATAGAGCATGTAGACAAATTCATAACTGAACTGTTAACAGAAGTAAATAAATGCGCAGAAATAGACAGGGACTCATATCATAGCTAGATATGATATATTTCAATAGACCTACCTGATGCGATAGCGACAAATGGGATCCAAGTACAAATCGAGCGTAACGGGATTCACTGTGGTATTATACTGGCTGGGCATCATAGTGGGCACATTGACATACAGGCCCGGCTTCTGATCGGGCGAACTGCAATTAAGATTGGTTTAATTGAAACATTCAGGCGCTGGAAATCAGTTGAAGAACCTACGTAAGAGTCTGATAGCGCTCAAAACCGGCCGCCCAGGGTACACACAGTCTGGCCGTGATGCGATAGTTGGGCTGCAGACACTGCAGCGGCTCCACATGAATGCGCAGACTCTGATACGGCTCGATTAGCTCGGAGATGCGCAGACGGTAGTGCAGGGTGCCCTGCAGCGTCTCATTGACAATGGGACGGCGGCCGTAGGCGTACCAGCGCGGCATGCGCAGGTCCAGGATGCGCTCTTTGGGATCGTAAATGTCCAGATTGTAGCCGGTGCGTTGGCTGCCCGCCGGCAGACGGAGCAACACGTGCGTCCACTGCTGATACGTTTTCCGCAGATTGTGCAAGTCGAGAACAGCAACGCTGCGCGGCTCGTTGTCCAGAGTCGGCAGACGCTGCACCAGATGCGTCAGTGGAGTGGCCTTATCGCTGCAATGCAAAGCTAATCAGTATATATAGTATACCTCAATGTATTCACACACTCACCAGTAGTTTAGCTCAGTTTCATTGTCCTTTTGCGACTGGCAGCCAAACAGCCAATTGTCATCGCTATCAACATTCAAAGCCTCAATGGCCAGTTTCTGCAGAAAAAGACGGACAGTTAATATACAGTATAATCCTGTTAATCCGTATAGTAAAATAATAGAAACTCCCATAACTTTGTCAAAACTGATCCTATTTTCTACATTAGATCTGCATTTAACTTTGAAGCACTTTGGATTTTTCGATTTTCAATCAGAAACAAGCCACTAGATGTCTTCCAAATCACTGGAAATGCCTTTACAATATTTGAAACTACCATAGCTTGGCCAAAACTGATCCGATTTTCATTCAGTTTTGATCATGAAGCACTAAATCACTGGATATGCCTTTCCAGAGTTTTTTTTCGATCACGAAATTTTGACGACAAGCAACGTGAGACATTAGTTATAAAGATCGGTTGAGTTTGCACCTGATTGTTATACATTTATATATTTGTCGTTGCCGCCGTAAGGCTGCATTTAGTGTTACCTTATAGCGTTCCTGACGATGTATGCCAATCAGTTCAAAGTAGTGGCTCTTCAGGCCATTGGCAAAGAACTTGTTGATAACCACGAGACGTTCCTCATGCCAATTGCTTTGTGGTTGGAAGCTCACCGAGCTCAGCTGACGTGTCCGGGATTTCTAAATGGGAATATAGCAAAAATATAGTAAACTTGTGTATGGTTTTAATTTCATTTCAAAATACGCATTTGAAGGCATTTAAAGTAACATCTTTAACTTCTAGAAGATTCTACACAACGATTGACTGCAGTTTAGTTCCTTACCACAAAGTGCGCGACAGCTGAATGCATATTGCGCTGCTTGTTGGTGCTGAAGATGACGGTGTCGTCGCCTCGTCGCTGGGCGATGCTGAAGAGAAAGCGATTGATGACCTGCATGAATTGCAGACACCAGACGGCCGACAAATGATCGCAGCTAAGGCTCACGCGAGGAATTGCCGAGGTCTAAAGGGGGGGAGAAGAATGAGCGCAATAGTTGAGCAAAGATTAAACAGAAATGTTCAATGGCAAGCTTACCATGGCGTGCAGATCATTGAACTGCGATGTGGTCAGGCCGGCGTGCACGAGCAGATCCCGATTGCCGCCGCCCGTCGAGATGAGCAGCACATTGTCCAGCTTGGCCGACAGCTGCTGGCTGGCCATGCGCTGTTCACTGGCCGGCTTCTGGTGCAGGCTCTGGCAGACATTCGTAACGCTTGTCGGCTGGGTGGCGGTTCGTGTGCGACTGAGCTGCTCGTGGGTCTCCGCATAGAACTGGCTCAGATGCGCATCCAAATTGAGTACGGGCTGATCCAGCGGCGTCGATATACTAATGATGCTATTGATGTGCTGCCCAATCTCGGCGTCCGTCAGAATCGACTGCGCCAGCTTGCCGCCCATCGAGTGACCAATGAGCACAATTTGACTGGGCTGCCGATACAGCGAGAGTATTGTGCGTATGCAGTGCTTGAGGAACGAACGCTGATGGTACATATAGCCGCCATAGAGTGCCGACAGCTCCTCATCGTAGTCAATCGTATAGTAGTCCAAGTGGATGCCAGAATCGGGATTATCGCGCGCCTTGCGCAGTGCCACGGAGGCCAAGGAACGCACCTGCTTGTAGGAGCCAGCGTTGCCGGGTACAAAGATCACCGGTGCACCTGCCATCCGCATCTTGTGCGGGTCGAGCGGCTGACGCATGCCCTCGTAGTAGTAGTACAGGCCATAGTTGGGAAACTCTTTGTTTGCCGCAAATCGCACGCGCTGTCAACAAACAATAGCTATCTATAATCGGACAGTGGCGAAAATATGCCCAAACTTACCGCAAATTGTGGCTCACCAAACATGTATGTCATGCGGCAGGCGTTCGGCTCCACCTCGACGTGCAAGTGGACAATGCCGTAGAGGAAGCAGCATATTGAGGCAATTACCACGAGCACGGCACAGTTGCGCAATGCTATCATTTGCGTTAAATATGGGATTTTGATTAATTTATGCAGCGGTCTCGATTTGTTGATTAGCACGCCGAGCGTTGCCAGCTTATTCAAATATATTCCTGTTGGTGCTAGAGATGTTAAGTGCTAGAGATGGGCGTGTGCCGGATTTGTTTGTTAGAACCATATGGGCATGCAGAGCAAGCAGCTGTTTTTGGTCAAATAAATTCATTGGAAAATTATACATTTAATTCAGCATATTTTCGTTTTGTTATTAGTCTATGTTAAGCGATAGCAGATTATCGATATTCATAAGATATAGAGATGTGTGATTTTGCCATTCTCTCCTCTCATCTAAGTCTAATGTAAATTATTTGTAATGATTGGGTTTTTTACGGGGTTTTCCACAACACTGCAGGAAATGTTGGACCAATATACATTTAAAGAGCCTCAGAATTCGTAGCTTTTCATTCCTTATTGCCTTATATATGTATAATTAACTCTTCATGGCTTACTTATATACTGCAAATAAGCTAGCTCTCGTGTCCGTTAAGTCCAATCATCGTTATGGCATGTCGATAACGCGGCTTAGAATGCATCAACATCGATAGTTGGGCTTGATCTCAGCACACTCGCCGCCAGTTACAAATATCAATGCGCAGGCAATCATATACGCGCGCGCACACACACACAGACACACACAGGTAGTGCCTAGAGCATTCCAATCGAATACCTTGTTGATTTGCCAATGTATTGATCATTATTGTTGTTTGCTCGCATCTCGTTGCGGTAGTCCATCATTCAGTTAATGAACGCGCTCGCCTGCTCGCTCTTGTTTTGCTGATAGCTGCCAGCAGCGCCCCCGTCACCCGAGCTCCGCCCCCGCACGCATCAACGCTTCGTAACGTGTTTACGTTTCTCTAAGCCAGAGCGCGTGTGTGTGTGTGTGTGTGTCGTCTGCGTTTGCGTCTATGTGTGAGTGCGTTTAATTCGCGCATTGTAGCTAGCTAACTGGCTGGCTAGCCTCTGGACCTGGCTGGGACAAAAACACAAAGACAGGAAAAACAAAAAGACAGTTATGCCCTGCTGCGTCGCGCCAATAACAAAAACAAGCCACATAGCTGACGCCGTCTCGTTGTCGTCGTTTTCGTTGTTGTCGTCGTTTGTTTCTCTCTCGCATCTGTCGGATCGTTGTGTGTGTGTTTGTCTGCTGGATCGTTGTTAGTAACTGTCGTGGTGTTGTCGTTTATTGTTGTTGTTGTTGTTGTTACGCGCGCTGTGACTGACTTGTTCAATGATTTAGTAACAAAAAAATATTCATAGCTCATTCCAAAACTTGTTCTTGTGCCTGCTGCAAATACAAAAAAACAAAAACTAATATCAAATAAAACGCGCTACGAAATTCAATTTCTTCGTATCTATATCGAGAATATTAAATATATAATATATATATTTGTAATGTTTTATATGTGTAGTTGTTGTTAGCAATTGTTTGTGTTGTTTTTTTTTTTTTTTGTATAAAATTGTTATTTGTTGTAATTATACAAATCAAAAATCGATCGAAAGTCTTTCAAACCATCGTCTCGTCTCTTGCTTCCTGCTCCCCCACTCCATCTGTGTTTGTCGTGTGCAATTCAAATACACCGCCAAAAACTCCCCACCCACCCAACAACAATTGCGTCTGCCTTTATAATCGCATACGAAAGAAAAAAACATTAACATTTCGTATATATAAAATGGAGATCTGGCGATCGCTAACGGTTGGCGCATTTCTAGTATTGGGTCTGGTGTGCTTCTATGGCATGGTGGAGTCGTGCAACGAAGTCGTCTGCGCCTCCATAGTCTCCAAGTGCATGTTGACGCAGAGTTGCAAATGCGAGCTCAAGAATTGCTCCTGCTGCAAGGAGTGCCTCAAGTGTCTGGGCAAAAAGTACTATGAGGAGTGCTGCAGTTGTGTCGGTAAGTAATCGTCTGATCTGGGAATACTATATATACATGGATCGTTGATGATGTGATATTTAAACATTAATCATTACGAAGTCGCAGTTGCCTTGTTTTTTTCATATTACTTATATGCAAATGTGTATGCGTGTGTGTTGGTGCATGTGTATGTGTGCATTTGCGATGTGTAACCATTGATATCGTGGCGCTGCTTCTATCGATAGTTAAGCCGCCGTTTGAAGCCCGATTGCCACCATGCCAAATAGTACAACTTTAACACTTATGTGGTGGCAATTGGTTGCCAATCGCATTTGTAATGCACCAACACAGAAATAATACTTATTCTGTATTTGTTCTTAAAAATAAATAGTAATGCATTAAATACTTAAGGTTTTTGAAATAAATGATAGCAAACAATAATTATTCAAATGTTCACTGTACGATTTGAAAATTGAAAAATAACTAAGAGCAACCAATTTTGAAATTAAAGTTTAAAAATATATAAGAAACTGAACAAACCCAACACATATTTGTATAATTTGTAGAGCTGTGTCCCAAACCAAACGACACACGCAACTCACTGTCTAAGAAATCACACGTCGAGGACTTTGATGGCGTACCTGAGCTTTTCAATGTGCTGGCCACCACAGAGGAGAGTGAAAGTGATTATTGGGATGTGTTCACATTTCAAGTAGATTGGTCCAGAGGGAAACCAAAACTGGATAAAGACGAGAAATATTATCTGAGTGAGTGAATCACAATATCGTATTATGCAGCTATTTAATAAAACTGTATAACCTTCGCTTACAATAGAATTCAATGACAAGAATCTGGATGAAGCACGTGAGGAACGTGACAATACGTTGACCGTAAATTGCACAGTTATATACTTGGATCAGTGCGTGTCGTTGAATAAATGCCGTCAAAGCTGTCAAACAATGGGTGCTAGCAGCTATAGGTGCGTAATATACTCTACAATCAGATATGTCTCGTGTGGTAATTCGATTGTTTGTAATCCTAATATAGATGGTTCCATGATGGCTGCTGTGAGTGCGTGGGCTCAACGTGCATCAACTATGGCGTGAATGAGAGTCGTTGTCGACACTGTCCCGAATCGAAAGATTTGGGCGATGATTTCGACGATGAGATCGACGAGGAGATGCAGGACTATGGCGATAGTATGGGTCCGTTCGATGGCTCCGTGAATAGCAATTATTGATAACAGCAAACAAATGCCATTTAAAGAACAAGAACATTTAACAAATTAGTTACTCAATTCAGTGACATTATTATTGTGTAGTACGAAGTAATTTTGTATAGCATTATTATTATTATTTTTTTTTTGTACTTTAAAGAATAGGCCCTTTTGATTGTTTTTCATTTTGAACAGCATGGGATTTTATTAGAGCCGAAAATAAAGATTATACATATAACAAAGTGAAATGAACAATTGTTTTTTTGTGGACCACACAAGGGTTAACAGCAACTTTGTCAATCGAAAAGTATGCAACGAGACATCGAATGTAAATAAATATTTGCCACATAAACAATAGAACGTGTGTGCGTATGTGGAAAGTACCCCCCATCTATTGCCCACATTTGTCTACAAAAATTGTTACAAAATATGTGTGTCTTTCAAAATGACAACTTTATTAAAAATTTATAGTTTGCTCACAGCGCCCCAATAACATCGAACAGCTGATTGCGCGCTGCTGCTGCTCTGTGTTTGCGCCAGGGTGGCAACACTGACCCATGTAATTTCAAGCGAACAACATCAAGTTACGTATTCGAACCGGCGGCCACAAGTTAAGATAAATAAAGTGGCTGGAAATTATGTTCAAGGGCTTGCGACATGTGCGAAATGTGCTGCAACGTGGTCCCCACAGTCTGGCGCGCTGTCACGCCTACGTGACGCACACAGGCCAGCCAAATGGTGCCACCGCCTGCCGGCTGCCAATAAACAGCAACGCCGCTGCCGCGGGCTTAAAACGGCAACTCATTGCACCGGTGCTGCAGCCGCTGAGCTGGCGACAGGTGAGTGTGGTTGTGCATATAGTGCGGCACAAATTTGGTAAGCGTTACCCATTCACAGATGCAAATGCTGCGGTCGGAGTACAAGGCAATTGTGGGCGTAATTGCGCGCTCGCTGCAACTGACGCCGCGCGAGGTGCAGCAATTGCATCTGCGCTGCTTCTGCTCCCGCAAGACAGACGCCGAGCCGGACAAGCCTACCAGCGGCAGCGGCAGGGGCCGCTCCCAGGCCAGCAAGGATAAAACGCCTGCGAAGACAGACAAATCTAGCAGCGCCAGCAGCGAAGCGGCCGCAGACAACAGCAAGGAGCCAACACAAACATCCTCAACTAGTTCGAGCGCCAGCTCCAGCGATGACTCCTCCAACAACAACAAGAACGAGAACGATGAGAAAATGCGCTCGGTGCTAACGAAAGCGGTGCTTTGGCTATTCACCATTTATATGTTCGTTGCCTTTATATCGTTGCTGATTACGCCGCGCACGGAGCGACCTGAGGGATCCACCCGCTACGTCTCGTGGAATGAGTTCGTCCATCATATGCTGGCCGTGGGCGAGGTAAAGGAGCTGATCATACGACCCGATATGGAGATGGTCACGATCATACTGCACGACGGTGCCGTCATCAAGGGGCGCAAAGTGACGTCGACCATCTTCCACATGGCTGTTGCCGATGCGAACAAGTTTGAAGAGAAGCTGCGGCTTGTCGAGAAACGTTTGGGCATCACGGATGGTGTGCCAGTTACCTACGATCGCCAGACGGACACCACTGGCCGCATCCTGATGCTCCTGCTCTTCTGCGCCCTCCTCATGTCCATAGCGACACGCATGAAGAGCATGAAGAGTCCACTCAGCATGGACTCATTTGTGAGTAGTACAAATATTCCATATACCATTCCTGATTTCTTAAAGCTCTTATCTATTGATTTTTATACATTTCAAAGACAGAAACAGCAATGTCACTGGTTATCTGTTTTGCAGATCAAGCGAAACTTTCTTTTTTAACACGCTGAACAAAATGATTTTCATTATAAGACAAACATTGCATTTCACTACCATATCATATATCAAATTGCTGAGAATTGTCATGAAATCTTAGAGCAAAGTTACCATCAACATTGATCTAAATAGTATGATTAAATATAATCTATGGCAACTTTCCCATCTAGTAGCTGATGCTGTAGCTAATGAATTTTGAATTGTTTTAGAACCAAATGGGCCGGGCCAAATTCACACTGGTTGATCCATTCGATGGCGGACGCGGCGTACTCTTTCGTGACGTCGCTGGGCTCAGCGAGGCCAAGCAGGAGGTCAGGGAGTTCGTTGACTATTTGAAGACACCGGAAAAGTATCAGCGCCTGGGTGCCAAGGTTCCGCGTGGCGCTCTGCTCTTGGGTCCGCCCGGCTGTGGCAAAACACTGCTGGCAAAGGCGGTGGCCACCGAGGCCCAGGTGCCGTTCCTCAGTATGAACGGCTCCGAGTTCATTGAGATGATTGGCGGCCTGGGCGCCGCCCGCGTGCGTGACCTCTTCAAGGAGGGCAAGAAGCGTGCGCCCTGCATTATCTATATCGACGAGATCGACGCCATTGGACGACAGCGCTCCGGCACCGAGAGCATGGGCCAGGGCAGCTCCGGTGAATCGGAGCAGACGCTCAATCAGCTGCTCGTCGAAATGGACGGCATGGCCACCAAGGAGGGCGTCCTCATGCTGGCCAGCACAAATCGAGCGGACATACTTGATAAGGTACGACCTTTTTTATTATTTATTATTATTATTTACGACTTTATATATTTTCTTGATAGTTTAAAAGCGTATGCGTCACTTTGAATGATGTATTTGTATTCTAATTTAGAAACTATATTTTTTATACATAATTAGAATATTACGCTTGGCAATTGGGACTTTCGATAGTATTTTTCTTATTGTTAAAATATGTACATATGTACATAAATGGATTCTTTATTTTTGATTAATGCCGTGAGATATTATGCAGTATACAAATATTTTCCGGGTCTTATGCCTTTAGAATTTCAAATCATCATTTGTAAAGCAATCGATTTAAAATTTTTTTTTTTTTAATATTCATAAATAATGTGCTTTGTCTTCAAACCTTTTTTTGTATGTTGGATTTTTCAAGTGTTTTATAATTGTTAATTAATGACACTATGACTGGCAATAATGGAAATTGTTATTTGCCAAACGAAAATTAGTATGTAATATACATTTTTTTGTTGGTTTTTTTCATCACTCTATTGAAAGTCTAGTCTCAATGATATTATCTACATAAATTGTATGCATTTTTTTTGCAGGCTCTACTTCGACCCGGCCGCTTTGATCGTCACATCCTTATTGATTTACCGACGCTGGCGGAGCGCAAGGAGATCTTCGAGAAGCACCTGTCATCAGTCAAGCTAGCCGAGGCGCCCAGCAGCTATTCGCAGCGTTTGGCCCGCCTCACGCCGGGCTTCTCCGGCGCCGACATCGCCAACGTGTGCAACGAGGCGGCGCTCCATGCAGCTCGGCATGTCCAAACCGAAGTCACCAGCAAGAATCTGGAGTATGCTGTCGAGCGATTAGTGGGTGCGTGTTGCTATATATACAATATACATCAATGAGTTATTGCTGATTACCGCTGGAATGCTAGATTTGGCTAATTAGCTTAGTCCTTTGATATTTCTAAGCATTTAGACGAGGCTTTACACAATTCCCCATCCAAAAGCGTTATTTAGTCCATAGCTCATGAGATTCATGCGATGTTAGACACATTTTGAATGATTTATGCAACAAATTCAATTGAAGTTGTTTTAAACCAAGTTTGTATAGAACTTATATGCAGGGCACTACAAACCAACTAGAAACACATATTTCGAAAATTTAAACGCTTTCTGCTTCTATCAAACAACTTTAAACTAATACATAAAGATCTCTCTTTCAAAATCTAACAAAAGATGTTAAGTGTAAAATTGTGATTTGCTTTTTTATTTTTCCAATTTTGCAAGTTTTGTAAGAGACGCTTTAAGATTACCACAGTCGTCTAACTTTTAATCAGCCGATAGTTTCTAAACAAGATTTTGAAGCGGAACATACAAAATCATTAATTTCAAAAAATACCACACAATATAAAAGTAATATAGACAATTTTCTCTAACCCTGTCACAAAAGAGTTCGACTTATAGAGAATTCAAGTTAGCGAACACAAAAATTATATATACATACCTATAAACATAAAATCAATTGAAAATTTAATTTTTTTTTTGTAATATATTACATAATTCACGGAATTGCAATACATTACATTTCTAACGATCCTTCAAATTTTGTTGTGTACACACAAAACAAATGGCTAGTTAAAAATTCGACTTATGGAACAATTGTCCCAAAAATTGTTGGTTTGAGTTATAGAGAGAAAATGTTTCGGCTTATGGAGAAACAATTTTATAGAATGTTTACTCGAAACGCTAATGCCAATCAATTTGTGATATATTTTTTACATGTGTAGGCTATTCCAAACTCTTCATAATAAATTTGGTGCCTTTAGCTCTCATGACTTTCAAGTTATGACCAAACACTCGTTTGAAATCCAAATTTATCGATAACTCTTGAACTTTTGAAGTTGATCTGTGCCGGGACTACCATAACTTATATTCCAAATATGAAGCATCTAGCTCTTGTAGTCTCTGATATCGGCGTACAGACAGACGGACAGACAGGAAAACATGGCTAGATCGACTTGGCTGTTGATACTGATCAAGAATATATATACTTTATATGGTCGGAGATGCTTCATTATGCCTTTTACATACTTTTGCATAACTTCGTTCTACCCTTTTTACCCATTTTTAATGAGATCAGGGTATAAAAACTTTTAGTTAATCTTGTTAATGAAACCATAATTTTATCCTTCGTGTGCTGCTGCTTCCACAGGTGGCACCGAGAAGCGTTCGCATGCGCTTTCGCTGACCGAGCGCAAGGTGATTGCGTACCACGAATCCGGACACGCCCTGGTCGGCTGGATGCTGCCCAATTCGGACATCTTGCTCAAGGTGACGATTGTGCCGCGGACGAGTCTGGCGCTGGGCTTTGCCCAGTATACGCCCAGCGAGCAGCATCTGTACTCCAAGGAGGAGCTCTTCGACAAGATGTGCATGGCGCTGGGCGGACGTGCGGCCGAAAATCTGATCTTTAAGCAGATAACGACTGGTGCACAAAACGATCTGGAGAAAGTGACCAAAATCGCCTACTCGCAGATCAAGAAGTTTGGCATGAACGAGACGCTGGGTCCGATCTATGTGCGCGATGCGGATGAAGCTGGCGGCGGTGGCAGCAAGCCCTTCTCCCGCGCCATGGAGAGCATCATTGATAACGAGGCGCGCACCATGGTGTCGCAGGCCTATCAAACTACCGAGGAGCTGCTCATCAAGCATCGCGACAAGCTGGAGAAGGTATATGCCTGCGCTTTATCCTAAAGCCATCTTGTGCTAACTTATTTCCTTTTGAATTACAGCTGGCGGAGGCGCTGCTGGACAAGGAGACATTGGATTATGATGAGGTTTGCAGCCTAATTGGACCGCCGCCGTTTGATCCAGCCAAACGTCAGGTGGAGGCTGTCGAGTTTGAGCAGTCGCTGAAGAATCTGGGCACCAATGAGCCGAAAGTTTGAGAACTGAAACGGAAACGGATTATCCTCATCGATTTGTTGTTGAACCCTTCACACGAACCCTTAACCCGACTCCAAACACCTCACTCCCCACTCTCCGCTGCCTCTCTTACACAGCCGGTTCATGTTCAATAAATGTAAATAAAGTTGTTTACCTTTTTAATTCACTTTAGCATTGCACAAAGCGTATAACTCAAAACTGCATTAGCTAATTTCAAATTGCCGCTAATTGTTGCCCGCTAAGCGACTAATATAATCCCATAACCAATTGATGGATTATTAAGTGACCTACCGACACTATGTTAAGTACAGTGATCGCTCGATGAAATGGTTTTTTCACTTGTTGACAATAACTTTTATTTTTGAGCACATTTTTCAATTGAATATTCTAAATGTATTTCGTCAAATTTTGCACTGAAAGAAACTGACAAAAATTTGAAATATTTGGGAATTAGAAGCGACTAGTTTTGGTTAGTAAGCGCACACTGTATGTGTAATTTTCCAGAAGGGCTGCAATTGATAAGTGTATTTAAATATTTAATGTGCTGTTCTCTCATCCAACCACCTTTGACATTTTTCAGATTGGTTTATCACACTAACTAAATATTTGGATGTATTACAAGCTAAAAATATAGCTGTAGCACCCTACATCGAGCATATCTATACAGCTAAAGTCATATATATATCTCGATAGATATGCGAACTTTAGATAATATGAAGTGACTTACGATATCCAGTAGTCCAAGCTGTCTATATTCTATATTATAAAATACTTTATTTTAATATAATAAAATATAAAAAAAAGTTCTTAAATGATATTTTTTGCCTATTATGAAGGAATTGGTCAAGTTCAACTCCAACCTGTAAGCATTATGTTAGGTTATGTTTATAAACCCGATATAATATAATTTAACCCAGTAATCCAAGATGTCTATATCCTATATTATAAAATACTTTATTTTAATATAATAAAATATAAAAAAAAGTTCTTAAATGATATTTGTTTGCCCATTATGAAGGAATTGGTCAAGTTCAACTCTAACCTGTAAGCATTATGTTAGGTTATGTTTATAAACCCGATATAATATAACTTAGTGCTTCCATTGCCTTTAACAATGTGCAATTTAAATTATGTATGATGTTCAAGCATCAAGCTTAACTTAACAAGTTAGATTTAGCCTTAGTTTGAATTGATAAATTGATGGATCGGAAAACAAAGTTGATTGATTTGGTAGGTTAAGTGAAATTTTGGTTCAAGCCTTAGGCTGAATAATTTGTATTTGCTTTTATTTGCAAAAAAAGAAACTCATTACGACGCTGAATGCCTTATAAGTTGAAACTTGTATTTTAAAAATAAATATTAGGTTAGGTCTGTTTTGTTGCATGCAAATCTGTACAAATCTATAAGCTCGATCCAATTTTGCATGCTACAATGTCTACAGTTTTAATTGTGCAATATCAGGGTCTTCCTATTTAGCCTTACATGGTTGACAATTGCTAACCTGAAAAAAAAACACGTAAGATGAATTTGCAGGCTAACAGATACCCTATAAAATGATAAGTCATATCGAAACAAGTTATTGAATAAGAAAAAATGTCAAGATGGGCTCAATTGGCGGGAATTTTAAAACCACGGGATCAATTTGCTCATATAGTTTATAAACCAAAATATAGAAAATAATAATTATATGGGTCTCATTTATACATGATATACGAAAGTGGATACCCAGTAGCAAACGAAAGGCGTGGCATCGGATGAAAACTAGTTTTGAATATGTTTCTATAATCTGAAACTTTAACTCTGATTAAATTTCAAATATTCATTGAGTTATTGGCCAATCACGGCCTAATGACCTAATAGACTGCAATGTTTTTTTGTTTCAATACATTGATTGCTATTGTATTTGCACTATTAATGCGCCTGTAATTGAGGAAAACTTCAGCTATTTACACGTGTTAGTCGGAAGTGCTCGACTTGGAGTTACCTAGCAAAGATGGGAAAACAAAAATTACATTTGAGGTGTCTTGGTTCTTAATATTTTTAACCTCTCAGATATACTAAGAAAATTGTCTTGAAAATCGATATATATCGCGGCAGATCAAATTTGTCTTGAGATACATTTCTTCAGTGTTTGCTTACGTCCAAAATTTTATAATCCTTCAGATCTACTAAAAAAAGTGTGGCTGCTAATCGAGATTTATCGATATTAGTGACTTGTGGAAAGCTGGCGAAGCTATCGAAAATCTGTAGGTGCCTAACAGAGACTTTCCAACCAAATTCGGTGTCTTTAGGTTTTATATTCTGGTAGATAATACATAGAAACTGTGTTTGAAATCGATATTTATCGATTAGTCGAAATTCAACGAACTTATCGAGTATCTAAAGCAAAATGCACATTTGTGTGCTATGTGAGGACCTAAATACCAAATATTATGTCTTTTGCAACCTCTGAGATCATCAAATAGACAAGTTGTTTGTTTTGTACAGGGTATAAAAACATAGATATTCATAGCTGCGCACTCCAGACTCACTGTGCGGACTGTGAACCAGGTTCTGCTGCCACTAGCTACTATTAAATACAAATGCATCGCATAAATACGCATCGCATTCGATCGCAGCACGTTAGTTGAGTGAAAATGTATAGTGGGAAAAGTAGCAAATGGGTCGTCTCGTTGGCAGTTGCGCTGTTGCCGCTGATGGGCAGCACTGGCGCCGATAACTTGCGTGAGTTCCACAATCCACATTCCACATGCGATACACCTAAAACCGTACCCCAACTGCAGCTGCACCCCTGAAGCGCTGCCGCATCGATGATGAGGCATGCCTCGTGAGGCAGGCTCAGACCTTTATTGACACCTACAAGCACGGCTTTCCGGAGCGCAAGGTGCCATCGCTGGAGACCATCGCATTGGGCACACTGCGCATTAGCAGCGGCAGTCCGGGCAGTTCCATGGAGTTCAATCTGATCATGACGAACACAACGCTGAACAATTTCGCCGACACAATTGTGTTCAAGTCGATGAAGGGCTTTAGCAAGGATCTGTCGAAGCCCATGAAGATCTCGTGGACTGTTGTTAGCACAACGGGTGTGGATGTCAGTGCCAACTATGATGTGAAGGGCAAGATTCTGATAATACCGCTCAATAGCCAGGGTAAACTGGTCGTCAAAATGGACCAGCTGCAGGCCAAAACACGAATCACAGCCGTGCCCGAGAAACGGGCGGATGGAAAAACCTATCTCAAGATCACCGAATACAAAACAAACGCCAAAGCGGGCTCGTAAGTATAAAGTTTAAATACAAAACAAGTCATATATGATATCTGATTGGGTGAGCTTCAATTAACTAGGACTGAAAGTAATCAAGTATGTGAAATTCTAGTAAATCACATTGGATTTAATAATAATATACTCAAAATAATCCCAATGAATTTAAGACCAATCATATAGAAGCGTAAAACAAGTGAGAGAAGTTAAAATATAGTGATATCATTTTACGATTTTATGGTATTTATTTTATAGTTTAATGTTTTTATATAAATTCAAAATTTCTTTCTAAATAATTAAATTTTAATACCACTTGGGGAATTGACAATTTTGGTTTAAAATCCAAGCTCGTCTATATATTTTTTTAATTAGAAATAAGTACAAGCAATTTAATATTCTAGGGACGATATTTGTTTGAAATTCAAACTGGAAGCATTTTTAATTTTGCTACATCTTCTAGTTTTACTTTTCAGAAACATTTTCCAAAGTATTCGTTAATATTTTAATTTGTTTTTTTTTGCCTGGGCATATTAGTTAAGATTTTAAAAGTCGGAGTGCATAATGATTGATTTTTTCCCTCTGTGTACCGCAGTTCAGACTGATTCACTCAGTAATGTTTAAAGTGTAAGCTACATTTTTTTTTTAGTCATCATATCAGCAATTATTTTCAAGCCAATTTGAAAATCTTGAGTTAGGATTTGAAAAATCAAGTGCAGCACAAGGATCGAAATTGGTCGTTTTGAGTCTGTATGACATGATTTTTTCTCTCTGTGTACTGCACTTCAGACTAATTTGCCTTAGTTATGTCAAAGTTCAAGCTAAAGCTAATATTGAACTTTCATTTAAATGCTGTTCCTATATTTGCACTTTGTAAAGTGTTAGAAAGTACTTATTTAACGTACTTAGGTGATTCACCTGCCTAGTAAATATTTGTCAATAAAATATTATTGCTTTTACTACATGGAAATGCAACTAACAAGTACTTGAGAAAATCAGCTCCAATGCATTGTCAATAAAAGCGGTCGCGAAAATAAAATACAATCTTTTTGCGAATACGATTTTGCTGTTAAGCACTGAAAATCATAAAATTTCAAATACATAAAATATAAAATATTTCAGATATTTACAATAATCTTCTCTTGCAGCGGCCACATCGATTTGACGAATCTATTTAACGATAATCCGGAACTGCACGACAGTACCCTAAAGGTGCTAAACGATGAATATGAACTTATATCGGCAGATGTACAACCCCAGATAATGAAGGCTGCTGATCGGGTATTCAGTGCGGCATTGCAAAACCTCTGGGATACCCTACCATATGAAGAATTCTTTGAAAATGAATAGTACTAGTGTGAATACATGTATACAACTTTTAAGTTTGGGTTTTTTTTTTTTTTTTTTTTTTTTAGATTAGCGAATATTTATTTCTTTATTACAGTCTATACTTGTCTCTTTAAAAACATTGGAACAGATGTATATGAATGTGCATGAAAGTTGCCCAACTTATGCGATTAACATGTTATGAACGGAAATATAACTAACCGAAAACAAAAAGGAATATTTTACTTAAAGATCAAACAAGCGGGTAAATTTGAACAGCAACAAAAATTTGGAATATGTTTGAGCAAAAATAATAATTTTAGCTTAAAAAGTACCTTGGGCCCTGTTTGCTGATTTTATGCATTCGATTAAACTAGACTAAGCGTATCGATAATGAAGTCAGCCGGCTGCTGTGGATCTCTTGCTGTGCTTAAACAAACATCTTTTCGAGCATTTTTCCAAGTTTCTCATGAGCGTAGCGTATCTTCTGATATAGATCCTTGGAGACTCCACTTTGTGCAATAGTCGAGAATCGATAAGTGCGAAAGTTTTTCTCATGGTCCATGTAGGTGATGGCGCTCATGCGAGGACATAAAATAATCTTCATATGATCAGAAAAGTTAAGCTGTACAGAACCGTTGGTCAAATGCATGACCACCGCACACGTTGTGCGAAACCAGGAGTGCAGATGAGGCATACGCGAAATCTGATCGCTTTCGACGGTAACATTGTTGGCCCCGGCCTTGACCAGATGCTCGGTCATATACCGCTCGAAGTACGATAGCAGCTTCATCTTTTTATCCAGAGTCTTGCAGTAGTCCGTCGTAGTCATGTAGGTCTCTTTGCCCTCCTTGTCGATAAAATGCACATTGATTTGATTGGGCAACAATATGAGCTTTGTGGTATCGTTGAACATAACTCCGATGCCTTCATCACACAGCTGATAGCCAAAGCCGTACTTGTCGCTGTAGTCGACCCATTTCGATATCCAGAAGAGAGGCTGGGCAGCAGGATCGGTATTTTCGTCAACCAGGTTGCCTTGCAATAATCGAGGCTTGTTATTGATGAGATTTGTCAGCTGCTGATGCAAGCTTTCGATATCACTTCGATAATCTTCATTGTGGCGACACATCTGCGCCGAAGCCGTAATGGCATCATGCAAATTGTTCTTCAGGAATGTCGACTCCAAACGGGTGTCATCCCTCAGGCCGTTCATTTCCATCAGCGGCTTGCGTTGATTGGGATCTTCGATGGTGTCGTTGATACCAATACGTGGCGCCATCGTCAGACAGGAACTAGGCAAGAACATCGGCACCTGCGAGGCCTTGAGGAACTCAAAGTTCAGCAGCTGCCCAATTGTGGGGCGACTCTCCGGGTTGGGCTGCAGCATGGCAATGACCATATCCGCCGCCGGCTTTCTCAAGTAGCTTGGCACGCGGTATTCACATTTCTTGATCTTCGAGTAGGTGTCCTTCAACGTCTTCGTTTCGAAGGGCGGCTGTCCCACCAGCAGAGTGTACATTACGCAGCCAATCGACCAGATGTCCACCTCGAATGAGTGGCCTTTCTTGGTCAGAATCTCGGGCGCAATGTAGTTGGGGGTGCCACATAGCGTCTTCTTGCGCTCGCCCTCATACTCAATGCGCGTGGCCAGGCCAAAATCTCCGATCTTCACATGCAACATGTCGTTCAGGAACAGGTTGCCCAGTTTTAGATCACGGTGAATGATGCGATTGTCATGCAGATATTTGACACCCTGTATTATCTGGTATATGTAGTACCGGGTTTCGAACTCCGTAATACTTTTCCGGCGCTGGTGCAATTCCATCATCGAGCGCTTCTTGCACAGCTCCAAGACAATGTAGATGTTCTGCACATCCTCAAAGTAGCTATGGAACTTGACAATGTTAGGATGAGTAAGGCTTCGGTGTATGGTTATTTCCTGTGCCGTCTTCTCTTTCTGGTTGTGCTTTATCATCAGCTTCTTGGACACGATTTTTCCGGCAAAGACATCGTCCGTCTCTACATCGATTATCTCGTAGCATTTGCCAAAGCCACCCTTGCCAAAAAAGCGCATACGCTTGTAGGTCTTGTGGTGATTGGAGTCAAATAGACGATCGGGTATATCCGTGCTCTTGTCTTCGGGCTTTGCGGCCATTTTACTTGCTTTGACTTTGTAAGATTGGCTCGATTACTTTTTTCTTTATATTTTGCTCTGCTTGTTGCTCGCTTCTTTGTTGGGATAAATTAATCACAATGCACGCCACGGAAATTGATTTACAAATATAATACAAATATGTTAACGAAACGACAACGATGATTAGAACGCACAAGTTAACTGAGATCATAGATCATAGCTGAATTGAGTTTGATCGATATGCATGAGTATTAAGTGAAACTATATTCGAAAATAAAGAATTTTTTTTAAACTAATTAATAATTTAAAAAGTATAAAGCACAAATAAATCTGTTTTTAAAATTTTTTAGGAGTTACCACAATTTTACATTGCAAATATAAACAAGTGAGAACGTTGCAGTCGGGCGGAGCCCGAAAGTCGAAATTCAACGAACTTATCGAGTATCTAAAGCAAAATGCACATTTGTGTGCTATGTGAGGACCTAAATACCAAATATTATGTCTTTTGCAACCTCTGAGATCATCAAATAGACAAGTTGTTTGTTTTGTACAGGGTATAAAAACATAGATATTCATAGCTGCGCACTCCAGACTCACTGTGCGGACTGTGAACCAGGTTCTGCTGCCACTAGCTACTATTAAATACAAATGCATCGCATAAATACGCATCGCATTCGATCGCAGCACGTTAGTTGAGTGAAAATGTATAGTGGGAAAAGTAGCAAATGGGTCGTCTCGTTGGCAGTTGCGCTGTTGCCGCTGATGGGCAGCACTGGCGCCGATAACTTGCGTGAGTTCCACAATCCACATTCCACATGCGATACACCTAAAACCGTACCCCAACTGCAGCTGCACCCCTGAAGCGCTGCCGCATCGATGATGAGGCATGCCTCGTGAGGCAGGCTCAGACCTTTATTGACACCTACAAGCACGGCTTTCCGGAGCGCAAGGTGCCATCGCTGGAGACCATCGCATTGGGCACACTGCGCATTAGCAGCGGCAGTCCGGGCAGTTCCATGGAGTTCAATCTGATCATGACGAACACAACGCTGAACAATTTCGCCGACACAATTGTGTTCAAGTCGATGAAGGGCTTTAGCAAGGATCTGTCGAAGCCCATGAAGATCTCGTGGACTGTTGTTAGCACAACGGGTGTGGATGTCAGTGCCAACTATGATGTGAAGGGCAAGATTCTGATAATACCGCTCAATAGCCAGGGTAAACTGGTCGTCAAAATGGACCAGCTGCAGGCCAAAACACGAATCACAGCCGTGCCCGAGAAACGGGCGGATGGAAAAACCTATCTCAAGATCACCGAATACAAAACAAACGCCAAAGCGGGCTCGTAAGTATAAAGTTTAAATACAAAACAAGTCATATATGATATCTGATTGGGTGAGCTTCAATTAACTAGGACTGAAAGTAATCAAGTATGTGAAATTCTAGTAAATCACATTGGATTTAATAATAATATACTCAAAATAATCCCAATGAATTTAAGACCAATCATATAGAAGCGTAAAACAAGTGAGAGAAGTTAAAATATAGTGATATCATTTTACGATTTTATGGTATTTATTTTATAGTTTAATGTTTTTATATAAATTCAAAATTTCTTTCTAAATAATTAAATTTTAATACCACTTGGGGAATTGACAATTTTGGTTTAAAATCCAAGCTCGTCTATATATTTTTTTAATTAGAAATAAGTACAAGCAATTTAATATTCTAGGGACGATATTTGTTTGAAATTCAAACTGGAAGCATTTTTAATTTTGCTACATCTTCTAGTTTTACTTTTCAGAAACATTTTCCAAAGTATTCGTTAATATTTTAATTTGTTTTTTTTTGCCTGGGCATATTAGTTAAGATTTTAAAAGTCGGAGTGCATAATGATTGATTTTTTCCCTCTGTGTACCGCAGTTCAGACTGATTCACTCAGTAATGTTTAAAGTGTAAGCTACATTTTTTTTTTAGTCATCATATCAGCAATTATTTTCAAGCCAATTTGAAAATCTTGAGTTAGGATTTGAAAAATCAAGTGCAGCACAAGGATCGAAATTGGTCGTTTTGAGTCTGTATGACATGATTTTTTCTCTCTGTGTACTGCACTTCAGACTAATTTGCCTTAGTTATGTCAAAGTTCAAGCTAAAGCTAATATTGAACTTTCATTTAAATGCTGTTCCTATATTTGCACTTTGTAAAGTGTTAGAAAGTACTTATTTAACGTACTTAGGTGATTCACCTGCCTAGTAAATATTTGTCAATAAAATATTATTGCTTTTACTACATGGAAATGCAACTAACAAGTACTTGAGAAAATCAGCTCCAATGCATTGTCAATAAAAGCGGTCGCGAAAATAAAATACAATCTTTTTGCGAATACGATTTTGCTGTTAAGCACTGAAAATCATAAAATTTCAAATACATAAAATATAAAATATTTCAGATATTTACAATAATCTTCTCTTGCAGCGGCCACATCGATTTGACGAATCTATTTAACGATAATCCGGAACTGCACGACAGTACCCTAAAGGTGCTAAACGATGAATATGAACTTATATCGGCAGATGTACAACCCCAGATAATGAAGGCTGCTGATCGGGTATTCAGTGCGGCATTGCAAAACCTCTGGGATACCCTACCATATGAAGAATTCTTTGAAAATGAATAGTACTAGTGTGAATACATGTATACAACTTTTAAGTTTGGGTTTTTTTTTTTTTTTTTTTTTAGATTAGCGAATATTTATTTCTTTATTACAGTCTATACTTGTCTCTTTAAAAACATTGGAACAGATGTATATGAATGTGCATGAAAGTTGCCCAACTTATGCGATTAACATGTTATGAACGGAAATATAACTAACCGAAAACAAAAAGGAATATTTTACTTAAACATCAAACAAGCGGGTAAATTTGAACAGCAACAAAAATTTGGAATATGTTTGAGCAAAAATAATAATTTTAGCTTAAAAAGTACCTTGGGCCCTGTTTGCTGATTTTATGCATTCGATTAAACTAGACTAAGCGTATCGATAATGAAGTCAGCCGGCTGCTGTGGATCTCTTGCTGTGCTTAAACAAACATCTTTTCGAGCATTTTTCCAAGTTTCTCATGAGCGTAGCGTATCTTCTGATATAGATCCTTGGAGACTCCACTTTGTGCAATAGTCGAGAATCGATAAGTGCGAAAGTTTTTCTCATGGTCCATGTAGGTGATGGCGCTCATGCGAGGACATAAAATAATCTTCATATGATCAGAAAAGTTAAGCTGTACAGAACCGTTGGTCAAATGCATGACCACCGCACACGTTGTGCGAAACCAGGAGTGCAGATGAGGCATACGCGAAATCTGATCGCTTTCGACGGTAACATTGTTGGCCCCGGCCTTGACCAGATGCTCGGTCATATACCGCTCGAAGTACGATAGCAGCTTCATCTTTTTATCCAGAGTCTTGCAGTAGTCCGTCGTAGTCATGTAGGTCTCTTTGCCCTCCTTGTCGATAAAATGCACATTGATTTGATTGGGCAACAATATGAGCTTTGTGGTATCGTTGAACATTTTTTTTTTTTTTTTTTTTTTTTAGATTAGCGAATATTTATTTCTTTATTACAGTCTATACTTGTCTCTTTAAAAACATTGGAACAGATGTATATGAATGTGCATGAAAGTTGCCCAACTTATGCGATTAACATGTTATGAACGGAAATATAACTAACCGAAAACAAAAAGGAATATTTTACTTAAACATCAAACAAGCGGGTAAATTTGAACAGCAACAAAAATTTGGAATATGTTTGAGCAAAAATAATAATTTTAGCTTAAAAAGTACCTTGGGCCCTGTTTGCTGATTTTATGCATTCGATTAAACTAGACTAAGCGTATCGATAATGAAGTCAGCCGGCTGCTGTGGATCTCTTGCTGTGCTTAAACAAACATCTTTTCGAGCATTTTTCCAAGTTTCTCATGAGCGTAGCGTATCTTCTGATATAGATCCTTGGAGACTCCACTTTGTGCAATAGTCGAGAATCGATAAGTGCGAAAGTTTTTCTCATGGTCCATGTAGGTGATGGCGCTCATGCGAGGACATAAAATAATCTTCATATGATCAGAAAAGTTAAGCTGTACAGAACCGTTGGTCAAATGCATGACCACCGCACACGTTGTGCGAAACCAGGAGTGCAGATGAGGCATACGCGAAATCTGATCGCTTTCGACGGTAACATTGTTGGCCCCGGCCTTGACCAGATGCTCGGTCATATACCGCTCGAAGTACGATAGCAGCTTCATCTTTTTATCCAGAGTCTTGCAGTAGTCCGTCGTAGTCATGTAGGTCTCTTTGCCCTCCTTGTCGATAAAATGCACATTGATTTGATTGGGCAACAATATGAGCTTTGTGGTATCGTTGAACATAAGTCCGATGCCTTCATCACACAGCTGATAGCCAAAGCCGTACTTGTCGCTGTAGTCGACCCATTTCGATATCCAGAAGAGAGGCTGGGCAGCAGGATCGGTATTTTCGTCACCCAGGTTGCCTTGCAATAATCGAGGCTTGTTATTGATGAGATTTGTCAGCTGCTGATGCAAGCTTTCGATATCACTTCGATAATCTTCATTGTGGCGACACATCTGCGCCGAAGCCGTAATGGCATCATGCAAATTGTTCTTCAGGAATGTCGACTCCAAACGGGTGTCATCCCTCAGGCCGTTCATTTCCATCAGCGGCTTGCGTTGATTGGGATCTTCGATGGTGTCGTTGATACCAATACGTGGCGCCATCGTCAGACAGGAACTAGGCAAGAACATCGGCACCTGCGAGGCCTTGAGGAACTCAAAGTTCAGCAGCTGCCCAATTGTGGGGCGACTCTCCGGGTTGGGCTGCAGCATGGCAATGACCATATCCGCCGCCGGCTTTCTCAAGTAGCTTGGCACGCGGTATTCACATTTCTTGATCTTCGAGTAGGTGTCCTTCAACGTCTTCGTTTCGAAGGGCGGCTGTCCCACCAGCAGAGTGTACATTACGCAGCCAATCGACCAGATGTCCACCTCGAATGAGTGGCCTTTCTTGGTCAGAATCTCGGGCGCAATGTAGTTGGGGGTGCCACATAGCGTCTTCTTGCGCTCGCCCTCATACTCAATGCGCGTGGCCAGGCCAAAATCTCCGATCTTCACATGCAACATGTCGTTCAGGAACAGGTTGCCCAGTTTTAGATCACGGTGAATGATGCGATTGTCATGCAGATATTTGACACCCTGTATTATCTGGTATATGTAGTACCGGGTTTCGAACTCCGTAATACTTTTCCGGCGCTGGTGCAATTCCATCATCGAGCGCTTCTTGCACAGCTCCAAGACAATGTAGATGTTCTGCACATCCTCAAAGTAGCTATGGAACTTGACAATGTTAGGATGAGTAAGGCTTCGGTGTATGGTTATTTCCTGTGCCGTCTTCTCTTTCTGGTTGTGCTTTATCATCAGCTTCTTGGACACGATTTTTCCGGCAAAGACATCGTCCGTCTCTACATCGATTATCTCGTAGCATTTGCCAAAGCCACCCTTGCCAAAAAAGCGCATACGCTTGTAGGTCTTGTGGTGATTGGAGTCAAATAGACTATCGGGTATATCCGTGCTCTTGTCTTCGGGCTTTGCGGCCATTTTACTTGCTTTGACTTTGTAAGATTGGCTCGATTACTTTTTTCTTTATATTTTGCTCTGCTTGTTGCTCGCTTCTTTGTTGGGATAAATTAATCACAATGCACGCCACGGAAATTGATTTACAAATATAATACAAATATGTTAACGAAACGACAACGATGATTAGAACGCACAAGTTAACTGAGATCATAGATCATAGCTGAATTGAGTTTGATCGATATGCATGAGTATTAAGTGAAACTATATTCGAAAATAAAGAATTTTTTTTAAACTAATTAATAATTTAAAAAGTATAAAGCACAAATAAATCTGTTTTTAAAATTTTTTAGGAGTTACCACAATTTTACATTGCAAATATAAACAAGTGAGAACGTTGCAGTCGGGCGGAGCCGACTGCGTAATACTCTGATACCATTTTAAGAACAGCTGAAAGCAAGTGAACAGAAAATTTTTTGCCGATCTTTAGGGGGGCTGACAATAAGTCTATCTTCCAATTTTGGTGGCCCTAGCTCTTAAACTGTGCGAGATATAGGCTTCCGTGTTTCGTGGGGGCGGGGTGGCTGGGGGCGTTCTAGTGGGCGTGGCCGGAAAATCCAGGACGCAATCTTTTGGGCTGGTCAGCCCTAGTCTAAATTCCAAATTTGGGAACTCTAGCTTCAAAATTGCGGGAAATATACACGTGTTATCGAATTGTGCATTCATGTATATCGATTTTCGCGATTACGGGGGCGGGAGTGGGCGTGGTCGAAATTTTGTTTCTGTAATCTGTAGAGGACGTCACCAGTAATATATATTCCAAATATGGTGACTTTAGCTCTAAAACTGCGGGAGATATAAGCATTTCAAATTAATTTTGGAGGGGGGCTGGTGGGCGTAATAATGGGCGTGGCCGATTAACCTAGGATCCAATTTTTTCGGGAGGTCACCAGCAATATATCTACCAAATTTGATTACTCCAGCTTCAAAATTGTGGGAGTTATTCACGTTTAATCGATTTGTGATTTGAGGTGTATCGACATGTTATCGATTTGCCAGCCTCCCAGTGGGCGTGGCATAAATTTGGAATAAACTTGATCTGAAGCAGATAGCTATAATCATAACGCAAAAGATTTCAAGAGTCTATCTAATATCGTTTCGGAAATACGCGCGTTCATCCAGACAGACAGACGGACAGACGGACGGCCTGACGGACATTCGACAAAACCAATATACTATGAGTACCTTCGGTATCAGAGTATAAAAAGAATAAATTCAAAGAAAACAAAAGCAAAAAGATTTAGAATTTTTTTATATATTGTAGAAGTGTTTTGAAAATCTTGAAATTTATAAGCAATGCTTGCCTGAAAGTTTTCTTTTCTGATCGACTACTGTATTCAGATATAAGTAGCCTGTGTTGATGACAAAATCACGGAGATACTTACTATATCGATTGATTAGCTGTTTGACAAAGTAATGGCAAATAAATATCATAAGCATTAAGAATTTTACTTTGTTTTTTTCTGTGATTGCAGCGTTTATTTTACATGGTAGGTCAATGATTATATTGGTTTTGTAACGCTGCATCTCCATTCGAAGATTTATGACAAGTCGGGTTGAAAATGATGTATGTATATTCTACACATGAGATGGAAAACTCTGAAAGAGATAGAGATAGATAGTGAGTGAATGCAAGAAAGAGAGAGAGAGACAAATGATTTAACTTACCTACGTAATTAAAGCTCTAGATGTGTTCAGTAAACGGATGAAGATCGACTGGGCCACAAGTTGCTACCTGTGGCACCTGTGCTATCTGATTGCCTACATGCTGCAGCTCGCCTTGAACATTGGAGCCAGCTGGAGCTGCTCCTTCACATGCTACCCATCGCCATGCTGCGTTTCATCCTCCTCGGGATGCTCCACAATCTTGCAGTCCGACTGCAGCAAGGGCTGAACAAAGTGTGAAATTTAATAAATAAAGTTTGAAGTGAAATTGATTTGTATTGTATCTTACCTTCAGCTTGGGATATTTCGTCTCCTTTTCGTTGTCAAGCGGACTCTCTGAGCCATCTGTGGTCTTGATAAAGGACGAGTAGAAGGAGGAGAAACTGGAGCCATCCATGTCATCGCTGTTGCCATTGCTCTCCGTGTATTTCTGTGTGTTCAAAAGTGAACAGACCAAAATATTAGGTCATAACTTTGCCAAAACTGAACCGATTTTTATCTGATCTGATCCGACTTTTACTACTTTTATTCTACATTATACATTAAGACTTTTGACTTTAATACTTTGAAGCTCCAAGCCAATTTCAAGGTTTTTCCTCTACTTTTATTCTACATTTAAGTTTTGTTCAAGGAAGGAATATGAAGGCGATAGCTTTAAAAACGACTTCCAGTTGTATGCAAGCTATAAGATAGTAGTCCGATCTGGCTGATTCCGACCAATGTGCTGTACCTTTGAATAATAAGTCTCTATGCAAAGTTTCATCGCGATAGCTCAACAACTGTGGGACTAGTTTGCATACATACATACAGACAGACATGTTCTTGTTTTGCTATCTTGCTTAGAATCTTACCTTATGATTGGTGGGATTGCTTGGCTGATCGGATGCATAGCCTTCACCGCCTTCGCCGCCTTCACCACCTTCACCACCGTCACCGTTAACCGATGCTATCGGCGAGTCGGCCACCTCCTTCTTGGATGAATCCGAGGGCGCCACATTCGAGCCGGGCTCCGCCTTCACCGATGTCGCCTGCGACGAGGGCCTCTGCAGCTGGGAGGGTGTGATCGAGTGGAAGGCACCCACCGTCTTTGTCGCCGTCGACAGTGGTGCGACCATCACCTGCTGCGCCTGTGGGGATCGATATAGATACAAATTATAAATACATATATAAACCAATATCATGTAATACAAATGTGTATATTGGGCATTGAGTCGTTCTCTTTGGCATGGGATATAAACTACAGCACAGTATTTTTAAATATTACAAAATACTCAAGTATAAAAAATGCAAAAAAAATACTGAAAATACCAGCGGTGGTATTTTTGTTTATATTCTATACTCTTAGTCTTCTAAAATAATTTTGTACAAGTAAAGAAATTTACATACAAATGATTTGCGTTTTTATTGCGAATAAATTACAACTCTAGAAATAACTTGAGTTTTAGTATATGTTATTGGAATAAGACCGGCATACTCTTTATTTGATTGAGTATAATTTTTAGGACCTGAATAAAAAGCACATAAAATAAATGACGAAACATTTGCTTTGTAAGCCAAAAATAAATAAAAGAATTGTAATTTTGAGTTTTAATAGTTGAATACATTTTTATACCCTGAACCCATTAAAAATGGGTAAAAAGGGTATTATGGTTTTGTGCAAATGTATGTAACAGGCATAAGGAAGCATCTCCGACCATATAAAGTATATATATTATTGATCAGTATCAATAGCCGAGTCGATCTGGCCATGTCCGTCTGTCTGTCCGTCTGTCCGTCTGTCTGTCTGTATGAACACACAGATATCAGAGACTACAAGAGCTAGAGACTTCATATTTGGAACATAAGTTCTCCTAATCCCGGGACAGATCAAGTTTATTAAAATTTATCGATAGCTCGTCCCGTTCAAAAGTTATCGATAAATTTCGATTTTAGACCAGCGTTTTTTGGATATAACTTACAAGTTATAAGAGCTAGAGGCCCCTAATAATTTGACATGTATAATCTCGAATAGCATACACATGAACAAATTTTTCACTTTTTGGATACCACCCCCAAACCCCCAAAAGTTAAAAAACGCATTTTTGAAGGTACGACCTTGCAATTTGGTTTGGTCACACATATTATTGACAATTGTTTGCCCCAAAAATTTCAATAAGATCGGACGATAAACACAGAAGTTATTTAAGATTTAACTTTCCATTATGTGGGGCTCAGCGAAAAGCAAGCTAACTGCTTAAACCGCTTGCACTGCTTGTACTGCTTGTACTGCAGCATGTGTGTGTTTAGATTAATATGAATGATTGTAAGGACTGGGTTCAGGGTATCTCGTAGTCGGGCACTCCCGACTAGAGCACTCTTACTTGTTGTGTGTTAATTTTAAATGAAAAAAGGAACCAAATTCGTATTCCAACTTCGATGTGATTTTTAGAATGTAACATTTTTAAATGGATATTTTTAAATTGTGTATTGCTTAAAATAATTTGTACTCATTATGCTGAGGTATTTAAAATGAAACAACCAAGGAATTAAAGCTGAATTAAATTCCAAAAAAGGAAATAAATATAAAAATTAAAAGAAATACATTGTTTTTTGTTGTTGAACTATTTGGTAAATGGTAATAAAAATCTATAAGACTCCGTTACACTGATAAAAAATAAGTAAAAAAAAGAATTTTTTTTTTTAGTTATTTGGTAAATGGTAATGAAAATCTATAAGACTCCGTTACACTGATAAATAATATATATAAAATAAAAAAAATACATTGTTTTTTGAGTTATTTGGTAAATGGTAATGAAAATCTATAAGACTCCGTTCCACTGATAAAAATAAATACATTGTTTTTTCTGAGTTATTTGGTAAATGGTAATGAAAATCTATAAGACTCCGTTCCACTGATAAATAATAAATAAAAAAATACATAGTTTTTTTTTAGTTATTTGGTTAATGGTAAAGAAAATCTATAAGACTCCGTTCCACTGATAGAAATAATAAATATATTTATTCATAACAAGAAGAGGAAAAAAAAGAACTACTTTATTTTTTTTCAGTGCAAACCCACCGTGTAGACAGTCTTGTTGTAGCTGCCGTGCGAGCCGTTCGATCTCTCCGGCAGCTGGAGGGTATTGGCCACGCCGGAGAAGGGCATCGGCTGGTACATCATGGCCGTGGCAGCCGCTGCCGCCGGATGCGTATAGAAGAGCGACGGATGCGGATACATGACTCCGGCCACATACTGCAAGGGCATCGCTGCTGCTGCTGCGGCCGCTGCTGCTGCTGCTGCCTGCTGCGATGTTGTCGGCTGATCGCAGCTCTTGTGCATGCGCTGGGCAGGATGAGGATGCGGATGAGGACCACTGCTGACATTGCCCGCTGTGGAGGCGCTAGCCAGCGGCGCTGGTATATAGTAGAAGGCGGGAAAGAGACTGTGCTGCGGCGAGAAGCTGCTCTGGGTGGTGTGCGCGGTGGGCGTGGTGATGCCGACGGAGAACGGTGGCCAGAGATTGATGTTCTGGGTGCAGCTGAGACTGCTCTGGACAAACTGATTGGCGCTCGGCGTGGCGCACTTGGACATGATGGCATGCGAGTCGCCGACGCCAACGCCCACATTGGCGCCCACGCCCACAGCGGGGAGGGTCAGCTGCTGCTTGGGCTTGTTCGCCTCGCCCTCCCAGGAGTGGGAGCCGCCGCGCTTGATGCCATGTGGCCCATGGCCGGGTCCGCTGTACTCCAGCATTAGCTTCTCGTTGGCCGACTTTTTGGTCTTCTCGCCGCCGCTGCGTCCACGCGACTCGCGATGCTTCTTCAGCATGCACTTCTCCATCTCGTCGTTGTGCTTGTTCAGCAGGGATTCGGTGAGGGTGAGCGTGATGCTGACTGGGGGAGCACTGTTGCTGCCGCCGCTGGTATTGCCGCCGCCGCCGCCACCGCCGGAATTGCCGCCGTTGGAGGTGCCGGTGCCAGCGTTGCTCGTATTTGTCACACTGCTCATCCGTATGTTGCTGCCGGTTGTGAAATTGCCGGAGGAGCCGCTGCCGCCGCTACCCTCGAAGCCCAGCACGGGACTCTGGGTGCTGCGCGCATCCTCGCGGCCGCTGCCCACGTAGGAGGAGTCCACTTTGGGCGGATCGAGCTCGACGGGTGCCGTCACCGGCTTGCTGTTGAAGAAGCGCAGCAGATTCTCATTGTAGTTGAGCTGATTGTAGCTGGGCGGCGTCTCCGTGCTGCTCTTGCTGTCATAGTAGTCGTGGTGCGGCGAGATCTCGCCCAGCATAACGCTGTCGCGCTCCGACACCGTCAGCTCGTTCTCGTGCGGCAGCTCCAGCTTGAGATCCGCCCGGGTCACCTCGTCCATCAGCGTCTCCATGAAGCTGGCCAGCGCCTGGCAGCGACGCGACACCTCCTGCTTGACGGTGTCGGACGGACGGGACACGGTCTCCGCCAGCAGCTTCACAATGTCCTCCTTGATGCGCGTATTGCGATTCTGTGCCTCCTCCGAGATCTTCGGCTTGACGGTCGGTGCCATTTCGAATACGTTGCACTGCTTGGGACCTGCAATCGAGTGGAGTTGGTTAAAACGGCGATCCTAAACGATACAGGCTGGGTTTTAGGCTACTCTACAAGTGTACCCATAGCTTAATCCCAACTCATGTGGCAAACGTCTTGAATATCGATATATTGAGTTCTTCGTTTCCTGAAGCATATATTTGTATGCCTTTATTTGTACACTCACTTGTTTATTACTCCTAATCCTATTTTTTTAAATATTTATACTCTTTTCGAAGAAAATAGTATATTAAGTTTGTGCTGAAGTTTGTAACGCATAGAAGGCCAGTATGCTTAGAATGACAATACAAACTGATCTAGCCATGTCCGTCTGTCTGTCTGTATGCAAACTAGTCCCTCAGTTTTCGAGCTATCGCGATAAAACTTTGCACAGACACTTACTATTCAACGGGACACCACATTGGTCGAAACCAGCCGGATCGGACCACTATATCTTATAGCTGCCATACAACTGTAAGTCGGGTTCGGCCATAAATCCGATGTTTTCAAAGCAACTGCTTTCAATTTGCTTGTATACTTGAACATCCTTATAGCTCATCACTGTTTAAAATTGCAAAACGATTGAGTCAAAAATAGCAAAGATATCCGTCATAATATATTTTGAATAAACATACGATTTTTTACTGCATATTTTTTCAATTTAACTTCACCCAGATTATCATTAGTTATAATATGAGACCTTTCGGTTTCAGCCTATAATTTGAAATTTTTTAAAAACTTATGTTCCTATGCATCTATGCTCTTTAAATTTGGCCTGTTCATATTGTTTTTATTTCTAAAAAGCTGCTATCAAAGTTTGCTTTAGGTATATTCTTTGAATACGTTCTAGGAAGCTCCTCCCAACGTTTAGGGTCCTATGAGCTCCACCTCCTTGAATTTGTTGAGTTTGTGAGGGAGATATGGGATTTACGCTTTTTATATATCAGATCTTGCTTTTTAAATTGCTCTCCTTGAGGTTCCCATGAATATGAAGCGTTGCTTCTGCACTCACCCTGAAAGACCCGATGATGTCCGACGACAAACTCGAGTTTGCGCGACCAAGGATTCACAAAGCTGGTCCACTCCGTTTCGAGGAGTATGTAGCAGCCGTTCTGGATGAGGAAGCGATAGGGCTTATTGCAGAACGAAGCGCCTGCAGTTTGACCCTTCTTCATGACCATCTCGTAGGTCTCCTTCATGACCGTGAGATCCTCGTGATGATAGAAGTCCATGATGGAGTGCCCAATCAGATCCTGTGGCAGATAGCCCAGAGCACTCACCGAAGCGCTGTCCACATGCGTTATGATTCCAGTGGCCGTGTGGCGGATGGCGAACTTTGGACTCTTCTGCGAGAGAATCTCGTCGGGAACTGTGGCGAAAAAAGGATGTGAAAGGTTTTGGGTTTGATTAGCCGACAGGTATATTAGATATATAATTGCAAGAGCGAAAGAATACAACGAACTTATTTCACTTTCGAATAGCTTTCAAGCGAACGTTGAAGACGATTACAAGAGCGCAACCGACTGCGCAATACTCTGTTACATGTGTAATAGGAGCTACGAGCAATTAAAGATGTGCCTACTATGAGATTGATTCGTTTTTTCAGTCAAATTCGATTGGTAACTTTTTTTTTTGGGTTATGGAAAAATTCTATTTTTGGAGATATGGATACTCGGAGATATAGATAGCATTTTACATTGCAGACACCGCAGCGATCATAAGAATTGAATATAAGACTCATTTGTAATAATAATTTTTGATTTTTAAAAATTAATCGGAAAAATTAAGGACTCCTGATTGATTCTCATTTATAAGAGTTTAAAAATAATTGTTACGATTGATTTTTATTTTAAATCATTAAAAAACTTGAAAAAACAACATTTTCCAAAAGCAAAAAATTGGTTTGAAAATTTTCAAAAATACCGAAATGCTGAACTTATTTGAATTTTTTTAAATTTGCTAAATTGTTTGGTATTTTCTTTAGTACTCTTTTTTAGTAGACAATGGGCCACATAACTGTTATTTGTGTATTAGGTATTGCATTTTGATCCAAACACTATTACTTAGGAACTCTGGGAAGTTCGTGTTAACTTGAGGTAACTTTCCCCTTTTCGCTAAATATAGTATGGAGACAAAAGAAAGGAGTTCTAAGAAGCCACAAACCTTTGTAGCTGCTCTTGATGGGCGTGGCGGAGATAACCAATAGCATATTGGTGCCATTGGAGACGATATAGTTGTCGGGTCGCGCCTCCTCCGGCGCCTCGCGGAACGTCAGTCCCAGGCGGAAGGGCTCATAGTTGACCGGTCGCCCGATGACGCCAAAGCCGCCCGAGCTGAGTCCCCGATAGCGGCGGAGCATCACGCAGAACGTGCTCCGCGCATCCTTGGGCATGCTGCCGCGCGACTCGGCAATGGGAATGCCCGTCGTGATCTGGCTGGCGAAAGTGGCCCGATCCTTGAGATGCACGAAATCGATGAACGAACGCCCCAGCCACATGTCGCGTGGAAAGCCGAGCACATCCGTGATGCTGGGCGTCGTGTAGAGCACGATGCCGTCGTGCATGGAGATGACACACGAGAAGCTATCCTCCTTGAGGCGCTCCTGCTGCGCCTGCTGATGCTTACCGGCGCCAGTGGCCACCGACTCCAGCTTGCCCGCTGCGGATTCGTAGGTCTTCTCGGCCTGGTTGGTGCCACCGTTGGTGCCACTGCTGCTGCTGCTAATGCTCGCCTGCAGCAGGGGTATCGAGTTGGACAGCTGTTGTGTGGCATCCAGTTGCTTGGCCGCATCGCTCTGCTCCGACTCGAGCAGCTGGGCTTCGGACAGCAGATGCTGCTGGTCGCTGGTCGGCGGCTCGCAGTGCGACTGTGTGTCCTGCATGTCCTGCAGCTGTTCGCAGCTGCTGCTCTTCGTTTTGGCCAGCTGCAGCTGCTCCTCGCTCTTCTCGTGCGCTGTGCTTGTGCTGCTTGTCTGAGTCGCGCACTTGGCCTTCTTCTTCTTGCGCGACTTCTCCTTGTTGCGCTTGATGATCATGTCGCTGCTGCTGGCCTGGGTCGAGGGCTTGCCGCCATAGCCGGAACTGCCCGAGGAGTGGCTGCCGCTCAGTCTCGACTTGGAGCTCCCACTGCAGGGTGCAAAGAGTATATGGTTAGGTCGGGAAGCGAATGTACTTTCAACATTACAAATCATAAAATTACAAATTTTCAGTTTTATTTATTGCTTAAAAAAATTATTATTATTGCTTACCTTCAAAAATAATTATCACTTCCTAAGTTTAATTTATTCTTAAAACGAAAATTATATCATAAGTTTCATTTAAAATAATTATTATTTCTTAAGTTTTTTTCTTTCTTTTTCAAAGAATAACTATTTTTTCATTGAATATCATTTTATTTATTCCTTAAAAAAATAATTATTATTTATTACGTTTGATTTATTCCTTAACAAATAATTATCACTTCCTAAGCGTCATTTATTCTTAAAATGAAAATTATATCATAAGTTTCATTTAAAATAATTATTATTTCCAACGTTTTGTTTCTTTCTTTTTCATAGAATAACTATTTTTTCATTGAATATCTTTTTTTTCTCAGAAAATCAAACTAACTGCTTAAGATTTATATTTCAGAATGGTTAAAAAAACGAATTTACTTTTAAGATTACAAATCATAATATTACAAACTTTCGGAATATTATTTATTCCTTAAAAAAATTATTATTATATCTTACGTTTGATACCTTAAAAAAATAATTATCATTCCTTCCGTTTGATTTATTCCTTAAAAAATAATTATCACTTCTTAAGTTTCATTTATTCTTAAAAAGAAAATTATGTCATAAGTTTCATTTAAAATAATTATTATTTCCTACGTTTTGTTTCTTTCTTTTTCATAGAATAACTTTTTTTTCATTAAATATCATTTTTTTTCTCAGAAAATAAAACTAACTGCCTAAGTCCTATATTTCAGTTCAATTCATATAGCTCATTTAATAAATTATTCTATTTCATTATATTTGTTGTTGCAAAAAGTTGCTCAAATTTTAAAGTTATCAAACAAATTTCAATAAAGTGCCCTTATAAATATTCAAAGACTGCTCTAAAAAAGTACTTTCGAATTGTGTTATTTTCCTTAATAGTTAGGCACTTTTAAAAACACACAAAATAAGCTGTGTAAAATGTGGAATCAAAACTATTACAAAAAAATAAAAATAAATAATGAAATATACACCTTATGGACACATAATTTTGGTCAGTATTGGATAAGAGCTCGTATATTTATAACTATATATTACTTAATATATTCTTGATTCTCACCTGCGCTGCGATTGGCTGTTGCTGCAGCTGTTGGAGTAGGCCGAATCGGATACTTTTGTGTTGTGAGTGGATTCTGTCGACTCTCCCTCCATTTTGTATTTGTTTGCGTTCCTTTTGTCAATAATTGTGCTTGCTCGATCAATTTGTGGGTATGTTGTTATTGAATAACAAGTTTGCGTTGGCTTTTTTGAAAAGCTTGATATGATCCCAAAAAGTAGGCTAGGATAAATAAGAAAAATAAGAGGAATTCTTTAGCTAAAATTGAAATCAATGGAATATCAACTGCAGTAGAAGCGAGTAGCAAATAATAGCGACATTGAATACAACAATATATTACATAAATAAATATAATTGTATTTATGCAAACTCAAAAGCTCTTAAATTCATAAAAAAAATTCCTTAAATTTAAAAAACGCTGTGAAAAAGCAAAAGTAGCATGTGCTCATTTTAAAAAATGTTGAGTCTTACCATTTTTTTTTTTTAAATATATCTGAAAAGTGATTCTGAAGGAGCTAATTTTTTTAGTCTAAAATCATGCCAACAATTAAGCTTTGAAGCTTTGCCAGCTTGCAGCCATTTTGTTAACATTTGTATTTATTATTTAAATGCTTTACATTTTCTTCAAAACTTAGAATCTTCAAATGCTCAGAATCTGGAATAAGACAGATCAACATTATTAAATAATTGGCATTGCACGCTTCTTGAATTACTTCCCTTAGCACTCTCAATAAGTCACATTGAATTGCTCCAGTGTTGATTAATCATAAGCACTACGTAATGCTGTGTCACGTTTAATGGCGACAGAAAAACATGCATACGTTATGCGTATTGAGCGATTGAGAACAACGGAGGGGGGGGCGAAATGAATTGAAAGAAGCAAAGCTTTCAGTTGCTGTTTTTGTTGTTGTTGTTGTTGTTGTTGTTGCTGTTGTTCTTGAGCGTGGGCTAATTGCTATTGCACTCACGTGCACCTGCAGCTGCAGTTGCTGCCGGATGCCGTTATGCACAATGCACTCAAAGCAGAACCCAACCCCAACACAAAACCAAAAACAAAACCAAAACAAAACAAAACAAACACAATCACAAACGCAGACGCATACATCAATAGATAAACGTCGGCGCAGCAAAACAAAAACAAAAACAAAACCAAAGCAACAAATGAGAAACTGATGAGCAATGCAACTTTTTTACTCGTATTTTGTGCTTGGCGCTGCCAGATTGCTTGAGTTAGCAATTTGTTTTATAGGGTCTTGAGGTTTTCTAAGCAACACATGACAACACGTGACTTACAGATTTTGGAAAATCCACCTATGGATAACGTTTTCTTCCTAAGCAAATGTGACTCAAATTAAATTATACATATGTATTTGTGAGCATAAGAAAATTAAACTTTCTTTTCTGTTAACATTACACATTAAGGTCACGTTTCCAAACTAATATTCAGGATTTGCATATGTTCTTAATTTGGTCGATCTGCAATCTACTCTTTTACGTAATGCAGATTATTGGTATATTATTTATGTCGTTAAAAAAACGTTTCAAATTTCGCAAAAGGGACTTTGTGAAACAATAACAAATACCGGTAACTATAAGTTATGTATGGGAAGTACTGACAAGGAAAGTGCTGGTAATATAAGTATTTTATGAATGCATCTGAATATCATAAAACCCTTCTTTTTTTTTTTTATTACATGACAAACAACAATCAATCTAATTGATTCTCAATATGAGAAACATGTTATTGTTAATTTGTGTATGCATTCGTTTAATAACGAATTTGTCACGTCACGTGTCATATTCGGAACTGAGAACAAGAATGTCAGCGCCCTAGATCATATTAATTGAAAACCATTATTATTTTCTGTCACGTCACGCAACCATATTTATTTGCCATCTTCCTAAAACTACGTACTCCTTAATAACACCGTTACAACCGTTACGTGCGTAGCCATAGGAATTTCCCGAAATGTATTTGCAATGATATACATAAACGTAATCGGTTCGATGATTCAATTATACCAATATTTCTTTAAACGTTTTACAGTCATATAGCACATAAGCTGGATATCAATGAAGCCTTTTGCTACTCACAAATTCCATTCATTGCGAATCCGGTCGCCTCAGGTCGTATTCATTCAATGGAAATGAGTACTCACGAAACACTGGCATCAATCGATTAACAATTGGGGGGCGTGTGCCTCACATGTGTCTTACGCTTGAGTAAGGCACAGGATGCGTTCCAAGGACGTTACTCAATGCCGACCAAATGAAAAGGATGTCTGCACAAGTTACGAAAGCGAAAACGAAAGTTTCACTTTCTGGAGTAAAATCAAATGCTTAGTTTGTGTAATGTGTGTAATATGAAATATTTATACTCTCTTCGAAGGAAGCGTCGGAGACCCCCAAAAGTTACTGCCAGTATGCTTAGAATGATAATACAAATTGATCTAGCCATGTCCGTCTGTCTGTCTGTCTGTATGTATGCAAACTAGTCCCTCAGTTTTTAAGCTATCGTGATAAAACTTTGCACAGACACTTATTATTCCAGGGGACAGCACATTGGTCGGAGCCGGCCGGATCGGACCACTATATCTTATAGCTGCCATACAACTCGAAGTCGGTTTTGGCCATATATCCCATGTTTTTGAATCTATCGCGATGAAACTTTGCACTGATACTTATCATTCAAAGAGACATCACATTGGTTGGAGCCGGCTGGATCGGATCACTATATCTTATAGCTGCTATACAACTGGCATTAAATTAAATATTCTTGGAACAAAAAATTAAAAAAATGTTACCCGACAAAACGATTTTGTACAGCTTATGAAATTTCAGTGGTGCAGTTGGCAGAGTGAAAATTGCCTATAGGTTCGAAAAGAGTATAAAATCTTCGGCACGCCGAAGATAATCCTTCCCCACTTGTTTTTAAACATGAATATAATATATATATGTAATATCAGAATTTATGTGTAGTACATGTGGAACATCACTTTTTATAGTGGACTACCGCAATCAAAGTTTATTTCATGTATGCACATATGTATTGAAAATTTGTGGACCTTCTTAAAGAAAAAAGTAGCCAAAAGGAGTCCGAAAACTAGAAATGAGTTACAAAACGTAATAGTAGAAGAATGGACGAAGATTCCGGATTCTTACAACATGGAAAACCTTGTTAGTTCCATGAAACGGCGATTGCAAGCAGTATGTGGTGCTAATAAATATTAAAATAATTTATATAAAATATATTAGTCTTTAGCTTATCAGTTTAACAACATGTCAAAACACTTCCTTGACACCAAAATAAATGGATACATTTGGCTTTATATTTTTAAAATGGTTTAAGTCAAACGGCTTTTGATATTTTTTTTTGTGAGTAACTCAAAAAACGCTTGTGTATCATTAACAATTTTTGGAAAATTTCAAATATTTATGGTAAGTACATTTTGTTCGCAAAATAAATAGAAAAATGTGATTTGTTTTCCTTGTGAAAACACTTTCTTGACTTACTGTATGTATGTATGTGTTTGTATTCGCTCACACATGCAAACACATACACAGATACGCCAAGGGCACTCACAAAGTGCACGTTAAAATGTAAACACGTTACGTAGCAACAGAAACAAAAAAACACGGTTTATGTAAGTTCCCATTGAGCTTTTGCACACACACACACACACACACACAAACAAGCACACATACTGATTTCTATATATGATTCTGCTCTCAGCCTACTATTGTTTTTGTTGTGTGTGTATGATTTTTTGCACTCTAGCTGCGCACTCTCCCACGCCAAGCGCTCCCATTCATTCAGTTTATGCACTCGCGCGCTTTCTATCTCTCTGTCTCTGTCTCTGTCTATCAATGCCGATCTACGCTGTGCAAATACAGTCAGTCAGCCTAACTGCATATCACTTATTTTGATAAATATTTGCATAGATTAATATATGTTAATACACCTACTTATTGGTTGCACTTTAACTTTAACTGCATTGACACTTGCACAAAAAGTATAAACAAAATAAGCACGTTAAGTGTTCTGCTTCAGTTTTGTGTTGAGTTCTCAGTTCTCAGTTGCGTTCTAGCCGTTAGTCGCGACCTACTTGTTGAAAACTCGTACGAATACTGACAACTGACTCGATAACTGAGAGACCAAAAGCGCATTGCGACGACGAGCAGCGTGCCAAGCTTTGCACACACACACGCGCACACTGGCGTCTCTATATGCACACGCACATAACAGCAGCAGCAGCAGCAGCAGGCACAACGTGCGTTCTTCTTCGGGCGGCTTTTGACAATCGGGTCGGGTGTCGGGTGTGGGCATTCGGGCTTATTGTGCACATCGGCTTGACATAGTTTTTTGTTTTTGTTTGCTAGCTGTGTGCGATTAACCCGTATTGGGTCGCTCAATGTGCACTTGACCGGTAAATGACGATGCAGTTTAGCTGCAGCTAACTCAATCAATATTTGCATTGCATATATTTAAAAACTTAATTATTACAGATATGTAAGAAAGTTGTAATGAACACTTTTAGCTATATTGCAGCTCGCACATATGTATGTACATATGCCAGTTATGAGCGAACGCTAATTGCCGGTAAAATTGCACCCATTAGCACGCTGTTGGGTTAATTGCCGTTGAGCGCGTAAGCAAAGCAGAAGCAGAAGCACCAGTAAAGAGCCAGCTGCTGGACAGTGGCACCAAAGCGCACTTTGACTCGTGGTAGCCACTGCTGCCAGGGTCTTTGCTATTGTCGCTGGTCTGGCCCCACAGGGGGGCGGATGGGGTCGGGCTGGGCGGCACGTTGACTCTTTGTGTTGTTCAATTCAGCATTCACTGGCAATACGCTGTCACGCTTAGCTGCCACGTGAGGTTGTTGTTGTTGTCGCCGCCGCTCGCTGCCTAACAGTGGTCCGAGTGCCCACGCTGTTTCCCGCCTCAGTCAGCCGGGCATTACTCCTCACAGGCGAGAGTTGACAGCCAGCTCTTACTTACTTGCTTGCATTGTACCCTCGGGCCAATTGGTTATGTGTTATGTGGCAGCCTTTTAGGCGCTGCCAGCTCTTTTCGCCTGGGTATCTACATATGTAGTTGGCTGGCAAGCGGATTGACTGACAGGCGAAACAATGCCATTGAACTCAAGGGAATTATCGAAAGATATAGCAGACATATCGTTAGCTATATTTAACAGACGGCAGACTCGTGGCGCTGTCAGTACTCAGCCAAGCGGGCAATAGCCGGCGCCTAAACAGCAGGAGATCTAACGGTTATCCAACACTCACTCCCACTAAATGCGGCTGCCAGCCGGCCATAAGTCGCGTGCCATCTAGTCTAACAAGTTACAATGCATGTTAATGCAAATAGAAATGCTCTCGGCGAAACAGCTTGACTTTAATATACCCAGTACTTAGGTAAAAAGGTAAGCATATATGTAGGTTAAAGCTATACTTCTTACATTCAATTGAGGTCGTCGATTGATGAAAAAATATCCAAATACTAAATTATCAATCTAACCTTCCTATAGTTAAGTACAAATACAAATCTACTGTCTATTGCGCCTTTCTGAAAAACAAAAATACTATACAGTTAGTTATTACAGATCTTAATTTGAAAAATGCTCAATTGCTCTATCCTTCTCTCTCTCTCTTTGTCTCTTTCTCTCTCTCTTTCTCTTGTATTATGTATATGTCAATGTTTATGAAAATATACGTCGGTAATTCGATTTTGAATAGTTATTGGGCAAAATGATGAAAACATACCAATTCACATAATACATAAGAAAATAATATAACATAATATAAAGAATTAAATATTAAATAAATTACACAGCTGCAAACTATACCGACCTTCTTAATACTTCTGATCTTTAGAAAAACCTGACCTTAAGTTATGAATTATGAATTTCACAAATAACAAACCAAAAGCAGCATTTTCGGAGGGCTATATCTCAAATATGATGGCAATCAGCTGTTCCTGCTGATTCAGATTATATGTACTTAATGGAATCACAAATATTTCCTTATTCTTTCTTCCTAATGCCATTTGTAATGATTACAGGGTATCACACAAAATTAGCACATGTTGGAGTCAATTATGCAAAGCCTAAAAGGGAATTCCTTGGGCGTGGGAACTGCCAAGGAAACGAATAAATTAAATGGTGTCAGCTACCTTTAGATAACCAAATAAGTGACGCACCACCCGCTAGGAAATGTCCTTTTGTCAACAAATGCAATCAGCCGTGAAAGAATCTCATCCAGCATAACAAAAAACAAGTATGACTGCTCTAGTCGGGAGTGCCCGACTAGGAGATACCCTGAACCCAGTCCTTACATTCATACTAATCTAGCAGTGTAATGGAAAGTAAAATCTTAAATAACTTCTGTGTTTATTGTCCGATCTTTCTGAAATTTGTAATACATAACATTGGCTATAAAATGTGTGACCAAACCAATTTGCAAGGTCATAACTTTGTTAAATCTTAAATAACTTCTGTGTTTATTGTCCGATCTTATTGGGGCAAGCAATAATTTGTGTGACCAAACCAAATTGCAAGGTCGTACCTTCAAAAATGGGGGTTTGGGGGGTGGTATCCAAAAAGTGAAATATTTGTTACATGTGTATGCTATTCAAGACTTTACCTGCCAAATTTGGGGCCTCTAGCTCTTATAACTTTGAAGTTATGTCCCAAAAACGCTAGTCTGAAATCGAAATTTATCGATTACTTTTGAATGCGACAAGCTATCGATAAAATGAAATAAACTTGATCTGTCCCGGGATTAGGAGAACTTATATTCCCAATATGAAGTCTCTAGCTCTTATACTCTCTGATATCCGCGTGTTCATACAGACGGACGGACAGACAGACAGACGGACAAGGCTAAATCGACTCGGCTGTTGATACTGATCAAGAATATATATACTTTATATGGTCGGAGATGCTTCCTTATGCCTGTTACATACTTTTGCACAACACCATAATACCCTTTTTACCCATTTTTAATGGGTTCAGGGTATAAAAACAGCCGATGACTGAGAGATTTTCTGGGAATAATTCTCTTAAAACGCTGTCTTCAAAAGCGTACAAAAAGGGATTTAAGAAATGTGTAATATACAAATTCGGTATTTAAGTCCCTAAGTGATCCTAATTGCATTGTTCCAATTTGTAGTTTCGTAATGATTATTCTACAGCAAGTTTTCAAAAACTGCACAAAAATATACCCTATTTCCCTTGGGAAGTCGATTGTAAAAAGGAATGTATCTCTGTATCTGTTCTATATTCCGCATTACAATTTTTAGAATTTATACTACTTATGGATACTCTAATTGCATTATATATCATAATTACTCTAGTGCTACATGAAAAATCCAATAAGTTAATTTACTAGTCTCTTCTATATTATATCATATTGAAAATCAAGTAACTAATATTATAGCTAAAAACTATAATTTCTAGATATGTTTATGTTTTTATTATTATTAAAATTATTTTATATAATTTTACTATTATTCAATAAGCAATATAAGGATTATATTTGTTGTCTTAACATAAATACTAGCAGCAATATGAAAAAAACTAACCATCTATGTAAAATGTCAACATAACCTCAAAACTGCTGGTTAGAACTGCAACATAACCTTAAAGCTGATTGCTAAATGTGCATGAAAACGGAAAAAAAGATTACCATAATTTGTCTACTTCATGGAATGTTTATAATACCCTTTAGTCAGGGTATTTCTGGCGACGACAAAACAGTTACTTGAGTCAGTCCAATGCAATGTTACATAATGTTTTCCCAGACGATGCAGAAGATATGGCGCTCGAAATGCTATGGCCAGGTAAACATCATGACTTTTCCGGCTCGAGCGATAAGCGAGAAGCGAACAGTGAGAAGCAAGTGAGAGAAGCAACTGCGAGCCACACTTCACAGCCATAAATTGAGTTACACGCCAAACTAAATGGGACTCTGTTTCAGTTTCAGTTTCAGCCGCCTCAGTTGGTGTCTGGCTTTTGTCACCGACTCCGACTCCGTCTTCGTCTTCTTCTTCTTTGCCTCCGTCTCCGATTCGGGGGCAGGGGGGCGGGGCGTTGTGGCAGCTACGGCTTCACGGCACACACACAATTAAAACTCAGTTAGCTGAATTTGATACCAACGAACAAGTTAGCAAAGCAAAATGACACAAACACAAAACAATGACACAAACTAAAAAAAAAAATAAAAAATAAAATACTTACTAACCCGTAGGTTGTTGTCGGCTACTCAGTTCCTACTTGGGCATAAAGCCATAGCTATAAGAATAAGGTGTAATGTTAGCTGGCAGTTGGTGGGGGGGGGAGTTAAAGCATTGTAAGCGATTTCCTTTTAATGACAATTTTTACAACTAAATGTCTTACACGGGTTTTATGGCATCAATTTAAGGCGAACTTTAGTGTTGGGCTTGTTTTTGGGTCCATTTGAAGTGCGAATAGATGGTTCAGTTCGGTTTAATTTAGCCATTCGCGTTGACATGTTCAGGAAATGTTAGATGTTCCTGGTTTTGTTAGTCAGGAGCAGTTTTTTTTTTTTTTGGGTGCACTAAATGGTAATTAAAAGTAGTTTTGTTTTTGTTGAGATTTATATTTTTCAGAGTAAGCAACGAATATGGTTTTTTAGCTAAGACATTCCTAACATTCAATTAAGTTAAAATTTGGTTGAATAAGTCAAGCTTCAATTTCAAATTTGTTGTTTTATTGAAATGTGAAAAACTATAGTTAAGTATTTATATTTTCTTTATTTAATTTCTACTTGGTTTATGTATGAGCCTAAGGCAACTTATGCTTAGATTGACTAAACTTAAGCACAAAACTTAAAATCTCTAGTATTTTATATGATAGTAATAGCTCCAAGAATTTTGCTTTTGAATATTTTGTTTTGTTTTGTTTTTTTTGCAAAATAATCATAGTCCAATTTCATATGAATGTTGTCATACTTTAATTCTTTAAAGTGATTTTAATTTAAAAAAAAACTATTTTTAATTAACAACAGTTTTTGTTGCCTTGAAAGTCTTGAATAAAAGTTCCTGAATCACAAATTTTTAAAGCTTTTGGGTTTTAAGAAATCTCATATTCCTATCTCTCATAGTTTGTTCTCTTAATGCAAAAGTATCGATTTTTATACTCTGATACCGAAGGTACTCATAGTATATTGGTTTTGTCGAATGTCCGTCAGGCCGTCCGTCTGTCCGTCTGTCTGTCTGGATGAACGCACGTATTTCCGAAACGATATTAGATAGACTCTTGAAATCTTTTGCGTTATGATTATAGCTATCTGCTTCAGATCAAGTTTATTCCAAATTTATGCCACGCCCACTGGGAGGCTGGCAAATCGATAACATGTCGATACACCTCAAATCACAAATCGATTAAACGTGAATAACTCCCACAATTTTGAAGCTAGAGTAATCAAATTTGTTAGGTGCATTGCTGGTGACCTCCCGAAAAAATTGGATCCTAGGTTAATCGGCCACGCCCATTATTATGCCCACCAGCCCCCTCCAAAATTAATTTGAAATGCTTATATCTCCCGCAGTTTTAGAGCTAAAGTCACCATATTTGGAATATATATTACTGGTGACGTCCTCTACAGATTACAGAAACAAAATTTCGACCACGCCCACTCCCGCCCCCGTAATCGCGAAAATCGATATACATGAATGCACAATTCGATAACACGTGTATATTTCCCGCAATTTTGAAGCTAGAGTCCCCAAATTTGGAATTTAGACTAGGGCTGACCAGCCCAAAAGATTGCGTCCTGGATTTTCCGGCCACGCCCACTAGAACGCCCCCCAGCCACCCCGCCCCCACAAAACACGGAAGCCTATATCTCGCACATTTTAAGAGCTAGGGCCACCAAACTTTGAGGGTAGACTTCTGGCCAAGTCCTCTAAAGATTGGATTGGATTGGGGCCCGCCCCCTCCAGCCCCCAAAAATCGCGAAAATTTATATCTTCCACAGTTTCAGAGCTAGAGTCATTAAACTTGGAAGATAGAATTCTGGTCAGCCCCTCTAAATATCGGTAAAAAAATTTGGGGCCACGCCCCCTCCCGCCCCCAAAAATCGCGAAAATGTATATCTTCCACAGTTTTAGAGCTAGAGTCACCAAAATTGGTAGATAGACTTCTGGTCACCCCCTCTTAAGATCGACCATGCCCCTCCCGTTCCCAAAAACTTGGAATGCCGATTTCGGGTCACCCAAACACCAGCAAAAATTTTCTGTTCACTTGCTTTCAGTTGTTCTTAAAATGGTATCAGAGTATTACGCAGTCGGCTCCGCCCGACTGCAACGTTCTCACTTGTTTAATTTAGTTAATAGCTAAACATTAAGGATTTCTAACCTCAAACATTGAACCTCAGAACAACTGACTTAAAATGTCTTTGGAAAAGTATTTTAAGAAATTTCCCCTTAAAATCTCCAATAGTAGCTTCTAATAGCATACATTTATCTTTACTCACTACTCAAATATATATGTACATACATATCACGTCTGAAATATTTGATTTTCGACACAATTCCCTTGAAGAATCTGAAAAATTCCATTCGAAATGCAAAAATTTCGCTTTTCTTATATGTTTGAGAGCTAAGCGATCATTTAGGGTCCCTAACCTCAAACATTGAACCTGTGCAAAAAGCAAAAAGCCAAAAGCAAACGCATTACAATCACTTAAAATGCCAAGTCATGGGCATATGCATTGTCATAAACAAGTTGTAACTGTGCACACGCCATACGATCCATTTGCCATTTGCTGCATTTTCTGCATTTTCGTCATTTTCATTTTGCAAATGTTTTTGTTTGCCTCGAACTCGAGGCAATTTTCGCACATACATAAGTTGATATCAAATATGTGCATATGAAAGCATAGACATAGATATGTTTACATTAAAAAGAGCTCAAATGAAAATTAGTTAAATTAAAGACGCTGGAACCAACGCATATATGAATAGCATAGTATGTATATAGTATGTATATCATATCATATATGTAGTCGGCTGAGATATGGCGCGGTTGGCGGTGCCTGAAGTGCCTGAGAGAGCGACCTTTAATGGTGCCATTGTGTGCTAAACAGTAAGCGGACTTAAGACACCAGCCAGTCTGAATCTGAATCTTTAGATGAAGCACCACCAGCAGCAGCAGCGGCAGCGGCAGCAGCACCACCAGCTGGCTATTTCACACGCTCCACGTTCCCATTGTTCCCACCATTTTCCATTCATTCATTCGGCTTGCTCGCTTCTGTTCCTACTTTGTAATAAGTTTTGCCCCGGAAAAAAGCCCAAGCACACAAGTCTACCCCAATCCCCCCCCCCCACTCCTACCCCTTGTTGCATCTCGGGTTTGTCATTTTGGCCACTGGCTGTCGTCGTCGTCGTCATCTTCATCATCGTCATCATCGTCATCGTCATCCATCGTCTCTTCTTGTGGCAGGCACATGCAATGCCAATAGTCCCCGTCTCTAATGAGCGTACTTTATATGGGGTTACTGAGCACATACTTACCACTTAGAAGTACCTACTATTATGTACTCTCATATATACTAACCGTGTTTCTTCCCCTTGCATGCTATGTGCTCAGTATTTAGTGCTGACTACTTATGTTTATTATTCTTATCGTGGGAGCTCTTTCCCACTTGATGCATTGATCGTTCGGTTTCAGTTCTGCTATACAAGAATTTTATATTTGCTACTAACTCAAGTGGTTGTTAAGATGTTAACTTAAAGAGATTTCTGGCTTATAGCATTACATAAGGTTCATATACATCCAAATCTTTCTTAAAATATTTTGATAATGATACAATAACTATATATGGACATACATATATGTATATACTGTATATTCTTGAAAACAACGACAATGTTTGGAGTACTAAATATGCAGATATTTATATATTTGTGTGTTTTAAGGCTTATTCACAGTGAAAATAATACTTTAATCTTAAATGTTTTTGGGTATCGATTGTTTTATTTTCCAAACAAAAATATCAAAATATTTTAAAAGTAATACCATATAGCCATGATTTACATACATAATAGAGTTATTTTGAAACTATGGGGATTTGTTTTTATTATTAAAACAATTTTGTTAAAACTCAATAAGTTACAAAAATACAGTTTTACTATTATTTGATCAAATTTTATTTTCATACCGCTAAGTTTTTACTATATATGAACTGAAGTCTATTATGATAATACATGTATCATTGGTCCGCACAGAAAAAACCATAAAAAGACTACAAAAAAAACAAAAATTATATTATATTCTCAGCTCTATTCTTGAATAATGCACGTTTCACCAGATTATTTTTTGCTCTCTAGTTTTCAGAGCACTTTGTGGCTAATTTGTGATTTTTAACTTCCCTGTTAAATAGATACGCTGAGTTTGGATTCTGTTCTTTCTGATGCTATCAATCGAAAATCTTGGAATTCCAACTTCCCCTTTTGATATATTAGTGAAATGTCTCTTAAAGAGTTTTGCATGCCAATTAGCAACAACTTAAAGAGCTCATATTAGATACATTTTGAATTTCTTCAAGAACTTACTTTCCGAGTCTTTCCCTGCTGTGATATCTTAACTTTGCTTCCTATATAGAAACACACACAGAGAAAGATCGCGAGACGAGCACGCACAATAAAAACAACAAAAAAATAAAACAAAATTGTCCGTAGCCAATGATCGCTTTGGGGTAGCATTGTGGCATAGAGCTGTCCAAGAGTTGGTCATAAAAGTCGCAAGTGCAGCGCATAATTGCCGCTGACAACACGCAACAGAATCCACAAGTACAGCTGTCCCGGTCGGGGCATGCGAACTGTTAGCCCTAGCCATATACCTTGTAAGTTAGTTAGAATTGTACTAAGGTTTCTTATAGTCACTTCGAGTCTGTTCTTGTGCAATTAGTACCAATCGCCTCATCTAACTCAGAGACTATATTAGATATAGCTTACAAATTTGGTATGTAGGTTCTTGTATATCCCACGAGCTTAAATTAAAACTTGGCATATCTAACAGTATTCACGTATAAATAGGAAAAAGCTAAACCATATAATAGGTTATTAAAATAGTTGTAACATATTCATATATTTATCTTATTATTATTATTAACGATCAGCATTAAGAACCACCTATATTTGCATATCCATTATAAGGCGTATTGGGTAAGTCGGCTCTTGTTTAGTTTTCTTCGTAGCATACCTTTCTTTCGACCATATACAATAACATTAAATAGCTACCTCAAAAGTAAACAAATTTTTTTGCTAATTTTAAGGCAGTTTGGTATGCACGTATACCCGAATTATACCAAGTTCATTCATTTGTCATATATTTTGAAAAACAGCCCTAAAATATTTGTAATGTGAGCTCTGTATACCTTATACTCAGAAATGAAAATTGAGCATCTTGCACAGTAATCGAAAATCATAGATCAGAAAAGAAAATGCTCAGCTCAAAAACGTTTTTTGTAATCTCGAAGATTGGAATGTTAAACATCTATTAGGTACTCCTTTTCTAGAAGATTTCACATTTATTTAATGAGTTAATTATCTTGCTTTTGAATTTCGTATGCCGTTTCACACCGAGTGTAGGCATATTGTATTTATTTAAAAAATTGCATTTATATAAATGAAAAGAAATGCTTACTTATAGATCACGCTTTGATTTACGTAGTTGTACCAAGGTATCATCTAGTCGCGCTTACTAACTGTACAGCTACTGCTGTCCCCCTCGCCCTTTGTTGTTGTTGTTCTTTAGTGCGCCCGCTTGGGTTACATGCGAGCACTTCCACCACTTCCACCACCACCACCACCTCAACTCACGTCTTTTTTGTCGTCTTTCGTTAAGCGCGCGACGCGCTCGGCGAGTTGAGTTTCTTGCGCAGTCGCAGAGCCGAGCCGAGCCGAGCTGAGCTGAGCCTCAAGACTGCCGAGCGACGAAAGCGTTGCGCGTTCGCGTTTTTCGTTTGCGTTTGCTCAGTCAACTTCCGCCACGAAACGCGTTCGGACGTGCGTCTTTAAACGGCGATCGCAAACCAAGCGAACGAACATAAAAAAAAGCCAAACAGCAAAAAACCCACCCAACTTCAACTTACGATAACTCGACAATTTTACGTAGTTTTTTTTTGTTTATGTTTTTGTTTTGTTTCTGTTTCCGTGTGGTGCTGTTTTCTGTGGTGGTGTCTTTCAGTCTTCATTGGCGCGTAACGAGCAGCTATTAACTACCCCCTCTACCCCACGCTATTGCTATCTCTGTCACTCAGTAGTCGCGTTTGTGTGCGGCATCCTGGGCACAGGATGCGCTTCGCTGCATACGCGCACCTGTTTCTTTGTGTGTCAGTGCAACAACAACAACAACAACAACAACAACCAGCAACAACAAGTCGCGCGTAAAATTCCCAACAACAACAACAATAGAAGTTTGTGTCGAAAATTTGTTCGCCGGTAAATGTAATTTATGCGAAAATAGAAAAACCTTCATTTAAGTTATGGTATATATGGTTAGTTAAGTGGAAAACTCAACTGGTTGTCTGTCAGCCCCAACCGACGAAACAACGAGAACCTGTTGTTGGTAAATATATGTACATACATACATATTTACATATTCACATACACACATAGCTATTTCACATGCATGTCTCCTGTTGAGAGTGTGAGAGTTTCCGATAAGAAAAACTCCCACATTTTGTCAACGCACTTATCAATGAGCCTGCAGAGCACACACAATTTGAATATGCAAATTTTCAGTTGGCCGCAAGCGGAACTTGAATTTTGTTAGTTTTTTTTTAGCCCTCATTGGATAATTGCGTGTTTACTTGTAAGCATATTTTGATGAAAAGTTGTTCATTATATAACAATGCAGAAATAGAGTACACAGTTAACAATAATGGCTTAGTTTTTGAAACTTTATAGTATTGATCTTAGGCATAAGTTGTCATCTGACTGCCGTAAATTAGAAAATATTTATTTTTGCATATGTCTTATTACATTTCATATTCGAATTGCAATTCTTTTTTAAAGTATTAGATATTTAAAATAAATAAATAGAATATTTTTTTTTTTTTTTAATTTACTGCTTGCTATTTGATTGATAGAAACAGGAGAAACTTATGGTTAACTTATTTTTGAAAATTTTTAAAAATATGAGCTAGATTTTTTACTGCTAATATCATAAAAGCATTTTTATAAATACTTAATTGTATTGCTCCATTATTTATGTTATTTATTTCAAATGTATGAGACTAGTTATCCTTGTATGTTATTTAATGTGCTAAGTAAAAAAAAATATTTGTTTTTATTTGTATTAAATTTTGAAATTTAATGTTGATTTGAATTTAATTATATTTATTTGTATTATTTGGTTTTTTTTTTATAAATAATTTCCTTTTTCAAGTATAGCTTATATTCTTCTTATGTTTTGAATATTTGTTTTTAAATTTTGTAAAAATAATTGCATGTTTAGCTTTGAAGATGAGAATCAAATAGTTCCCATACTAGATACACTATGGAGCTTACCACTTGTAGATATTGAAAATCAGTTATTGTTGTTAGTAATTTGAAATAGATTACGCGTGAGCTAGAAAAAGCTAGTCAATTGGGGTTAACGGTTGTAGAAAGTAAGCACTATTATGATTATGATTATGATTATGATTATGTTATGTTGATGATGATGTGCTAATTTTGTTGCCTGTTGTTGAACCAATTGTGAATTCTAATTCGCAGCTTGAATGCAACAATGCTTATTGTGGACATGCTAACATTGGCATTAACAAATGGACAGAGCGTGCTGGAGAGGGACAAAGACAAAGACAAAGACAAAGACAAAGACAAGGAGAAGGAGAAGGAGGAGGCAGCGAGACGCCGCAAATACAATGAAGATGCAAATTATAAGCGCAACAGCAACAGCAGCAGCAGCAACAATGACAATAACGAACAGATTGGCATTGCAATTGAAGCGTCAGCGGCAAGCGGAGCAATCAAAGTGGCCAACATGGCCAACGGTGGACGAGGCATATGTGGCAATGTGGCTGCCACGGCTGACGTTGATTTGGCATGCGAGGCACGCAGCGCGCTGCACGTTCAACTTGCTGGCGTGCAATACAACACGCATTGTGCGTGGCAGCCACAAACGCGCGCGGCAGCAACGCGGCAGCAGCAGCAGCAGCAGGCGTGCCAGTCAGCGGCCGACAACAAATTGAACAGCCAAATGCTAGCAACGCAGGCGCAGGCGCGTGCTGAATACAGCGACAACAACAACAGCAGCAGCAGCAGCAGCAGCAACAACAGCAGCAGCAACAACATTGCCTCAGCGGAAGTTGCCACCGAATGTGAGAGCGCGCAAGTCGAGCGTGAGAGCGCGAGAGCGAGCGCTAACGGGAGCGTGAGTGCAAACGCAGGCAATGCTACTGCTGCTGCTGCTGCTGCTGCTGGCCATGGCCAACAACCACCACCCAATGTGACAACAAGCAGCAGCAGCAGAGGCAGCAGCGACAACAACAGCGCCTGCTCAATACCTACAATTGGCAGTGAGCTTTTCAAAGCCAAACTCACAGCAGCAGCAGCAGTCGTCGCAGCAAGCGCAGCTGAGTCGCAGCAGCAGCAGCAGCACCAGCAGCACCAGTCAATAACAAATTTTGGCCAAAATCGCATTCAATTGTACAAACAATTTACACAAATTAATACAAACTTGCTGCAAACGGTGAAAAACACTATCGACGCGAGTCTTGAGCAGCAGCAGCAATCGCAGCAGCAGCAGCAGCAGCAGCCGCAGCAATCGCAAACAAATTTGTGTACTATTGGCGTTAGCAGCGACGCTGGCAGCGCAGCTGGCGACGACGCGCAACGTAGATTTGTGCAAAAATTTGGCCAAAATGCGTTAAGTGGTGATTACTTTTTTGTTACACAAATACCAAGTGAAAATGTGCAAAGTGACGTAGTAGCAGCAGCAACAACAAGAGCAGCAGCAGCAGCAGCAGCAGCAGCAGCGACATTTGTTAGCTGTCACGCCAAGGCAAAGGAAATTGGAAAACAGCAGCAGCAGCAGCAGACAGAGGCGCAGAAGGTGGTGGAAGAAAAGAAGAAGCAGGACGAGCAGCAGCAGGAGCAGGAGCAGGCGGAGACGCCATTGTCATTGCCACATTTGAAGTTAGCTGCAAACGAAACATGGCACGACCCCAATGCTGTTGATAATGTTGTTGGTGTTGCTGGGCCAGCAATTGTTGTTGTTGCTGACGGTTACGTGAATTACGTGAAAAGCGTTGCAGACAACAAAGCAGCAGCAGCCGCAGCAGCAGAGCTTTTGCCTATAACGAGTAGCAGCAAAGCAGCGAGTGGGCTACAACAAAACAGCAGCAGCAGCAGCAGCAGCAGCGATTGCCAGTCAAAAGTAACGAGTGACAAGCAAAAAGTAACGAGTAACGAACAGAGAGTAACGAGTGACGAGTGCGCGCCCAACTACACATTAATCGACTGCGATGCAAGCGATCAGCACAGACAGCTAACAGCAGCCAAAGCAAGTAACGAGTGCAACAACAACAACAACAGCAGCAGCAGCAGCAACAACAGCAGCCCACAAGCAACAAGCTGCAACAACAACAACAACAACAACGATTACGATCTTATTGATTTTGAGCACGATTTGCTCGACGATTTTGTGGCCAGCCAACGTTTGAAACGTTTACAGCACAATTTTCAGGGACGCGTTAACAGCAACAGCAACAACAGCAGCAATAACAGCAGCAACAACAGCTGTAGTAGTGTCGCTGCCGAGGCTGATTGTGTAAAGGCATCCTTGAGACAGCAACAGCAACAGCAACAAGAACAAGAGCAACTACAACTACAACAACAGCTACAACTAAATGCCAGCACGTCAACAACAGCAACAACAACAACAACAGCAAAGAAACAACCCCCATTGGCAGCAGCTACCACAACCCCCACTGGCAGCAATATACGCGCAGCAATTGCTCAGGACAATCAAATTGAAATCGCTGTTGAAAGTGCGCTGCTGGCCGTGGACAGCTCAAGTGCAATACAATTAAATGTAAATCATATTGGAAATGTGGAAAAAGTTGCCACAGCAAACAGCAGACAGCAACAACAGCAGCAGCAGCAGCAATTGCTGAATACGCTGCCAAAATTGACAGTGCGCCTGTGCGGTGAGCAAGAGAGCGCAATTGAAACAGTCGCTGACAGCAACGATATTGACCAGGTGCTGATTGAAGTTGAAGCAAGTGGTAAGCAGCTGCACGAGACAACAACAACAGCAGCAGCAGCAGCAACAGCAACAGCAACTGCAACAGCAACAGCAACAACTGGCAAGCGCAGTGCATTTGTGCCCACTGTTATTTGTGGCAACAACAACAGTTGCCACAATTTGCCAGCGCACGGCGCCAATTTTGTGGCCACACTCAGCGAGTTCGATGTGCAGCGCTTTGGCGAGTATCTGAAAGCAGCACGACAGCTGCAACTGCTCGACAGCAATCAGAACAGCCAAGAGCAGCAGCAGCAGCAGCAGCAACAGCAGCAGCAGCAGCAGCAATCCAGTCACGTGGCCATTAAACAGCGACGCGGCTTTCAGTGCTACGACGAGCTACTCGCTGAGTTCGTTAGCGAGCAGCAGGACAACGAGAGCGAGTGCGATAACAACAGCGAGAACGACAGCGAGAACGACAGCAATTGCAACGAGTGCGAGTGCAATGAGTGCTTAGACAACACCAACTCCAACTCCAACTCCAACTCCAACTGCAACAGCAACAGCAACGAGTACGTGCGCCAAGCAGCGAGTGGCGCCACACTCGCCAGCACACATCGATTCGCCACTATTATCGCCCCAGCGCCCGATCCGATCAAGATGCGAGAGGTCAATGGCCAGCTGCGCGGTCTGCTCAAGAAACCAAATCGAGCGCCGCCGGCGCGCAAGAATCGCGTCGTCTTCGACGAGACGCGCAACGAGTTCTTCGAGGCGGACTATATCATATTGATACGCGAGGACTGCGCCTACGACGAGGAGGACGAGGAGCCCTGCACCTGCGGCGAGCACGAGCTGGTGCGTCTCTGCTGCGAGGAGGGCTGCCAGTGCAACTATGCGGTGAATGCCGCCGACGCGGCCGATGGACGAACGCCACAGGTGAGTGAACGAATAGCATCGAAATTGAGCTGACACGAAGGTGGGCGATTACTTCCTGCACACACGCACACTCGCACACACACACAGACAAGTTAAGCGGATTAAGTCAAGTTGCGCAAGTGCTCAAAGCTAAAGTACATAAGCCTCTACTCTGTGCGTGTGTGTGTGTGTGTGTGTGTGTGTGTCACTCACTTGCACTTGCAACATCCATACATCCACACACTAAAGCACAACCAACACTCAACTCAGCCAAACGCACAAAGCCAAAGTTCATTCGAGCCAAAAAGTATTTAACCAAATAAGTCTTCGCCATTTTGTATTCATCACACATTTGAAAACTCCATTCAAATTTCATATGTAATTAGTTGTATGCATTATTCACTTTTGATAAGCATTAAATCAGCCACTTTGACTTTATACCTTTATACCACATATAAAAGTTGTGAAAATCACTGTGCGGGAGTTCTCCTCTATTCTATTGAACTTATCCAAACTTACAACCAATCAAACTGAATGTCAATTGAAAAACAATTGAACTTTCATAACTCGAACTGCATATTTGAACATATTAAATTTGACTATGAAATAAGTAAACATTTTCTTTGACTTTTATTACTTTGATCATCTTCTTGATATCATCTTTGTTTGCCAAAATACTTAGTTTGTTTAGTTCTTGATTTAAAACCTGTCACATATACATTTAAGATTACTGAATCTCACTTACAATCAAATTTATTTGCTTAACATATTTATTTGAAGTCACAATGAGATTGGCAATTATAAATAACAGTCTAACATTTAACTGTTATGAGTAAAGTTTGTTAGTTATTTGTAATGAGTCTAGGCTGTTATACAAACAGCACTAATTATTATAAAAAAAGTCAAAGTAGAAGTTTCGCAGTAAGAATTTGTTATTAAATTACTGCGACCATCTTCTAAATGAGTTTGTATGGAATTTTCATAAAATTTTTTAGGGTTTGTATTGAGTCTAACAGCACTAATTCTTAAAAAAAAAGTAAAAGTATAAGTAAAAGTTTGACAAAAAGAATTTGATATTAAACTGTTGCGACTATCGTATAAAAGTGTTTGCATAGAATTTTCTAAATCTTAAAAAAAAATCCACAAAATTAAAGTAAAACTTTTCCATACATTTGCTATTAAAATATTGCGTGGATTGTAAAGTTAATGCAAATGAATTAATTTGAACTAACTATAACAAGTGTCAATGATGCATAGAGTTTTCTTAAATTGTTCTCAAAGTCGTCCTGATTATACAGCATCTAGTATTACGTATGCTTCCACTTGTTATGCTCTGGTACCACGGTACCTATTACAAGACACCTTTTCGCTCTTATCAAATTTGGTATTAATACATTCGGCATTGCCGCTTTTAGCGGTTATTTCATCACATGTGTTTTCATGCATCGCCAATTTCAGCCATTTTTGTGAAATGGATCGATATTATTGTCAGACTCGCATTTAACTGTCAGATGCAATCGGCTTTTTCTGTTCCATTTGTACTATTTTGGTGTTTACAAACACTGATTGCTGCTGACAGCTGTGCACTCTGCAATCTGCAATTCAATCCCACCAATTCATTCATTCACGTTTGCAACCGGATAAGACACCCCACTGAATACTCTTCATTTTTGTCACATTGTTGTTTTTCACATGTGTATTTACTTTTAGTTACTGTTGAAAAGTTTTGTTTTTGTTGAAACATTTTTGCTTTATTGATGGCGAGTTGAATTTGTTATCTTTGCTTTGACAAACTGTGAGGAGTTGTTTTGTGCCCTTGATTATCCATTTTAAATACAATCTTTTATTTACATTTTGTTTTGCATTCAATTATATCATTTGGCACCGATGATACACCAGCCAATTTGTATCCTTTTCCTTTTACGCTGTTTAAGTCCTTTGACATGTTTTTTATCAGAAGAAAATATTTGAAATCGATCAGCTTGCAATATTTGTGCATAATATTTGCATATTTAATGCAGCTTTTCATTTAAATGCACACCCCTTAGTCACTTTGCTCTCTCTCTCTCTCTCTCGCATTTTCTATTTTCCACTTCGCTGAACTAAATTTTAATTAAATTTGGCTTTACAATTATGCATTTGCATACATTTGCTTGTGCATAAGTCCGCCATTGTGACATTATTCAATTATTTCACTATTTGCTATGTTTTTTTGATTCAATTATTTCATGGATTTAAGGAAAAACAAGAGTGCTCTGGTCGGGAGTGCACGACTAGGAGATACCCTGATCACAGTCCTTACATCCATTCATACTTACCTATCAATGCACATACATTCAAACACACACATACTGCAAGCAGTGCAAGCAGCTTAAGCAGGTCAATCTTAAATAGCTTCTGTGTTTATTGTCCGATCTTTGTGAAATTTGTAGGACATAAAATTGGCTATAAAATGGGCGATCAAAAAAGTTACAAGGTCATACCTTCAAAAATGAGCGTTTTTCACTTTTGGGGGGATTATGGCGGGGTATCCAAAAAGTTGTAAGATGTGTATGCTGTTCGATATTACACATGCTCTTAAAACTTTTAAGTTATGGCCCAAAAACACTGGCCCGATAACTTTTGAACGGGATGAACTATCGATAAAATGAAACAAACTTGATCTGTCCCGGAACTACAAGAACTTATATTCCAAATATGAAATCCCTAGCTCTTATAGTCTCTGATATCTGCGTGCTCATACCGACGGACGGACAGACAGACATGGCTAGATAGACTCGGCTGTTGATACTGATCAAGAATATTATACTATATATGGTCGGAGATGCTTCCTTATGCCTGTTACATACTTATGCACAAAACCATTCCACCATTTTTAACCATTTTGAATGGGTTCAGGGTATAAAAAAACTGATATTTGCCATAAATTGGATGTATATAAATTTACATTCTCTATGCTGCAACAATTCCGTTTGGCACTGTTGACTTTTTGCATGTGCACACACACACACACACACACACATTGATCCTTAACACAGTGTCCTGTCCTGTCCTGTCCTGTCCGGCCATTGTCTGTTTATCAAATTATTTCAGTATCTGCTTTAACTGGCGCAATTGCAGACGAGTCAATCCATCGCCCATTGTCTGTTAAACGTCAATTTATTTGCCCTATTGCCCACTTTCTTGTTAATTAACACAAACGTGACTGCCTTTTGTTAACAATATATGTACAACAAAAGCACAATAGTTACATTGTATGCAATTGTTGTTGGTGTTGTTGTTGTTGTTGTTGTTACTGGCTTGCTTGCTTGCTTGTTATTCTCTCTATAATCTATACAGGATTTTCTATATCCGGTTTGCTTGCCACCCACATATCCTGCAGCCTTCAAGTGGCAGTCAAGGCAAGTCAAGCTGCAAGTCAGGCACACATTGTGCTACAAGTTTGTAGTTAACTTGTCTCGTACCCCAACCCCAAACAGCCCCAATCCCCCAATCCCCCCTGCTCACTCTCTTTTCCCATTGCAAGTGCTATATAAATCACTTAAAAACTTTTGCACATGATGCAGCGGCAGAGTAACTCGAAACTGCAGCAACATTGTTGTGTGTGTGTGTGCACATATACATATATATATATATATATATATATATATATATATATATATATATCTGGCTGATATATTGTTTTATGAAATTGTGCCTTGAAGTGCGCCTTTATCGTGATGTACGCTTTTCATGTGCTCAGCTCACTAGCAAAGTTGCTGTCGCAGCTATTTGCTGTCTCGCTCGCACATTCTATTTCGCCCTCCCTCTGCCTTTGCACATTAGCTTTCCTAATATTATGCCCTACACTCAGACAAAAGCCAATTTAAAATCTGGAATATATCCTTGACTCAACACACAAAGCTGAGTGACAACAATCTGAAGTCAAGAATATATGAATATATGTTTTTCAAAACAAACTTGAATTAAACTTGTTTTCTGCTAGCAAAGAAATGTAAATATCTTATACATTTTCTTATACACTCAAGTTTTAAATAGCTTACAACAAAGAAAATTTCTAATTTGAAAACATTGACTTATGGGAAATTCTTTTTATGCTAGGCATTCGAACCCAAGACCTTTTATTCTTTTCCAAGACCACATTAGATATAATATATATTTTCAACAGACTTAAACTTACAATTACTTTTTAGAACACATTATTGATTGGAGATTTGAGGTCTTAATATGAGCTTTTTCGATCCATAAAGAAAAACCCAAAAAATTACATAAATGAATTTATTGAATTTGGCCATAAAGTGCAACTTAGACTGAACAATTTTGAAATGGAAAACTATACTGCTGGCATAAATTGTAATACTATATATAGTTAACAGACACTCTTATGGGGGTTCAATAAGATGATCATTTTTGTAATAAAAACCATGACATACACTTAATTCTCTTTATACACCAAAGATTTTTTCCAAAAAAACCCGAAAAAAAAAATTTTGCAAAATTAAAAATTCTCAAAAAATACTAAACCCAAAAAAGTTCAAATTATTTAAAAGAATTAAAAAAAAAATGTTATTTTCAAAACGTGTGAAAAAAGAGCGTATAAAAAGAGAATTAGGTGTATTTTGCAATAAGGCTTGACAATTTGTTGCTTAGAGTGCCCTTATTTTTCGTTCTGTGTAGCACGCCCCCCTTAAAGCGCCTTTCCCCTTTCGCCGCCTCTGGCTTTGCCTTTGCCTTTGCCTTTGCATCGATCCTAAGCGGCCCTCTAGTTGCGTTTAAATTTCAATTTTCTGCCACATGAGCGTCACTTGAGAGCGCCGCTTTTTGCATATCTGCCCCCCCTCCCGCTGCCGCCCACGCCTATGCCTATGCCTATCTGCATGTCCTGCCAGCAGTCTGTCTGTCTGACTGTCTGTCTGTCTGTCTGAGTGCTCTGGCCAAGTGGGTGGCCGCCCAATGCACTTGACTTGGCGCTGCTCAAGCATGTGGCAAATGCCTAAGACCCGCTCCTTGAATGTCCTGTCTCTGCCTCTGCCTGTGCCTGTCTGTGTGTGCCCGCGCTGAAGAGCTTAATATGCATTTAGTGTATGTAACAAGTTTACAAAGTGCGTTGCATAACACAAGTCGCCGACCCAGACAGAAAGCAAAAAGCAACACCAAACAAAAAAAATCAAGACGACACAATAAATAAAAATTGCCAATTTTGATGCAAACGTTTTTTATTTGTGCCGTTATGGCACTGTGCAGCGACTTTTCCATTTTCCATTTCCATTCTCCCAGGCCACTACAGCAAAAAAAAAACAAGTGGGGAAGGCTTATCTTCGGCGTGCCGAAGATCTTATACTCTTTTCGAACCAATAGGCAATTTTCACTCTGCCAACTGCACCACTGAAATTTCATAAGCTGTACAACATTTTTGTTTGTTTGTTCTAAGAATATTTAATTCATTGCCAGTTGTATAACAGCTATAAGATATAGTGATCCGATCCGGCCGGCTCCAACCAATGTGATGTCTCTTTGAATAATAAGTATCTCCGACCAATGTGCTGTCCCCTGGAATAATAAGTGTCTGTGCAAAGTTTTATCGCGATAGCTCAAAAACTGAGGGACTAGTTTGCATACATACAGACAGACAGACAGACGGACATGGCTAGATCAATTTGTATTGTCATTCTAAGCATACTGGCAGTAACTTTTGGGGGTCTCCGACGCTTCCTTCTATGCGTTACAAGCTTCAGGACAAACTTAATATACTATTTTCTTCGAAAAGAGTATAATAAAGAAGAAGGTAGAAGCTTGCATGTGGTCGTAGTATTTCCCCAGCTGGCTTTTGCTTTATGTTGCACTTCTCAAACTTAACTTACCAACAACAACAGCAACAACAACAACAGCAACAAACAGCAACAGAAAGAGAAAAACAAAAGTCTTGGCAACTTGATTGCCTTGCCGCACCACAAAAACCGCAGCGAACTTTTGGCCTAGACTTTGTTGCCGGCTTCGTCTTCTTGGAATTGCAAATGCATTGTTAAATGCTACTACACGTGCATATGTATGTGTGTGTGTGTGTGCGTGTGTGTGTCTGTACTTCCAGTTGTAATTCGTCGATGTGTGCTTGCTAACGTCATATGTGTGATGTCCTTGGCTCTGCGGGTTGTCGCTGCATACTTTTCATACCATCCAATGAGATCCTTATGCAATTTCAGCGGCAAGCGAACTGTTATACGAGTGTTATGCAACTGTGCTCATACTCTTTTCGAAGCAAATTGTGCATTCATTATGACCTGAAGTTTGTCATGCATAGAAAAGGCCACCTCGAGTTTGCTTAGGATGACAAAGCAAATTGATCTGACCCGTCTGTCCGTCTGCATGTCTGCAAACTAGCTCCTTAGCTTTTGAGCCATCGCGTTGAAACTTGACACAGAAACTTATTATTCTAAGGGAATGCATAGTTGACGGAATCGGCCGGATCGGACTACTATAACTTATACTGCCTTACAACTGGGAGTCGGTTTGGTCCATAATTGCCATGTATTTTGGTGCAATCGCCTTCAAGTTATAAATTTGAATGTCCTTAGGCATATACCTGAAATATAAGCTAGTGAAATCTGTCTAAAGGTTCGAAAAGAGTATTAAGTCTTGGGAAAACCAAATTAAATCCTTACCCATTTGTTTCCTATATGCTTAAATACTTTTGATATAAGCCTATGCACTATTCATGTTACTTTCGCTGCAAAGGAACTGTTATACGAATGCAGACAGATATAATTCTAAAAAATTTGGCACATTTTGTTTTCGGGGTTAAATAACTTTTCTGCAAGTGTTATACAAGCAACTATACACGTTTATAGCTGTTATACTGTTACACACTTATTAAGTTCGACATATATTTATATAAATTTATACTAATGCTAATGCATTATACTTCCTTTAACAATTGTCAAGCCACTGCTATAACCATTTACAACTGTTATACGAAAGTTATACGCCGACAGAAATATTGAATTACACCCAGATATAACATGAAGACTCTCCACACAGCTTTGAGTACTCCTTTCATGCTATCTGTGTGTTATACGACTATTATATTTCTGAAGAGTACATTCAAATGCCCACTCAGCTATTATGTATCTGTGCTAATAGTAATTAATAAGCACAAGTACAAGTGTTATACGCACACAGCTGTTAGCACGGCTGCCTTGTGATTAGTTTCATGCAGCCAGCAGGAAGTCTAACACAGATTTATGAGCACACAGTTCATCAGCCAGACAACCACTAACACACACTAACACACATTAACACACACAAGCACACACTATTTTATTTCGCCCCCATTCGTCTGGCTATAAAACTCAATTAGATTAATCTGCGCCCGGCTGCACAATTACTTGTGCATAAAAGAAAGGAGAAGCTGGCAAAAATCAAGAATGTATTCTTGATTCAAGCTAAAAACGTTTGCAAATTAAACAGAGTGGCCCAAATCAAATATATATATATATCAAATATAGATTCAGACTTAACAACCTGTTTTTTTGTATGCTTACTTTGAGTTGGAAATAATTTAAGATTCAATTAACATTTTACTATTAACTACTTTTGCCCCTTTCACGAGACTTCAGATCTTATATTGTGCTTCAAATTCTTAAAACAAAAGAAAGCGCAAGCCTATTTTAGGATTTTTCATTCTCAAAAGGCGAATACAAGTTGTATGGCAGCTATAAGATATAGTGATCCGATCTGGCCGGCTCCAATCAAAGAGCTGTCCCTTTGTATAATAAATTTCTGTGCAAACTTTCATCGCGATAGATTTAAGAACATGGAATATATGGCCAAAACCGACTTCGAGTTGTACGGCAGCTATAAGATATAGCTTTCCGATTTTTTTGAATTTTAAGTGTCTATGCAAAGTCTTATTGCCATAGCTCAAAAACTGAGAGACTAGTTTGCATACATTCAGACAGACAGACAGACGGACATGGCTAGATCAATTTGTTTTGTCAATCTAGTATATACGAGGTATCTTTTGGGGGTCTCTGATGCTTCCTTCTACGCTTTAGACACTTCACAAAGTTAATAATCTATTTTCTTGGAAAGAGTATACAATTTATTTTCTTGGAAAGAGTTAAAAATGCATGTGCGTTATTGATTTATTTTAATTGGCTAAGATTTATTTGGTTGAGATTGTATAACTTATTTTGGGCTAAAATTCTTAATGCTTGAATGATGAACTTTATTTTTAGACTGCATATTTGTACACCAGCACTTTATATATATATGTATATATAGCTTAGAAATTTAGTTAGCTAACATTGAATTAATCCTTTTTCACTGCAGAGCCCCAAATTCCAGCCGCCAATTGACTTTGTGGACGATGCGGCGCTGAGTCCGCCCGACGGCTACAAGGATAACAGCCTGAAGAATACGCTCGGCGGTGCGCTGAGCGGTCACATCTTTGGCGCCCAGCATCTGCAACAGTTGCAGGTGATACAGCGTCTGCAGCAGCAGCGGGCGGCAATGTTGGCGGCACGCAATGGCAACACCAATACCAATACCAATACCAACACCAATACCAACACCAATACCAATGCCAATGCCAACAGCAATACCAATGCGAATGCCAACAGCAACAGTCAAATACCGCCGCCACCGCCGCCCGTTGGCAGCGCTCAGCAGCAGCAGCAGCAGCAGCAGCAGCAGCAGCAACAGCAGCAACAGCAACAACAGCAACACTCACAGCAACAGCATCAGCAGCAACAGCAGTCTGAAGAGGACCTGCAGGGCGTTTGCACCGAGTGCGCTGAGTGTGCCGAATGTGCCGCAAAGCAGCTGCAGGATGCAGGTAAAAGTCGCCACCCAGTCCTTTCGTCCTGTCGTCCCTTTTTAGGTTAAAATTCAAGCGGCAATGCAATTAGCGGGCATCCCTTTGGGGGGCATCTCGTTGGGTTCTCGCTCGCTCGCTGGCTTCTTTTCAAAATGTTTTCGTTTGCCTTTGTGTAATCCAATTATGAATTATTATTTATGCAAACATTCGCCCGCAGTCCGACCCATCAGCTCTGCGGGTCTAGACTCCTGCGCCTATTTGACTGCCGAGTGCCCATAAATTGGACGCCATTTTGATTTTGTCGCTGACATTTTGTAGTTAATTAAATTTCATTAAATATGCCTGCCCTAAGGGGCTGAGCTTGGCTCATTTTTGCCATTTAAAAGCTGCCAAACAATTTGAAGGTTTTTCTCAAGTCAAGTTTAAATGGCTAGACAAGTGTTCTACGACTGTTATACGATTGAAATATGTTGGCAGAGTTGGGGATTATACTATAAAATGCTTTGCATGCATATCGAGTAGTCTATTTTAAAACATTGAACTTGTGTTATACGACTGTTATACTACTGTTATACGATTGAAATATATTGGCAATGTTGGGCATTTTGCTATAAAATGCTTTGCAAGCATTTCGAACTGGTGTTATACGACTGTTATACTACTGTTATACGATTCAAATATGTTTTAGGTGTTGAGAGTTTTGCTATTTGAAAACTGTGCAATCAATATAGCACGCACTAAAAGCTACTTAAGATGGTTAGTCAGCCGCTTAGCAACTGTTATACTTTTTCTTAAATTCTTAAATACCTCAATCATAGTTTTCAAATGAATACATTTAGTTAATAGAACTCTCAAAAAATTTGATTCCAATCAATTCGCTTTGAAAGATTTGTAGAGAAAAGTGAACAAATACTTTGTTGGGTTAATCGTACATTTGATGCTAGCATTTTATTGTTGTATTCCAACCAGTTCATGGTTATGGGGCATAAAATCGTGCTATTCGTAAGTTTTTCGTTTGCCCGCATTGCCACAAATGTCGAAAGTTGCTTTAACCAAAACTATTGATTGATTTATGGCAACTTAACTTAATGGATAAACAAGCGCAAGTTTGTAGTTGTTTATGGGTTTGTTGATGTTATTGTTTCTGTTTCGGTTTCGGTTTCGGTTTCAGTTTCGGTTTTGCTCTTTTGCTGGCTAATTTTCCAGCGAAGGACATCCAAGTTTGGCGACACTCTTTTAGGGCTTGAGTTGGCAGTGGCATCAGGGGGTGCTTTCTACCACACATACATGCACACATTTGCAGTCATATCAGTCATGCTTTATTGATTAGCAAGCGACAAAACGAAACGCAACGAAACTGACTCAGAGTCAGGGGGCCCCGTGTTGCCCCTTGTTGACTTTGCATTAATTGTTGCGCCTAACGAAGCGGAATGCGTGACCCACCCGGAACCACTCAGCCACTGAGCCACTGAGTCGAGCCCAACCCAGAGCAATCCTTCAAGCGCGCTTCCGCTGACAGCAACAGCAACAGGCAAACAGCAGCGCTTTATAAATTGATCAGGCACTCACAGCGAAATAGTTCAAACACCAAATCAAGAATATTTCATTTTAAGTCTCAGATTGAGTCAATTTGCTGGAATCTTTGATTTCTTTTATAGTCTTTTTTCATAATTTAAGGCAGATTTACTTATGCACTTTTTCAATAATTTAAAACAATTTATGAAGCAAATTCTCAATTTTAAAACGAGCCCACAATCTTTTTTTCGTTTGCAACTTCAATTTCAATCATAATACACCTAATTCTCTTTTATCTTTTTGACACGGTTTTTCATTAGCACGGTTTGAAAATACATATTTGTTTACATGATTTGAATCTTTTGGGCTTAAATTTGATTTTTACGAAATTTGTGTTATGTCTTTATTTATAGTTTTTTTCTGGAACCAATCTATCGTGTAAAAAGAGAATTTGGTGTACTATCCAAACTTGTATTATGGACAGACTCAAACATGCACAGGGCAAAATAATAGTTAAAACCTTATGATCAAGATCTTAAAATGAAGTGATTTGAATTGAAAATTTTGCTTACAAAATATTTTAAATTGTATTCCATATGAACTTGGTTTAAATGCAAACTAAAGTTGATGGGAACTGGATTTTCACAGATTTCGACAATTTTGGATTAAAATGTTCACCAAAATGGTTTCTATATATATATTTTTTTTGTGTACACTTATATTAGGAGATAAGCACTCTCATTTTTTGAGAACATCATCCTTATTTGAGATTTAAGATTCTTCATTGAAGACTTTTCATTCCAATACAAAAAAGTGCTTGTAAATATATTGGCAATTCGCTTCTTCTTTCTCTGTGTGACTAAAACTCTTTTCCATTATGTTCAAAAAACAGAATGCGGCTCCTCGCAGTGCGGAGAGGAACTGGCGCCGATTGGAGTACCAGCTGTGGCCCTTTTACCGTTACACACGAGCTCACCGGAGCGTCGCATCACCCAGAAGGAGATCATCGCTGGCGAGGAGCGGCCCAAATATGTGCTCCAATCGCAATATAAGCCCACGTCGGCAGCTGCAGGTAAACTAAACACTGTCCAAACCATATCGAAACGTTATTCTCTCCAAAACTCAAAACCCTGCCAATTAAGCTCATTAGCTTTGTATATAGCGCATTATCTCATGCATTTATCTCTCGCTCGATTCGATAAGCACCGACAAACAACAATTGAGACTCCCTCACTGGCATTTCAAATGGTCATAGCAAAGAGCAACCATTCAATTCAACATTCATTCATGCGTTCCCAAACTATTCCAAATTATCATCGAACAACTATGCTATATCGTGTTTATCTGATATATATCTGAATTCCCCTGGAGCATCGTACATTTTGCATACAGCCTCAATATTAAAATATATTAATTAGCACTGAGTTTTTTTTTGCACCCATTAACATTCAAATGTAGCCCGTTGTTATTCGACTGTTATATCATTCTTTTTTGAAAATAATGAGCATAATTTATTAATTTTGTAACCAAATGAAACGTAAATGATATCAGTATCTAACTGGTGCTTTTATGTACTATAAATCCTTTATACGAGGATATTACAGCTGCTGCTTATCAGTAGTCAGTTATACAATGTTCACTGTTTTACAACTGTTATACAACTTATTATAGTCAATTAATACCTTTTGCAAGGCATATAATTTCTGTAAGGTTGCTATAAGACTATTATATAACTGTTATACAACTGTTATAAAACTGTTATATCACTGTTATACAAATTTTTATGCAATAGCAATTGCTATAAAACGGTCACATAGCTGTTGAACAACGGGCTTATTCCATTTGAAACATCAGCAAATAATACTGCACACTCTGGCTTAAGCTCTCACCCAAATCGCTCGATCTCGCTCATACGCTCGCTCGCTCGCTCGCTCTCTCGCTCTTGCGCTCACTTCCCCCGCTCTCCCAGCCCTTGTCAATGCAAATTTGTACATTGCTCTCTCTTTTGTCTGACTTCTCGTATAACAATTACAATTACAATTACAAACAACTGCCGCTCACTGTGACTTATGCCACATGCACATTTTGTTGCATTCGTGTTGAGTGCGTTGACAGTCAAAGTTAGAAAGGATTCGAGCAGTAATAGCAGTAGCAAGTCCAGCACGCTCGCTGGTCCAGCGGCCGGTTCTAGTTCCGTTGCTGTTGCCGTTGCCGTTGTCGGTGCCGGTGCCGGTTCCAGTTCCGTTTCCGGTTATGGCACCAGCCTGGTGCCAGCGGCCAGCAGTAGCGCAGCCAAGAAAAAACGATTTGTTGTTGAAACTATTACCACTATGACCACAGTGACCGAGCGACGCATCATACGCGAGGCGCACGAGGATGTTGCTGCCGCAGCAGCCGCTGGAGCAGCTGGAGCTGGAGCAGCACTTGGCGCTGGAGCCGGAGCTGCAGCCGGAGTTGGCGCTGTGCCAGCTGCGGAGATGCTGCCGCCGGCGCTGCCAGCCAAGGCAGCAGCTGTGGCAGCCGCCGCCGCCGCTGCGGCAGCTGTTGCCACGGAGCAATACGATGAGCAGAAACCGCCGCCCATACCGCCCAAGGAGCTGACAACGACCACACAGATTAGCGGCATACTCAAGGGCGGCAAGCTCTGGAAGCAGGACTCCATTTCGCAGGTGCGTAGCAGCAGCAAACATATTGAAAGCAGAAATTTGCCTTAGTTTTAAGAGTTTTGCGCTTATAGGGTAAATTTCCAATTAAATTCGACTTACTTTTAAGAGTTTTATATGTTTATAGGGAAAATTTCCAAATAGCTTATTGGACAATGTTTCTTAATTTAAACATATGCTAAATTTCATTTTAGGTAGATGTTATTTGATATTTTGTGCCTTTTATTTTCTATCTATATAAATACATTCAAATAATAAAGTCTTGCTTTTTATTAGATTCATATTATTATAATATTTTATTATAATTATTTTTGATGTTTTTTAAATTTATGAAAATTATAATTTTTTTTGTTTTTATCATTACACATAGTTACATATGCCAGCAACTATTTTTACTAAACAGGCAACTCAATATTTTTAAATCTTAGATTTTGGATTTTACTATATATATATATTCTTAAAATTTTTAAGTTATCTATCATTACATTTTATTTGTATGTCATTATACTCTGATACCGAAGGTACTCATAGTATATTGGTTTTGTCGAATGTCCGTCAGGCCGTCCGTCTGTCCGTCTGTCCGTCTGTCCGTCTGGCCGTCTGTCCGTCTGTCCGTCTGTCTGTCTGGATGAACGCACGTATTTCCAAAACGATATTAGATAGACTCTTGAAATCTTTTGCGTTATGATTATAGCTATCTGCTTCAGATCAAGTTTATTCCAAATATATGCCACGCCCACTGGGAGGCTGGCAAATCGATAACATGTCGATACACCTCAAATCACAAATCGATTAAACGCGAATAACTCCCACAATTTTGAAGCTAGAGTAATCAAATTTGGTAGGTATATTGCTGGTGACCTCCCGAAAAATTGGATCCTAGGTTAATCGGCCACGCCCATTATTACGCCCACCAGCCCCCCTCCAAAATTAATTTGAAATGCTTATATCTCCCGCAGTTTTAGAGCTAAAGCCACCATATTTGGAATATATATTACTGGTGACGTCCTCTACAGATTACAGAAACAAAATTTCGACCACGCCCACTCCCGCCCCCGTAATCGCGAAAATCGATATACATGAATGCACAATTCGATAACACGTGTATATTACCCGCAATTTTGAAGCTAGAGTCCCCAAATTTGGAATTTAGACTAGGGCTGACCAGCCCAAAAGATTGCGTCCTGGATTTTCCGGCCACGCCCACTAGAACGCCCCCAGCCACCCCGCCCCCACGAAACATGGAAGCCTATATCTCGCACAGTTTAAGAGCTAGGGCCACCAAACTTTGAGGGTAGACTTCTGGCCAAGTCCTCTAAAGATCGGACAAACATTTTTGGGGCCACGCCCCCGCCCGCCCCCAAAAATCGCGAAAATGTATATCTTCCACAGTTTTAGAGCTAGAGTCACCAAAATTGGAGGATAGACTTATTGTCAGCCCCCCTAAAGATCGGCAAAAATTTTGGGGCCCCGCCCCTCCCGCCCCCAAAAATCGCAAACATTTATATCTTCCACAGTTTCAGAGCTAGAGACATTAAACTTGGAAGATAGACTTCTGGTCAGCCTCTCTAAATATCGGTAAAAAAAATTTGGGGCCACGCCCCTCCCTCCCCCAAAAATCGCGAAAATGTATATCTTCCACAGTTTTAGAGCTAGAGTCAAGAAATTTGTAAGATAAACTTCTTGGGAGTGCCTCTAAAGATCGGCCAAAATTTTTGGGGCCACGCCCCTCCCGCCCCAAAGATCGACCATGCCCCTCCCGTTCCCAAAAACTTGGAATGCCGATTTCGGGTCACCCAAACACCAGCAAAAATTTTCTGTTCACTTGCTTTCAGCTGTTCTTAAAATGGTATCAGAGTATTACGCAGTCGGCTCCGCCCGACTGCAACGTTCTCACTTGTTTTCATTTCATCATCCACAAATCAAATAAGCAGATTTAAAAAATTGTTTCTTGACTAAGAAGCATTTTGTTTTACTTTTGTTTATATTTTTTTACAATCGATATTAGTTTAATATAAGAGAATTTTTTTTTAAATAATGAAAAGGCATATCTTCAAATATACGAGGTACAGTTAAATTGAACAAACATTCATTATGCTTTTGCCTGTTATCGTTTGCCATATTAATCGTTTGCCCTCCACAGCAATCGGATGATCAGAACAACACCACCTCAGAGGATGAGAGCGGCGCCACGAAGCGCTCGGTGCGCTTTGTCACCGAGGATCAGGCCAATGCCGGCACCGATGGCGACGGCCAGTCCCTGTCCGGCGAGATGGACGACAGCGAGAACCAGATCAACGAGCTGATACCCATCAAGAAGCACTCGACGCTCTTCAACAACGCACTGCGTCCCAACTCAGCGGTTCGCCAGCTCTTCCCCAGCGTCTCCGCACAGCAGGCGCCCGTTCTCACCTCGGAGGCGTTGCGCGCCTTCGATGAGTCCAAGCGCGCCGGCTGCCTGGTCACCCACTTGCCGGGCAGCTGTGGCGACTCGGACACCTTGCGACGCAGCATGGAGCGTAACATACTACGCCGTTCCCTGATTAAGTGAGTGCTGTCAAATATACACTTGTACCATCTTAAGTTTGTCATGCGTGGTGAGACCAAAAGCCAATTGATCTGGCCATGTTCGTCTGTCGGTCTGTCTGTATTTATGCAAACTAGTCCCTCAGCTCTTGAGCTATCGCGATGAAACTTGGCACAGAAACTTATTATTCTAAGGGAATGCACATTTGTGGGAAACAGCCAGATCGGGTTGCTATATCTTAGTGCTGTCATACAACTGGAAGTCGGCTTTGATATTTATTTTGGTGCAATCGCCTTTAATTTTTAAAATTTAATGTCCTTATTCACTGCCAATGTTTAAAATTTCGATTAAATCATAATAATCGAAAAAATGCTTCGCAAGCTATTTTAAAAGAAACAGGTGTGAATTAGTCGCGTTCTCTTGTGCAGCATATACTATATATAAGCTAGTCAAATCTGTTCAAAGATTTGAAAAGAGTACAGCAAAAGAGTCAAAAAATGTTGTATTTTATTCATATTTTTAATTTGGAAACTATATTGATTTCAAATCTTTCATTTCTAAGGCCAAAAATAGTTAGCTATAATAAATATTACTTACTCAAAATGAAGTACGAATTTTCCTAAAGCCAAACTAGCTTATATCAATAAAAATTGACCTCAGTATTAGGCAAACGCAGTATTCTAAAAAGCAAGGCAAGCTCAGAAATTTAACTATAAATAAAGTTGGTTTTGAGTTCGATTAAATTGCAAATTTCCCTGAATCAATTAAAATCTTAAATTCTGATTACTTTCATTACCCAATTGCCTAATGTAGGAAAAAGGCCGTCAAGTCGGATATTTCACTGGAGGAGCGCATCAAGATGCTGACCTGCGACATCGACGAGGATCTCGCCGAGGAGCTGTCGCTGGTGCGCGGCGGCGTTGGCGATTCCGACCAGGATCAGGATCAGGCCAGCGAGCGCGACTGCTCCGAGTTGGCGCAGCGCGACAGTCCCGCTGGCGAGGAGAATCCCAATACGCTGGCGCCCAAGTTCATGAATGGCGAGAAGAGCTTCTCGCCCAGCAGCTCCGTCTCCAGTTCGTCGAGCGGATCGTCGGCCTACAAGAAAATCGCCGACATCTTCAGTCGCGACAAGAAGCAGGAGAAGATCATGGAGCTCGAGGAGAATCCCATTGTCATCATACCACAGGCAAGCACAAATATCACAAAAATATTAAGAAAGAACCACTTACATACTTTATTTGGATTAGTAAATCCTAACAACAAATTTCAATTATATTTTTTGCATAAAAAGTTCTTGTAAAAACTCTACTCACTTTTTGTGAATTTGCTTAGAATCAACAAAGTTCTAGAAAGTCTTAACTTAATTTTATTTGATTAAGCAACTAGTTCTGGAAAGGTTTAAAGTTACAACCAAAAAATATCCAATGGCAACTTCGTTTCAATTCCTTTAATCTCTAAAACTCTAAAAATATTTGTGTTTCCATAATCTAAAAGCCACATTCACTTTGTATGATTTGTTTTTTCCAAATATGCCGATTTGTATGCTTTAAAACTTAAACTCTTTTCTAGTTCGATTCAAATTGGCACAATTTTTTTAAATTGGTGTCAATTTCTTTTTAATTCATATACATATAAACTTAAAAATATTTAAGTAACAAAAAATATTTTGCTACAACTCAAAATACTAAAAAGATCCATCCGTGAAAAAGTCTCCATAGACAAGATAATAAAGTATTTGTACTTTTAAGAAAATATTTTCATATATGTACATATAAGCTTGTATTTTGAAATGTAACTAAAAACAAAATAGTTTACTATCCTATTTAGAACTTTTTTGAATTTTCAAAATTATATCATTAATAATATTTTTTTGAAACGAAATCTAAATTTTGTAATCTAAAAAAACATTGTGTTTCTAGATCTCAAAACTCCATGCAGGAACACAAAAAAAATCCTTAGAATTAAAAAATCTTTAAATGAAAAGAATTTCCTATATTTATAAATTTATTAGAAAAACCATAGAAAGCAAAAACAGTATTGTTTTATGTTATATTTGCAAGTTACTTTGTAAGTAATAGCCACTTGATTAACACACTGCTTTTAATATGCAACAGGAGTGTCGCTGTCCAGCTGCACCGGATCTGGGCATGGGCATCCAGGTGCCGGTGGTGCACACCCAAATCCACAGGACGCCGCCGCGCCAGAACGAACCGAAGCGCCAGTTCCTCTCAACGCTGGCGCCGCTCACCTCCTGCGTGGCCGGCAACAAGGACGACCTGTCCTCCTACTACACCCTGGCCGCCGCCGCTGCCGCCCACCATCAGCACGGACACTCGGCACACGCGCATCATGCACACTATGCGGCCGCTGCCGCCGCCGCCGGCGGCGACTTCAACATGAGTCAGCTGCTGGCGCCGCAGCGGGCGAGGGAGCTGCAGCAGTGGCAGCAATGGCCGCCCAGGGCCTGAGCCTCGCCTCGGGCGGCGGCGGCGATGAGGCGCGCAAGGTGGCGCCGGATGTGATTGCGGGCACGCCCGGCCAGGAGACGACGCAGCAGGACGAGCTGGCCGCCTTTGCCCAGGCGGAGGCCAAGCGCACCGAGCAGCTGAAAAAACGCTACACGGGCATCGAGAGCGCCAGCCAATCGCAATCTCAGTCGCAGGCGAGCAGCGACGATGATGAGCAGAACGATTATGGTTTTAATAAGCGGCCATCTGTGCGCGGCATCAAGCCCAAGTTCAGCTCAACGAACGAGATACTCGCCCAGATGCAGGAGCAGCTGACGCAGCAGATACCCACAACGGTCATCAGCAGTCAGCCCGTGCCGCAGGCCATCAAAGGCTACGCCATGCCCAACAAGCCGCAACAGCAGCAGCAACACTCGCCACAAAATGTGCCACAGCAGCAACAGCAGCAACAGCAGCAGCAGCAACAGCAGCAGCAGCAACAGCAGCAACAGCAGCACCAACAGCAGCAGCAACAGCAGCAGCAGCAACAGCAGCAACAGTTGCAGCTGCAGCAACAAATGGCTGCTGCACTGCAGGCCAACACGATTGCGCAGCAGAAGACGGAGCAGCGCACCTGGAGCTTCTACAGCGAGAGTGGCGAACAGCAGCGCTTCCCAATGGATGCGGCCGCCGCTGCTGCCATACAGCAGACCTACTATCAGACGCTGCCGGCTGGCGCCATGTTCCGCCAGACCATGATACAGCAGCAGGGCGGCGCTGGCGGCGATGATGCCTCCTCGCTGCTCTATGCCGCCGCCCAGAACTGTCAGAGTGTCACGGCGACGGCGACGGCAACGGCGACGGCGACAGCGATCGAGCAGAGCAAGCACAGCAGCTACAGCAGCCACTTTGCGCGCAGTCCGACCAGGCGGCCGGAGTCGCCTCCGCCGTTGCGCAACTACCATCAGACCATGGTCCTGATACCCTACAATGCGGAGACCTATTCACAGTTTGCCACCAGCAGCAGCGTCGATCCCAAGCTAGCCCACATCCAGCGCCAGAACATACTCGAATATCAGCAGGTTAGTGCATATATATAGAATATACTATATATATATCATGACTATAATGTAATTTGGTTACTAGAGTATAGTATAGTTTCTTATAATAAGTATAATAATATAAGTGTAGGTAAGTCAAAATAGCAATGAGAGCATAAAGATTAGAGTATGCAATAGTATATATATAATATATTCGTTAGTTGACAGATAAATGTATATATATATATATTTTGCAACAGATTTTTCTAGACTACCACTTTTAAAAAATGATAAAGTACATTTTAAGAAAAATATATGAAAATTGCACAAAATTTCTTTCGCAACTACGATAAACCTCTTGAGCAAATGATATATTTGGAATTTAGAACTAATCAAATCTTCCAATTGCTTAAGCATCAGGAATTTGTTGAGTTTATCAACATTTTTTCGCTATTTGTTCAAGTGTACAAGAAAAAATGAAGGTGATAGCTTTAAAAACATGGAATATATAGCCAAGAACCGACTTCGAGTTGTATGTCAGCTATAAGATATAGTGCACCGATCCGGCTGGTTCCGACAAATGTGCTGGACATCTGAATAATAAGTATCTGTGCAAAGTTTAATCGCGGTAGCTCAAAAACTGAGGGACTAGTTTGCAGACATACAGACAGACAAACAGAGGGACGGACATGGCTGTATCAATTTATCTTGTCATTCTAAGCATACTGGAGGTAACTTTTGGGGGTCTCCAACGCCTGCTTCTATGCATTACACACTTCAAAGTTAATATACTATTCTCTTCGAAAAGAGTTATAAATAATAAATAAATGTATTTGTTATTGCAGGTAACACAGCAAACGATACGCGTGCCGATTGGCTATGCGCTGCCTGGCATGCAGCTGCATGTGGTTAGTGGGCGTGGTCACGCCTCCCACTATGGACAGCACCCGCACACGGCCCAGCAGCAACAGCAGCAGCAGCAACAGCAGCAGCAGCAACATCAGCAGCAGCATCAGCAGCAGCAACGGCTGATGTCGCAACACTATCAATTTGGGGCAGAGGGCGGCATGCCGGGCTTTAGCGAGAGGGGCGTGCCCGAAGGTGCCGCTGCTGTTTCGCACAGCGATTGCAATGCGATGGTCTCACCCAGCACACAACAACAGCAGCAGCAGCAACAGCAGCAGCAACAACAGCAGCAACAGCAGCAGCAGCAGCAACAGCAGCAGCAGCAACAGGTGGGCGCTGCTGCAGCGGCCCAGGGATCCGTTTACTATGCCATGAATGTATGACCCGGGCTGGAATAGTCGCTGCCAGCGGCGGTCATTGTCGAGCGCCGCCAGTGTCAACGTGTCGAGTTGTCAGCGACTTCAGTGCATTTGGGCGGTGGCGCCACCAGCGGCGGCAGCGGCAGCGGTGGCGGCTGCGGCAGATGAGCGCCAGCTCTGGCCACGCCCACAGCGCCCCACGCCCACCCAGTCCAACAGCCTAAGCTCTAAGCCTCAGTTTGCTCCTATTGAGTTATATCGTCACAATTCCGCGTTGATTTCTAGCGAACTCTCTCTCTATCTCTATATCTGTCTATCTATCTCACTCTCTCACACAGAACCTAGCCATCTCTTTCTCTCTGTATGTGCGTGTTTGTATTCTGTGTATGTGCGTGTCTGTCTGTGTGTGTGTTTTTGTTTAGCCTTTAAACGTCCTATGCCTGCAGCAGTACGCAACAGTATTGTGCATGTAAAAGACACTTTACAACACTGCACTGAATTAACGAAAGCAACACTATTAAATTAGTAATTGCAGTTGACATGAAAAGCAAACAACAAATACTCGTATATTGTAACGAACTTAAGTACCATATGATAAATTTAAAAAAAAAAAACCAAAAAAAAACCAATTTAATTCCATTCAAAAATGAAACAAAAAGAGAAAATCACATTTAGTAAGATTTGAGAATTTGCTTTTAAGTTAATTTGTAATTCATCAAACCAAACGTGAAAAAGCAAACCAAATTAATTAAGTCTATGAATTTATTTATTACATGCTGGGTGCTAAAAATGCAACAACAACAACAAACAAAAAACACAACACAACAACAAATTATGCAAAATACCAAAGTGTTGAAAATAATCAAATCGTTTTTCTTTTTCCAATTTAGTTTGGTGAGTTTTTTGTTGCTTAATCCAACGTGTTTGCTCAATGAAAAACAAAAAGTTGCATTTGATTTTAAGTGAATATATACATAAATTTAAATTATATTAAATTAAATTATATTATACATATATATCTCATATATATTAACATATATATATATATGTATATTTGAATGTAGTGCAATTTGTTGCTATAGCAAACTCTCTCATACGCATTTGACGCAAACCTAGAACAAAAATCAAAACCAAAAACCTAAGAAATTAAAGCAAAAACGAAAAAACAAAACAAAATTATAATATATATATATTTTTTCTCGAGTTATTAAATACTATATATGGGCAACAAATAAGAACACAATTTTATAACTAGCGACTATACCTAAGCGCTTATACATTATTATTATTTAAATATAATTATCTTTTTTTTTTTTAGTATACAAATGTATTTTTTTTACTGTATAATAAATATGCGATATATTTTTACTGCCCCTGCAGAGGGTTTTTTTACTATAATTTTCGATTTAGTCACGCAATGTTGAAGTCGATATATAATCTTTTTGTTTCCATGCGATCCTAACTCGCAGCTTTTGAGTTATGAGCTTTTATAAAACTGAAACAACGAAAATCCAAGTGGACTAAAGAAAGAAGTTATGTTTTTGAACAAATATGAATATGTTAGGAATGATTTATATAAACACTTGGCACAGTTGTTTGACAACTGAATTTTATTTTTGTTTTGCTTATACAAATCGAGTCTGCAAGGGTATTTCAACTTCGGCTTGCCGGATACAGCGCTTCCCTATAATTTGTATTATTTAAAATTTGATTTAGTAAAGAAAACACTTTTATTCGCTACATTTAATATGCACATACTTGGGTGGTATTTTTTTTTTTTTGTATATTTTTTGTTTCCCTCTACCAAAAAACCCTTCTAAATTATGTGCGTATATTTTGTGAGCTGCAGTTTATTTGGGTTTCATGAATACGTATGTGTCTGTATGTATATATCTACTGCATATACATATGTATGTATGTATAACACGTATCTATTGTATCATTCGTAAATCATCTACTTCTAAGAAACAGTGCCAAAGTAGCACGCAAAAAGCTTGTTAGAAAACTCAAACTTGAAACAGGTGAATAATGAAAAAAAAAGGAAACTCATAACAACTATAAATATATATAATAAATTGATTGAGAAGTGCATACAATACTATATAAGTATTTACAAAAATATATATACTATTCGCAAATGAGTTATAATAAAACGAGTCTAAAGCAAATATTATTTTTTAAAATTCACATATTGCGTTCATGTCTATAAGAAATTTCTATATATATATATACATACATATATTATATATATATATATATATATATATATAAAGTGCAATAACAACAAAGACAACGCATAGCAGTGAACAAGAGCCGATTTAGATAGAGCTACCAGATATAAAATATATATATATATATATATATATATATATATATAGTAGATCTATAGTTATAGAGCCGAATCGCAAAACGAACTTAGTCATTAAAAACACCCGATATGAATATAGACCTATATATATACAGGTATATATATATATACATGTGCATATAGTATAACTGTGCATGCATATTTATGTGTGTATTGTTTTTGAATTAAACAAAATAAACCAAAGCGCAGTTTTAGGCGCACAGCATTAAACAAAAAATAATTACCTAAAAAAAACTCGAATACAATTTTTAAATGCAAAAAATACAATTTATGAATTGAAAGCAGCGCGATTTGCATATTAAATAAAAACCATATATATATATATTGATATATATATATATATATATATATATATATAAATGTTTATGTGATACATAAACGAAAAAGAAAAAACATAAAACCAAAACTGAAGAAACGCAAAGAATTTCAAAACAAAACAAAACAAAACTAAATAACAAAGAACAACTTAGAAATTTGTGTTTTTTTACTCGTCTGGATGATAATATCAGCTATAACTAATTTTTTTTCTATGCAAAATGTAGTTGACAAATTATATGAACATAATAAAACATATATGTATATATACATATACATATACATATATATATATATATAGTTATACATATACACTAATCTATTGAATGGTTATGATGATTTTTTTGTGGCATGCAACAAGCAAACAGCAAAACAATTTAGACAGCAGCAGCAGAAAATAAACAGCACACACAAAAATGTGAAAATGTGTATTCATTAATGAAATAAGCAACAACAAACACGAAAAAAAACAACAACAACAAAAAAATATATATATAGTAATTAAAATTATGGCAAAAAAGAAAAACCACTATAGATCAAACCAAAATGAAGAAGATGCAGAAACAAAGGTAACATAATTTAAACAAGTTATATAACAAATTTAAAAATATGACTGAGCCAATGACTCAAAAATAAATTTTAAACAACAAAAACAATTATATGAAAAATGCTAACGAAATGCTTGTTTAATTTGAAAACGGAATGGGGGAGGTACACTGAAAAGAAAACAAGAATATTTGCTTGATTCGAACTATTTTGAGCTTGAATTAAGTTTTGTTTTATGCTTACTTTAAGTTGGTAACATACAATTTTATTATATATATTTATATTCTTTTCGAAGAAAATAGTATATTAAGTTTGTGCTGAAGTTTGTAACGCATAAAAGGAAGCGTCGGAGACCCCAAAAAGTTACTGCCAGTATGCTTAGAATGACAATACAAATTGATCTAGCCATGTCCGTCTGTCTGTCTGTCTGTATGTATGCAAACTAGTCCCTCAGCTTATGAGCTATCGTGATAAAACTTTGCACAGAGACTTATTATTTAAAGGGACAGACATTGGTCGGGACCGGTCGGATCGAGCCACTATATCTTATAGCTGCCATACAACTGGATGTCGGTTTTGGCCATAAATCCCATGTTTTCAAAGCTATCACGATGAAACTTTGCACAGATACTTATTATTCAAACATATATCACAGTGATTGGAGCCGATCGGCTCGGATTACTGTATATTATAGGTGCCATATAACTGGCAATGAATTAAATATTCTTAGAACAAACAAAAAGTAATGTTACGCGACTAAACGATTTTTTACAGCATATGAAATTTCAGTGGTGCAGTTGGCAGAGTGAAAATTGCCCAAAGGTTCAAAAGAGTATAAAATCTTCGGCACGCCGAAGATAATCCGTCCCCACTTGTTTGATTTAAGTTTGTTCTTCATTTAACAGAGATTTATTCATAAAGCTATAACGATTTAAAAACAAAATACCGACTTGTGTGAAATGATGTATTAGCTGCAGACTCAAAAACGCGACTGTTTTGAACTGTTTGAGTAAAACTTGTATGGTACAATTTTGTATTATTATGGATTTAGTTGTTCTCCGTGCAGTTGCCAACAAACCCTTCATTGATAACAGCCAAAACCACTTGACGCCGCTGACACCAGTGCTGATAGATAAGCTAAAATCAAATCTCTTAATTGCTCAGCCGTGATCAGAAAGAGACAGAGTGAGAGAGCTGGAGAGAGTTGGCAGCTTGTGCACTCGCTTGGAACTGTCAACTTGCTGAGCTCAGTGGTTGCTTTAATATGGTTTAGCGGTTTAGTCTGCCGCTCGACTTGCTGCGAGTCACATCAAATCCAATCCAATCCAATCCAATCCAATCAAATCGAATCCAAACATGAGCTGCCCCTATGCCGGCAACGGGTAAGCAACCGATTAGCCATAAACCAACCGCAAGAACCACTCGATAAAGAAAATGCACCGCCTGCACCACAGCAACGAACACGACGATGCCGCTGTGCCACTGTCCAATGAGGTGGGCAAAATCTACGGCGAGTATCTGATGCTGGACAAGCTGCTCGATGCCCAGTGTATGCTCTCCAAGGAGGACAAGCGACCCGTTCACGATGAGCATTTGTTTATTATAACGCATCAGGGTATGTCTCTCTCGCTCTCGCTCTCTCTCTCTCTCTCTCTCTCTCTCTCTCTCTCTCTCTCTATGCATATATACATATATATCCCTGTCTTTGTCTACATGCAGCCTATGAGCTGTGGTTTAAACAGATCATCTTCGAATTCGACTCCATACGCGACATGCTCGATGCAGAGGTCATCGATGAGACCAAAACACTGGAAATTGTCAAGCGATTGAATCGAGTGGTTCTCATACTTAAGGTAAGCGATCGCAACATCTTAAAATGATATATATACTAAATATAAATATATGAATACCAAGCAGTTATTTACAAATATTTAGATCCATTGAAGCTTACTTATACAAATATAACTATAATATAACCAAGACTTAAAACTAAGATGAAGAAAACAATGCTCAAGTAGGAGAAATATAATAGAAATTAAATACTAAAAGCAACTACAGTGGCTCACAGCTTATTTAATGCAATTTTAATATATTAATATAAACTAAACTAAACACTATTAAAGTGCTACAAAAATTTAAAAAAAAAAAGTTAAGTGCAGTTTTCGAATATGTAAACTACATTAAAATGTTTTACCGATATTAATAATTTAGCGGCAGAATGCTTTTGAAAGTTGTTCACATATAAAATATATTATAATATACATACTTATATATACTATTGACAAAATCATTTAGGAACTAATTTTATCTCTTTGATAGATAAAAGTATGTATTGATCAGTCAACTATAAAAACTTTTAATTTTCTTAAATAAAAATGAAGAAATTTATTTTATTAAAATATAAAGATCATTATTAACGTTATATTATGTCTCTTGCAAATCTCATGATAATCTAAAATTAAATATAAATTGAAAAAATATATAATTTTATTTTTATTTCTCACATTAATATACATATATTTATCTAAATACAATATTAAATAGTTTTGTATAGCTTAATATCTAAGGGCATTGAAAAGCAATATTTTATGTCTTCTTAAAATGTGGCATGAATTTAAATTTTTAATGTTCTCTAACTAATATTTAACAATACCAAATATCAGATGCTTTTGAATGAAGCATTTAATTTCTTATTGATTTAACTAATATCATATGAAGTATTATCTCATATAGCTATATTATTATACTGATCTGAGCTTCGCAAAGGATTTTTAATAATATTCAGAGATACCACTCAAATTTTGAGTGGACGATAAGAAATAGAGAGCTGATTTGTCATTATAGAGAGAAGAGCAAAAACAAGTAAGAGTGCTCTAGTCGGGACTGCCCGACTAGGAGATACCCTGAACCCAGTTCTGACATCCATTCATACTTGCCTAATAGTGTGCATACATACAAACATACATATACTGCAAGCAGTGCATGCGGTTTAAGCAGTTATCTTGCTTTTCACTGAGCCCCACACAATGGAAAGTAAAATCTTAAATAACTTCTGTGTTTATTGTCCGATCTTTTAAAATTTGTAGGACATAACATTGGCTATAAAATGTGTGACCAAACCAAATTGCAAGGTCATACCTTCAAAATGAGTTTTTTGAATTTTTGGGGGATTGGGGTGTGGTATCCAAAAAGTGAAAAATTTGTTACATGTGTATGCTATTCGAGATATACATGCCAAATTAGGGGCCTCTAGCTCGTATAACTTGTAAGTTATAGCCCAAAAACGCAAATCCACACTTATCGATAACTTTTGAATGGGTCGAGTTATCGATAAATGAAATAAACTTGATCTGTCCCGGCACTACGAGAACTTATATTCCAACTATGAAGTCTCTAGCTCTTGTAGTCTCTGATATCCGCGTGTTCATACAGACAGACGGACGGACGGACGGACGGACGGACGGACAGACAGACAGACGGACATGGCTAAATCGACTTGGCTGTTGATACTGATCAAGAATATATATACTTTATATGGTCGGAGATGCTTCCTTATGCCTGTTACATACTTTTGCACAAAACCATAATACCCTTTTTACCCATTTTTAATGGGTTCAGGGTATAAAAATGTATCTAAGCTTTAGTATTTCATATATTCCTTCAGGTCTCTAATATAACAAAATGGATCTTAACTCAATGAATAGAGCTGATTTGTTATTAGACAATATAGAGAGGGGAGCAAAAAAAAAATGTCTCTTAACTTTAAACCTAATGAATATTATTTTATATATTATCCTTCAGGTCGCCAAGTCTACCCTTAAAATAAAAAAATGGATCAATGAATAGTATTTTAAATCTGATTCTCAATGTCTGCTGATCTTTGCTGCTCCTCTCGTTTATTTCCCACTATTGTCTCAAACTAAACTTGAATTTAGATGCAACTATTTGATTGATATAACACTAATATGTAGCCCAAGATTATAACATTAATTGGTATCCCACCCACAGCTACTGGTCGATCAGGTGCCCATACTGGAGACAATGACGCCCCTCGACTTCATGGACTTCCGCAAGTATCTGGCGCCCGCATCCGGCTTCCAGTCGCTGCAGTTCCGCCTGCTCGAGAACAAGCTGGGCGTGCTCAGCGAGCAGCGGGTGAAGTACAACCAGAAGTACTCGGACGTCTTCGGCAATGATGAGCAGGCCCTGCACGCGATCCGCAGCTCCGAGGATGCCCCCTCGCTGCTGGAGCTGGTGCAGCGCTGGCTGGAACGGACGCCCGGCCTCGAGGCGGATGGCTTTAACTTCTGGGCGAAGTTCCAGGACAGCGTCGATCAGTTTCTGGCCGCTCAGGTGCAGAGCGCCCTGCTCGAGCCGGTGGAGCGGGCCAAAAGCTATCGCCTGATGGACATCGAGAAGCGGCGCGAGGTCTATCGCTCCATCTTCGATCCGGCTGTCCATGAGGCGCTGGTGAAACGCGGCGATCGACGCTTCAGCCATGGAGCGCTCCAAGGCGCCATCATGATCACCTTCTATCGGGACGAGCCGCGCTTCAGTCAGCCGCATCAGCTGCTGACGCTGCTCATGGACATTGACTCACTCATCACCAAGTGGCGCTGTAAGTTTCCCACACAGAGAGAAAAAAGCAAAAGCAAACAAAATCAACCAAAACAAAACGTATCAAAAGAGATATCGTAAATCAGATAAAGTCTGTCAACCTTGAATCAGGTTCCATTTCCGAAACACATAAATGTTGTGAATTTGAATCCATCGCCTTTATATGAAAAGTTATTTTTATATATAATTTGGAATTGTTTTAAAATTGCTGTGCGCTACTTATTTTACAAATAAGTTTTACTAAACATTTTCTGACAGTTGGAAAAAGAAAACAAGTGTGGAAGGATTATCTTCGGCGTGCCGAAGATTTTATAATCTTTCGAACCTATAGGCAATTTCTCCACTGCACACTGAAATTTCATAAGCTGTAAAAAATCGTTTTGTCGCGTAACAATTTTTTTTTGTTCTAAAAATATTTAATTTATTGCCAGTTGTATAGCAGCTATAAGATATAGTGATCCGATCCGGCCGGCTCCAACCAATGTGATGTCTCTTTGAATAATAAGTATCTGTGCAATGTTTCATCACGATAGATTAAAAAACATGGGATATATGGCCAAAACCGACTTCGAGTTGTATGGACAGCTATAAGATATAGTGGTCCGATCTGGCCGGCTCCGACCAATGTTCTGTCCCCTGGAATAATAAGTGTTCGTGCAAAGTTTTATCGCGATAGCTCAAAAACTGAGGGACTAGTTTGCATACATACAGACAGACAGACAGACAGACAGACAGACAGACGGACATGGCTAGATCAATTTGTATTGTCATTCTAAGCATACTGGCAGTAACTTTTGGGGGTCTCCGACGCTTCCTTCTATGCGTTACAAACTTCAGGACAAACTTAATATACTATTTTCTTCGAAAAGAGTATAAACAAACGTAAGCACATATTTTGATCAGAATCCACATTTTCTATAAATTTTTTGTAATTTAAAGAAGAATTGTTTATGCAAAAAAGTTTTTTATAACTACCAGTAAGATTATCAAGCAAATAACAGCTATGGAGTCGAACCCGCGACCTTTACCATAAGGCCAACTTAACTACTCTTATTTGTTTATTTAATCTCGATTTAAGTAAAATATTCTTGATTTGAGCTGAGTGATTTAAATGTTAGGTTAAAGTTGAAAGATTTTGCATTTTGTGGCATGCATATTTTTTTCTCTCTGTGTATACCAGCTTTCGCTAGCCGGAGTTCATTGACCGCATTTCACTTTTACATGTTAGATAATCATGTGATCATGGTGCAACGCATGATCGGATCACAACAGCTCGGCACCGGCGGCTCATCCGGCTATCAATATCTACGCTCCACACTCAGGTAGGTGTCTCTTCGACTGACTTGACTCTTTGTTACCCGAGCTAATCGGTGTCGTCTCCTCATCTCGTCATCTCTTCAGCGATCGGTACAAAGTATTCCTGGATCTGTTCAATCTGTCAACGTTTCTGATACCACGTGAGGCTATTCCGCCCCTGGATGAGAGTATACGCAAGAAGCTGATCCACTGAAGTTCGTTGCAAATTGGCAGATTGACAAACAACTTAGACTTAATATATGTACAACTCTTTTTGTTGGCCTTGAAACATCATTCGAATAAAGATGCTTCTGAATCACGAGTGCAATTTTTTGTTTTGGAATCTAGTGCAATGGAAATTAAATTTCATACAGCATATATCTAAATACAATTGAACAAGAAGCTAATATATTTTTAATTTGGGATTTTAAAGATGTTTAAAAGTGCTTAGATACGACGGAAATTCAAAAATAAAATGGCAGTATGTAATATTTGCTTTCTAATTTTATGAAACTTCTAATTTTCCAATTTTCAACTAAATGTTACTAAAAATGTTTTGTTTAATTTTTTAATTGCTATAAAGCACAAATCTCTAAAAAAAATATATTTTCTAGATCAGCAGCAAATCAATATTTTTTACTATCATCGGGAATGGGTATTTGCTTGAAGGCCTAAATGTATGCTACAAACTATAAAATACACAGAGTTAAAATAAAGATTATGTAAATTGCACAAAGTAATCAACAATTAACTCTTTTTATGATTTTCAAACATAGCTTGTTGAAAGACAAATCTTTTGATAACAGCAATCGAGATCATTTTCTTAAACAAAAAGAAAATCCCTAAGAAAAATATAGTTCCCAAAGACTTTCAGCTTCAGTTTTGCTAAGGTTTATCCAAAATGCTTATTTTTGATGTAATAATGACAAATAAATTTGATTTCATTTGTATTATATTCATTTTTATTTTGTAGTTAATTTCTTTTAGTTTAATCTGAAAACAATAAAAAATGTATATAACTAACTCTTCTTATTTTATTTCTTCTGTGTTTTCCAAAATTTTAGATACGTTTTTAGTTTGAATACCCTTGGATAGTGTTGATTATACTCTTTTCGAAGAAAATAGTATATTAAGTTTGTGCTGAAGTTTGTAACGCATAGAAGGATGCGTCGGAGACCCCCAAAAGTTACTGCCAGTATGCTTAGAATGACAATACAAATTGATCTAGCCATGTCCGTCTGTCTGTCTGTCTGTCTGTCTGTCTGTCTGTATGTATGCAAACTAGTCCCTCAGTTTTTGAGCTATCGTAATAAAACTTTGCACAGACACTTATTATTCCAGGGGACAGCACATTGGTCGGAGCCGGCCGGATCGGACCACTATATCTTATAGCTGCTATACAACTGGCAATGAATTAAATATTCTTAGAACAAAAAAAAAAAAAGTTACGCGACAAAACGATTTTGTACAGCTTATGAAATTTCAGTGGTGCAGTTGGCAGAGTGAAAATTGCCTATATGTTCGAAAAGAGTATAAAATCTTCGGCACGCCGAAGATAATCCTTCCCCACTTGTTTTCAATTTGTATGGTTTATGAAAAATATAGTTATTTGGTTATTCTTCAATAATTTTCTTCTTTTTTTTTTGTGTGTACTGTGAATAGTCGTCGTTAAATAAATGTATAAAAATAATTAAAGCCATATAAGCGATCTGATTAGGTTTGCTTTATCCACTTTGCGAAGCTCTAGTCCATAAGTCAATCAAACTCGACTTCAAGATTTTTGTAAATAAACAAAGAAGTATTAAATAAATATCAGCAAACACTAGTGAGAAAGAGTATGTTATTCGGCTATGTTATAATTACACATATCTATATAAATATGTATTATCTAGCTCATCTAACGGATGTGTACATAAGACTTATGTACATACATATGTACTTTTTCGAATTACTTAAATACTGAACACGTAACCTTTCCCATTGGCCTTTTTCGTATATAAAATTGATAAGCGTTCCACAGCCTCAAGTTTCCAGTTTCATTTTTTGTTAGAAATGAGCTCAAAGCAAACAACATCTATGTACTACAAAAACAAACATCATTTAACTACAACAACAACAACGAGTGCATTTTATAATTGAGAGTACTCGAAACGTCGAATTCAGCGGAATTGAGGTCGCCCCGATTCCCCCGATTCCCAGAATGGATGAGAGGGACTTGGGAGATGCAAAGAGTTAGCTTAGCTTTCGAGATGGACCAAACGAAAGCAATTTGAGCATTTTATGTAAGGCATCAAACGTAATCAAATCAAATCAAATTCTATATATGTTTTGCTTCCATTTTTTCCGGTTGCAATTAAAGCGCATAATGAACAGAAATAGCTATATACATTATATAGCAAACATAATTGCGGCATATTTACAACAAGCCGCAACCCTCAACAGTTGGGCAAGTTCAAATGAATTTAGGTAAGCGCTCAAGAAACATTCAACAGCAACGACTTCGCGATGCGCTACAAAATTAGTTTCCAAAATTAAAAAAAAAAAAACAAAACAAAACAAACAAATCTTTTGTGAAAAACTTTTAATTGAAATCTGTCAGATTGCAAACTGTTATGACTCCAACCAAAACTAATTTTTCAATTCCTCGTATTTATACAAGACATTTACATAGGGTGAAATCTAGCTTTCATTTGTTGATTTACTGGTTTAACGATTCACTTAGCACTTAACCAGTTTAAGATCGCAAAATAGGCCACTAAGTCTCCTACTCAAGTTCGCTAAACTTGCCATTTTAAGTTGGGTTAAAATATTCTATAACATATATATAAAAACCAGTCATAATTGCAAAAAATTTAAATAAGGTAATAGATAAATGATATTTCCAAAAACAGAAAGTTGAACAAGAAAAAAAATCTAGTTGAACTTATACTATATGTTTGTATATCGGCCAGTTATAATGCATTGAAAGTTACGATTGTCAAAGATAAAACGTAATGATGTAGAACACAAAACGTATGTCATGATGCTTATTAAAATATTATACAACCAATTTAAAAAAAAAAAGATATTTGTATCTTCGACAACTTATTGGCATCAGACTGAAAAAGACTGCGTGAGAGCGAGAGAGAGCGAATACACAGAGCTGCATTCGCTAAGCTAAGCCAGACAAAAGCTGAAAGCTGCCTGTCCCAAAGGCACACACAAAACTGAAATGCCCACAAAGGCGAATGAAGTAGCGCACAAACGATCGACAATCGGCGGTTTAAACCCACGCTAAATGCTGCGACGGCAGCGACGACATCAGCTCATTAATAAAAATACCAACAACAAAAAATAGAAGAAAACAAACTAAGAGAGCTCTAACCGAGAATGTTCGACTGGCAGATATCCTGTATCCAGCCACAGTCGCACACTATGTTTTATTTAATCTTAAATAACTTATATGCTTGTAGTAAGATACACTTAACATTTTAATGCCATTCCAATTTGTGTATATTCAAAAATGTAAAATATGTATAACAAATTTCTTGCCCATAGCTCTTGTAGTTTTCAAGTTATTATCGATGTTTGGAAATCGATATTATATAAATAATATACTATGCCTAATCCAGTCAAGTTCGAAAATCTTAGATCAGAGTTGGAAATTCTCATTTCAGGAACGTTTTTTGCTATCCCAAAAATACTTAATTATTCTAAAAAGAAAACAGATTTTAAAATTGTATAATTTTTTAATTGTATAACATTGAAGACAAATTTTAACTTGTACTTATACTTAATTTAATATTTTCAATTTTATTTAAGTGTTTTATATACTTGTAAGTGTTTTATAATTTTATATAAATTCTTTTGTGTCAATAGTCGACAATAGCTAAATAAATAAATAGTTAAATAAAGCACGAAATTGATCGCCGTTCTAACTTTTTCTAGGTAAATTTCAAAACAAAAGAGTAAAATTGTTGTATTTTCATTTAGAAAACTTTAAGAACCATTTTGTTTATGCTTTCTAAAATATATATCTTTTTGCTGATTCTTTTTCCATCTTCTACCTTCGCTCTGGCTTTTTAGCTCTTAAGTGTATATACAAATTTAAAATTAATATCTTATCTTTTTTGAGTTAAGGAAATTTTCATATTTTTTAATTTGTTCTTTGCTTTGATTGGGTTTATCTAGGTTTATGCCGATCCTTGCAACAAATGCTGGACATATTTTTTATTATACTCTTTTCGAAGAAAATAGTATATTAAGTTTGTGCTGAAGTTTGTAAGGCATAGAAGGAAGCGTCGGAGACCCCCAAAAGTTACTGCTAGTATGCTTAGAATGACAAAGCAAATTGATCTAGCAATGTCCGTCTGTCTGTCTGTATGTATGCAAACTAGTCCCTCAGTTTTTGATCTATCGTGACAAAACTTTGCACAGAGACTCATTATTCAAAGGGACAGCACATTGGTCGGAACCAGTCGGATCGGTCCACTATATCTTATAGCTGCTATACAACCATATAGCCCATGTTTTTAAAGCTATCACCTTAAATTTCCTTGTACACTTGAACATCCTTATAACTCATCAATGTTTAAAATTTCAAATCGATTCAGCTATAATTAGCAAAGATATGCGTCATTAAATATTTCGATGGTGCAGTAGGCAGTATGAAAATTGCCTAAGATTTCGAAAAGAGTATAAAATCTTCGGCACGCCGAAGATAATCAAATCCCACTTGTTTTTAATTAATACCACCAGAACTGAAAGTAATTTTAACTATATATATTAATAATTGAATATTTGAAATCCTATCAAGATTTTTAAATGTTTTAAAATTGCAATTGAATTTGTTTGTGCCGCTGCTGCTGCTGCCTAACTGATAATGCCCGCTTTGCTCAATGAGGTGCAGGGTATGAGTCAATAACAGCAACAAACACATCGACTCAGCGGATGCCCGGCCTGTGGAACTGTCTCAGGCGGCAGTCTCAGGTCGTTGTCAGTCGTGTGCTGAATCTGCGACCAGTCGGTTGTGCCGAAGGTTCCCCCAATAAAAAAGCAAAAAACAAAACAAAACAATAACTACAACAGCAACAGCAACAGCAAAAAACAAGACGTGCGAAGCGAATTGAACTGAACTGAAGTGAAGTGATAATAAATACATTGACGAAAAGAGACAGCGGCAACAAAATGCGCTGTTTGGCATTGAGTTGTTTGTTTGTTTGCGTTGTCATCGCCGGCCAGTGCCAAATTGCAGGTAGCTGACGCACCTGCGATCCTAAATATATGCATAAGTATAATGCCTGATTTTACCTGACTTTGCAGCTGGCTATCGCAGCGAGATTGAGATAACGCCCGAGCCCGATGTCGAGGCGACGACCAAGAAGTCCGGCTGGTTTGGCGGCTTCAAGAAGCTCTTTGGCAGCAGCAACAGCGACGCCACAACAACCACAACGAGCACCACAACCAGCACAACAACAACAACAACGACCACAGCCAGGCCGCAGTCGGTGGCACAGAAGCCGCCACCACTGGTGATTTCCCATGCGCCGCTGATGCCGCTGGGACCGCGTCCCGATACGCCCAGCTCCTCGCCCTTTGGCGCCGGCTCCGCCAGCGCCGGTGCACATGGCCCACAGTGGCCAGCTGCAGCAGCAGCGGGAGGTGGCACGCCCACTTCGACTTCGACGCCCACTCCGCCGGCTCGTCCTTTGGCGGGCTCCTCCACGGCGGCCAATTTGCCGCCCGGATTTGCGCCATATCGTCCGCAGAAGCCGCAGCCGAGCGGCTTTGACCTGAGCTACTCCGGCGGTGGGGCCAGCAATGCGCCACGTCCCAGCTTTGGCCTGGCACCGCTGACTAGCAGCACCACCACCAGCACCAGCACCACCACTAGCACCACCACCCAGCGACCCCGCAGCAATGCGCAGCCGGCTGGCATTGATTTGCGCTTTGGCAGCGCGACGAGCACTTCGTCCACACCGAAGCCGGCGCAGCACAAGGATGAGTTTCCCGGTCTGCCCGGACCGCGTCGTCCCTCGCTCAAAGAGGACTATCCGGCGCTGCCCACGCCGCGTTCACCCGGCGCCACAGGTATTCCCACGCCCACATCGCCTTCCGCTTGGCAGGTGCCGCTGCCAACTCCAGTGCATCCAGTTGTGCCGGTGGTCAAGCCAGCGCCAGCTGTGACACCCCCGTCGGGTGGCTCCAGTGGTGGCGCATCGGGCGTCTCCTTTGTGCCGCACAGCGGCGGCTCCACGTCGACAACGGTGCGTCCGGGCTTCCAATCGTCGGGCAACTCGGTGGCCAGTGATGATGAGATCCGCCAGTTAACCGAACAGCTGTACACCAAGGAGTCCAACAGCCAGATCAACCTGATCACCGTTAATCTGCAGGGACGCACCCGCTCCATTGACAGCGGCGATGAAGCGCCACAACCGTGAGTATAGCAAATTGGTTAACAACTAGGCAACTGCAAGCACACTATATCATTCTTTTTATGTCTCTTATACCGCAAATCATAAAAGAATATTTTCTGTGTTGCTACTTTTTTTTACAAATATTTTAAGTTTTTTGAACCATCAGTTGCATGTTAGTTATTCAAATATCACAAGTGTGTTCTAATCGGGATCGTCAGACTTTGAGATACCCTGAACCCAGTCCTTACATCTATTCATACTTACCTATCAATGTACATACTGCAAGCAGTGCAAGCAGTTTAAGCAGACTAACTTCTTCGCAAAGCCCCACACTATGGAAAGGTACATCTTAAATAACATCTGTGTTCAGTGTCCGATCTATGTGAAGTTTTTAGGACCAAATTGCAAGGTCATACCTTGAAAAATAAGTGCTTTTCACTTTTCGGGGCGATGGGGGTACGGTAACCAAAAAGTGAAATATTATTTTCATGTGTATGCTATTCGAGACTATACATACCAAATTTTGTGCCTTAAGCTCTTATAACTTTCAAGTTATGGCCAAAAAACACTGGTCTGAAATCGAAATTTATCGATAACGGGTCGAGCTATCGATAAAATTAAATAAACTTGGTCTGTCCCGGGACTCTTGTAGTTTCTGATATTTCCGTGTTGATACAGACAGACAGACAGACAGACTGACATGGCTAGATCGTTTCGGCAGTTGATACTGATGAAGAATATATATACTTTATTTGGTCGGAGATGCTTCCTTATTCCTGTTACATACTTTTGCAGAAAACCATTATACCCCATTTACCCATTTTAATTGGGTTAAGGGCATAAAAAGTAATACCCTAAAAACATTTAATATTTCATTATATGCTTTATTTAATATTTCAAACAATTAAAATTTCCATTATAAAATACAAAATAAGTAGTTGAATAAAAACTCTCAATAAATTATTTCGATCTTCATAAGCCTTAACTTAAATAAATTACAAGCACAATGGATGTAATTTATTAGATTGACCAAGTTTTAAAATATTATAAAACAAATTTTATTTTAAAGACACTTTACGCAATTTAAACTACTACTATTAATACAACAATTTAATTTTCCAATAGTATTACAAGTTGCATGTTGCGTTCAAAATATATATCAGCTTCACAATAATGCAAATTTCAGGCCCTGAGCTTAAAATTTAAATATAAAATTCTTAAATTTGTAGATACAAATTTGACAAAAAAAATCAAAACTTTATCTATTTAAGATACTTCTGTATATAAAGTTCAGACCCTCTGGGATCAGAAGTACATTGCATAAATCTTTTGTTCCGATATTTCTATTTGGCAGGCTGTTGAGTGTGGATCCGAAAGCATTGGAGCCGCTGACGATAGCCAAGATGCGACTGCTGTTCAACAACTACGAGCAGGATACGCTGGTCAACGAGCACGTGACGGCCAACGAGCGCAAGGAGGAGAATGACTTCCTGGACGCAGTGATGGCAACGAGCGTGATGCGACAGGCAATGCTGTTCCTGCAGCAGAAGGGTCTGGTCACGCCCGATCCGAAGACGCATCGGGATCTCGTCAAGGAGCTGTGGTTCACGCAGTATTCGCGCGGCCAGGGCAAGATCGGCAGCTCCGGGTTCGAGCATGTGTTCGTGCACGAGGTGAAGAACGGCACCATCATTGGCTTCCACAACTGGCTGTATGTCAGTGAGGAGGAGCAGGCCGGTCGCTTCGACTACAAGGGCTACATGAAGGAGCAGGACATTGGCACGGTGAGTGGCCAGCTCAGCAGTTGCAAACATGATTTAACCATTTCCCATTTACTCCCGCCCGCTTGCAGAAGGGCAAAGTCCTGAAGGTGCGCTTCACACATCAAGGCCTGAATAAACCGGTGGACACGATGTTCATTGGCACGTCGCCGGAACTGGAGCTGGCGCTGTATACTGTCTGCTTCCAGCTGCGCCCCGATCGCACCTGTCCCGTCTCACTGGGCAACAGCAAGTTTGGGATCGTCACCTATTCGTGGCGCTACAGAGGCAAGAGCCTCATTGGCAGCGCATATCCTGAGATTTGAGCAGCATACACACACACACACACACACACATACACACACATCGCACTATAGCTTTTTTTCTCGAACTCTTTCTTCAGTAATCATTTGTTGATGCAATTTTTTTTTCAGTTTATAATAAATAAATAAATATACAAGTAACATTGCTTTTTGAATATTTAAAGTTCGATATGAGAGGCAAGTATGTATAGAAATTGCAATCGATGCCTGATTGCAACAAGTATCGATGCCATATATAGAAACACAAATAAAAGCTATCGCCACAGCTTTTTCGCCAAGCGTAAAAAAAACCCTTTTTCTGATCTTCGTTTACTTTGAATTATACAAAATCAAAAGAAAGCGGCAGTCACCAGTCCACTATAAGAAAGTTGTTGCATAACAGCACAGATAACCAGTACAATTTTAATTACAAGTTAAGAAGATTTTTCCTTCGGCATTAAAAAAAAAATATATGCATTTTATTAGCAGAATAAAAAAATGTGTGTATCAAAGCAAATCAGCATGTATTTAAGTCATTCCAATCTAAATTTAAATATTATCTGTATTTGAAAATTTTACTATTTTGCATAAGGTTCATCTAAATCATGATCAGTAGATGGAATACCCGAAATGTCTCAGATATCGAAAGCCCAAGACTTCGATGCTTCACATTTCGAACATTTAACAATCATGTAAATAATGATTAATATAGTTAACAGAGATGCCCGTTAACAGATCACTGATATCGATAACACAGCTATCAAAATGCACTAATCCAAACAAAATGCATTTGCATGTAAACAAGTTTTAATTCCTAAGAAATGGATGCCTTTATACGAACTGAGCTGAGCGTGAATGGTGATCTGACGCTGGAGCAGGCGGCAAAGCATTGCGCCAAATTGCTAGCTTGGCTGCTGGACTGCCAGGAGGCGATGCAAATAGGACAGCAGCACATGCAGCTGGAGCTCAGACACACAGACATCGAGTGCCTGTTTAAGGCCACACTGTACCTGCACGAATGCCACGCCCGGCTCGGCGATGAGCTGGTGGAGGCGGTGCTGCTGCAGTGCAGCCAGGCGCATGCGTCCATACGGCGCTACTACAACGACATCGAAGCGGATCGGACGCAGTGCATCAAGGAGCTGTGTGCCAGCATTCTCAACGGCACACGCAATGGCCACGCGCATGCGCCACTGCTGCATCAAATGCACAAAGCGTACGCCGAAGTGCAGCCGGCGTGGAGCATCATCAAGGACCTAGACTGGGCGGCGCTGGGCAAACGCCAGGAGAGTACATTCGATGTGGCGACAGCTGCCGCCGCTGAGCTGAATGTGAGTGTGCTGCAAATGCGTCAGCTGGTGCGGCGCATCTGTCGCCTGGGCAGCGTTCAGGATATGCAGCTGGCACTCGAGCGCGCCATGGCAAGGATCAGCTGTGATCTCTGGCTGCATCTATTTCGCGAGCCCAAGGATAGCATTTTGTATACGCGCTGCTATCTGCTGCGCCACATGATCTGTGATATGCTGGCGGCGGCGACTGTCTGCTCCGCCAGCGACAGTTTTGTGCACAACATTTACCACTTTGTGGCCACAGGCGGCGGTGGCGCCTCCAATTGGTCGCGCCTCTTTGGCTGGCTGCTGCACGGCCGCTTCGCCAGCGCCTTGGGCAGCTATCTGCGAGGCTACTGGACGCAGCAGTTGCCCCACTTGCAGCTGGACGATATACAATGTGCGCCCGAGGCGCCTCTTGCAGCACTGCCCTTGGACGAGATTCTCTATTTGACACATTTGCTGCTTGCCCCCAAGTCGCCGTGTCGCAGTCAGTTTTATGAGCAGCTCCAGACGCTGCCGCCGCCGCTGCTGCAGCGATTGCTCCAGCTGCTTAATAAGGTGGCCTATGTTTACAGTTAACACAAATCGAATTTAAATATAATCCCATTAAATGACCAGCCTTCAAAAACCATTCAACTCATCTTTGAATTGACGTAGCAAAAATATTACAAATGTGATTTATAATGTATATCAAACAAATCAAGTAAGTATATATAATAATTATGCAGTGAAAACCTCTTGGTTTTAGGGGTGTCTAATTTCTGAATTCACTAAACAGTACTTCTTGAACTTGAGCCTCCTCCATAAGTCGAATATTCTGTAACTCAACAATATTCTCTACAATTTTATGCCATAACTCGAGCTTCATATATCCATAACACTATTCCATAAGCCCAATTTTTAACTGAACATTGTTCTTCTCAATAATAAGTATTTTATATAACACATTTCAAAAATATCTTAGCTCTAACAGTGTAACTGAATTTTTTGTGAATGTACATATACAGAAGCAATATTTATTTGTCATTTTCATAATTTGGAAAATCAACTTTGGTAAAGTTTACATGATAAATCTTAAAAAAAAAAACTACCAGATGTCGTTTAAGCAGAGCTTGGTTAATTCAATCCTACTACATATACTAATATATATCAGCGTGGTTATCCAGACAGTATTCAATTACATTTCTAATTTGAAACAGTTTCTGATTGCACTTGAAACTAAACAAATCATAATTGTATTTGGCTTGAATCGTTTGGCAGATATTCATGCTTATCACTAACAATTTTCACAACCTTTTCGCCCTTCTCTGCGAGTATCTCTTCGATGTTGCGCTTGCCGTCCAGGTCCGTGAACCAGTTCAAATTGTCCGCAATCAGATGATGATTCTCGCAGCCCTTGCAGGTGACAATGACGACACCGCGATTGTAGGCAATCTTCGATATGGTCTCCATGTTCCGTGTCTGGCACACTTTGCACGTATAGATTAGCTGCATTTTCGTCTGCAGCTCCGCCAGCGGTATGCTGTTGGTCGCCACATTGCCCTTGCGCTCATCTTGCTGAAATGGATGCAACTTATTAGTTTCATTTGAGCTCACTTGTTGCCAACTGCTCATCCATCCACATACCGCTTCTGTTTTCAGCTTGTCGCTGAAGGTGGCGCGCTGCAGGCACGTGTGTTTGTTGTTGTTTGCATTTGCTGATACGGACAACAAATGGTATTGCCGCTGACTTTGTTTGTGAACATTGTAAAGGGTGCGTGTGGCTGGCGCTAAAACGCGTTTGTACATTTGTCTCAGGGCGCTCATTTTGCCTTTTGCCCGTGTATAAACAATAAATATGAAACGGACAATAGTCACTACAGATATATCGATAGTATTATACAATAACATACACTTATCGATAGACACACGCGCCGTACCCAAAAATAATAGATTTTGGAAGATTACGCCATTATCAGAGCAGTTTCATCAGTTTTGCACTTCTGCACTTCTTCAAATTTATAGAAAATTCAAAAAAATTTTAAACACACATTTACAATTTTAGTAATATTAAGCTTGCTGTATGTATATTTATTTTGGAGTTTGTATTATTCACGCTATCATTTTAAATAAATGTTCATTGTAATGTTTTAAATTGTTTATTTCAAAAACTAACAAGAAATTCCGATCAAAAATACAAATTAACTAGGACAACAAATGTACCAAAAAATATCTAGTATAAATTATGGCCGACATTAAGTACAATTGTACCAAAATCCGAAACAGTGTTTGTTCTCCGAGTTTTGAAAACAAACGCAAATCCTAAAATAAATAAAACTTTTTAAATATATGCATATAAATAACAGGTATTTGTGAGCTTTTGTTTTGGTTTTTCTTATATAAAATCGAATGACGAATTTGTTGCATTTCTGACGAAATACAAAACGATAGTCACGAGTCATAAGACTATCGCACCACTATCGATAAGTCCCATTGCTAAACAACACAGCAGCCCTTTTAGTGTTTAGTAACACTTTTCGAGAAGCATTGAAATTGTAGAAATTGTTAGCAAAAACAAATTATATAAATCTTGAACAAAAAATGGCAACACGTGTTGTGGCAACGGCAACGGTGCGTGCTGTCACAGGACGCAAATTAATAGCCACGCGAGCCGCCTTAACGCTGGTAAGTGATGAAATACCTCTATGATGAGAAAAAAACAGACAAAAACAGTTGTCTTTAACAAACATTATCAAACATTGTTTACATTCGCTTAATGTATTTCGCAGACGCCCGCTGCAGTGCATCGCATCAAATCGCTGCTGCACGACAAGCCGGATGTGGTAAGTAGAGTGGATTGTGCAGCGTTGATGGAGAGCTTAACCAGAATTATTGCACTTGTCCTACAGGTCGGTCTCAAGGTTGGGGTACGCCAGCGAGGCTGCAACGGACTCTCCTACACACTCGACTATGCCAGCACCAAAGGTACGTCAATACCCTTTAATTATAAAGAATGAGATACATATATATATATATATATATATGATTAAATTGATTGCTGTTGCAGATAAACTGGATGAAGAGGTGATCCAGGATGGCGTCAAGGTCTTCATTGACAAGAAGGCGCAACTATCTTTGCTGGGTAAACAATAATTTCTAATTTATTATGTAATATCGTGAAGCTAACATCGCATGTTTTTGCAGGCACCGAAATGGACTTTGTGGAATCGAAGCTGTCCAGCGAGTTTGTGTTTAACAATCCAAACATTAAGGGCACCTGCGGTTGCGGCGAATCGTTCAGCATGTAGATTGTAGAGGATTCACTAAGTCTACAGATTCGCACCTGCCTCGCAAAATCCAAATTATCTAAGTTTATTTAGAGAGTACTGCTTGTTTTTTTTTTCTTCGTTTGCTATTTGCGACTTTGGGCTCGAAATCTCTCGACATCTACTCATGCTCGCAAATACCAATTGAAAATCTGCGATATAAGGTGCTCCACTAAAATTGTTAGTACAACTCCCCAGCAAACTTAAGCAATTGTACTAAAGAATTATACAAAAAAAAACAAAACAAAACAAAAATATGCTTAAGATTGTTTTCTGTAGTTACGTTTTAGTCGTACAATTAAATAGCAAATGGTCAGCAAGTGACTTTAATTGACTATGTTCTTAGGTTATCGTTTAAATAACATATACATATGTATGTATCTATAATAGAAACCATGTAACTCAAATATATAGCAAATTTAAACAAAAATGCTTTGACCAAAAAAGTTTGTCATACAATTTTCTTGTTATCAATGTTATGAAAAGCGTAAGGGAACTTCAAATGGGCGAAAGGTAAAGGCCGAAGATTCTGATTTTAGCCACACAATGTCCCTTTCATATAACTCAATTGTTGATCAATTGTTTCTATGGTTGTAGTCAAGTTGTAGTCGCTTTATAATAAGAGCTTTCCAAAATGTAAGGTTTATAAGAGGAGTAGTCACGGAAGAGATAGATCTAAGAACTTTTCATATGATAACTCATCTTTCGGCCGTTAATCCCCCATTCAGCTGTATAATAAAGTTGTTGGCAAAGGATCTAAGTCCAGCATAAAGAAGAATGTATGAAAAGCTTCATCCAAAAAGATTCAGATTATATATATATATATCTATACATGTATATGTTATAATGAAGAAGGTATTCTTAAGAGCATTACTTGATTACACTTTATAGTCGTTATGCTGCGAATGAAGTCGAATCTGTTCCCATCAATCGAGGCCATCAAAGAAAAGACGCATACTCCAGTTAATAAATTTAAATGTGGAATTTATGTGATCAATGCAACATTGAGGAATTATTTAATGGCGGTACACACACAACTAAACAATTTAAGAGCTAGGCTAATAATTTAAAAAAAATGAGCTAAACATAGGTGTCCATATAGATAAGGTATATTTAGCGCTGCTGCAGGCCATGCAGACCGAACTCCTCGTAGTCATCGCGCGTGTAGATGAACTCATCAAAGTTGGGACTGGTGGCCACCTCGCGTCCGCCGTACCAAGCATAGCGCACGGGATCCTCGGGGCAGATGAGCGACACCTCCAGATCGTCGGGCACCAAGGCGCGCAGATCGCGCTTGAGACGCGGCAGAAATCCGGGAAACTGTGCACTGCCGCCGACAATTAGGATGTTGAGCAGCAGCTCTCTGTGCGCCTCCCAGGGACACGCCTGCAGCGCATCGGCGACCGCCTCCGGTATGCCCACCTGGGCAATGCCAATATCCGACGGATTGAAGAGCAGCTCCGGCACCGTAAAGCGTTCATTGCACAGCGGCACCATTTGCTGTTGCTCCTCGTCCATGCGCGGCTGGCCGGGTATACGGATATAGCCGCGCTTCACTGTTGTAAAATCTGGTAGAACATACTCCACAGAGACCTGTTTGCGCCGCTGCTCATACTGATGCACACTCATCGCATCCTTGAAGTCCTCGGCCACGTAGCAGACATCCTCCTTGATCTGATTCACCACATGACTCTCGTCCATCACATTCAGATGGCGATAGGAGATTAGCTCCTTGAGGTGATTGGTCAGCGCCTTGCCGCCAATGTCGATGCGTCGGATCGCCTCGAGGACGCGGCGTCCCAGCACGAATGGCACAATATGGGTGAAGCTGTAGCCGACATCGATGATGATGCAGTTGAGTGTTTGCATTGTGGTGCGCTCCTCGCTGTCGGCCACGTAATTGAATGCGGCCAGATCGGCAGCGGTCGCTTTATACATGCCAGCAATGCGATACTCCTCGAAGAGCATCTCCAGCATTGCCTCCTGGACACTGTGGAAGTTCATTTGCGGCTCGGTGATGACAATGTGCCGATTCTCCAGCGTACAACCGATGCCGTCCTTGCTGAATATATAGTCCCACACCGTCTTTTGCGTGTCCCAGTTGAGCAGATATCCGCGCTGGAATGCCAGGATGTAGAAAAGCGCCGAGGTGTCGCGACACTCGTCGATTTGGCTGCCGACAAAGGCGCGACGGCGTTCGCTTTTCGCCTTCATGATGCAATTGGGCACCACCTGCGGCTCGTCCTGCGTGGCCAGTCCCACTTTGGCTGTGTACGCGCCATTGTCCAGCACAACCACAGCCATAGATTCGTTTGTTTATCAATTCTATTTGAGAAATGTGCGGCAGCTGGCTGGCAGCGTGACCGAATCGTGAAAGCACATATATACCGATATCCTCCACCAAATATACCATCGCCAACAACTACGATAGTTAACAGTGCGCAAAGGCTGCTAACGCAAGAATGAGCAATGTGTACAATTCAACAGACTGTTAAACGATCACGATTTTCACTTTAGGCGGAGTACGCAAGCTATTTGCATAACATAAACTGTACGTTATCTGCATAATGTAAATTTTACAATTATTACTTATGGACTTTGCATTTTAATTTATAATAAGCATTTGGGCTTAAGACTCAAAAAATAATGTATATTCATGGTCACATCAAAGGTTGGGTATATGTGTGTGGGATTTTGGCAAAGTTAATGTCAATATAATTTTTTGATTGAATAAATAAAAATAGATCATTTACCAGGGTTTTTGTAAATTGCTCGACTCTCAACCCCTGCTATACTATGGATACGTATTATGTTGATTTAATAACATTAAGCAATCTCACTGAATGAGTGGCAATCATAAGCTGCATGGAGTGCTAAACATGTTGCATTGTTTATTTTCCCCCATTCCCCCATTGTGATCAGCATACCCTGCCTAACCATTAACAGACAATTAGCAGATCAGTTTTGACATAACAGCCAGTTTAATTCAGCTTAACGTCTGTTAGATGTAGGAACTAACAGCGCGCTAACAGAGCACAAACCGCTGCTAAAAGTGCCAAACGAATGCAGATAAAACGATCCCATTTTTTTACGTTACGCGGTGTGCGGCGGCCAGGCGGCGCTTGTTTGCGCTTGTTCAACTGTTTTTTGTTTTTGTTGTTGTCTCAGACGACTCGCAACGAATAAAAGTGAGTGTGCGGTGTAGTGCAGTGCAGTGTGTGTGTGCGTGTGTTTGTTTGTTTGTGTAATGATGCCTTTGAGTTTGTAGTAAAAATGCGCCAAATGCAAACAACGGCTTCAGCACATCAGCAGCAGCAGCAGCAGCAACAACATACGCAAGTGCGTGCAACAGCAGCAGCAACAACAACACAAAGCTAGTGCCAAAATTAGCCGGCGCAGTCACAGCACTTGTTTGAGTTCTTTTACGCTCTCCTTGCTTATCGCTTCCGCCAAAAACAAAAAACAAAAAACAAAAATCAAAAAACATCCTAAAAACGAACACAACACAAAAAATCAAACCCAGCAACAAGTCCGCGCGAAAGAAGAAGCAGCAGCAGCAGTGGCAGCGGCAGCAATTGTGCGTACTAACAACAACGACAACAACATGTACACATGACAACAGCGCCTTTCGAGCAACAGCATCCCGCATGTACATATGTATGTATTGTATGTATGTAAAAGCCGACTTGCAACATGCGTAGACCATCGGCGTTGAGTCGCAATCATTATTTTGTGATTGGTCTGCTGCTGGGCCTGGTGCTCAGCTGGTATATACCGCAGGACATTTGGGAGCTGGTGCAGCAGGAGGAGTGCCCCCAGGAGGCCGCCGAGAATCTGCTAATCGAACGCTTCGGCCAGGACTTTGAGCCGCATTTGAATTTGATCAATAAGCCGCTGGCGGCTAAAAAGCCGGTAAGTCGCTCCCTCTCACTCTCTCGCTTTTGCGCTCTTGCGCTCAAAAGTGTTTCTGCACGTGGTCCATGCGCCAATCAGAGCGAAGCAAGCGCAGAGAGCGCAAAATTGAGTCCTATGAATGTCGGTGTGTGTGTGCGTGTGTGTGTGTGTGTGTGTGTGTGTATGTGAGAGTGTGCACATGGCTCTTTATATCAAGCAATTTATTGACCTTCTTGCTTATCGCATTCGCTTTTGTACTTCGCCTTCCTCATTTCGGGCAGAAAACATACACACATACATGCATGTATAAATAAAATATATATCAGCGTCAGCGCAGACGTCACTTTTCATTAATTCGGCTTCAATTGCGGTTATCAACTCTTACGTTTCAATGCGGCAATTCGCCGCATGGGCAGACACAGACACACCAAATCAACTAACAACCACTTTGCAGGCCAGTGTGCTTAGTTCAAATTTAGAAGAAGAGAAAAAAACGATACACTTCTTGGCAATTAGCACCCGGCGCGCAGCAGCAGAAGCAGCACCAAAGCAACAGTTTGACAGGAACTGCTGTTTTTCAAATGCTCACTGTTAAGAGTGCATTAACAGTCACTGCACATCTTCCTTCCCCTCTCTGTTACTCGATAGCAGTTACATTTTGGCAACTACAATGTGCGCTAAATTTTTAGCATTGTTTGCAAAAAAATTTGAATACAAAATAACATGCGATCAACAAAAATTCCACTGGCGCGCGCATAATTGATATTTGAATAAATAAACGCATTTCAATTATAAACCAGAGCCACGTAAATAACCATAGCTGATACATGCATCATGCCATATATACATACGTACATATGTATGTGTGTATGCGTGTACATAAGAATGTATACATATGTACTTATGCAGCGAAACTTTTTGAATTAAATGCGAGCAACATGGAAAACCCAACGAAAATCGATTAAAAATGCGCATACCCTTTACTTGCGCTATTTGGATTCTCTAATCAATTCTGTTACGCATGCAATTTCTATGCTATCAACTATATGCATATATGCCTACGTGAGATTCTGAATAAAACAGCTGGATTTGTAACGGTAAATATATTGAAATCACACCCAAGGTTATCCGAAACAAAAACTAAAAATTCACTTTTATATCATAATCAGATATGTAGTTTTTTTTAGGGTATTAAATCTGCCGCAAGCTTGTTTTGCTTTTTATTGTTTTTTTTTCGTGCGCAATTTATGAGTTTTGTTTGCTCTTTGAATTTTTTGGTTATACAGTTAACAATGCAAACGTTTGCGTTTTAATTAAGCGGCAGACGTGCAAAAAAAAAAAAAAAGAAACAATTTATTAAGTTGTTAAATATTCTCTGTAAATAAACTCTGTAAACGCTTTTTGACTAAAAAGATGATCAGTGTGAATAGTTTTTATGCAAATTGTGGCATCAGCACAATAAGCGTAACAATATTTATTTCCATACATATATATGTACATATATATATATGTACATCTATCTGCCCCCACATGACCCCATATGTGTGATCTTTCATACATACAAATTTCCTGTGACGTGTGTGTGAGAACTGTTGGCTCATTAGATTGATGAAATTATGAACTAAATGAATAATTAGCATAATACTTTTGCCCGGAAAGCGTAATGTTTCGATTGGAACAAGTGGAATCGGTACACTGTCTGTATAGGTTAGATGAAACAAGTGGATTGGCGAATTTCCATAGAGATGCAAATGAGGAAAAAAGTGAGCTCAAAATCAGAAAAGAAACAAAGTCAAGAGAGTTCAAGTTCAAATCGACATTTGGCTCACAAATGTTAGAATATTTTTAACAAAATCTACCCAATTGTCTGAGTCAATGGAATGAAACACTTCAAGTGTTGTATAATAACGCGAAAGTTGTTCAGTGCGTCTGGCCAATCTCAAAGATATTTCGACTTTAACGATGATTTGCGTCTCGTATGCTCACAAAATAATGTTTATTGTTTCAGTTTAATGGGCCACTGTGCGTGTGTGTGTGTGTGTGTTTATTATTATTATTATTTTTTTTGTTTAATGTGCGTACGTTACTTAGTGGATGACACGAGCGAAAGATAATATTTGAAACTCGTTCGCACAAAAAAAAAACAAAAAACAAAAAAAAGGCAACTTCAGCGAAAAAGTCGTTTTACCAACCATTCACTTAATACAAGTAAATGACAATAACTCGAGTTTACTCAACACGATGATATTGTTGTTGTTGTTGTGGTTACCTAAGCAAACATATAGCATATGCTATGTATACCTATGTGTGTGTGCGTGTGTGTGTGTGTGTGTGTGTGTGACACTGACTAAGTGCTCTGCTGACACGAAAAAAATAGTGGACAAAAAAAGTGAAATCTCATTGTCTGATGGCGCACTTTGAACCCGTGACCCTTCAGGTCTCAAAAGCGAGAAAGGGACAGATAATTAGATATATCTTCAAATGCAAATTATAAAACGATTTTATTAGATATAATAATGTCTGAAATGTCTTTAGCTAGATTTCAATCATTAAATCATGATTTATTTCCTGATTGACTAAAGTATATTACGTTCATATTTAACAAGAACAAAGGTAACTTTGCTATTTCCTGAAATTGGTTATCAACAAATTTGTCTGCGTCATTTGCGAATTTGGAAGAACTGCAATCTAGCAGAATAAACATCAGGGTGGCATATACGAAATGGAATTTTTTTTCTAGCTTAGTTTTGTTTTAGTGTTTTTACAAATGATTAATATTTTTATTAGCTTTATATATTTCAAAAGCAATTAAGACTTACGAAATATATTGAACACAGCTTTTTGAAGTCAATATCAATCATGAGCTTTAAAGTGGATTTTTACATAGAATAAACATCAATAATAATTAAAATAATTTTAAAAATAATCAAATATTAGGATTATTCATTAAAACTAAAAATCTACAATAATGGCTTAATACATATTTCTACAAATGGGGAAGGGTTATCTTCGGCGTGCCGAAGACTTTTATGCTCTTTTCAAGTCTGTGGATAGATTTCACTAGCTTCTATTTTACGCTTATGAGTTAGCACGATGTTCATGTGTCCAAGGATATCGAAGGCAATAGCTTTGAAAACATAGGATACATGGCCAAAACCGACTTCGAGTTGTATGGCAGCTATAAGATATAGTGGTCCGATGTAGCTGATTCTAACCAATGTGCTGTACATTTCAATATTGAGTGTATGTGTAACGTTTTATCACAATAGCTGAAAAGCTGAGGGACTAGTTTGCAGATACAGACAGACAGGCATATATGGCTAGATCAATTTGTTTTGTCATTGTAAGCATACTGGAGGTAACTTTCGGGGGTCTCCCGTCGAAATTTAGTATAAAACATACATATTCATATATTATTTCATTTATATGCAGGAGATCTTCTTCGCAATCATTAATTCGGCTGAAAATTTAGCCCATACCGTTATTTCTAGTCCCCGACAAATTCGCCTTAAGGTGGGATATTAGAAATTCACCTTGACCCTTCGCATAATCTCAATAGATTTCTGTGTCACCCGACTAACTGTAACAGATTAATCGAACTAGCTACTATGTAGTCACAAATCAGAATACAACTTTTGAAAATATTAACAAAATTTTGGTAGTTTATTGAACAAGTTTGTGTGTGGGTTTCTTGGAAAGGTATAAAATGTCGAAATTCTATCCATGGATGATGCGTCGCTTGTGCATGATAATGCGTCAGAATTTCTCAAAGAACTGTGAGGAGAAACTGAACGAACAGATCAACATGGAACTAAAGGCGTGCCATCAATATTTGGCCATGGTAGCTATCTATATTAGATATGATATACAAACCAAATCCCAAAGCCAATTCCCGATTCCCCATACCCAAACTACAGGCCTTTCATTTCGATCGCGCCGATGTGAGCTCTCCGGGCGTCCACGGCTTCTTTTTGCAGGCCAGCGCCGAGGAGCGCGAGCATGCCGAGAAGATCATGAAGTATATGAATAAGCGTGGCGGCTCCATTATACTCAGCGCTGTGCCCGAGCCAGTGCCCGAGTTCGACGACTCCTTGGCGGCACTGAAGCATGCGCTGGAAATGGAGCTGGAGGTGAATCAGCATCTGTTGGATGTGCACGCGTTGGCCAGCAAGGAGAACGATCCCAATCTCTGCGACTTCATTGAGGCGAACTTTCTGCAGGAGCAGGTCGATGGCCAGAAGATCCTGGCCGACTACATACGCCAGCTGGAACGGGCCCAGGCCGAACTGGGCGATTACCTCTTCGACAAGTATCTGTTGCCAGGTGGCATGCATGGCGGTTCCCAGGACAAAAAGAAGGCGCACTGAATCTGTTCTATATATATATATATAGATATATATAGATATATGTATATATATCTATGTATTTGTCATATATACTTCGTTAGCTGTGTGACAATTGAATTCATAAGCTTGTGCGACTTATCAGCGTCCCTGTCTCTATAAATAAACGCACTTATCATTTAGTAGCATATACTAGAAACTGACAGGCGAAACATCGAAACAAGAAGTGTGAACCAGTCCAGAACCTTCCCACTTCCCACAATCGATCAGCTGATCAATCGGAGTGGATCTTGGCAAAGTTTTCACACTAAACTCTTTGTCATGGTTTAAGAAAGTGTGATATCACTTGTTGATCTGTTAATTATTCGAAAAATAAAAGAAAGTTGTTTAAATAATCATATTCTGTTAATTTGAATAATTTTCATAATATTCTTTTTCTTGGTCCAATTAGAATTAAATTGTAGTGCTCGAATGTTGACTAAATAGCTAAATAAATATGCTCTAACATAAGCCTTATTACAATATGCTCTGATTGAATTTAATCAAATATTTGAAGACTAGATATAGATTTGTAAATGTTTTCTTTATTCAAGTATTAGAATTCCTTTTGCATATGATCAAAAGCAAATCGTCTTTATTACTTGTACTCAATGCGGTTTTTTTTTACTGTTATTTGAGATTTTTGTTATAAGAGAATAATGAAATATAATTTGTATTTATTTTTCTCAAAAATTATAGTTACTTTTGATTTTTTTTAGTCAGTCAACGACCTTGTTCTTTATTTTGTATTTAAAGTCAACTAACATCAGTCGACACAAAAAAAATTATATAAATTAAAAATTACACAAAAAGAAATTTTAAATTATAAAATTTTAAAATAATTAAATGATCGTTTTTTAACCTGAAAAGTTGGTCCAACATTTAAGGCCACAAAAAAAAAAAATCTCAAGCAGATCAAAAACAATAATAATAAAAAATAAAATAAAATGATTAGATATGATTAATGAGAAATTAGTAAGTCTACTAGTTAGTTACGAGCGCAAAAAATCGAATATATATTTGATTATACAAATTTCTGAAAGACATAAATTTGTTTGTATTTCAAAATAGTGCTTAAGAGAGATTTTTAGTCATTTTTAACTTTTCAATATCCAGAATTATTTGTGATCTGCTGTAAAATGTGAAACAGATTAATTCAAAATGGTTGCTTAAGAGGAACAAGCTCTACTAATGAAGGACCTTAAACGATCTGCTAATCTTACAATAGTAAAGAATCTTTACTCAATTAAATATTAAAAGCTTTTTAGGGTTCTTAACAACTATGATCAGTTCATTAACAGATCTAATGATGTCTACACTTTAAAAAAAAAGTAGTTCCATCATGTTTAGTTGATTTTCCAGGCACTGTTTGAAAGCTTAATCGCAACTATATATATATATATATATATATATATATATATATATATATATATATATGTAGTCGAGATCTTTTACAATATGTCAGATCTTGTCATAGCTACTGCATAGCTGATACACTTCTGATTTAGTTCACCCAGTTGCAAGTGATTCTATTGAGCAGCTGTTTATTGTTGTTGTTGATGTTGTTTTTCCTCTCTTTTTTCGTCTGTTTGTTTGTGGCTGGCTTAATTGAAAAGCGCGTCGCATTTCCGGCTTAAGGCCCACATACCTACATATACAAAAATTTTAGAATTATGCATGTGTGTCTGCTGTGTGTCTATATATATATATATATACTTATATGTAGTAGACTGCACAATAGCGTTCTCAATTAATTGTCATAAGCGCGAGACAGATTCGACCCAGAGCAGCTATACTCAGACTTGTACTTGTATTCGTATTCGTATTCGTACACCGATCTGTAGCAATATTGCACTTCTTTCAATTAAGATTTGTGAAATCCAATGCACAATTCACAGCTTGACCACTTGGCTCTTGTGCCCGATTGAATGCTAGCCGAGATTCAGATACAGATACAGATTCAGATTGAGATTGAGATTGAGACACATGCAATATTTCATCTCATAAACACGTACTTATCTATATATACATATATAGCATACTATATAGCCGAGTGATGGCCAAAGCGGCTTATGCCTACTTATTTGCACTTGAATGCACTCGAATTACTCCAATCAATTGAGTGCTGTCGTTTTATTCGAATCATCTCATCAACATCCAATGGAAATATGTGAGTTTTCTTTTTTTTTGTAAATGTCAAATCTCTTCCAACCTTCTTCTCGATACACAGAGGATTTAAGTAAATAAATCCCATATAATTGTTTTTTTAAGACAAAACCCCTGATTAAAATTAAATTTTTATTGATTTCATGAGTCATCTGCATACTGAGTTTTTACAATTTTTAGCTTGCATTCTACAAAATCATTAGTGAAATATTATTCACCCTATTATCTAGATTTTTGTTGTAATATAATAAAACACTTTATTATAAGTTACGAAAAAACTAACAGTAGGCTATATGTAAAATAATTGTAAATATAAAAAAATAAATAAAAAAATTAGTCAAATATTGTATGCAAATAGTCTACATTTAAACCAAATTATTCCAAAAACGATATTTTAGTCTGTTTGCATTTAATAGAAAGTTTGAATAATTCTCCATCTAATATAAATGTATAAATCTGCGAATTTATCTATTTAGCATTTATGGTGCAAAAAAAAGAAATATAAAAATATCAAATTAATATATATAACCTTTAAGTAATATTATTTAATCGAGGCATTAACACAAAGATATAAATTTGTAAAATAGAACTGATTACAGTTTAGATTCTTGTAATTTTATTTGAAATCGTTTGTAATTAGCATATAATGTTATCGGATAAAAAGAAAGTACAAACATTTTTAGAAGTACTCTAGAAATATAATTCTAGGACTTGAAAAGCCCAAAAAATTTCCAGAGCTAAAGTGATTTACAAGGCTGCGGAAAATGTATTTGCTTCTTGTCTTGTCTCTAGATTTTATTATATCAAATTATTACAAAATTGAAAAAAATTATGTTTTTTTTATACAAATTGAAAAAGTTTGCTGAGTTTTGAGAAGAAAGAATTTGACAACAATTTCTATTAGCTCGCATCAGATTACGCTTTGTTATGAATGAAATACGAATGAGACATGTGAACTAAGCATTTGTTGTTTTTTTCAGATGGTAATTGGGTTTGTAGCCATTGCGATTGCAAAGTTCAAATTACCAACAAATTATGCTTGAAGCAAATCAATTATTGAAATTGCATCTGCATGATTCAGACGACAATCATATATTTATGTACATACATATATATAGCACCCAAAGTAGCGGCAATGGGTTACAATGGGTCATATAAACTTATATTGTGGAGTTATCTTAAGAATTATTACACCCAATGCCGACCGAGCGACCAGAAACCAAACGAATGGAATCAAATCAGGCCACATAAACAGTTAACTTGAACCCGTTCGTTGGTCAACTTGCAGCTAGCTGGCAATTGGAAATGGAAATGTTAATTGTATACCAGGTGAATCAGGCGAACAGCAGCTGCACAAATAAACATAATTCAATATCTATGTTTAATTAAATTTGTCGAATGGAAATTGGAATATTGTTTGCTGTCACTGGTGACGTTGTCGCTATTCACAAATGCTGGCTGTTGTTATTGCTCCTTCACGCTGATAAGCCAGCTAGCTGATAACGCTCAACACTTTGTTGGGCCTAATGTCAACTAGTTTTGCAACTAGCAATCGAAGAATATGCTCAAAATACTCGCAACACGTCGCGTATGCTTGATTTTGCTACTTTTTTGTGTGTGTCTTTTACTTCCGTTGGCTTGCATTGCGTCACAAGGCTGTTCTCGTATCTGTGGCTTATCAATTGTAACAAAAATACGATCAAATTTGCTCAGCCACGTGCCAAACTAAAAGCTTATGCATTTCAATTGTGTTTGACAGGCCACAAAGTACTTTCTGCAATGATTTCACTTATAATTCGCAAGTGGTTTAAGCACGCGATTGAATGGCTCGCAGCGGACAATTGAAAGAAGCAAGAGACTGAGAGAGGGAGAGAAAGAGGAAGAGGTTAAGAGAGATAGAGATAGAATGAGGAAGCGAGAGGAAAATGAAGTTACTGCCAAACTTTATGTTGTTATGTTAATGTTTTGTAATTTAAAAAAAATTGCTGAAATGTTATGAATGTAGCAAAGTTGAAATCAGTGCATAAAAACTGAAATACAAAATGAAGACGTAACCGAAATGAGAAATGTATGGTTTTTTTTATTAACTACAACAATTGTGGCAAGGATTGGAAAAAACCTAGAAAACCCCAATTATAAAGCAAAACTTTTAGTTATTTCAGATTATGGGTTCTCAGTATTTCTTTGTCAATTATTATTTATAATGAACATTCTTGTTTTTTATTTATTTATATACTGTGATCTTGTGACACATGTATTTATAAATTGATTAACTAATAATTTCATAGTTATTCCTTAACTTTTAACCCAAATATCACAATTAATTGTTAAAAATGATTTCGTTTTAGAATCCAACTCGAATCGAATATAGCTGATTCATAATTCAATTGGATTTTTATTGCAACGCACTCATAATTCATATGAAAACGTTAAAAGCCAAAGCAAATACAGTTTTTGGGTTCACAATCATAAAATATCGTATTTTCCGTTTGGGGCGGACTGCGGTCAATGTTTGCTTTCGATTTTTCGGATTCATGGAATTTGCATACATCATATACCCCCCTTCCCCCACCACACACACACACACACACACGCACACACACTGAACAGACATATTTAGGAAAGTATTTTCATTTACCGCCACAAAAAGCTAAACAGAAAGGTGCTGGCAAATGTTGTTTACCTGTTTTTTTTTGCTGTTGTGCTGTGTTTAGATATTTACACAATTAATTGCGTATACGCTGTGGTGTCTCAGCCTCTGCCGCTGCTTGTGGCATAATGTGCCGTATTTTAAGCACAAGGTCATCTAGCAGGGGCGTAGCAAAGAGGCGGTGGGCGGTTGGGATTTTAATGGGTGCATTGGCCATGTCGCCAGCTCGTTAGCTCGCTAACATCAAAATCATCGCACATTACAAATACTACAAATAATAATTATAATTACAATTCAATTGATTTCCCATAGCCAATACACGTGCACGTTCTATACCCTACTTAAATGTTAATTGATTTTGGGGTTTTTTTTTCCTAATTCTTGCAACAATATTCAAATATTCAAAATGCCACAGAACTTTGTATTTTGGAAAGAAATTTCAATAATATTTTATGTTCAATCTGCCATCATTTTCATTTATTAAATAAATAACCAAGAAAAAAAATTATAAAAAAGCCAATGACCTTTTTGAGTCTAAAAGAACTACTAAATTTGCTATACGACTTCAAATAGTTAACTTTTGAATTTAATATAAAATAGAATTAGTATTATTATTATTTTTTTTTTTTAAACTTGAAGTTAATTTTATTTAGAGGCTTAAGGTCTTAGCTTAAAACGACATATAACAACATTCTTATACACTTTTTCAAAAGCAAAACAGCTTTGATTGGTTCAAACTGTTGTTCAGTTTGAAATATACATATTTAGTATGTTTATCTATTTTCATTTTTATATTCCATAATTTCAATATTTCTGACAATTTCAAAATGCATACATATATTTTATTATTCTTTTTACGATCGCATTAAAACGTTAGGCTAAACATGTTGTTGCCACGCCCACTAACGCCCTCACTCATACAAATAAAAACCAGATTTAATTAGATGCGACGAATAGAGTATGATCGACTGCAAGCACTACTTAAAATATTAGATCAATTATATTGTTGCTAGTAGCAATTTTGAAAAAAAAAAAAACGCACAGAGTATTTAGCAGTCGAATGCTTTCGATTCAAGTCACAAACATGAAGTATATTTGTTTTATTACATTAAATGTTGCCATAAAAATATAATTTTTAAAAACTTTTCCAAACTAGTTACAGTGTATATCGCAGTCGTGCTTGTGCCACTCGCAACAACATTCAAGTGTATTATTATTTGCAATAAGCGCTAATTGCTGCACTCAAAAGTCGGCTGTTAGCCAGGCTAAAACCGATGCGGTAAATACTAACTAGAAGTTAACTTCAGATAGGTAAGCACACGTAGGTCAAAGGTCAATTCGGTGTCTCTCTGACGTCAGCGCTTATGGTAACAGAAGGCACAAATTACGACTCCCATTAACAGCAGCCAATTAAACCATATTTGTAATTGGTCGGTCATATACTGGATACTCGATACTGGATTATTCAACTGCCTTCAACGTGTGCTGTGGGCAAAAGATCAAACTCATTTTCCGAACACTATTTACTGTCACGTATACGATTTACTGATTTCGAAAAACTATTGCCTCCAAATATATCAGAGCATGTGTGAAGAGTTTTGTGGCAGGCAACATTTCTTGCTTTCTTTAGATCGAAGATTTCATTTTTTGTGTGGAAAGCTTTTTAAATTCCCAGATAAGTTCTTATTGCATTACAATTCTTTTTCCATTTTATTTGTTTGCGTCTTTTTTGCTGTCAACTAAACTCAGTTGAAACAAAAAGAATTTACACATTTAAAAAATTACAAAATGAGCTGAAAAACAAGCTGGGAAGAATTATTTTTGGCGTGCCGAAGACTTTATACTCTTTCCGAGTCTGAGGATAGATTTCCACTAGCTTGTATTTTAAGCTTGTACATATGCTTCGAAAAAGAGTATAATAACAAAAATTTTAGTTCGAAAAGTGATTTTTGGTACGCTAGAAATGCCCTTTAAAGACTTAAAACTAGCCAAACTGAACCGATTTTTAAGCACGAGACCAATTTGTTCATGGTATTTTCTCTTAATTTATTCTACATTTATGTTTATACTCTTTTCGAAGAAAATAGTATGTTAAGTTTGTAAGGAAGCGTTGGAGACCCCCAAAAATTACTGCCAGTATGCTTAGAATGACAAGAGAAATTGATCTTAGCCATGTCCGTCTGTCTGTCTGTATGTATGGGATCTAGTCCGTCAGTTTTTGAGCTATTGCGATCAAACTTTGCACAGAGACTTATTACTTAAAGGGACAGCACATTGGTCGGAACTGGCCGGATCGGACCACTATATCTTATAGCTGCCATACAACTCAAAGTTGGTTTTGGCCATATGTCCCATGTTTTCAGAGTAAAAATTGCCTAAAGGTTCGAAAAGAGTATAAGATCTTCGGCACGCCGAACAATCCTTCCCCACTTGTTTTAATTCAATTCAATTGTGAAAGTTACGATTTTTCACTTTTTTCCGTATACACCTGTTTTTTCCAAATATTTAATGGCATATATTCGCTATTTATGACTCAATCGTTTTGGAAATTCTAACATTGATGAGTATTCAAGTGCACAGAAATATGGCCAAGACCGACTTCCCGTTATATGACAGCTATAAGATATAGTGGTTCGATCTGGTTGTTTCCGACCAATGTGCTGTCCCTTTGAATAATAAGTCTTTGTGCAAAGTTTCATCGCGATAGTTCAAAAGCTGAGGGACTAGTTTGCAGACACACAGACAGACAGACAGACCGACGCACATGGCTAGACCAATTTGTGTTGTCAATCTAAGCATACAGGAGGTACGACACTTCAGCACAAAGTGAATATACCATTTTCTTCGAAAAGAGTATAAGAATGTAATTTATCTGGGAGTATTTAGCTTGAAAAGTTGAAAAGTAGATCATGTTCTGAATGTGTGCTTGTACTATACCAAATACCATATATTGTTTACTTGGTGACAGGAACGTGCCAGCAATGTGCTTATGGAATGGACTTGTATTTACAGTTAATGTTACAGTAGTTACTCGTATTGCTCAACTATTTGTGCGGTAGTCGATCGAAAAGAAAATAGAAAATAGCAAATAAAAATAAAACATAACTCAACGCATACTTTGCAATCGTAAACATTTGATGGAGCACGTTGAACCCTTTACCCAATAAAACCTAGATACAGATATGCCTACATTTTGTATGCCTATTTTTAGAGTTTGCCAACTTGCACATAAAAAAAGCAGGCAACTACAACAATTTGTGCTCGTATGAATAGCATAATCATCTAATCATCAAGAACCACATTTTGAGTGGCCACTTGAGCTGACTAGCATTTTGTGGCCTGTCTTTTGTGTCTTGATTTCTCAAGTGGCCAAACGTGCACGTAAGTCCATGCAGCCGCCAACCACATTTAATGGGTACAACATACTTATGATATTGTCCTCTTCGAACAATGATCTTAACGTTCAATGAAATTATATATATACACGTATATATTCCACCTCTAAAAGTGAGGCAACTCTTATAGGGTATATAGCGCCATAGATTTGAAAGTACCATAGTCAGAAAACTCTTTTCCACCCGTTTTAACTTAGCACAGAGTATGGTGTAGTCGATCACGTTCGACTGCAACAGTCTTATTTGTGTTTAAACATTTTTTGGGAATTTATTTTATGTTTTACTTTTACATTTTTAGGATAAGAACATTTGCTTAAATTAAAAATATCACAAAATCTTTGTTCACTTTAACTTAATGCTGATGAAATCTCTTTCAATCGCGTTGGGCACAGAGTATTGGGTAGTCGGTTACGTTCGACATGTTTTTAAACATTTTTGTAAATTTATTCGTTATTTTACTTTTCCCTTAAAGGATAAAAACATTTGCTCAAGCTAAAAATCTCACAAAACCTTTTTTCATTTTAACTCCAAGAAATCCCTTATCTGTTTACACTGGACACAGAGTATTGTGTAGTCGGATACACAATGTTCTTATTGTTATTGCTTTTAATAATTTTTGTGAATTTTTTCTTCATTTTACTTTAGATTTCAACATTGAAAACAATTTCTTGAATTGAAAATATCAAAAAACTTTTATTTCATTTTAACTTAATGCTGCATGTTTTGAAACGTTTTTGTTAATTTTTTCTTTATTTTACTTTACTTTTAAGGGATATAAACAATTTCATTCAATTTAAAACATATCGAAACCTTTTTTTATTTTAGCATCTAGTTGAAAACACATTTTAAGTGCATTTAATTTAACATCAAACTCAAACGTTGACTTGTTAAGTTTTTAAATCGTTTATAAACACTTTTCCCGAACTTGAAATTCTTCTATATTATTTTTCAAACTTAATTTTTGTACACTTCACACATTTTAATATTTGTTTGGTTAACCAAAATTGTATTTATTTGCTTTATCAACATCGTGGATATAACATAACTTTATTATATTATTGCCTAAACTTCTATACTTGTTTTTACTAATCGAAGCCAAAACAAAATCAATTCTGTTGGGCAGGTAAAAAATGTGATGCGACCGCGTTATTACTCCTCGGAGCTGGGCATACGGGAGAAGATATTCATTGGTGTGATGACGTCCCAGGAGAACATCAACAGCTATGCGACCGCCTTCAATCGCACCACCGCCCACCTGGTCAACAAGATCAAGTTCTTCATCAATGCGGACAGCGTGAAGACGAACTATCAGCTGAAGAACATTGTGGGCTTTACGGACACGCGGGAGAGCCGGAGACCGTTCTACGTGATCAAGTATATAGCCGATAACTATCTGGACGACTATGACTACTTTCTGCTGGTGCCGGACAACGTTTATGTGGATGCCCGCAAGCTGAATACGCTGCTCTACCACATGAGCATCACCTTCGATCTGTATATGGGCGGCAGCCGGGCCGCATCCCAGGATGCCAATGCCAATGGTGCACCATCTGCTGCTGCCCAGCCGGCGGGCGATGCGTCGAGCAATGATTCCGGCTCGGCGGGGCACGCGGATCGCAACTATTGCGCCCTGGAGGCGGGCATCCTGCTCAGCAGCAGCGTCATCCGCAAGATGCGCAACAATCTGGATCGCTGTGTCCGCATCGGCATCACCAATGATCACAGTGTCAACATTGGACGCTGTGTGAAGTATGCGAGCCGAGTCGCCGCCTGCCAGGACACTTTTCAGGTGAGCAGTATATCTATCTCTCTTTTCGGAGAAAATAGTATAGTCACTTTGTGCCTAAGTGTGTAACGCATAGAAGGAAGCGTCGGAGACCCCCAAAAGTTACTGCCAGTATGCTTAGAACGACAAAACAAATTGATCTAGCCATGTCCGTCTGTCTGTCTGTCTGTATGTATGGGATCTATTCCCTCACTTTTTGAGCTATCGCCATGAAACGTTGCACAGAGACTTATTGTTCAAAGGGACAGCACATTAGTCGGAGCCGGCCGAATCGGACCACTATATCTTATAGCTGCCATACAACTGTATGTCGCTTTTGGCCATATTTGTGATCTCTTCAAAGCTTTCGCCATAAATTTCCATGTACACTTGAACATCCTCATAACTCATCAATGTTTAAAATTAAAAATCATCTGAGTTACAATTGGCAAGGATATGCGTCATTAAATATTTCACTGGTGCAGTTAAAGGTTCGAAAAGAGTATAAAATCTTCGGCACGCCGAAGATAATCCTTTCCCACTTGTTATAGATTTTATTTGTTAAATTTTTGATTGAGCTCTTAGAAATGAAATGGATTTGTGATAAATAATTACAACTTTCAGTTAACACAATTGCCCAGCAGTTAGAGTCGTCTTGAATCTGAAATTCTGATTTTGGAGTTAAGGTTTTTCTCTTCGCTTACATTTATAAGCTTTATTCATCATTAAATGAAAGAATCTTATTGTTTTTTTTTAAACCTGTTTTAACTGTCGAAATTCTATAAACTTGCTCTAATAATAATAATAATAATATATTTTATTGTAATTTCTAAAACTGTTCCGTATTACCTTGAAAACAAAAACTATAATTTTGTAAGTGAAACAAATTTCGAACTGGAACACAAAATGTAATAGTTCACATTTACAGTTTGACATTCATATTAGCTTGTGCAAAATGCAAACAGGTGTAGTGTTAATGTTACACGAGCGATTAGCAGGCAACTTGCAGGCATAATTAGCAGCAGCTGTAATGGTGGACGGCAGCAGCTGTTAACAGTTTTAGTAGCACTGCTGTCTGCAGCAGCCAGCAGATGGGGCAGAAGAGACTCACATCTAAATGTGTTTATTTAGTCATGTGTGTGTGTGTGTGTGTGTGTGTGTGTGTGTGTGCGCGCAAGTTAATTTGCCGTTTGCTTGTCGTGTGATCTTTGCTGCTTCCTACACGCCGTTTTATTTATTTAAACAATTTGCCGTTGACTAAAAAGACGCACAAAAAGCGACACACGCATACAGACAGACATGCAAGCCGAATGCCAGAAAAGAAGACAACAACAAAAATCAGTTCATTGATACAACAAAAGTGACCCTGAAAAGAGCATCAGCAGCCGCAGAGGAGAATACAAATAAGCAGATAGATGGGCAGAGAGCGGGAGAGCGGCAGAGGGGGAGAGAGCGGCAGAGCGGCAGAGCAGGAGAGGGAGGCAAACAAAAGCAACTTCAAAGTCTTCGTTTTGTTTGTGGCAGGCAGGCTGAGGCATTCGGACATGCCACCAGCAGCAGCAGCAGCAGCACTTGATGGACAGTTTATTTAATTCCCAAGCAACGGTCAAAGAATTGTTTTTTCTCTCTCTCTCTCTCTTTTGAACGCTATGCTTGCAAAGGGGGGTGGGGCGTTTGGGCAACGAAACGTAGCGCAATTAAAATGCAGTTTGACATGCACTGCGTGTGTTGAGTCGCAGTTTGCGAGCCACTGCCAAGTATGCTCAGTTTCTTTGCTGGCCAACATCTATTCGCCCCTAATTAAAGTAGTTGCTCTTTTCTATTTATAACAAAGCGGAATCGCATTTTGCACACGCAATTTAGCAAGAATTATTATTATTATTTGTTGTTGTTGTATTTGTTGTTGTTGTTGTTTGTACATATGTACATAAAACGAAACGCAGGGCCAAGAACTTGACGCACACGTCTTTCACTTGAATTTCATTTGTTTGGATTTTGGGGTTATATTTATGCGGCTGGCGGGCAGCGTACAATGATTTATGTATGTTTTATGCGCTGTCTCTGTGAATGGATGTGTGTGTGTGTGTGCGTGTGTAGGAGAGTGTTGATTTTGGTGTTTGTTTCAATTTAAACAGTAAGTGCATTTGTTCTATAGCAACAGTATCTCAAGGGCTTAATGGCGCTTATCCGAACTGTTAATAGAAAAGCCAGAAAATATAATTGGCATATACATACATATGTATAAGTCTGAAATCAAACAGAGAGAGATGGAAAACATAAAATTGAAATTCGTATTTACTTGCTATGTCTGTGGCTGCAGGGTATCTACTAGCCGCTAATATTGCACTCAAGCGCACTTCACAGTTAGTTGCTGTCATCTTGAAAAGTGCCGTTATGGCCACTGCTTCCTCAGCCATTTAACATTTTGCCATTTAAATTGATTAATGTGCGACGGCAAATTAACTAGTTGCATTTTCTGCGAAAAAGGCGCTGAAATGTTTTAAGTCTTAGCTGGCTGGCAGCAGCAAATGGAAAAGACAAACTCGCTTTAAAACAAACTCGCTCGCATTCGACTGTTAACATGGCAATGTTAATTTAATTATGCGCCCGCTGCTGTTGCTGTTACTGCTGCCCTCCCGCTCGCACCCAGCGGCAGTGGGAATGGAAGTGGGAATGGGAATGGGAATGGGAATGGAAGTGGTTGGGAAATAGAAATGGAAATGGAAGCGGGAATGCGGGAATACGGGAATGCGACTGCTGTGCGAACTTGCAACTTGTTGTTGGGCTTAATGGGATCGTTAAAATGCGACTTGCCGATAAAGGAAGTTTATTGTTTGGCGATCTGTGGCACACATGTTCATAACTGGATCACAGTTCGAGTTTGGCTGCTGGCTTTTGTTAGAGATTCATTTCATGCAACACTTCTTGACGGCGCCAGCAGAAATAAATAATTTTTTCTGTTTTTTTTTGTTCTATATTTCTACAGGGTATGCGCCAGTATAGCTATGCCTTGAATACGAAGGAGCGCCAGTATAAGGATCTCAGCATACTCGCCAAGGAGCCGGCATTTCGCAATGCAACGACCGTTTATCCGGTACAGACACCGGAGGATTTCTATCGCCTGCACGCCTACTATTCCAAGGTAAGTGTACCCGGATTACGTTATACATGTTGATGTTCATGTTAGCATAGAAGAAAGCACAAACATCCATTAAAAACTGAACGAGCGAATATCATTAAGTGTAGTTTTCAAATTTTATGAATGGCAACCAGTTGGTTAAAAGCGACATAGAACTTTAAACCGAAAGCAAACGTTCATTATATCTTAGAATATTAACAGCATTACATTCGATTCCAAAATAATAAAATTTTGCTGTTGCAAACTTAACGAAGAAATAGATTTTCAAAATTTATTGAGTCATCTGCATACAATTCCTGTGACATATTGTTCAGCATCATTATGATTTCATTAGAATTGCAGTTGACTTTAATGCATTCTTCATAGGAGAAACAAACTCGACAAACTAATACAAACAGAAAGTGCCAAAACAATCAAATCAAACTTATTGCTTTGATAACATTTCAATTAGAAGACAATAATATAATGCTGTTAAATCTATTGTGTGCATGTAAGCGCAGTCTGTTAAAAACTGAACGAACGCATAATATGAATAGATCAATAAGTTTAACATAACAGCAACTTCGTGACAGAAAGTGCCAAAACAATCAAATCAAACTTATTGCTTTGATAACATTTCAATTAGAAGACAATAATATAATGCTGTTAAATCTATTGTGTGCATGTAAGCGCAGTCTGTTAAAAACTGAACGAACGAATAGAACAATAAGTTTAACATAACAGCAACTGCGTGATTACATTGGCTGTTAACAGTCTTGCTGTCCGTTACAAACTTAACGTAACAATACTGGATTTGAATTTGAATTTCGTATTTGCATTTGCAGCATCATCTGGAACTGGTGCGGCAGCGCGGCTACGCGCTCGAACAGAAATCGTACAGCATTGCGAACGGCAGCATCTCGAACAAGATACTCGAGATCCGCTGGCCACTGGGCGTGCCGCCGCCCAGTGCGCCGGAGACGCGTCACGACATGCTCACCTGGCAGCTGCTCAACGGCACGCACAGTTTCCTGCCCAATGCGAACGCGGATCACGCCGTCGCCCCCCTCAGCCGCATCGAGGCGCTCGACTTTGCCAAGGTGCTGGATATAGCACTGCAGTATGCCGCCCAGAAGTATCCCAAGCTGCGCTATCACAGCCTGCACAGCGCCTATCGCAAATTCGATGCCACGCGCGGCATGGACTATCAGCTGCATCTCAATCTGTACGAGGGCTCCAGCCACACGGCCAAGCGACTGCTGCTCAAAAGCTTCGAGGTGGTCAAGCCACTCGGCCGGGTCGAAGTCGTCCCGTCGCCCTACGTCACCGAGAGCACCAGGATTGCCCTGCTGGTGCCCTCGTTCGAGCATCAGGTGCCCGATGCCCTCGATTTTGTGGCACAGTACGAGCGCATCTGTATGCACAACCAGGACAACACCTTCCTGCTGCTGGTGAGTTTGGACGACTTTCCAGTTGGTTTTTGTTTTTTCGATTTTACTTAAAACTGCCTATTAAATATATAAAACGATTACTCAATTTAAATTTAATAAGTGGTATAGACAGACCCATATCTAAAGGAATTTCGATAAGTCTCTATTTTAATGAGACATAATCTCAATTTCAATTTCTCAAATATTCAAAATATTTGTTCAATTTGTTTTGTCCGTCTGTGTGTCTGTATGTATGCAAACTAGTTCCTCAGTTTTTCAGCTATTGCGATGAAACTTGGCACAAGCACTTCTTATTCAAAGATACTGCACATTTGTCGGAATCGGCCGGATCGGACCACTATATCTTATAGCTACCATACAACTATAAGTCGGTTTCGGCCATATTTTCCATATTTTCTGAACTGTCGCCTTCAATTACCTTTGATAATTGAATATCCTTATTGCCCATCAATGTTTAAAGTTTCGAAGCGATGGAGACAGGCATCAAAGCATCACGTATAAAAGATAGCTGTGAAAATATTATGATAATAATTACATTCTTAATATTGAACTCTATTTCTATTATTTATCAATTTTATTTCAATTGCAAATTATATTAAAACTAAAACTCTTCACATTGATTTACTTACTTCAAATATAATATAACAATTGCTTTTGTTTGCTTTCCTTTGGCCAGATCTTCCTCTATCGCCTCGACTCGCCGAGCAAGGGCGACGACGATCCCTTCAAGGCGCTCAAAAAGGTGGCGCTGGAGCTCTCCTCGAAATACAAGACGGATGGCTCACGCATCGCCTGGGTGTCCATCCGACTGCCGGAGCAGCTGAGTGAACCGATCAAGCCAGAGGATTGGCTACTCCATGCCTCCATGTATGGGCCGAGGCAGCTGCTCAGCCTGGTGGTGGCGGATCTGGCGCTGCCCAAGCTGGGCCTCGAGTCGCTGGTGCTGCTGGCCACGCCCAGCATGCTCTTCCGCACGGACTTCCTCAACCGGGTGCGCATGAATACCATCCAGGGCTTTCAGGTGTATGCCCCGATCGGCTTCCAGCTCTACCCCTGCGAATGGGCGCACTTCTGCAAGGAGTGCGACACCTGCGACATCAGCCAGAGCACTGGCTACTTCGATCGCCACAATCACGATGTCATCGCCTTCTACAGTCGCGACTACGTTCAGGGTGAGTCCTATAGGAATTCTAGCCTACTTTTGTATGCCTTCATTGGAGCACAGCCAAAACCACTTTTAAATTAGCTCTCTAGAGAATATTCAAATCTTCAACATTCAACATTTGGTGTCTATGCTGTTTTTATACCCTGAACCCATTACAAATGTGTAAAAGGTGTATGTATAATGGAGTTTTGCAGAAGTATGTAACAGGCATAAGGAAGCATCTCCGACCCCATAAAGTATATTTATTCTCGATCAGTATAAACAGACGTCCGGTTGTCCTTCCTTCTTCTGTATGAACACGCTGATATCAGAGACTATCAGAGAGCTAGAGTTTTCTGTGTTTACTTTGCGATCTTAGGATCGGTCATACCTTCAAAAATTCGGAGACCCCCAAAAGTTACTGCCAGTATGCTTAGAATGACAATACAAATTGATCTGGCCATGTCCGTCTGTCTGTCTGTCTGTATGTCTGCAAACTAGTCCCTCAGTTTTTGAGCTATCGCGATGAAACTTTGCACACACACTTTTTATTCAAATGTACAGCACATTGGTCAGAACCGGCCGGATCGGACCACTATATCTTATAGCTGCCATACAACTCGAAGTCGGTTTTGTTTTTAAAGCTATCGCGTTGAAACTTCGCACAGATACTTATTATTCAAAATTATTATCCAAAAACCGCAGGTCTGTAAGCAAAACTTATCGATAACTTTTGAGCAGAAAGAGCTAACGATAAAATATTACGAACTATATCTGTTTAGTCTCTGATATCTGTGATTTCATACGGAAAGACAGGCAGACATGACTAGATCGACTCGACTGTTATAACTGATCATGAATAAATAATAATGTTACGGACTTTTGCCCAACTCAGTATACCCTTTTTAGCCATTTGTATTTGCTGCTTTATAGCTCTGATCGCAGGCATATATATGTATATTTATATTGCCATTTGTATAACTAATTGGTATTTGCTTGGTTGTGTTTGCAGCTCGCAAACTGATGGATCCGCTGGGACTGCCCATAATGCGCACAGATCTGGACATTGAGCAGCTGCTGCAGGCGCCGCATCGTCCGGCCGGCGTCGAGAGCATCCTGGACATGTTCGTTGCCGCCCAGCACACGGTGCACATACTCCGCGCCGTGGAGCCGCATCTGCGCTTCGGCCTGGATGTGCGCAGTCATTTGGCGCGCGGCGGAAAGATGCCGGAAACGCTGCCCGCTGCCTGTGGGCGGGAGCAGTGCATCCATTTGGCGTCGCGCAAGCAAATCGGGGATGCCATCATACGCTATGAGGACAAAAGTATTCTGCAAAAGTAATCGGCTGCAATCAACTGCTAAACTGTTATACATATACCGTATATATAATAATCGTCAGTTCCTTTTTAAGCTTATCGACTCTATTTCCAAGTGTGTGTGCCTGCGTGTGTGTGTGCGTGTGTGTGTCTAGCTTTAGTTTATTTTTTGTTGTTTTCATTTATTTTGTAGATTTTTTTTATATATATTTTTTTGTATATGCCTTGCTTTAAAGTGAAACTTTTAATGCTCAAAATGGTAGACAAGAATTGTTATATTATCGAAGGGAGGGAAAGCAAATGGAGGGAGGGGGACGGGGCTTTGGGGAATGGGGGAATGGGGGGTTTTGTAACTTGTAGCTGCCAAAATGCTTGCTTATGTTTAAGCAACTGTAGACTAGAAATGAGCGCAAGTAGCTTGTAAGTTGTAATGGGGAAAAGTGTGTATAACAGTTGTATAACAGTCAATACAACAGCCATTAGCCAATATTCAGGGCCAGTCCAAGCTTGTCATTAGCCACTCTCAATTAGCAAATATACATAATTTATTAATTTATAATTGATACGCATATAAGCCTGTAATTCTTACAACAATTCCTATACACTAAACATATACTACTATATAATATATTTAATGCATAGTTAAGTGTTATAATATATATTGTATTTGCATATTTACATATTTACATATACATAATATCCTTAAGTTGAACAAGTGGCTGTTGAAGTAAACCAATCGGAATGTACTATGTGAAAATGAAAGAGGAACAAAAATGCCGCCTTAGCCAATCGAATGTGGCCGAAATCTTGCCTAATACAAACTTGCAACTGTTATACGCGCTCTTTCTAACCTATAATGTAGTCGAACATGTTTAACTCTATTATACTATTTTGACTACGATAAACCAAGAAAAGCTATTAGGATTCTCTATAAAGAAAACATTAAATTCCTGCTGTTATACAAATGCCAATTGTTATAAAACAAAACTAGACAAAAAAAAAAAGGATAAAACTACGTATTTAGTGTTCGAATAAGTAGCCTGCCAGTTATTTGTTTTTAATATGAGAAATATTTTGTACCGCATTTAGCATTTCGTATTGAGAAGCAAATATTTTTGTAATTTCAATCATAGACAACCATAAAAACATTTCTTTATTTATTATTATTATGCAATTTAACATTCTTGCTATAGCAAAGGCAAATATTTCGATTGTACATAGCTAATATATACTCAATTATATATTGTATAATTTATAATGTGTAGTCATAGTTTTAAAGCGCTACCATGATATGCATATGCATATATGTATATACATATATGCATAGCCTATGATGTACATATAAAACACATAAGATCTATCACGAACATGCCGACTTTATGATTGTTATTACAGAATATTACAATGTTGTACGATATATATATGTATGTATGTATGTTTCCAAATAAATGTATGTATATGTTTTCTACGCCAGCGACTTTGCCATACATGTATTAGTCTTAAGATTGCAGCAGGAAGCTAAGATCGGCCTGGGCGCATACGGAACCATTCGCGGAACCATCACTGAAACGGTAAACATAGGTCAGTATAACATTAGAATTTGCGAATAATTCGTCAACTAGCTGATCAGTCTTATGAGGAACATTCATTATCGATGCGAGTGCTGCCACATTGCAATTTGTTTCCACACATGGCAGTAAAGTTATCATCCTTAAATCTTGGAAGACCATTTCGAAGAACTTAGAAGCCATGACTTTTAATAGAAAATCAAAAATTTGTAAGTGCTTCAGATTTAAGTGCAGTAGTAATATGCATAGATGTCAAACCATTATCAAAACTGCCTCGGAATCAAACATCTGATAAGTTCTGACAAAGTTTTAAGTCTTGGAGGGGCATTTTTAGGGACTTACGAACCCTATCATGTCTTGATTTTAGTAGAAAGTTCAAAATGTTGAAATGCTTTAGCAAAGTTTTGGGCTATTATCTGATTTAATAGTCATAATGTACTAAAATCAACCACCAAAACTAATTCTGGTATAATGAAAGTGAATTTGATGAAAAACCCCTGTAAAATAGCCCTTTTCTCAATTTTTGGATATTTCGGTAATACGATTGAGATAGATATTTTGGACATTGGTGGGACAATAATTGTCCGGTTATACGAGATTATAGACATAGTTTGGAATTTTCTTTGATTTGCTGCACATTTAAGCTTGCTGCACTTATGCCTTGAACAGCTCCTCCAGTTGGGCGCGAGCGTGCTCCAGATAGCCATGACCGTGGAGGCGCGACGATGACAGCAGCAGCAAATTGCGAGTTTTTGGATTTGTGCGTGTTGTTATCGCTTTCAATGTGCATTCACAACTGGCATTCTTAACGCTGCTTGATCCGGTTTTGTGTTCTGTTGCCGTGCAGATAAGCCGTTGCTTTGTCTTATGAGTGCAGATAAACAATCAACGCTCAATTGAACAATCAGCAATTGCACCCCGCTTCCCGCTCTAAAGTTGAACAGCACACATATCGATATATCGATACTTGCAGCTGGCATAAACAATGGGGTATTCCATCAACTGATTTGGATTTGATATTGTATAAACTTGTTGTGACATTATGTTATATGCACATAACAAATTGTTGTCCGAAATGTGTAGTACGAAGAAAAAAATAAGAAGATACATTTATACCAAAAGTAAAAAGCCAGAATATCGGTATACCGTTAGTTGAAGTCTGCTCTAGTTTTTTAAAAAAGTTACTCGTAAACTAAAAGTTATTTTTTAAGCTTTATTTTAGTAGATTGGACAAAAAGTGATGAAGAATAGGGAACCATGGCAGCGTTCAGTCGAAAATGTAGTTGCATGTAGAATAGCATTTAGAAGTTGCAGTTTAGCTTGGTTAAAGACTTACAACATTATTGGGCAGTTAGTATTAACTATGATAGTTTTATTCAATACTTTTTGAAGAACTTGGAAACGATTATCTGTGCATTGCTTAACATTCTTTGCTTTGCAGTTTATTCTGTTCAATTAGATTGCTTAAAACATAAATAAATGATTCTCGTATGTATATGTATATATTATATATGTAATTGACTGCCGAGTCTTAACTTCACGTTTCAAGTATTAAATGACACAAACAAAAGACACACACACTCTCTCTCACACACACAGACACACACACACACACCCACGCACACAGTCAAGCATTCGTATTTAGTACTTGAAGTATTTCAATTTGTATTATATTTATTTCAAGTTTTACAACAAATTTGATGTCGTGTGTTTGTACATATATAATACATTATACATCGTACATTGTGTACTTAATAATGCATATGTATATATGTTTCTTGCATGCATAAGTATATAGGCAAACATAAGTATATATGTACATATGTATGCTTGTATATTAATAAAGCATTTCTCTCGATATCGAATTGAATTCTAGGAAGACCCAACTGCACAGTTTTTAATTGGGCTTTTTCTATATATCATTATAATAACTATGATTACATTTCATACATATTATTTTTCAATTTCTTTTCGTTTTTGCTTCATTTTACAGTGAGTTTATATTAAGGTATAGGCGTATAAGTTAAAAATAGAAAAAAAAATATATATTTAAAAAAAAACATAAATCAACAAATAATTACACAAAACTGTATGCTTTCAACATTAATTAGCTATTTCTCGTATATTTTGTTTCCATTTGTTAGACAATTTACACCAATTTTTTGCTTGGCGATTATTTAATGCGTTCGTGTTTTGGTGGCTTCATATTCATGTGCATCATATGATATATTCATCATGTGGTTTTAAGTAGATCGATTAGCGTGGTATCTCTTACAGTTTTACATTTTACAGTTTGACAGCAACTAGCTGGGCTGCCAAGGCTGAGGCACAGTTTGGTTTCTTTTTCATTTAGTGTTTAGTTTATGATTTTTAGTTGCATTCTCACGTTTCGATCATTTACGTTTGTTTTTCGTTTTTTTGAGCGCTGCAATTGCGAAAATTTCATTGCAATAGATGTTACTATAGATTTATATATGGTTTTTTTGTATGTATATAGATATAAGTATATATGCATGTTAATGTTTACACAGTGGTCGTTCGAAAATTGGAATTGATTTCCTATTTTTCTAGATTACATATTTTGAATTGAATCAATTTGAAAACAGGAGCAGAGCATAATAGAAGTGATAGCAGTACGAATCTGAATCTCTGGACAATGCTAATTTTCGATCGACTACTGTACATATACATCTATATCTATATATATATGTATATATATGTATATAATTATGTTTTGTATGCATGCATGCGTGTAAGTTGATTTCGTTTCATTTATAGTACTTAGGCTAAGAATATGCTTTTTTGTTTCTTTTGCGAATCGCGCTTGCTTCACATACATACAGACATATACTCACAGAGGCAGAACAAACACACACACACACACGCACACACAGACAGACAGACACACATACAAAATGCATGTAGAAGACGGCGGCAATTTACATTTTGGATAGTAGTTGTACAACAGACGACGCTGGCAATCGTGTCCTATTGCGGCGGCTGCTCATCGGGCAGGTCCAATATCCTGGCGACAAACTCGGAGATGTCCGTGTTGCGCTGTAGGTGCTCCACAATGAAGTTGTGCCGCAGCAGCTGCTCATAGTTGGGTCGCGCCGTATACTCCTTCTTCAGGCACGTCGCTATAAAGTCCTCAAAGTCCGCCGAGAACGAGCCCGACGGCAACCGCGGCGGATCGTCCTCAACGACCTGTAAGCAGCGAGATTCGTTTGCCATCAGATGCGCTCCGTGTGCAAAAGGGATTCATTCGACGCTCACCTGACGCAGCTGCTCGAATGGCGTTCGCCATTTGTTGTACGGATACTGGCCGGTGGCCATTTCAATCATGCTTATGCCCAGCGACCAGACATCGGAGCGTATATCGTATTGGGCTGGATTACCTTGCGGATCGATGCGCTCCGGCGCCATATACGGCTTGCAGCCGGCATCTATAGTCTTGGCCACAGAGTCAACCAGATAGCCTGCGGGTAAGCAGATTGCAAATTTGTTATTCTCCAGCGATTTATGGAATTCCATATTATTATTATTATTCAGTTTTTATAGTTGGCTTACACATATGTAGATATATATTCAAAATTACTCATTTTGTTTCCTAGTATTTCAGGGCTTTGTTTTTGTTTTCTTAAGAATTTTGTTTGTTTTGAATAAATCAATGAACCATTCTAATTTATCAACATTCTTATACTCTTTTCCTTGAAAATAGTATATTAAGTTTGTGCTGAAGTTTGTAATGCAAAGTTACTTCCAGTATGCTTAGAATGACGAAACAAATTGGCTGTCTGTCTGTCTGTCTGTATGTATGCAAACTAGTCCCTCTGTTTTTTAACTATCGTGATGAAACTTTGCACAGATACTTATTATTCAAACATACAACACATTGGTCGGAACCGGCCGGATCGGACCACTATATCTTATAGCTGCCATACAACTGAAAGTCGGCTTTCAACATAAATCCCATGTTTTCAAAGCTACCGCGATGAAACTTTGCAGATACTTATTACTCAAACGTATATCACATTGATTGGAGCCGCTCGGATCGGATCACTATATCTTATAGCTGCCATACAACTGGAAATCAATTTAATATTTCACTAGAACATTTTAATTCATATGATATCAATTTTTGCAGCTAATGAAAGTGCTGCAGTTGGCAGAGGGAAATTTGTGTAAGGTTCGAAACGAGTATAACGAGTCTTCGGTTCAATATGATTTATATAAAAACTTTAGCGGTTGCTTTTTACCCTTTCTATAAGGGATAAATTGTGAGTAAGTTGGGCAACAATTTGCAATTAACCATTTGGAATTTGAACTAAGCATTTTAACCAAGATAGTTTTATTTACCCTATTCTCGACCTTTCTAGAGCAATCAATCAAGTCTAAATTGAATGGAAAGAAATGAAAATAATTACTAGTCGCAAGCAATCAATTTCTGAGTGCATTTCATTTCCATAATATTGTTGACATTTCTTTTTGTTCCAATTAATTTGCGAATATTTGTGAATTATTTTGCAGCTAAGAAAACTTCAAGTAAATTGAATATAATGAAACTAAATTTATCCAACTATTGTAGAACTTAATCAATAAACAGTTTTCGCTATGCCCAAACACTATTTAAGCTATCAATCATTTGAAAGACAGCTCAACTAATTATTAGGGCCCTCTTCTCACCTGAGATGCCAAAGTCGCATATCTTCATCTGACCGCTGCGATTGATAAGTATATTTGAGGGCTTTACATCACGATGTATGACCTTCAGCTGGGCGTGCAGATAATGCAGAGCACTGACCACACTCATCGCAATCTACAAAAGGAATATGTGACATATATATATATAGAGTAATGTAATTAGAAAAGCTCACCTTGCCAAGCACCTGCTCCTCCATGGTCAGCTGATTGCGAAAGACCTTCGGGTAGAATTTGTCCAGACTGGTATTCATGACCTCCATGCATATCCAGACGTCGCCCTCGCGATACATCGCCCCGTAGAAGTGGACCGTGTAGGGACAGTCGCTGGACCGCATCGATATGTCCAGGTCCATGATCAGGCGCTGCTGTTCCCGAAAGTTAACGGTCATCGGTATGCGCTTCACGGCCAGCACTGTGCCCGTCTGGCGGTGACGCATCTTCTCCACAATGCCATACGCGCCGCGTCCCAGATCGCAGATCTTCTCCAGGCTGTCCGCATCGATGTCGAATGTCTGATCGCCGATCTGTATGGTGGCCCGCGAGTCCAAGTTGCGTGGCGGCACGCTGTAAATTTAACATGCATGTTAAATGTGTGTTGCAAATGTGAGGTTAGCTTTTACGAATGATGTATGACACTTGCTAGTTATTTGTTTTTGATCTTCATATTTATGTAATAGATCTCAATATGCATACTAATGAAATCTGGTAAATGAAGCCTTAATGGAACCTGCTAGTTATTCGCATTGTCTTCATATTTATATATTATATTTATATAGTATGTTAGCTTTTTGAATTTGATGCCTGAGCCACACCTTCTAGTTATTCGCTTTCTATTTGGTATATTAGAGCTTTTATATAATGTAAGATATCGTATAGCTACGAGTATTTCGTCTACGAGTGATTCGTCTAGAAAAAAAGACATGATCGGCATAAATGGTTAAGCCCTTTTCTGGAGTCCTAGCAATTTAATTGCATCATTACTTCTTTGAGTAATTGACATGATTTTTTTTGCAAAGTTTTTTCATATATTACTCTTTTGGTGTTGGTTTTCTATTCGAAAAATTGCAGAGATCAACTTTAATGAATGACATCAAAGCTCAACATTTTATTCGTGTTGGTGTTTTAGCCTTGAATGTTGGAACAATGTAATTTTTATATTCTTTTTTTCAGTTTTTCGCCAGCTATCGGAATTTTATACATCCAACTAATGACACAGTTCCATTTCCGAGGCAAGAAATAGGATATTAAGCGTATTTCGATCATGTCTTCTTTTTCGCTCTGTGTTTTCAGTTTTTTGTTTTATGTTGTTTTTTACACATTGAAAAAACTATGGAAATGGAAACTATGAAACCGTATAAGGTTCTGTGAACAAATTACATATTTTATTTTCTTTGTATGCTATTTTTGAATATTTTTTTTTTAGATGCAACCCTAAGAATAACTAAATTGTGTTTATATTTAGTTAAGAAAAAATAATGTTAGATCTGATGGAATTGACTCTGTTATTCCATTCTAGTTGTTTACAGTTCACAAAATCAAAGCCCCATATATAAAAACAAAACTGTTGCATGCTATTTTCATTATGCTTGCATTCGATCATATAAGTCGCAAGCAAATGCAGCAGTGCAATTTCTTCGAGTGTATACATTATGCGGCACATCAAATACAGCTGTTCTTTGCCAATTAGTTCAGCGAACCAGTTCAATCACACATACAGATGCAGATGCGAAAACAAAAACGACAAAAAAAGCGCTCTTGTTATAGAACATGCAATTGTTGTTGTTGTGTGCGCACGCACACATAGAAACGAACCGCTGCATGCTGCTCGCGCACAGAGAGGCGCAAAAGCAAAAGTTGAAGCAGAAGCAGAAGCAAAAACAATGAACAAGTGTCATAGTGTCATAACCCCAGGCGTATAATGCACTTACAATGCCGGTTCCGGCTCACGCGGAATGCCGATGGGTGTGAGGCGCGGACGTGGTCGTGACATTGCGGGCGCTGCAAAATCTCTGTTTGTCTGCCTGTGTGTGTGTGTGTGTGTGTGTGGGTGTCGTGTGTTTGGCGGCCTGCACTTGCACTTTTCTTTTGCTCTCCTCTCTTCGCTGCGCGGCTCTCCTCTTTTGCTTTCCTTTGCTTGCTTTTCACGCGTGCTTCGCTGCACGTTTCGCCTGGTAACTGAAATGATTTGCTCCAATTTTGGTTACTTTTACTGGCACTGCTGCTGCTGGCTGCGGCTGCTACTTCTGTGTGGGTTTTTTATTGAGTCGGCGTCGAGCGCAAAAAAAAATAACAAAAAACAACAACAAATACAGCGGCGACGGCTGCTGCTTTTGCTATTTTTACCACATTTGGTCAAAGCGCGTTGTGGAAAACTGCCCGCTGCGCGTTTGACTTTGCGAAATGCGACAGTGGAAAAGCAAATGCTGCTCAATATGTATGTGGCTGGCTAGTGTGTCCCGTTTTTTTTCGGCTTTGATTTACTTTTTTCTCTCTTTTCTTTTTCAACCAACACTCGCGCAAGACTCGTCCTCGTTGAAAACAATACAGTGGGTAAGCGCAGTGTTGCCAACTCAGCCTTTTCCTCTAGTTAGACTTTACGTTTTTTAATCGCCACTCATATTTCTGGTATTTTCTGCAGCCGATATTTGTCCTTGAGCCCCAAGATGGTACGCAAGCTGCTGCTTAGCTTGTCGCTAAGCACAGTAGCTGTATTATCACGAAAACACCTTTGGATTTATGCATATTTTAACGTACAAGCAAATAAGCATAGCTATTTGGCGCAACGGTCAATATATCGATATATGTGACACTATTCAGCGAAGCGATAGTTTTGCTGTATTTGTGCTCTACGCGAGTTATGGTCACACTGTGCACACTATCTTCTTGTTGGTGGTGAACTGTTTCACATTGTTTTATAGCTGTACGTGCGAATTAGGCAGCAAATAAAGCAACATCTTGATGTGTAATGCAAAAGTGCAGCAACAAATACAAGCAGACGCTGCCCTAGCGCACAAGTGCAAAGTGAACGCCCACAAAAACTAACAAGAAATATAAATTATAAAAAACGATTTGCGAGCTGCTGCTGTTGTTGTTCTAGTTGTTGGTGGTGTTAGTGTATTAGTGTTGTTGTTGTTGTTGCTCTGCTGTGCTGTGCCGTTCTGTGCGCTGCGTGCGTGCGTGCGTGCGTCCGTGCGGTCGTGCTTCTCGCTCGCACAACGTTGCTGTTTTCAGCTTTGTGTTAAACATTGTTGTTGTGGTTTTTTTTTTGTATTTTGTTTTGGTGCGTGTGACAGCGTACACAAACAATAGTCAAATACAGCGAGAGAGCGAGAGAGAGAGAGAGAGAGACACACACACACGCGGCGTGTGTGTGTGTGTGTGTGTGTGCAGCCATAAATACATAACGCAAGGAAAATCGAATTCGCAACAAGAAGAAGCAGCAGCAGCAGCAGCAGTAGCAGAAAGTGAAGAAGAAGCAGCAGCAGAATGTCCAGCACAATTGAATTTGAGACAATTGGCAGCCGCCTGCAATCGCTGGAGGTGGCGCTGCAGGCGCAGAACGAATCGCACGAGCAAATCGTCTTATCGAATGCCCGCGGCGCCGTCGCCCGCGTCCGCCCCACAACAATAACGGCGGCGACAACAGCAACAACAACGGCAGCGACAGCAATGCAGCAGCAACAACAACAACAACAACAACAACGTCAACATCAACCAAATGCTGCCAACGCTGTTAGCGTCGCAGCTGCAGCGGCCGCCGCAGCAGCTGCTGCCAACGTCGCTGCCGCCGCCTCTGCCTCCGTCGCTGCCACTGTCGCCGCCAACAACAACATCATCGCCGCCGCCGCCGCCTCACCCACAAGAGCGCTGCCGGCGCCGACGCCAGCGTCACTGGCGTCCGGCATTTTCGCGGGCGGCGGCGGCGGCTTTGCCCCGCCCACAAGGAGTCCGCGCCCAACGCCCAGTCTGCCCATACGTAAGTTTTTTTACTGTTACAGCATAAATTTATGTTGAAAAGCAAATAGATAGATATAGTGGACGTTCGGATATGAGAACTATTCAGAAATTAGAACCACCCCTGTAATGATTCTTATTTCTTATACTACCCACTGGCTAAGCTACGCTAATGCACATGAGCAGCTACAGTACACGCTCGCTAGACTGAACTCGTTATTTAAGCTACAAATAATTTGATTAAGCAAATACTCAAAAGTACAGATGTTCCGATTTTGTTCGTTCTGTCTATTTCCAATTTTAAATATATTATTTCATAGTTTTCTAAAATTATGCCTATTTATTCTTTGCACCGTTAGCGTAAACAGTAAAAACTATCGCGTGTGCACTGTACATACGTTTGTGTGTGTGTGTGTGTTGATAAGAAATTGACATTTCGATACGATACGATAAATACGCGAATGTACTCAAATAAACATAAACATGTGTATGTATGCATGTGTGTACATGTGTAATACCCTTAACAAAGGGCACGCGTGTTATCGATCTCTGCGCTTTTCGATTGCATCGATAAGCGCACGCTGCGAGCAAAACAAATTGCAAACACAACAAAAACAACAACACTTGTTTTGCCAAACGCAGCAGCAGCAGCAGCATACACTTGTCTCTGCCGACGTCGCAGTCGCTGCCGACGCTGCTTCCTCTTGCATGCTTTTTGTTCCTCTGCGTGTGTGTGTGTGTCTCTCTCTCTGTGTTTATGTCTTATTCGCACTGATTCGTATTGGATTTTCATTATTGTCATTGTGTTGTCCTTTGAATTTAAACTAATGAAATTTGATTGCTCGCAAGTCGAAACTTAATAATTAATGCGTTAATGGTTCAAAAAATTAGGACGATAAGCACCAAAAGACATTACAAATTATTAAAAACTATCAGAAGTTGTTCTTTTGACACAAAAATCACACATTCAGAAATTAGAACCAGTTCTGAGAAGGTCAAATTATCCACAAAGAAACGCAGGAATTTGAAGAATCATGACGATAATTGATTATACGCTTAAGAAAGAAACATAAAATCACAATTTACTTGTTGTTATTGGTTTGCAAACCTCTTTAAAAGCAACTCCAATTGGAATGCAAATTCGTACTGAATTACTGTTAAGTCTTTTTGCACACCCTGTTAATGTTGCTCTCCCTCTTGCTCTCACTCACAGAGGCTCACTCCTCTTTCGTGCCCTTGCACATAAACTTTTCTATGCACATATGTGCATATGTGTGCATGTGTGTATATGCGACTGTATGCTTGTGTGTGTGTGTGTGTGTGTCGCCGCTTTCATTTGGCATGTTTGTTGGCATTATTCTTTTTTGGCATTTCCGGAGTAATGTTAATGTCTTGATACGCGCACGCCTCGTTCGCATTGTTGTTTGTTTTTGTATTCGCATTCGCTTTTGGTTTCGCGTTTCTTCACCCGCACACACACACACGCACACACGCACACACACACGCGCACATGGAGTGAAGACAGCGTGACTCGGGTGAGGATTGCGGCGACGAAATTTGTCTTCGCCTGTGCCTGTGTGTGTGTGTGTGTGTGTGTGTCTGTGTGTCTGTGTGTCTGTGTGTTCGCCTTTCTGCCAATTCGCACATTGTTTACAAAAAAACATATTACAGTTTTGTTGTTGTTGTTGTTGCTAGTGACATTGCTGTTATTTGCCATTTGAATTGGTTGAAAAGCAATAACTTCATTTAACGTTAACGTTAACAATAACAATAACACCAGCCATAATATTAAAAATAACAACGAATTAAATGCGCTAGTCGCTGGTGTAATGCACAGTGGGGCAAATTGCATTTGATTTCATTAAAGCAAATTGGTTTTTTCTATTTAAAATATTTTTTTTAAAGATTTTTTATCAGCGCCGTGCTGTTCTATGCAATGTACAACTATTTAGGCAGGTCATTCAAAATAGCTATAAAAAAAAAAAAATTTGGACTATAAGATACCCTGTGCCAAGTTGCTAAGTATTCGTATTCATATTCTTAAATATTTCAAAAACATTGAAAAATACTTTTCATAATGTTTCACATATGCTTGTTTCTTTTAGAAAGATAAAGAAGTAGTTAGGCATCTCTTAAGCATACTATATTATTGGTTAATAAAATGAAGATAGTACTCTAGCTTAGCAAAGGCTCGAAATAAAATGCTACATGCATGTATGAATAGTGTTAACAGTTCTTAAAGCATTTTTCAAAAGTATAGATAAGTACATGTGCAATAAGAAATGCAAAACAATTGTTAGCATTGACCTTGAGTCGAAAACTTTTGCCATAAAAATGCAGTTTGTGCCAGTTTGCATGCCATTCCTATGTCCACAGACACACACACACACACACACACACACACATGGGTGCTTTGTTTGACTAACGGTCATTAGAGACAACAACAAATTGTTGAGTAGCAATATTTGTAATTGATCTGCACATAGCTGGAAATTGAAGCGTTCTCAACATAAATTCCTATCGCTGTCTCGCTTGCTCTAATCGTACATTCACATTCTGCTGTCTCGCTCAATAGAAGATCCCGGAACGGCTCGAACACGCCGGATGATGCTGCCACTGCCGACCCAGTCGCATCCCTCGGAAACGGAAACGGACAAGAAGCTCAAGATGATCATGGGCCAGACGGGCAAACTGAACATCAACGGGCGACAGTATCCGACGGACATTCACGATCTGCAGCATCTGGGCGATCTGGGCAACGGCACCAGCGGCAATGTGGTCAAAATGCTGCACTCGTCCAGCAACACGATCATTGCCGTCAAACAGATGCGTCGCACCGGCAACGCCGAGGAGAACAAGCGCATCCTCATGGATCTGGATGTGGTGCTCAAGTCCCATGACTGCAAGTACATTGTCAAGTGCCTGGGCTGCTTCGTTCGCGATCCGGATGTCTGGATCTGCATGGAGCTGATGTCCATGTGCTTCGACAAGCTGCTCAAGCAGTCCAAGATGCCGGTCCCGGAGCCCATACTGGGCAAGGTCACCGTGGCGGTAAGTCCAATTCTCAACAGCTAAATATATCGATTTATATATAACAATATATACTGTAGTTATATTGACTTTCGAGACTTTTGTCTAAGCAATATTGTCAATAAATCTGGAAGAACTCCTTAAGAACTGTCCTGTAACCAAATATCAATGATTTCGTATGTAGTATATATGATGTATCTGGAAAAATTCCGCAATATTATAACTTTTGCTCTAGACTTGATTAAAACTCGCCAATTATTTCTGCAAAACGAATTTTTCGTCTCAAAAATTAAAAAAATTTTGATTTAAATTATTATTTCTAAAAACAAATTCTTAAGGCATTACGAAGTCTTTAATTTCTGAAGATACAAACATTTTTGAAGATTATAATTCTTAGACAATTCTAATTGTATTGTAATATATTGCAAATATAGCTGAAACAAATTTTGTTCATTGAAGTTGAGCTTAATTTGAATCTTATTTTTCACGAATACATAAACAAATTGAATTATATGTATGAATTAGGATGACCGTATATTTCTTTTAATATCTAACATCTTAGCTAAACATAACTTTGGCTCCTAGAAAAAGAAAATGCACTCAGATTTTAAAACACAAATATTTCCTCCAAAATCATTTAAGAATGCAGTCCTAAAAATCACTTGTGAACTTAGCTTGGTAAAAAGTGTACCGAACGCATATGATTGTTATACTCTGATACCGAAGGTATTCATAGTAGTATATTGAGTTTGTGTAATGTCCGTCTGTCTGTACTAAATCCTTTCGACACTACTGAAGATAGAGACTTGAAACTTGGACTGTTATGCATGTTTTCATCTGCTGCAGATAAAGTGTTGAGACTTTTGTGCCTCGCCCACTGGGATGCTGGCAAATCGATAACATGTCGATACATCTGTAATTACGAATCGATAAAACGTGAATATTTCACCGAGTTTTTGAGCTAGAGTCACCAAACTTAGATGGTAGATTACTGTTAAGGACTTTTAAAGGTTAGGCCACGCAAAATTTGCAAAAAGTATATGTTTCAACTGTTTCAACTGTTTCAGCTGTTTTGACAATGGTATCAGAGTATTAGGCAGTCGCTTATGTCCGACTTGTTGCATCTCTTTGCATTTTGCAAATTCTAGCCTAAATAATCGCATAGAAAATCTAGTAGTTCATTCTACAATTCTATTAAACCAAAAATAGCTGTGCAAACACAATCTTAGACTATAAACTATATGATTCATGAGTTATCAAGCATAATGCCCTTGCCCTACTTACCTGATTACAGACGGTCAACGCGCTGTCCTATCTGAAGGACAAGCACGGCGTTATCCATCGCGATGTGAAGCCGTCGAACATTCTGATCGATGAGCGTGGCAACATCAAACTTTGCGATTTCGGGATTAGCGGCCGTCTGGTGGACTCCAAGGCGAATACACGTTCCGCTGGCTGTGCAGCCTACATGGCGGTGAGTTGCATCACAAAATCAATACCACTAATTCCTAAACTAATAACTGAACTTGTTTCTGTCGCCGCAGCCGGAGCGCATCGATCCGAAGAAACCAAAGTATGATATACGCGCCGATGTCTGGTCGCTGGGCATAACGCTTGTGGAGCTGGCCACCGCACGTTCCCCATACGAGGGCTGCAATACGGACTTTGAGGTGCTCACCAAGGTGCTGGACTCGGAGCCGCCGTGTTTGCCCAGCGGCGAGGGCTACAATTTCAGTCAGCAGTTCCGTGACTTTGTCATCAAGTGGTAAACATTAACAAGCAGCTTGCAAATGAGCGCAGGCCCATACAATTGAGGCCATCTAATTGGGTACACTTCTCCTCTGAAAGTCATATAGTCATATAGTCAGATTACCTCCGTGAAAGTCATATAGTCTATTAACCTAGAAGCCATGTAAAAATAGTTTTGTTTTATATAATCGAACAATGTAAACTAATAGATAGACATACATTGTAGTTCAGACTGATTAGATACTATAATTCGATGATTGCCAAGCCGAAAAAAGCCACGCCCGAAATTAGTTTGTTTTTTGGCCTATTTCGGTTTTCAAAAATGGAACTGCTACTTAAGTTTATCGTTTAACACAGGCAACAAACTGAAAAGACTGGAAGATTAAGCCAAAACATCGACAGCACGTCAATTTTGAGGTTTAGTTTGTGCTCAAAGTTAATTGGTTTATCAAAAAAACCAACACTAAAAAAGTTATATTGACCAACATCAAAATTCGCAGTATCGTAAGAAAAAACTTCACAAACAAAATGTAGCTTAAAAAAGTATATTATTATTATATATATATATATAGTTTTGATGAGTTTGTAGCATTTTCTAGTACAAATCTTGTAATTTGTACATTCCTTATAAATAACAATATTTACAAATTTGCAAATGCTAACTAGCCATGTAGAAAAGTAATAATAGAGTTACGTTAAAACTCAGTCCATCAATCCAGAGCCAAAATGTTAAGTAAACATATAGATAACTGAACATTTGAAAGCAATTTATAAGTTTTCATTAAATTGTGCCCAATTATATGTGCCCAATTATGTGGTGCATGGGTGAACATAATGCTAATGCTCTCTCTTATTCTGACGCAGCCTAACCAAGAACCATCAGGATCGTCCCAAATATCCGGAGCTACTAGCGCAGCCATTCATCATCTTCTACGAGCAAGCCAAAGTCGATGTGCCCAGCTGGTTTCAGAATGTCGTCGACGCGGCCGCTGGCCGAAGGAAGCGCGCCAATGGCGATGCCACGCTGACGAGGTGAGGTCCTGCCGCTGCTCCCTAACATGCCACAGTCTCATGCCCAGACAAACCCCGTCCGAACCCTTGAGAACCCCCCCCAGCCCCCTCTAGCCCAGCTAGCCGCCAAGCCCTGCTCTCTGCTGTCTGCTGTGTGTGTGTGTGTGTGCGAGTGTGTGTGTGTGTGAGCGCCCAAGAACACAACAACGCTTCGTTTACTTTATATTTGTTTGCGTTTCCGTTTCCGCTTTTGTTTCATTCCGTTACGTTGCGTTACGTTTTTCTTTTTGATTTCTTTAGCTAACTCTGACAACCAAAACAAAATGTCCTAACAGGTAGGCAATACAACAACAACAACTACAAAAGTATACAAAATAATATTTTTTTAAAATAAAAACAGCTACAACTAAAACTAAAACTGTACCTAATCGTAGGGTGTTTGCTAAAGTTTGTAATATTTCTTGTTTGCTTAGCTAAAAAACCAATTAAATGACACATCTGAAATTAATTTGCTTTTCTAAAACAATTCCTAAACATAAAGTTGGCATGTCTTTATTTTCTGTCTCTCTCTCTCTCTCTCTACACACTCTGTCTCTTTTTCACTTGTTTTTTCTGTATTATTTGTTTATGTATTCATATTGGTTTTCCAATTTTACTATTTGAGCACAATTCTACAATTCCTTTTTTCTACTACCAACTTGTATTTTGTTTTTGTTTTTTTTTTTTAATTTTTTCTTAACACTAAATGCGCTTTGATTGCACTTTCTTCAGGTACTGACAAAGCACTTGAGTTTCCCAATAGTGCTTAATTGTGGTGAGGGTGTACCCTATATATATCATATATATCATATATCGATTGTCGGTACTTAAGAGAAGTGCATTTGCCATGTACATATATATACTAGCCATAAATACATACAGACATATGTATACAATTTAGCTGCCCACTTTTGACTCGACTCCCCTCTAGTGAGTGCCAAATTCCACAAGTACGTCGTACCCTCCTCTGCCCCCCACTTTCCCCCACCCCCCCCACATAAGTATTACCAAAACAAAAGAAAAGAAAAGAAGAAAAATAATTGAAAATATTTTGCGTTTTATTGACTATTTAATTTGTGTGTTTCTTTTGATTTTCTATTTTCATCTTTTTTATTACCATTTTTTGTAGGTTAACCTAATTCCTAATACATATTATTATAAATAAATGAAAACAAAAACCAGACAAACTGTAAAGCCGATTAAAACCAAAACATAAAAACATAAAAAAAAACATTAATTATAATCGCTAATGCAAGCAATGAGCTATATATATATTTTTATATATATATATATACCTACACATATGCATATATATAAATATATAGTAATAATTTATATACCCTTACCATGATATAAACGAAACAAATACAAAACAAGTCAAAACCATAAAAACTCCCAAAAATCAAAAGTAAAATTCAGTAAGTACGACCGAATTTCTTATTATTATTGTTATTATTATTAATATTATTATTATGATTATGTTTATGCGCATTTAACTAATTATTATTTGATCTTTAATGATGGTATAACTATGTTTAACTCTCTTCTGTTGCTCGTTACTAATTTATGTTATAGTTATATTGTTGTTAGTCTGCTGCATGTTGCTTGTGGCTTGTTGGCTTAACATTCGTTGCATTCTCTTAATTGTTTCTTAATTTATTTGCCAAACAAAAAACCAAAAAAACAAAAAAAACCAGGTAAATTTCATTACGCTTTTCATTTGCCTATAAATTTTGTATATTTATACTCTTTTCGAAGAAAATAGTATATTAAGTTTGTCCTGAAGTTTGTAACGCATAGAAGGAAGCGTCGGAGACCCCCAAAAGTTACTGCCAGTATGCTTAGAATGACAAAACAAATTGATCTAGCCATGTCCGTCTGTCTGTCTGTCTGTCTGTCTGTCTGTCTGTCTGTCTGTCTGTCTGTATGTATGCAAACTAGTCCCTCAGTTTTTGAGCTATCGCGATAAAACTTTGCACAGACACTTATTATTCCAGGGGACAGCACATTGGTCGGAGCCGGCCGGATCGGACCACTATATCTTATAGCTGCCATACAACTCGAAGTCGGTTTTGGCCATATATCCCATGTTTTTTAATCTATCGCGATGAAACTTTGCACTGATATTTATTATGCAAAGAGACATCACATTGGTTTGGAGCCGGCTGGATCGGATAACTATATCTTATAGCTGCCATACAACTCGAAGTCGGTTTTGGCCATATATCCCATGTTTTTAAACCTATCGCGATACAACTTTGCACAGATACTTATTATTCGAAGAGACATCATATTGGTTGGAGCCGGCCGGATCGGATCACTATATCTTATAGCTGCTATACAACTGGCAATAAATTAAATATTCTTAGAAAAAAAAATGTTGCGCGTGCAGTTGGCAGAGTGAAATTGCCTATAGGTTCGAAAAGAGTATAAAATCTTCGGCACGCCGAAGATAATCCTTCCCCACTTGTTTTATTTGATTTCATTGTTTATTTTTTGTTTTGTTCTGTTTATTGCTGTTTGTTTCTTTGTGCCTTGCAACGTTTTGTTGCAATTGCTCTTGCTGTTGTTCCATTCCATTGCGTTTCGTGCCATTCCGTTTCGTTTCGTTTCAATGCCACCACATTGCTTTTGTATATATGTATGTATGTACAAACTCCTTTTATGTGTCTATATATGTTATTCATGTCTTTGCCTCATTTCCACCATTTCTTCTCTTGTCTCTCGCTTGCTCATCTCATTGTTATCATTGTTTGTGTTTTTTTTGTTTGTTTGGCCTTTACACTTTGTTGGTGTTTTGAGTTTAGCTTTTTAGGTGCCAATGCAACATTTCAAAATGGCGACAAATTGGTTTTCTGCTTATGTGGCGCCATCTGGCGGCTCAAAATTGTTATTTCGATGGACTTTATGCTTAAGGAACATGTGGAAAAGTGAAACAGTTTTGGCAACTGTAAAGTGGATGCTTTAGAAAGAGGGAAACAACTGGGAACTAGTTGATAGTGCTAGCTAAAGGTGGAAAGAGAGAGAGACAGAGTGAGAGGGAGAGAGAGAGAGAGAGAGCAAGAGATCGAGAGAGAGACATACTTGCAAATAATTTAAAGAGCCTGTTGCCTGTTTAGTAAATATCGACATCGTTTGTTGTTGCAGAAATGAAATCAGTAAGAAATATAATCCTGTTCTAGAATTGATTTAGAATTTGCGAATTGAAAAATTTCCAAAATTAAGATTAAGAATACTAAGAGTACGGAAGTGCTATTGTTTCTATTTTATGTTTAGAAGTCTTAAAGCGTTGAAGATAAACGTCATTTTCTTTAGATAATAAATCAGTAAAGAATTGTATGATTTATATTTGGGTTTTTATACCCTGAACCCATTAAAAATGGGTAAAAAGGGTATTATGGTTTTGTGCAAATGTATGTAACAGGCATAAGGAAGCATCTCCGACCATATAAAGTATATATATTATTGATCAGTATCAACAGCCGAGTCGATCTAGCCATGTCCGTCTGTCTGTCTGTCCGTCTGTCCGTCTGTATGAACACACAGATATCAGAGACTACAAGAGCTAGAGACTTCAAATTTGGAACATAAGTTCTCCTAATACCGGGACATATCAAGTTTATTTCATTTGATCGATAACTCGTCGCATTCAAAAGTTATCGATAAATTTTGATTTTAGACTAGCGTTTTTGGGACATAACTTAAAGTTATAAAAGCTAGAGACCCCAAATTTGGCATGTATTCTCGAATAGCATACACATGTAACAAATATTTCACTTTTTGGATACCACCCCCAAACCCCCAAAAGTTAAAAAAGGTACGAAGGTACGACCCTGCAATTTGGTTTGGTCACACATATTATTGACAATTGTATGTCCCAAAAATTTCAGTAAGATCGGACAATAAACACAGAAGCTATTTAAGATTTAACTTTCCATTGTGTGGGGCTCAGCGAAAGAGCAAGCTAACTGCTTAAACCGCTTGCACTGCTTGTACTGCAGCATGTGTGTGTTTAGAGTAGTACGAATGATTGTAAGGACTGGGTTCAGGGTATCTCGTAGTCGGGCACTCCCGACTAGAGCACTCTTACTTGTTCTTGGTTAGATTAGGTCAACTATAATATAAATGCTACATATGAAATCATTATTGCCCTCTCTGTCGCTCTCGCTCGCACTCTATCGCTCTCTCTCTCTCTCTCTCTTTCCTTAGCTTCTTGCTTGCTTCTTGCTGCACACATTGTCTCATATGCATATAGCTCATTTTTGTTATATGTTTCATCAGTATATCCCATCTGTACACTTGCCCCATTTGCTCCTTCTACACACACACACACACACACACACACACACACACACATTCACACGCAGTCACTCACTAGTTCCGCATCACACAGAACTCTTATCTCCCTCTCTCTCTCTTTCTCTGTGTCTGTTTCACTCTTTCGCTGCCATGCTGGCGTACATTTTGTGTGTGTTTTTGCACAAAACGGGCCCCAAGTTGAGCAACAAATACTAATAACACTTATGCGTTAATTGCAGAGCAACAGCAACAACAGCAGCAACAGTTGCAGTTGCAGCAGCAGCGGCAACAACACCAACAGCAGCAGCAACAGCAGCACCAACATTTTATGGCAGAAGTGCAGCGCGCAGTCCGATCGCAAATCAACAGCTGACAATGACAACGGTGCTTAAGGCAATAAAACCCACACAGATTCCAAGCTACCAGCAACAGCAACAACAGCAACAGCAGCCGCTGCAGCAACAGTTGCTGCCGGGGCCGCAGTATTTCATGCAATCAGCCACACAACTACCTCAGCAACAGCAGCAACCACAACTATCAGCAACAGCTGCAGCATCAGGCACCAACACCACCACAGCAACAGCAACAGCAACAACAACATTGAACTACTTCAGCAGCGGCGGCGGCAGCAGCAGCAGCAGCGCTAGTCCAATGTCGCCGCCCGGTGGTTACAACAATGAGATCAATAAGCTTTATCGCAAGTCGCCGTTTATGCAGCGCAAATTGAGCAATGGCTCACATTACAAATACAACGATGAGAGCCCCAAAAAGGAGTCGGTTTTCAGCAGCATTGGTTCGTTCGTTCGTTTGTCGCCACGCCCACTTGTTGCTAAAGCACTTTGTCTCTTTCTTCTTGCAGGTCAATCGATATTACGCAATCTGACCACATCGCCCTTCAGCCAAAAGAAACACCAACCAATCGTGACGGCAACAACGCCCATTGCCCCAACAGCAACAACACCCATACAAGCAACAACAGCAACAACAACAGCAACAGCACTGCCGCATATTAAACCCAAAACACCCACGGAGCTTTTTGGTGCGCCCAAGTGGCGTCTGCCAGCGGACGTCACTTTGCCGTACGACACCTGTGATAGTAGTAGAATTGATAATGTCAGCGGCCTCGGCTCGCCGCTGATAACAGAGCCAGCGATAGCGACAGCGACAGCAACAGCAACATTGCAGCTGAATACCCAGCAGCAGCAGCAGCAGCAGCAACAACGACTGCAATCGGGCAATCAGAGTCCCATAGGTGAGGGCAGATAGTGGGCAACTATCTTAGACTAGAGTGAAATCTACGATATGTAAACTATAGTTATTTGCTATCATTGATTGACAATTTTACTATTGAGTTTAGAAAATGTAAAATGTAGTATTTTTGAAAGTTATATATAAAATGTTATGTAGAATATTAACTAACTAGTAGTTGTAGCACTTCTGTTTTCATTTGCATGCGTTTACTGCATTAAATTCTTTGATAAAGGCCTGTAAATATGTTTGTAAATTATCATTTCGTTTATATTATGCATTTATATAAATGTTTTCATTTTTTTCAATTGCTGTACTATTTGAACTAACTTTGTATATCAACTTCATTTTGCTTATACATATATATTATATTTGCGAGTTCATTTATAGTTTTCTTTTGTATCTGTCTTACTTGTCATGATCATGATTTATTATAAGGTTACTATCATCATTTTTTTTTTTTTTACAAACTTTTGCTTGAGTTCAGTTTATTTTTTATGTTATGCATTTACTCAATTGTATATTATATTTTGGCTACCATGAATCTATTATGTGCATATATAATACATAATACATAAGCTATACATATACATAGGAGTTTATTAATAGTGTTGCTTATATGTTATTTGTTGAACAGCAAGATTTTAACGCAATGCATTTTTTACATTCAATATTTTTGTATAATCAATTCACGTTTAATTATTAAGTTGCAGACGTTACTCGGTTGCTTATCATGTCTATCAGGATCACTTTCAACTTCAAACATTCTGTAATTTTAGTCGAATAATAATTTTATTTTCATGGCCACTTTATATTTGTACTTTGATAAGTATATTGCATATTTATGTATTTCGCATTAATTCTGACTCAAGATTAATCAGAATTGCATCCATTTTCTTTTTTTGTCGTAGGATCAGCAATTGCGATGTACAACTAATTTGTAATGCTTTTAATATGCTGCAAAACGAATTTAAAACTATTTGTAAACAACAATTTGTGTATAACCTACATATTTATATATATTTCGATCTTTGTATTCGCAGTGCTGCAACGCTTTTACCATCAGCAGAATCAGTTGCGTGAAAAGGAAGCTGCCGAGCGGCATCAACAGCACCATCAACAGCAGCAGCAGCAACAGCAGCAGCAACAGCAGCAGCAACAGCAGCAGCAGCAGCAGCAACAGCAGCAGCAGCAACAGCAACATTATCAGCAACAGCAGCAGCAGCAACAGCAGCAGCAACATTATCAGCAACAGCAGCACCATCAACAGCAGCAGCAGCAGCAACAACAGCAGCAACAGCAACACTATCAGCAGCAGCAACATAATTATCAGCCACCGCAGCATTATCATTATCAGCCGACGCCGCCGCGTCCTTCACCTGGTGGTGGTGGCAGCACCACACCCAACACACCAAACACACCCATCAGCGGCGCCACCACCAGCACCAATCCGTTTCACAGCAACTATGCGCCGCCGGCGGGCTCCTCATCGCACTCCACCTCTAGTCAATCGTCCACGCAGTCGACATGCTCGCAAATTGCCGTACAGCAATCGCCGGCATCGCCCGCTGCCGCCGGACACTTTGGTGTGGGCAATGCGCTACAATTGCAATATCAGCCGCTGCCGCTGACGCCAACAACAATAGCACCAGCAACATTGGCAACAGCAGCAACATTAGCAACAGCAACAAGTGACAATATGCCATATGGCAGCCTGCCCTACAGATCAACAGCCGCTGCGGAGCATGTGCAGCCGGAGTATGTGAGTGGTGCTGCTGGTGCTGCTGTGGTGGGCAGCAAACTGAGCAAATTGTATGCGCGGCGACAACTGTTGGGCCAGCAGACAAGCAGCAGCAGCAGCAGCAACAGCAATCTGGATGCTCGGGAGCCGCTGAACTACTCCAGCAATGCCGAAGCGGGTGAGTTGTGCTCCAAAATCCAAATAATATGCTTTACATTTTTGTCATTTGTGTTTTGCCTTTTTTGCTGTTTTCTTTTTCTTGCATTTTGCATTTTGCATTTGCGCTTCTTGTGGCTCTCTTGACTAATTCTTTGCATTGCTTTCGCTCTTCTTCTATTTTTTGTTACGTGTGCTTTCTCTTTGTTTACACACACACATACGCACGCACGCACTACACTCCACTCTTTGCACTGCCTCCACTCAATCATCAATCATGCATCAATCAATCAATCAATCAGGCTGGTTCCATACGCTCGCTGGCGCGATGAAGCGACAGTTTGCCACCTATGTTAAAACCCAATTGAATTCCACAGCGTCCAGCCCAACAACAGCAGCACCAGTTGCATCACCATCAGCGCTGGCCAATGGCAACAGTGAGCCGCTGTGCCTGAATCTGGAGCCGGCGCTGGCGCCGTCACCACTATCGCCACCACAGACGCAACCACAGCCGCCGGCATATCGCAGCATTAGTGTTAACAACGGCACCAACACTAACACTAACATCAACTTGAACACCAACACCAACAGCAACACCAACACCAACAGCAACAGCACTCACAACACCCACACCAGTGGCAAGGCCTACTACTACTCTCGCACGCTCTCCTCAGCGGCCAGCAGCAGCAGCAGTCACAACACCAGCCAGAGCACCTCACCCACCACGGAGCCCGCCACTGCTGCAGTTGCTGCTTCTGCTCACTATGCACCCAGTGGTTTCCTGCGTCGCTATGCCAGCAGCGGCGGTGTTGGTGGCGGCGGCGGCGGCGGTGGCAGCAGCAGCACACCGCCCAGTCCGCATCTGCTGGCCGGCTTGGATAGGCGACATCGCAGTCCGGATCCGCCGCCACGTTACAATCGCGGACAGTCGCCGCTGCTGCTGCGCAAGAATCTGCTCGAGCTGAGTGGACAACCGCCGGGCTCTCCGCTCCTGCAACGACGGTGAGTTCCATTTTGGAGTTGCTCCCTCCGTTTTCAGCATGTCAGACAGAAAATATTCGCAGATTTGTGTTGTGCTTCTTTTAATTGATGAACTCTTAGTAGTATTACTATTTAGAGCAGGCATCGTAATGAGTATAAGTTTTATTTCTAAAGACTACAAGTCAATAATTATTTTTCAGTTATTTCAAAGCAATTATTTTTGGAATTTTACATATTTTTAACTTTGAAAAAAAAAATAATAAACAGCACACTTTTTTTTGGATATATTTTTATTTAATTAATAATTTTTATATTTTATTCAACAAGTTTTGTGGTACTTTTAGTGCCAACTTAATCTAGTTTTACATATAGCATAACTTATTTATACAACAATTCATTATTAACTGTTATAGTTAAAAATATGCCGAAGATTTTCTACTCTTTTTCGAAACTTTATGTAATTTTCACTCTGCCAACTGCACCACCGAAATATTTAATGACGTATATCTTTGCTAATTATAGCTCAATCGACTTGCAATTTTTAACATTGATGAGCTATAAGGATGTTCAAGTGTACAAGGAAATTTAAGGCGATAGCTTTGAAAAGATAGGATATATGACCAAAACCGACTTCCAGTTGTATGACAGCTATAAGATATAGTGGTCCGATCCGGCTGGTTCCGACTAATGTGCTGTCCCTTTGAATAATAAGTCTCTGTGCAAAGTTTCATCGCAATAGCTGAAAAACTGAGAGACTAGTTTGCAGACATACATACAGAAAGACAGACAGACAGACGGACATGGCCAGATCAATTTGTTTTGTCACTCTAAGCATACTGGCAGTCACTTTTGGGGGTCTCCGACGCTTCTTTCTATGCGTTGCACACTTCAGCACAAACCTAATATGCTCTTTTCGAAGAAAATAGTATATTTTCCATAAAAGTATAAAAAAACTAAACATATTCTATCAAATTTGCATTTATTTTGCTTATATTGAAAGAACATTCTGAATTGATTTTCACTGATGTTGTGTAAGATCTTTCTGTCTTTTTTTGGAAATGTGTGTGTTTATATTGAGCCTTGCCTTTATCTCTCACAGTTATGTGTCCGCATCGCCGCCATTGCCACCACCACGTCGTGGATCGGAGAGCGTTCCCGGTTCGCCTCAGCACTTTCGCACCCGCATCCATTATACTCCCGAGCCCCAGAGGCGCATCTATCGGACCATAGATCAATGAGTGGCGCTGCAAATAATGGTCATGTGATGTTGGTATGGCTTCGATGATGTTGCGCCCGATGATGCAGAAGCCACTACAACAACAACAACACCACCAACAACAGAAACAGAAACTCTGGACATGTGATGACAACAATTAACAACCAACACTAAAAACAACCAACAACAACAACAACAACAGCAAACGAAAGTGTTCAAAAGTCTTATAACGTAGAAGTTAAGGCCGCAGTTGCGTCTTCTAAACATAATTGAATTAGTTCACAAAAATCTTTTGTTTTTATTTATAAAACTATTTTTTTTTTGGTTCTGTATTAAAGCATGTGTGTGTCTGTGTGTGTGGGAGTGTGTGAATTTGTATTTTGTACATAGAATTGTTATGCGAAACAAGAAAACTAGAAAACAATCAAGTTAAAAATTTGTATCTGCATTAAAGCCATATAACTAGCGTATACATGTATACATATAGTATATATATCAACAAGTTAACGAACTAATAGCCAAAATCATAACAATTATTAAACACAGTGCCCTATATATGTATATGAAATAACAGCAACTTTTTTACATATAGTGTATTCAAATATATATATATATATATATATATGTACATATATATATGGTGAGACAACAATAATGGTGCAAAAGTTGTATTTCTCTCACAGCGTTTATTTGATATCTGACTAATTATATATATATATATATATGTATATACATATATTTATATAGACATGCAATAATCAAAAACAAAAAGAACGTAAAATTTAAATAAACGAAAACGAAAACCTCTGGTTTAACGCAAAAGCAATTTGATCAGCCTGTACGCAAGCTGAACGCCTTTGATTCATATCCGTAACATTGCATTATATGCAACAATATATATACATACATATAGATATATATATATATATCTATAGATATAACCAATTTCTTATGATTGTAATATGTATGCAATATTATTGGTTTTGTTATGATAGAGTTCTTTGAAACAAGTTCCTTACAAAAATACTTACCCATATGTAATACATAGACGCAGCGACATAATTCTAATAAAAATATAAACAAAAAAACAGTAAACATTTCGAAATGTGTGTGTGTGTGTGTGTGCTTGTGTGTGTATATGTGTGCAGCTTAGCGACCTCAATGTTTTTGTTCCTGTGCGAGTAAATTATTTAATTATTTTATACCCAGAAAACAGAAGCAAAACTAAAACAAAACTTGTATCGGTATATAAAATTGTATATAAATTAATATATATATATATATATAGTGCAAAAAAGGGTATGTTGCATTTGCTGTTTGTAATTTGTAATAAAAAAAGCCAATTTAATTTGTATGCATAATTTTTTCCTTTTTTTGTTTGTAATGTGTAATCGAAACAAGAACGGAAAAGAAAAACGTATGAAAAAGAAGTAGAAGGAAACCCATTTATTTGTATGTTAATTTATTGAAAACAAACAACAACAAAAAGCAGCAATTATAAAAATAATAATTGAATGATGTATTTCGACTGATTTATGTGTTAAAGTTTAAGCTTTGGACTATATACTTATGTATATATATGTATATGTACATATATGCGCATCAGTCTGTACGTCTACCTTTAGTTTTACCATACGCATATGTATATATGTATATATAAATATATATATACCAAATATGTATATACATATATATACATATGTATTAATATTGTAAAAATTATAAAAATGATGAAAACGTTGCGAGCATTAAATAAAGTAAAATCAACAAAAACAAATGAATGTAAAACTCTTATGAATACCAATAATAATTATATTACATGATTCAAAAACTAAATAAAATACAAAAAAAATTGATCAAAAACCCTCAATACAAAATGAATAAATGCGTTTTTATTTGGATTTGGGTAATGGGTGGGTCACTTTAACTCCAGTATATCCAAATTAGAAGTCCAATAAAATACTCTAAAAGCAACGATTGTAATCAAAACCATTGGGGAAGGTTTATCTTCGGCGGGCATTTTTGGTACCCTAGAAATGCCCTTTGAAGACTTTAAACTGCCATAGCTTTGCCAAAACTGAACCGATTTGGAAGTTTCAGGCCAATTTGTTCATGGCCTCTACTTTTATTCTACATTTAAGTTTTTTTCAATTGTTGAATAATTTTCTTTATTCCGTATACACATGCTTATTCAAAATATTTAATGACGCATATCTTCACAATTTATGACTCAATCGTTTTGCAATTTTAAACACTGATGTGTCATAAGGATGTTCATGCATGCAAGGAAGTTGAAGGCGGTAGCCTGAAAAGTATGGGATGTATGCCCTAAACCGACTTGCAGTTGTATGGCAGCTATAAGATATAGGGCTCCGATCCGGCCGGCTCCGACCAATGTGCTGTCCCTTTGAATAATAAGTGTATGTGCAAAGTTTCATCGTGACAGCTCAAAAACTGAGGGACTAGTTTGCATACATACAGACAGACAGACAGAGAGACGGACATGGCCAGATCCATTTGTCATGTCACTCTAAGCATGCTGGAGGTAACTTTTGGGGGCATTTCTAGGGAGTTATTGTGTCCGGACAATGGCCGTATTAACGGGATTGTACTGCGATTTCAAATTAAGCTTCTATGTACTTATCAGCAGCCTTGAATGTTTAGCTACAGATGCAATTCCAATTGTCTAATTATATAACATGCCATCCTAAATTCCAATCATTTCCCATTTGCCCATTGAAATACGCATTGATTTGTGTTCCAAAATTGTAGTTTATTTTAAATATATCGCATTATGTTCCATAAATCTCTTACAATTGTTATTTATCCATCATTTTCATACAGCATAACTAATGGCCATACAAAAAACATATTAAATAATTTATGTACACACAAAAAAATGTTTTTGCCGAAATTGAATTAATTTTTAAAAAATAGAATTATATATGCTGCATATATGTAAGTTAAACAAATGTTGGCCAATTGTTAGGCTATATGAGCTGTGGGCCAATGAGGGAACTCCTGCGTATATATGTGTATAAGTATATTGTATATGTATATAAGTAGTATATATATATGTATATATATGGTTGGTAACATACGCACACTCATACACATAGTACATAGATATATAAGTAGATCAATTAAGTTGCCGTTTGCTTATTGTATAGATCGATTACACACATACATCAGTATATCGAGAGTATATATATGTGTATACTTAATATTTAAACATAGCCATAGACAATTTTGAATAGCCCGGGACATACATACTATTTAAATCATATAGGTGGGCCAACCTTATCCCAAAGCCTCGGGCCACACTCACATTTATACTCACAAAAAAACCCATTCATTCACATTCACACTCATATTCTGTTGACAAAAAAAAAAAAAACAGTTTGGCGGCATTTGTTGCAATAAGTACATACAAATTTCAACGGAATGGATTCGTAATATATGTTGTATATAGCATAATAAGTATTTTGTTGATGTACATGTAAAGTCGTATGAGTTTTTTTGTTGTTTATTTTTTGTTGTTGTGTATGTTTTATGTTTTATTACTTTGTTCACATCTGGCAATTACAACATTCACATAGTTAATTAACTGTTTGCTATGGTATTGTATCGTATTGTGTTGTATTGTTTGGTATGGTAAGTAGATGACCTCAAAAGGAGTCGCACGACATACGTATAACACTGAGTTCTGTTTTTTATTTTTTATTTCTTTTTTCGGTTTCTCTTGGTTCTCTATCAAAAACATTCGGCTACTGCATGTCCTTGCTACTTTGCTCGTGTCTTTTACTATTTACAGTGGCTCACAGCTTTTTTCGTGCAGATTGTAAAAGTAAAATATAAAAATCAAAGTCGCTAAACTATTAAATATACAACAAAATTAATTAAGTTCATTTAGAAATACAGTGAAAACTCTTCGACGGACACCGATAAATTTTTGTCTTCTGATTTGTAATGTTACTCGTTTTGAAGGATAGAAATTTGTAATGCATAGAAGAAAGCATCGGATATTCCAAAAAATTACATTCATTCTAGCCATGTCCGTTTGTCCGTCTGTCTGTCTGTCTGTATGTCTGGAAACTAGTATCTCAGTTTTTCAGCTATTGCGATGAAACTTTGCACAGAGACTTATTATTCAAAGGGACAGCACATTGGTCGGAGCCGGAAGGATCGGACTACTATATCTTATAGCTGTCATACAACTGGAAGTCGGTTGTGGCCATATATCGCATGTTTTTGTGGCTATCGCCTTAAATTTGCTGGTACATCGATAACTCATCAATGCTTAAAATTTCAAATTAATAAAGCCGAGGGCAAGTAAATTTTGAACTCACTGCTCTTTAAGCTAATTTGTCAAAGAACATCAAAACGGTTCGGTGGTATAAATGGTAGAGTGATGCGTTGCACAAACATACACGGGTTCAAATCCCGCTTTCGACATAATTTATTATCAATATCAATTTTTTTTCTAATTTATTTGTTAGTTTAAGCAAATTTTCAAAGAAGATTGTACAAAGGGATATTTCCGAATTAGTCGCGAACTATAATAACGCATATGCATAAGCGTAAAGGTAATCTTTCCCCCATCTTTTTATTATTATCTTATCTTATCTAATTGAAAAAAAGTTTGAATATGTATTAAGGAGAAAGTTTGCCAGATTCCCTGCAAGTGGGTATCCGTTCCAAAGAGGTAAAATGACTCGAAAAAAAGTAAAAATATAAATAAAATATCCGCTCAAAAGGGCTGTCCACTTATTGGAGGTGTCCCTTCAGAGAGTTTTCACTGTATACAAAGACTGCGTTTAAAAACAGCACTTAAAATATTGTTGATAACTTTAAAAAGTTAGCGACTTTCAATTGCATCTCTACATTAAAGCTGCACGAAATTAGCTGTGAGCCACTGTCTGTATACTCTTTTCGCTTTTGGAGATAGGGCATGCCGAACTTCGTCAATGCCGAAGATTTTGTTGGTCTCTTGAAGATATCGAGAGTTTATATAGTATGTACTACGAGTTAAATCTTTTGTTGTTGTTGTTGTTGCTTATTTTGATTGCTCTAACACAGCACGGCACAAACACTTAGAAACACTTGTTGCAATTATGCAAAATATGGTTTTAAATGTATTTTATGTAAAGTATGTTTTAGATGTAAATATTTTCGTCACCAGCGTTGTTTGCCAATGCTAATCATGTATGCATGCTGTCAGTTACAGTTTCTCCTAACCTCAAAGGTTGTTATTTTATTCATTTATTTTGTTACTTTGATAAGTTGCTTATTTCGTAAGTATTTTGTAAATATGTATTGTTGCATTCAGTTCAAATAGTTTGACAACTGTTAGCACACACAAAAAAATAACACATTTATATGTTTGCATGTATGTTGGATTCCAAATTTACTATTTCTTAATTTCTATTTCACATGAATTCTGCTATCGTATGTTTTTATTCAAAATACGGTTCAACTGCTTAAATTCCCATACCATTTTCTCGGACACATTTTACTATTTCCAAATACTATTTAAAATGTGCAAGTTCGCCTGTTCCTTGACAAAATTTAAGCTCTATCATGTGACATTCCACAAGTAATGCTCCATTTCCTATGCTCCCAAGCAAAAGTTAAGTTTTGTCTTCTCTATGGGCAACTTTTCCATTTTTCATGTATTAACTGCTTTATGAACATTTAGTACAATTTCAACTGTTCCATTTCCTATGCTCCCTAGCAAAAGTCAAGTTTTGTCTTCTCTATGGGCAACTGTTCCTTTTTCCATGTATTATCTGCTTTAAGAGCATTTAGTACATATTCAACTGTTTCACTTTCTGTATTCCCTCAAAAAAATTTTATTTCGTTTGTCTTATGAGCATTTAGTAAAATGTAAACTGTTCCATTTCGTATGTTCCCTAGCAAAAGTTATGTCTTATTTGCTTGCTTCAAGCTAATTTTTAGTTCAGCTCTACCATTTTCCAGTTTCCTTAGCGCAACTTCTATTTCCTATATTTTCTACAAATTTCTTCAAATGCTCCATTTGCTATGTTCCATAGCTAAAAGGACTCTTTCACACGATTTGTGTGCTTGTTGTTTAAATTACGGCTATTTTGTTCGCAAAAAATTCTGTTTCAAAGTTGAGTTTTCAGTGTTGACTAATTCACCTGTTGTAACTGTAGCTTTACATTTATTAATCATAATTAGCATCAAATTCAGCTGAGCTTTTGATTTAAATTGGTGGATTGAATTACACATTTACTTAAATATTGTATATTGTATATTGACTTTTTGATTTAAGTTTACGTTCAACATTTTGCACATTTAAAGCGTTTAATATTTGTTATACAGTGTATAGTTTAGTGGTATAGGTTTTTAATTAAATGTTTTTTGGCTTACGGATAAGTGTTTTTAAGCATATGCCCAGCGCTGTGCTGGTATTGTTTTTTTGTTTGTTTTGTTTTTGATAATTAATTTTGTGTACACATATACTATATAAACCTTTTTGTAGGTATGCATGTATTTAATTTTGATATACACATTTGAACCGGTAAGTGAAACCCATTTGAAAATGCTGCCGTTACGTTTTTTTGTTATCTTCTTTTTCTGATGTTTTGCATCTTTTAAGTTTATCTTAAATATTTGTAGACGTTTACTCTTTGTATTTTTTGTTTGTAGTTGTAGGTTATTATTGTAGCTTGACAAATATGCGTAGACAGTTCATATATGTATACATATATATATATATATATATATATATATGTGTATATATGTATATATATGAATATAAACTGCTGTAGTACTAAGTAGTTAGTTACAAGACTCTCTTCACAAATTATGATTTAGTTTAAGATGCCAGAAACTGGCAGAGCTGCTTTATCTCTATTGAACATCCTTTGGGGGTATTCAGTATTAATTAGTTAGTCTATCTGTCGATGGACAGTTTGGTTTTTTTTTTCAACTTTTAAGACAAATTTACATTACCTCATCCGCATGGCAAAATTTAGCAGGCAGATTTATCTACCTGCTAAGTATAATACCGCTCTGATAGCACTTAAGTGGTGCGTTGCCCAACACTGCGTTGGCAGAAGAATGCGATAACGGAATATGTATTAACTGCTAGTCAACTAACATGAACTTCTATAGGAGTATATGTATGTATGTTGTTTAAGCTGCTGGTAAACTGGTTGTTCGACAAATGGATATATTTACTTTTGTTGTATTTCTTATTACTTTTCAAATTTGGGCTGTGGCTGTGTTTCTCAATGGGTACAAAGATATTCTAATGCAAGTTAGTTAGTTGGGTATAAGTTTATGTAACTGTTAAGTGTATAATTTATATAGACCTATATCTAGCTTCCATGCTTATATGCAAGTAAATATTGGTATATATATATATATATATATATATATTTATATACACACACATTCTCTCACGCACAGCACTTGGTAAGCCATATTTGACCCAAAATTGTTGGGTTTTTTTTTGGAATTTAATATCCTTACAAAAAAAAAAGTCACGCATACATTCAATCGTTTTGAGATTTTGTTGGTTGTATTTAAATACATATACGAGTGCGTAAATGTAAGTCTATGTACATATTTATTTTAAGGTTATGTTTTGTTTTTTGGTTTTCTTTACTTTTTTAGGATAGGTTTTGCGTAATTTTGTTTTTCTGTTTAGGATTTTTGCCAAAAACTTATCAGAGCTTACATGTTCAATAACATTGATTAAAAAAATTTCTTTATCATTTGTCTTAAGTCTTTGTTTTACATCAGTAAGCGTTTTTTTTTGTGTTTTTTGTATTTATTTTGTTATTTTGGTTTTTTGTAGGCATTTTATTTCGGGGCTTTTTGGGATATCAAAAACGTAATCGCGCAGCTTTGCTTACATTATATGTAAATGCCAAAACTCCATCTCCATCTCTCTCTCTCTCTCTCTATATATCTCTGTCTATATATTTATCTGGCATATACTTCTTCTATACATAGTTACAATAGCTTACAAATACATTTATGTCTGATTAATCATAGTTAATACTTGTAGAAAATGCTTTTTGCTTTTGTTATTTTGCTTCATTTTGGTTTTCATTGCATTTGTTGGGCTTTTTGGAGTGCTTTGTTGTCTTGCAGGGTGAATGTAAGAGTTAACAATGTCAGCTTCGATTTGGGTAGTTCTCTTTGGTCATTATTCAGGGCGCTTTTGTATGTAGTAGGTATGTTTATATATTCATCATGCAGTTTACTCTTGCAGTTCTGTAGGTTCAAATCTGTGCTTTATCTTTATAAATTGTATCGGAAATTGTGGGAGTTCAGTAGAAAGTCATTTTGGCTTTCGTTTTAGCTTTGAACTAAGTAAAGTCGCATGCTTTTAAGATTTTTTTGCAATAGTATTTCAATCAAATTATTTATTTGTTTTATAAAACAAATAAATTATATTAGTGCCATGTTAGGGGTCAAAAACGTTGGAAATGGAACACTTTGAGTGGAGTGGAAACGGAACATTCGATTTTTTTTATTATTTATATTAAGTATGTGCTGAAGGTCAACACTAGACTTATATATATGCATATATAATTTTTTAATTTAATGTTTGCAACCATAACACAAATTAATAAGCAATTTTATTTATTTTATTTCATATTGACTAGTATTTGCATTTTAATTTAAAAATAAATTTGTATTTTTAAACATAACAATATATAAAAAACAAGTGGGGAAGGATTATCTTCGGCGTGCCGAAGATTTTATACTCTTTTCGAACCTATAGGCAATTTTCACTCTGCCAACTGCACCACTGAAATTTCATAAGCTGTACAATATCGTTTTGTCGCGTAACATTTTTTTTTTTGTTCCAAGAATATTTAATTCATTGCCAGTTGTAGTAGCTATCTATATATATTTATTGATCCGTGGTCCGGCCTGTGCTGTCCCCGGAATGTGATGTGTTCTTTGAATCTTTAGTCTCTGTGCTAAAGTTTTATTGGATAGTTTGCATACATACTGAGAGACAGATTGACATACATCCAGACAGACAGACAGACAGACAGACAGACAGACAGACATGGCTAGATCAATTTGTATTGTCATTCTAAGCATACTGGCAGTAACTTTTGGGGGTTTCCGACGCTTCCTTCTATGCGTTACAAACTTCAGGACAAACTTAATATACTATTTTCTTCGAAAAGAGTATAAATATGAAAACACTAAAATTATAAATTTAATTGACTATTACAATTTGAAAGTTATGGTCCTTGGGAATAATTTAAATCGTCTAGCAACAAGAATTTTTTTTTATAAAAAACATAATTGTAACAGATAAATACAAGGTGTAACTTTTTAAAGACATAGTACAGTCCAACTTCTCTAACTGGAACCTCCAAGTACCACAAAAAAGTTCGAGTTGTAGAGGACTTCGAGTTAGAGAACACCTTAATGTATGAAACCCAAAGGTGACTCCCACTTAATTTGGGTTATATAGAGAACTTCGAGCTAAAGAACTTCGAGTTATAGAAGTTCGACTGCATAAATGAATAATCAGCAATAAGGGTAGATTTATATATATATTTTTATACTCTTTTCGAAGAAAATAGTATAATAAGTTTGTGCTGAAGTTTGTAACGCATAGAAGGAAGCGTCGGAGACCCCCAAAAGTTACTGCCAGTATGCTAAGAATGCCAATACAAATTGATCTAGCCATGTCCGTCTGTCTGTCTGTCTGTCTGTCTGTCTGTCTGTCTGTCTGTCTGTCTGTATGCAAACTAGTCCCTCAGTTTTTGAGCTATCGCGATAAAACTTTGCACAGACACTTATTATTCCAGGGGACAGCACATTGGTTGGAGCCGGCCGGATCGGACCACTATATCTTATAGCTGCTATACAACTGGCAAAGAATTAAATATTATTAGAACAAAAAAAAAAAAAATGTTACGCGACAAACGATTTTGTACAGCTTATGAAATTTCAGTGGTGCAGTTAGAGTGAAAATTGCCTATATGTTCGAAAAGAGTATAGAATCTTCGGCACACCGAAGATAATCCTTCCCCACTTGTTTTTATTTCTGTTGGGTGCAAATGGAACTATTTAGCTTGAATCAGATTTATATTATTTATATTATAGCTTATTAATTTTTTGTTTCTTTTGTATGTTGAATATTCCATACACAACATTTAATTATAAGTTGCAAGACTTTAAATAAAATAATTAGTAATATATAATATATGTAATAATAATATATAAATTTTTTAAAATTAAAAATTTAAAAATTTAACATTAACTTTTAATGCAAAGGTTTTTGGGGAGCAAAAAGAATTCAGTTTATAAAAAACAATTTCTACTTTTCAGACTATGTATAATTGTAATAGATAAGCAGAAAATATGATTTCGATTATACTGAAAACTGAAATATATATACAGAAAAACATTCGAACTTCTCAAATTCCAACATTCAAGAAGAAGAAGATAAGTTTGGCTGTATCTCAGCAGCAAGGGTATTCCACAATTTCTACTTTTTAGACTATGTATAGCTGAAAATATACTTTCGATTATGCTGAAAACTGAAATATATATGCAGAAAAACACTCGAACCTCTGAAATTCCAACCTCCAAGAAGAAGAAGAGAGGTTTGGCTGTATTGTACAGTCTTAGCTTTTACAATTCTAATAGTTAAGCAGAAAAAAGCGCTGTGGATTAAGCTGAGAACCGAACTATATATAGAAACGCATACGAACTTTTCAAATTCAAACCTTCAACTGCCACAAAGAAGAAGAAGAGCTGCAAGCGTATTGCAACTTCGGCATGCCAAAGTTTGCATCATTTGGTTGTCTTGTCTGGTTTTGGTATTGGTTTTTTTTTTTTTGTAAATTTTTTGTCTTTTATTTGTGTGTTGTTTGTTTGTTGGTTGGTTTGTTGGATTGTTTGCTGGTTTGTTTGCTGGTTTGTCTGTTTAGTAACGCCGACCGCTGCCGCTGCTGCCACTGGCGCAGCCGCCGTCGCTGCTGCCGCTGGCGCCATCGGCCTGCCAACGCTTGCGTCTGGCCTCCTTGGCCGCCTGCATTTGGGCGGCCACGCGACTGGTGCTGGGCGCCAGATCGAAGCTGGCGTACAGCTCCACCTCCTCGTCGGCGGCGTCGCGAGGCTGTTGTTGTAGTTGGAGCTGCTGCTGCTGCTGCTGTTGCTGTTGTTGCAGCTGCAGCTGCTGTTGCTGCTCGAGGGCGACGGCAACGGAGGCCATGGCATAGGCGCGTGCGTCCAACTGGAGGACAATGCCGCCCATGGCGCCAGCGACGCTGTGTGAGGGTGTTATCATGCCGGCTGTGTACTCGGGATGATTGTGATGGTCCGCGGAGGTTGCGGCAGTGGTTAGGGCTAGCGCCAGCGGCTGTTGCTCCAAATCGAAGCTCACATTCTTACTGTCTCATCCACCCCGGTGGACCTGCACGGTGGCCTCGGCGGACTCCTGCTGTCGCAACTGCTGACGATACGCATCCAGCTCGGGCATCCGATACGTGCCCAGATTCACCTGCACCATCAGCGTCTCCATGATCCGTTCGTTCTTCATCGACTTCGAAGGCAGCACCACGGTGAGCAGCTCACTGGGCGATATCCGGCACAGATTCAGATCGCGCGTCAGTCGCTCCATGATGCACTCAAACTCGAACTGGGTATCCTTGTTAGGGTGATTCTTCAGCTTGGCCACCTTGTGGCGCGCCCAGGCGAGCATCGCCTCGAATTTGCGTATCTCGGGCGTTTGCAGCTCACGGCACATTATCATCTGCACCATCGACTCGGACAGATGGAGGAACTCGGGGCACTTGAACAAGGCGTGCGCCTTGCTCTCCACGAACGACAGTATCATGTTGACCAGCTCGGAGGCGGATGTGTAGCGCCAGTAGTAGTTCTCCAGCGAAATCAGCATCGGGCAGACGACCTCGATGCGCAGGAACTGCTTGCAGTGATGGAAGCACGCCTGCAGTAGCTCCGGCAGATCATAGTGCTCCGCGGCGCAGAGCAAACCTGTCAAAGCATAATATACGATTAGAGATTGGTCAAGGATAACGTTTTGTTGCCTGCACAAGTGCGAGTGCTCTAGTCGGAAGTGCCCGGCTAGGAGATACCCTGAACCCCCACTCCTAACATGCATTCATAGTGACACATATTCAAGCAAGCAGTGCAAGCAGTGCAAGCAGTGCAATCAGTTATCCCATTGGGCCTCTTTCTGCACTGAGCCAAAAACTGTGTTAAATTTAATCTTAAGCAACTTCGCTGTTCTTTGTCCGATCTTTGTAATCTTTGGGCATGACAATGTGAGCAACCCAAATTTCAAGGTTATAGCATCAAAAATAAATGGTATTCAACATGTGAAATATTTCTTACATGTGTATGTTATCCGACATTATACATGCCACGTTTGGTGCCTCTAGCTCTGCTAATTGTTATGTTATGGTATGAAATCGAAATTTATCGATAACTTTTGAACGGGTCAAGTAATCGATAAAACGAAACAAACTTGACCTTGAAACGCGAACTTCTATGTCACATATTCTTATAATTCTTATAACTTCTGAGATACACGTGCTTATACCGACAGACGGACAGACAGATAGACAGACAGACGGACATGGCTTGATCGATTCGGCTGTTGATACTGATCAAGAATATATATACTATACTATATATATATGTAATCTATAAGATTGTTTCCTTATGCCTGTTATATACTTCTGCACAACTTAATTATACCATGTTTATCAATTTTCTATGGGGTCAGGGTATAGAAAGTATTTATCAACTGTTATTCAAAGATTTAAAACACATTCGCTATTTCTGAGCAGAAGTAAATAAAAAACCATATTTTTAATAACATTTATTTTTGAGTAACATAATAACTATCAAAAATAACCCTTATATTATTTTTTTCAAAAAAAATGGATCACACCAACAAAAAAAAATTTGTTCTTTCGTTCTTCTATTACGTAAGTTATACAAATTTACAAATTGCAAATTATTCAGGCTTTGCCCGGGGCAATGTTACCCTTTACATGTATTCTCAAACATTCCCACTACCTGATCAGAACTGAATCCATTTTCAATATTCTCTAAATTAACTTAAAAGCAAATTCTTAAGTCTCTGAAAATGTACTTATATAAATTGGCAAGATCTTCTATAATAATTCGTCTTCTAAAGTCTATGAATTGGTAAAAACTTGTTTTTGAGAGTGCATCATGATATACTAATTTAGTGCCATATAGTCAATTGGCCGAATTGTTACCTGGTATGGAGACACAGGTTAGCGGACAGGTGCCCGTATGCAGATAGTCGAGGAGCACCCGAAACGTGTCTGGATCGAATTCGATGATGTTGAACTCCGTTTGGGCCAATTTGGCCCGGTCAACCTTTTGGGCATCGGCGCAGACGGAGAGACGGGGAACGGCCAATTGATTGTGTCCTGGCTTGTCCTTATCCTTGTCTTTACTATCTCTGTCTGCCAGGTTTGGAAGTTGTTGTTTTTTCGGATTTTGGTTTTAGGTTTTATGTTGATTTTTTGGTAGTTTTGGTGTTCATTTGGTTATCGTGGTTAATTTTTTTGAGTGGTTTTGGGTTTGCGGGCGCCGCGAAATGAATCAATTAAATGCAAATGAAAATCAAATGAAATGTAAATCAAATGCAAAATAATATAATTGCGGTCAGTAGGTGGATTATTCGCACGGTTATTAAGAAATCATTAGGCAAATAAATAGCGTTAATTTTTGTTGTTGGTATTTTTTTGGTTGGTTGGTGAGGCGAGAGACGAATGTGAGGGGAAGTGGCGGTTAGACAGGCGCGTGAGATGAGAAATGACAAGAATTTCGTTTGTTGTTTCATTAATTTGATGAATATTGTTGTAGTTTTCGATTTAGTTTAGAAATCAATTTGTTATATATGCACAGAGACAGAAATAGAGAGAGAGAGATATAATCAATTTTGGGAAGAAGAGTAAACAGAGGAGAATAGTTGCAGTGTGGTGAATTATGCCAATTATCAAAGCAATCAATATTAACAATATGGTGAATATGTAAGTGGTGAGTATATAAGCGGTAAGGTCATCAACATGGTAAATACGTGAATGTGTTGAGTTGGTATGGTATGGTGAGTTTTTGTAAGTTTGTTAGATGTTATAAACAAGTGCGATGAATACAAATTTGTGCAGTATTATTATACCATTTTAGATATGGTGAAAATAAAGTAGAATATGTATAAGTATAATACGTGGAAGGATGAGAATCATTGAGAAGAAAACATTTACGCAGATACAATGTGAGAGTGTGAAAGTTCAATTGGATAGCCGATTATTATGGTGGGTTGGTGAGTTCAGAGTGGTGAGTATGCAACGCAGGACACGTCCAAGGTATTCGAGGCAAAGAATGCCAATTAACAAGGAAGCATATAAGCAAAACAAATGTTTCAATAAACAAAACAGAACGAAAACCAGGTTATTTGTTGTTGTTGTTGAAAGGTAACACAACAATGATAACAATAACGATAACGATAACGGTGAACGGCATCAGAGTACCCCGAATGTGGTGCACACACACACACACACACACATTCAGAGTCAATATATGAACAGATCCATATCATATCGCATATATCATATATACAAATATATATATGTGCATAGAGAGTACGTAGTTGGATATTATTTAGTTGGTGTGGTATTTTAAGACGTGCGACGTGCGTTATTTACGATTTGTAGTACATAAGTTGTTGGTAGTTGAGTTAAGTTGAGTTAAGTTTAGTTTAGTTGAGTTCAGTTAAGTTGAGTTTAGTTTAGTTGGTTAGCCAAGTATTAGGGGAAAACAGGCAGATACGTAGTGGTTACGTAGTCCGTAGGAGCGGAGTTACGAAGTTACGTAGAACGTAGGAGCCAGGACGATATTTATTTGTTATGTATATATAGTGTATTATTTTGTGTGTGTATAAGTGTAAGGAAAATCAAGTACGTTCAGATAAGAGCACAAGTAAGATAGAGAGAGAGAGAGAGAGAGAGAGAGAGAAAGAAAGAAAGAAAGAGAGAAAGAAAGAAAGAAAAAAGAACAAGGACACGCATCGATATTGTTGCATTGCATTAAATGAAAACTCTTACTCGAACAATCTGTCGACGATATCCATTTCTTTTTATCATCCGGATTCAACTGGTTCGTATTCTTGTTTCGTATCGATCGTCCCCATCCGGCCGTAATCGTTCCGAGGCGCGAGAACGCTCGCTTCACCATCGGCGATGAGGGCACACTTTTGGGTCGTATGGAGTCGGAGTCGGGTACGGTCAAATAGTTATTACTTTTGGGCTTTTGATTCTGCGGCGATACCAGCGATGGGGCCGGACGTGCAAAGATCTCCGCCACGGGTATCTGCGGTGACCCAAAACCCGTCTGAATGCCATAAAGCATTTCCTGCAAGTGCCACAAAATGTTTTTATACACATAGCAAAAAGGTTTGCAATCTTTAGTTCAAGAATTTCACATTCTTTTCTATTCTTCAAGGAGATTTTCAACTGAATTCATAATTGATTCTCGCTAAGCTAATTAACAATTTTACACTCAAGCTAAGATCTTCAATCTTAAATCAAGAACGTGTCTTTAAAAACTGAAATATTCAATCTTATTGTATTGGTCGGCATATGTATTTTTAAATTCAAGAAATATTTTTTTTATATTTATTTCAATTCAATTTGAGACAATGAACAAAATAAATTATACATTATTTTTGATTGAAAAAAATGTAAATAATATTTGAGAATATTTTTGTATTTTGAATTTTAAAAAAACCAATTCCATCAAGACTACTAGAAGCTCATTTGAAAACAGTGTAAAAATGTCTTAGCTTTTGTTAAAAAAAATAATAAAATAAAAGTGATGAAAAATGTCTCTATTAAATTAGAGAAAAGTATAAAATTACCAAAATTTGTTTTTCCATACTTTTTGAGATGATTGAAAATACTCTAAAATTGCTTAATCTATTAATCGAAATTATTGAAAATAAATATATCTTTTCAATAAAAAAACTAGGTATTGGTTCATTCATTTGTAATAACTTGGAAAGAAGAAGAAACATTTTCTTTTCAAATTAAAAGGTCAACAATCTTGATTAAATTAATGAATTAAACGGACTAAATCTAAGAATATATGCTTGGTTTATTTTTAAGTTAAAAAACATTTCCTGATTCGTGAAAAAATCTTTAGAATTTTATGTATCCATTTTCATTATTAATTTCTTCATTTGGTTTTCTACATATGATTCTTCACTTCTACAATCTCCAACTACCCACGAATGGGGTAAGAATCTATGCTTTATTTTAAGGCATATTTGTGCTCTGTCATATATACATACATACCTGAAAAACGCGACTGCGTACTCCCAAGATGGCGCGTACTCCGATGAGGCGGGCCTTCTGCTTGGACTGGCCCACTAGAAAGACGACATCGAAGAGATGGGCGTTCGTGAGAGACGATGGCTCTTCGTTTAGGAAAACACGAGTGAAGTCTTTGGCCAGCTGATCGTAGTCCTCGAACTGATCCCTAACCGAATCGAGTAGCGGAGACGACGGTCTCATATGACCTGTATCAAAATGGAAAAATTTGTATATCGATTTAGTGCTTATCCAAAGAAGTACTTTTCATTTGGAATATAATAAAAAGCATTATTTAAGAGTGAAGGTGTTAAAATGTATATATGAAGTATTATATTACAATTTATACAATATGTACATGGTTTTATTTTGTGTCTCTAATAACTGAAATAAATATTTTAAATATTATTTCTTTCTGATTGAAAATTACAAAATAAAAAAAGAATCTAATCGATATTGTTATTAGTGATAATTGACTATTTGTTATAGTGCTTTTAACATATACAAATACGCTTTCAAAGCTGCTTATTAAAATCGTTTTGTATATTTAAAAGGCATTGTCTTTTCCCTCGGACAAGCTAATGGAATTTGCCATATAGTATATTGGGAACATGCCTAAAGCAAGTTATAGACACGTTTTAGAAATGGCTCATAAAATTGTGAATAAAGCTCTTTTTTGTGCTCGACATAGAGATACCCTGTAGTCAGCATTAAAGTGCCCACATTATGCTGTTCGTTATCAGATTGTTTCATTTCGTAATACGCATATGGATTATAGGCTTGTGTACCAAATATAAAGATATTAACTCTAAGGCGTATAGATAGAAAGCGGGACCAACTAGCCTATGGATGTTTTATCAAGATTATTTCCTATAAATATATTGTAAGCTCGTAATATAATAAAAATCAAGTGTAAGCATTATGAAAATTTGCCAAATGTCGAAAGTCCTCGATCAGAAAACGAAATTCACATTTGAGAAAGGTTTTTTCTTGGAAGCCAGTAAGTTATAATGTTGTGCTTCAATTATAAACTATATCAAAAATACTCAAACTGATATAATTTTAACAAACAGGATTCGAATTTCGATCTCGATGCCGAGACCTTTTAGACATTATTTCACATTTATAATAAATATACATTTAATACTGAATCACTTAAAAATTTCCGAATCTGTCAAGTCTTAAGCCGCCAGAAATGCCCTTTGTCAAAAGTCGTATTTTGTATCGTATTTTCAGTCCCGAGTCAGTTTTGATCATGGTTTGGCTGCTATTTAAATTCTGCATTTATGTCTGAGGCGTTTATCAATTTCAGATTTTCTATCACAGTGCCAAGTTTCTAAAAATGCCTTTCCAAAAGCTCAAGCGCCCATAACTTTGCCAGACTTAGAGAATTTTGTCTTCCTAGGCCTTTTGGCTTGACCTTTAGATCAATACTGCATTTTGATGTAAAGCATTTGAGAATTTTGATATTCGGATAAGTACATAGAAATGCAGATTCTTCAATCCCCAAGCAATTTTTTTTATTGTACTCTTTTCGAAGAAAAATAGTATATTAAGTTTGTCCTGAAGTTCTGTAACGCATAGAAGGAAGCGTCGGAGACCCCAAAAGCTGCTGCCAGCGCGCTCAGAACGAGGCAATGCAACTGGATTCTAGCCATGTCCGTCTGTCTGTCTGTCTGTCTGTCTGTCTGTCTGTCTGTCTGTCTGTCTGTCTGTCTGTCTGTATGTATGCAAACTAGTCCCTCAGTTTTTGAGCTATCGCGACGTAGCCCTTGCACAGACACTTATTATTCCAGGGACAGCACATTGGTCGGAGCTGGCCGGATCGGAATACTATATCTTATAGCTGCCATACAACTCGAAGCTCGGTTTTGGCCATATATCCCATGTTTTTGAATCTATCGCGATGAAACTCTTGCACCTGATACTTGTCATTCAAAGAGACATCACATTGGTTGGAGCCGGCTGGATCGGATCACTATATCTTATAGCTGCCATACAACTCGAAGTCGGTTTTGGCCATATATCCCATGTTTTTTAATCTATCGCGATGAGAACTCTTGCACCGATACTTATGCTATTCAAAGAGACATCACATTGGTTGGAGCCGGTCGGACGTCGGATCACTATATCTTATAGCTCGCCATACAACTGGCAATGAATTAAATATTCTTAGAACAAAAAAAAAAAATGTTACGCGACTAAAACGATTTTGTACAGCTTACGAGAAATTTCAGTGGTGCAGTTGGCAGAGTGAAAATCGCCTATAGGTTCGAAAGAGTATACAATCTTCGGCAGCTTGCCGAAGAGTAATCCTTCCCCACTTGTCATTTTTTTTAAAATTAGCTTTGGATTTTGAATGACGAACAATTTGTATGTTTTTAATAATATTTAAATTGCATTTGTCGGAATGCCAAGACGTTTTTGTACTTGTGATGTAAAATTGCTTTTTGTGTTTGTTTTTCTGCGTGTAGAAGCGAATATATCTACTGCTATTATGCCCATTCAAGAGGTTTGTGTACAGCGAGGGTATCAAAAACCCTTTGGCCTTTTCAGCTGCCATTTCGTTTAGCCGCAGACGGCTTCAACTGCTGCCTCTGCTTCTTATTCTGCTTCTGCTTCTTCTTCTGCGTCATCTTCTTCTTCTTCAGGTGCTGCCCACATATGTAAGCCTCGAATACATGTTGGGCACAGCTGCAGACTGTTTTGTGTGTGCCATCAATCATACACACAAGGCTTGCCGCAGAGTGTTGCGTGTATCCAACATGTGAGTTGGGGTTGGGGAAGGCAAGTTTCAGCCGTATGGAAATCTTGTTATGCACTTCACAGCAGCTCTTCACGTAACTTGTTCTGCAGAGGATGAATAGTTGGACTCGATTCGATTCGTTTCGTTTCGTTTCATTTGCTTTGTTTTGTTTTGTTTTGTTTGTCATCCCCCGGAACTGAGCTGCTGCCTTCCCTTTTCAGCAGTTTTGTAGGTGAGTGCTGGTTATTACCATCGAATACACATACAAATACAAATACAAATACAAATTGCTAGTGTAATCAATAGCAGCGTCAGCAGTGAAATTCGATGGGGTCAGTGGTCAGGGGTCAGGGGTCAGGGTTCAGCACTTAAACGCAGCTGCGTTTCGAATTTATGTATTGTTTGCTTTACAGGTGAGTTACTGTTATGATATGCAAATATAAAATATTTGCGAGAGCGGGCAGCTTGTCTATGTATGCTTTTATAATTAGGGCAGCTATTCGTGTTGATAGCTGCAACTAAGTATAGATACTTTACTTTTTGGGGTTTTCGGCATATTTGTAAATGTAGTTTTCTCAATTCATTTACATTTGGAGCTTTCTTCTTGAATTTGGCGACAGTTACTGGGGAAGGATTATCTTCGGCGTGCCGAAGATTTTATACTCTTTTGGAACCTATAGGCAATTTTCACTCTGCCAACTGCACCACTGAATTTTCATAAGCTGTACAAAATCGTTTTGTCGCGTAACACTTTTTTTTTGTTCTAAGAATATTTAAATCATTGCCAGTTGTATAGCAGCTATAAGATATAGTGATCCGATCCGGCCGGCTCCGACCAATGTGCTGAATATTAAGTGTCTGTGCAAAGTTTTATCGCGATAACTCAAAAACTGAGGGACTAGTTTGCATACATACAGACAGACAGACAGACAGACAGACGGACATGGCTAGATCAATTTGAATTGTCACTCTAAGCATACTGGCAGTAACCTTTGGGGGTCTCCGATGCTTCCTTCTATGCGTTACACACTTCAGGACAAACTTAACATACTATTTTCTTCGAAAAGAGTATAAACAAATTAATTTGATGTAAATATAAATATATTATAATATAAAAGTAGTTAAATTTCGTTATTTATGCTCTGTAGTTTTGGAGAACCCATAAAATAAAGCCAAATATTGAGCCATTTGGTTTGTTGCTTCCCTTTTGCTTCCTAAATGTTAAACTTTTTTGACTGGATTTCGGGAAATTTTAAAATCCGATTGATGGAAAATGGCAAATAAATGTTGTTGTTCATGCTATCGTTCTAAAAGTCGGTCTTTTGTTGATAACGTGTTTTTCTTTCTTGCGCAAAAGGTCTAAAACTTATTTCCATAGTTCAAAAAAACATTATAAATGTCGATAAAATGTGGTTTTTGTATTCAGATTAATAACAATTATGCTGTGCAGAATAGTTTAGTTGAAATATAACGAATAAACATTTGCAGCGGTCAAAATCTTTTAGTATATCTGCTTTTAGTGTTAGTAATTTAATAATATAAGCAAATATGCATGCTAACAACACATAGGGGACAGGAGACTTCAAGACAATGGAGCTATAACTCAGTGGGCGGTACAGTAGATTTGATATTGAATATTTAGGTGTAGACATATATGTATAGTACATATATATACATTTCTCACAGGAGACTCTCGATTTGTGAAATTTAATATAATTCGTATTTGGCATACGATAGTATAGAGGCAGCTGACCAATCTGCAAGGCAGGCAGAGGAAGAAGCAGTTGCTCCCTGGTGGGCGAAGAGCAAGGATATCAATCAATAATTTGCATGATTTAAATATGCATAACTTGGGCCAATGGCAACTTGGGTGGCTCGACAAGCACACACGTACACGAAACGGGAATGTGTGTGTGGGTGTGTGCGGGAATAAATCAAATTAGATTTGTGCAACAAATAAATAGCATGAAATCTAAAACAAATCACAACAACAACAACAGCGTCTCTTTTGGCACTCTAAGACGCAAACAGATTGACCACAGCAGATAAAATGTACCACATTTCATGCCGGACAACTTAAGACAACGCGCTAAGGCCGAGCAAGGAATGGAGGAGGAGGTGGCGGGGGGGGGGGATGGTGGGGGTGTTGGGGGTTGTGGGGGCTTAGCAAACAGATTGTGCCGTACGATTTGTCACAGCATGCCACAGATGGAGGCAGAGAAAGAGAAGGGGCGGGGCAGGGAGCAGGCGCAGATTTCTTTAATTCCCGCTCAGTGCAAACACAAGCGGATGTGTTAATGGCGGAAACGGAAGTGTGTGACTGTGTGCGTGTGTGTGTGTGTGTGTGTGTGTGGGTGTACACATACTATGTCTCACACAGAGGTGCATCACAGAGGCACAGCACAAATTGCAGCGAAAGGTTGTTGTTGCTGTTGTTGCTGTTGTTGTTGCTGCTGCTGTTGCAGATGGTTGTTGTCGTTGCTCAGCGCTGTTGTTGCTGCTGTTGCTGTTGTTGTTGTTGTTGTTGTTGTGTGTAGTGTGTGTGTGCTGGTGCTGGTGCTCTTTGGCATTGCAATTGCAATAGCAGCAGTTGTTGTAGTGTTCATGTTGTTGCTGTTGTTGTTCATGTTGTTGCTGTTGTTGTCTGTTGTTATCTAGTACTCTGGCATGCAACATTTTGAAATATTCATCCTCACCAATGGGTCGCCAGGAGCCGCGTCTATATGGCTTCGGTATTTGGCCAGTTTCCGCATGATTCGACAGATTCATCACCAGATCCTCCAACATCTGCGAGCGCGTTCGCTCCTGCATCCGGGCAAACTTGGGCGCCGAATACGAGGCACGCTCTCCATTCACTATCTTAGTCAGCAGCCACTCGCTAAAAATCGGGCGGGTGGATATCATCTTGACCTGAGTGCGACTGCTGAAAACTTACCGAAACATGGGCCCCTTCTCGAAGACGGACTGCTCCCACAAATAGGGCTTGTAGGCACCAACCTCATCGCGAGTGACCACAGACACCTCGTATCTGGTCGGTTTGTGCTTGATCCGAGCAGAGACACGCACCTGCAATCGAAAAGGGCATTCACTTCTTATTCACATGCCAATTCGTATTGTATTCAAATGTACTCAAATCCAATTGCCAACAAATTAAATTTTTTTTTAAGAAAATGTTTTTTTTTTTTGCTATGGCAAGCAATCAATAAAATATACATTATACCATAGTGAGCGAACGTATGAGTAATATATATATCATTTGATAAATAAAAGAAAATTAAACTTAGGCAAGTATATTTTTTATATTAAAAAATCCTTAGTTTCATTGAGTGAGCGAACGTATACGTAACTTATGTATTTACAAATAAATAAATATAATAAAATTAATTTTTGGCAAAGAATTTTGTTATATTCAATAAAACATTTTATGTAATTTATATGTAAAATGCAAAAACATAAATAAAATGAAATGAATTTTAGGTAGGTATTTTATTTATTTTTAATATAAGCTACCCTAGATTCTAGAGAGCATAGTTTTGCACTTGAATTACAAAATATCCTGTTTTTTAAGACGGCATTTCTAAATGTATGAATTGGTACTGAGCTCAATAAGAAATTTAATAAATAAATAGCTTTTATTATGTTGACAGAAGTACTACTATATATTATATATATATATATATATATATATAATACATTTAATCAGATCTAAGAATTTTTAATTTGATCTTAAAACGTCTTTTTAATATCTATATGCATATTATATATATGTAAAGGAGAGCTTTGACAACTTTAATTGTAATTGAGCAACTCATGAAACAAACAAGATAGTGCCACATGATAATAAATTAAAAATGATGATATTTGAAAGCTTTAAGTGGTATTAAATTTATTTATCGGATCCTTTTTATATTATTTAAAGCTTTAGTCTTATTAGAAAGCTGCCTTCAACTTAAAACTAATTAATAAGTTACTCTTCTGCATTTCACTCTAAGGCACAGTATATTTCATTAAATATCATTTTAAGCTCGACTAAAAAGCTCGACGCAGAAAAATTACCGAAAATTTTACATTACAAAAAATATAATTTTAAAATATATTATAATGTTGAAAGATGTAAATTAAGGGGTATTTAAAAGTTGTTCAAGCATATTAAAAGCTAAAAAATTAGATATTTCAATTGGTTTTGATAAACTAGCTGTAACTAGCACTAGTTAAGCAAGTTACAAATTGACAGTTAAAAAGTGCATTTAAATAACAGATGGTTACATAAAGCTTTTAGCCCACACACACAAGCACACAATCAATTAGACTAATTAAGGCTTACAGAAAAGATACTGGCAACAAGAGATTGCTCTTAATCACAATGTTGTACTAAAAGTGCAGTTGATGGGAAGATCCAAGTCAAATTGTTTAACTAGGCTGCACTTTTCAGCTGCTACACAAAGTGACAGCTTAAGTGAGTAATTGCATGCTCAATTATTTATTGTCAATTTCAATTGCCGATTGCCAATTGCCAATGGCCAATTCCAGTACTTACCAATATGAACGTGTGCAGAAAATGACTCTTGATACAGGCGGGACTGAATCGAGTGTTGTCCGCCTCCAAAAACACCACACACACAATATCATTGCCAATGTGTCTTTTGCGTTGCAGCTTCTGTGGATCGTGTTTCTCATATGGCAGCAGTGTGGACACATGGAACATTATCTCAATGTTGCGCCAGTGTGTGTAAACGGAGAATAGACCTAACAGAACGGAGCGATAAAATAGCATGTAGGCATTATATATAAGTATAAGTATGTATTTGTTGTCATTATTTATTTAATTTATTTATCGAGTATTACAGTCGATACAAAAAATGCAAATAAAATATTCGCAATATTTTAAATATTTAAATTAAAAATATAAAATATAAAATATAAATATATATATAAGTATTGGTAATAACTACATCCTAGTGTTACAAGAAAAACCGTATTGATTATAAGTAGTACTAGTCACTTTTAAATTATGTTTTCAAAGTAGTTTTACTAAATTCGAAAAGTAAATTGTATTTTAAGAATATTTAATTTTTTTCGAATTTGAAAAATCCACAAGAAAAATCGATCAAAAAACTTTAAAACTAAGGTTATTTTTAAGTTATATAATATTCCGCCACGTTCAAAAAGTAATAGAAGTATAGCAAATTAGGCACAACTTTCTATATATAATTATATTTAAATATATACTCATTTTTTAAAATCTTATGTTTGCTTTAGTTTTCTTCTCCAGCTTATTTTAGTACTTGTACATAATATAGGCATATATAGATATAGAAGGATTGTCCACACACCTGTTAGGTCATGCACCGTATCAAGGCCACCTTTGTACTTATCAAAGCCACGTAGGCGAACTCGATCGCCCAGCAGCGTGAGGAACTCATCGAAGAGCAGTGAATTTTCATTATTGTCCAGAATTTGCTCTTCCGTATATTGATCCTCTTTGACAAATATGACGCCGACTTTTAGCTCGGATTTTATAAAAACCTATAGAGAAATAAGTGCAGAATGTTGGATTGAAGTAAACTGCATAATACATTCATATCGCAGATGTAGCCACTCACCTGATCTAATTTTAATAATTCCTCTGGCGTATCGGGTAATTGTCCTAATGTTAATGGTGGATTTAAATTAACTTCTTTACCTAGAGATCTAACTACCTCCTCCCGATTGTATCTGCAAATTAAAGTTAGATTTAATTCGGATATTAATCATTTTGTTTTGTATAATCTTGCAGATGTGTCAGATAAGTTGAATAATAAGACAAAAATACTATGTATCAGATAAGAGCTATCTGGAACTTCATCTTACACATAAGGGTCATATGTGGCAGATAAGTCTAAATCAGCAGATGTCATTTTTGAGTTTAGCTTCTTCTTCCATTTTGAAGCTTCGAATTAATAGAAACCAATTTGTCGAAATAATGAAAATAGCTGCTGCACTAAAAGTATTGTTGCCACCGTTTTTTGCCATTCGCATGTAAACGTGACAAGCGAATTAAATTTGCATATGGGCCAATTTATCTGAGACATAATCTTATGTGAGACATAGCTATGTAAATGAAAGCAGGGATTGATTGTGGGTCTCTTACCTATCAGCGAAAACACAGGAGGCCGGTATCAGTCCATGTACCGTATAGGAACCAGCGCGCACCAGAATCCGGAATTGGTCGCGTCCATTGAGCGTCTCCTGTTTGATCGATAGGATAACGGGGCCGAGATCCTCATCGCTGGTAAAGTAATTCCAATGCTCAGTGCTGTAAAAGTATTTCTCATATGTCTCCTGCTCCACAGAGATGAGCTCGAAGGCGCCCTGCTGATCCCACTGCTCCTCAATGGTTGTCTTCTTCCTCGGGCTGGGCGTCGCCTCCGAGTCCTCATCGTCCTCATACAGATCACTGCACTCCCGCTCCAAATACGCATCGCTGGCGCTCCCAGCCCGTATATCCTCATGCTCCGAGTCGCTCTCATCCCAGATTGTGTGCGGGGTGGGCATTGTTATCTTCTGGCGTGAACACTCAATCCAGTAGCCAGGTGTGGGCATCAAGTTGTGAGGATATTCCTCGCAAAATTCATCTGCAATAGACCAAAGATTTGCAATATTATTTAATCTGCTCTACATTATCTTTAATTCATATCTACTTTTGAATATCGTTTATTTCAAACTGACCATTTTACTGTCTTAATCTTCATCAATGCATCATTGTGTATCGCAAACAGTATAACCAAATCTCCCAATTAAAAGTAATCCTATTGCTAAAACACGTCTCAGTGTTTGCATTTGATTGCAATTAATTTAATGCGGCTTCTTTATAACATTATATCATACATCATTTATTGCCATGTGAAACTAAACACCTCGAGCGCTTAAATGGAATTTCCCGATGGAAAATCCGATTTGCATTCTGGGCAGTGATAAAGCTTTAAGTTGATGAAATTCTTAAGGCTTAAAGCGTTGCAGCTTATCAAAAAAATCACAGAATTCCATAGAATTCAAATGAACTCAAAAGAAGAGGAGAGTTGGCAAAGGAATTGAAAAGCTGACGAGATTAGGAATAAATCTGATATACTTACGTTTGTTTGCAATTAGCTGCCATTAGCGTAACTTTATTTCAAATTCGTTATGCTCAATTAATCAATTGCATTAGCTGATCACGCCCCTAAGCCCTCTTCTATGGCAAGAGTAGCTACACTGAGGAAAATTAAGGAATCAAATACGAACGTTGCTAGTCTTAAGGACTAGATTTGAGTAGAAAGTGCATTCAGGCATTCACTCCCCTAGTGCAAGAAAACTTATGTTTATTAAGGGCACTAGCCCCATAAGGGTTGAGAATATAAATCTTAGCTATCTTAAAAAAATATATACGATTTTTGCTTTGACATTTCGAAAGTCTGCTTGTCAAAATTGTTGACAGATTATTGAACCTTGCTTTAAGTAGCTCAAATTCGATCTACTCTATACAAAATGTCGAAAGTTTGTGAAGCATATTCTATCACTGTTTATACGCTTTAACTCAATCGAGAATCGAGAATCGAAAATCGACTATTAATGTATAACTTAATATTTGGCAATTTTCAATAGAAGCTTTTCACCTCCAACTGTGGCAAGTAAAATTAACTTTCCACAATACCCGCCCAATTTATTCATGGTCAGTTGCAGAATTTATCCTTATAGTTAAATTATTTTAGACTTTTTTTGGTTTTTTTCCGAAATTCCCTTTTTTTCTCTAAACAACCACAGTATTAAGGCGAAAATGAAAGTTATTCAAATATGTCGAGCTTTTTTCGGGTTTTTGCGAGATTAATTTTCGAATATCTAATAATAATATTATTACGTATACTTAATAATAATATTACGTATACGTATACTATATTTACGTATTTAATGAGTTATTCTCATTTGCTCAGCTGATTTCAGAATGACCATCAAAATGATTCGATTTGTAGAATTCAAGTAATTTTTTAGCAATGCTGACCAATTTGTGTTACCTACTTAATATATAAAGTGACAATGGAGGACAGCTGCTACAAATCGATCCAATTTGTTCGAGTTAAACCGATTGCTGTCATATTTCCATTTGCCAAGTGACTGAAAACAGCTGCTCAAAATTAACACTAATTGGTCATTTAGCTCAGTTCACAACTTTGTTATTGAGTGCCCGTTTGGCAAACCTGAGTAACCGGATCCGTTGTGGTATCTACTCTCGCCCATTGTAATGGCAATCGAGTCAGGACAGTCAAGTGGACGAGGCAGTGCAGCACCGATAAAACCTACTCCCCCTCCCCCTTTCAATGACAATGACTGCAGTCGCTATTGTTGTGAGTGGTTTTTCAGCTCTGGTTTAACTGCCTGTTGCCCCTTGACAATTTAATGCCAAGCCACAGACACAGATACAGACACAGACACAAATACAGACAGTTGAGTGACGCCCACTCGGCTGGGCATCTGAAGTGCAATCGATATGTGCAACTGCAACTTGATTGCATTGTTGCCTGCCCGGTCAAGCAGTCGCTTGGATTCATAATTCGACAGCTCAACGAAAGAATATCATCTAATTTCTATAATAACATACAAATTTCTTAAGTAGCAATGCATTAAACTAAAAACAGAAAGCGTCTACCTTGTGTTTTATGCAAAGAAACCAAGTAAAAGTAATTATATGTAATTACAATAACTAAATTTATATTTTTTAAATTATAACTATATTTAAATTAAGTATAAGCAAATATATACATTCTTTTTTTTTAATTCGAAAAAGTAAGAAAAATCAAGTTGGAAAGTATTACTTCGGCGGGCCGAAGATTTTATACACCAGCGAAATATTTAATGACGCATATCTTTGCTAATTATAAGTCAGTCGATTTGAAATTTTAAACATTGATGAGTTATAAGGATATTCAAGTGTTCAAGGAAATTTGAGGCGATAGCTTTGAAAAAATCAAAAATATGGCCAAAACCGACTTCCAGCTGTATGGCAGCTATACAATAAAGTGGTCCGATCTGGCTAGTTCAAACCAATGTGCTGTCTCTTTGAATAATAAGTCTCTCAGCAAAGTTTCATCGCGATAGATCAAAAACTGAGGGACTAGTTTACATACATACAGACAGACAGACAGACGGACATGGCTAGATCAATTTGTTTTGTCATTCTAAGCATACTGGTGGTAACTTGTGGGTGTCTCCGACGCTTCCTTTTATGCATTACACACTTCAGCACAAAGTTAATATATTATTTTCTTCGAAAAGAGTATTATAAACAAGTAAGAGTGCTCTAGTCGGACTGCCCGACTAGGAGATACCCTAGACAGTTCTGACATCCATTCATACTTGCCTAATAGTGTGCATACATACAAACACACACTACTGCAAGCAGTGCCTGCGGTTTAAGCAGTTATCTTGCTTTTTCACTGAGCCCCACACAATGGAAAGTAAAATCTTAAATAACTTCTGTGTTTATTGACATAACATTGGCTATAAAATGTGTGACCAAACCAAATTGCAAGGTCATACCTTCAAAAATGAGTTTTTTGAATTTTGGGGGGATTGGGGGTGGTATCCAAAAAGTGAAAAATTTGTTACATGTGTATGCTATTCGAGATTATACTGCCAAATTAGGGGCCTCTAGCTCTTATAACTTGTAAGTTATAGCCCAAAAACGCTAGTCTGAAATCGAAATTTATCGATAACTTTTGAATGGGTCGAGTTATCGATAAAATGAAATAAACTTGATCTGTCCAGCACTACGAGAACTTATATTCCAAATATGAAGTCTCTAGCTCTTGTAGTCTCTGATATCCGCGTGTTCATACAGACAGACGGACGGACGGACGGACGGACGGACATGGCTAAATCGACTTGGCTGTTGATACTGATCAAGAATATATATACTTTATATGGTCGGAGATGCTTCCTTATGCCTGTTACATACTTTTTGCACAAAACCATAATACCCTTTTTACCCATTTTTAATGGGTTCAGGGTATAAAACAAAATAAAAATAAAAAAATACAAAAATATATTTATTTTTTTAATTAATTTTCTAGCATTTAAAATATTTCAATGTTATAATAATTTTCAATAATATTTAACTCGTAAGAATCTACATATAAAAGTTAGTGACTGTTGCACTCATATACTCAGAGATCAATGGGATTGTTGGGATATTTGTTATGCTATAATAAAATACTCTACACCAAATAATGTCTAGAAGATAACTCATAGCCTTTTGAAATTTAGTGTGTATTTCTCTATGCTTTTTATACCCTGAACCCATTAAAAATGGGTAAAAAGGGTATAATGAAGTTGTGCAAAAGTATGTAACAGGCATAGGAAGCATCTCCGACCATATAAAGTATATATATTATTGATCAGTATCAATAGCCGAGTCGATTTAGCCATGTCCGTCTGTCTGTCCGTCTGTCCGTCTGTCCGTCTGTCCGTCTGTCCGTCTGACCGTCTGTCCGTCTGTCCGTCT